>CM035839.1:160821801-162021801 GCA_020510985.1 Pholidichthys leucotaenia
TCAGAGGCAAATTGCCCCGGACAACATAGCTCCTGGGATCACTGGGGCACGCAAACCCCCCCACCACGATAAGGTGACGATCCATGAGGGGGAGCTTGCGCCAATGATGTGAAAAAAAATTTGTGTACCCGGACCAGTTTGTCTTGTCTACAACAAATGTTTTTCTTTAATTAACTCTCTTTTTTTTAAACTAAATTCATTCTTTTCCACAATTATTTTTGTTCATGTTTTTGTTTCAATTAACTACTTCAATTCTTCTGTTTTTTTTCAGGTATTTCTTAAGTTAAGAAATACCTGACAATATGTTACACATACAAGAATGTAGCCAAGCTCACTCTGGTACAACACGTTTAATAGATAAATTTTTACAAAGATTTGTAGAAAATAAAACAAAAACAACCAATTAACAGGAGCACTCTGATTCAGTCTTGACAGTTCAGCAGGACCTTTAACGTACTGCCCTGGTGTTGCATTTGAGGCAGTTGACTCATCTTTCAAAGGAGTAACATAAATAGGGCTGGGAGCAATTCCCAATTTCCAGAATCCATTCAATTCCAATTCTTGAGATTCTGAATCGATTAATTTTTGATTCAATCCCAATAAGATCTGGGAAATTACCATTTTAATAGCCATTTTACTTGCAAGGAAAAATAAAAACGAGGCCTAATGCTGCAAATTGTACCAAGAATACTCTAACTTTGTTAACCACTTGCACTCCGGGCAATTTTCCTAAAAATGCCAAAAAATAACGTGCCCAAAGTAAATCGAAAGCTGTTATTCAACCCTTTGCAGCATCTTCATGGGGTTGGTCTCATTTAAAAGAAAACACTTTGAATTTTTTGGCCAAAAAAAACATAATCTCTCTACGTGCTCCGGCCACTGAGTTACAGTCATCTAAACATACTGAACTTGAAGAAAATAAATTTGGACACAGTGTTTTTTTTGGATACAAATGCTTGTAAATAACACACAGCTGTCCGATCCGGCTGGAAAATGCAACAGAAATGTAGAACCACGTGTTATCAAGCTAAGATCCAAATTTGGTAACAATACCACAAAAAATGAATATTTTACACAGCTTTGTTCTCAGGTTGTTCCCAGGCATTTTGGAACTGTGCCAAATTGTGCCAAATGGCACAGTTTGGAAAAACATCTGTAACTTTTGAATAATTCAATGTAGAATCTTCATTTTGGGCTCTAATGAAAGGTCACACTCAGGGCTGTGTCTGTGTGTGTGGGGGGGGGGTTGTCCCCCCCCCCCGCTACAAAAGACGGGAGTTCGGCCCTCGCTACATGATGGATTACACCCCTTGCATGTTTTCACAGCGCCCCCCCCACTCGCTACTGTGTGTGTGTGGGGTTGTCCCCCCCCCTCGCTACTGTGTGTGTGTGTGGGGGGTTGTCCCCCCCCCTCGCTGCAGAAGACGGCCATCACATGAAGGAATAGACTCATATGCTTCCCCCCGCGGACCGGGGGCGTTCGGACCGTGAACGCCCCCCCCCCCCGCTGCAGAAGAGGAGCGGGGGGGCGTTCACGGTCCGAACACGGCAAATGAACCGTTTATCGCGGCGCACGCACTTCGTACTTCGTGCGCAGTACAGTTGTAATTTACCGATCGGTCAAAAGTCATTTTTGGATTACAGTTTTCAGGGATAAATAATAATTTAGCTTATAACACCATACCTCTTCACAGCAGCAGAGTCGTGGCGAACTTCTCTTCCCCATTGTAAGACGAACGCGACGCTGCTCGGCTCGTGGATCCCGATCAAAACATAATTCCATTATTGCGGTTTTGGTGAATGATTTACGACCTTTGTCGTCGGCCTCCGTCGGTCTATGATGACGGAAGAGAATCCTAAACGTCTATTCTGCTGGAATGAGTGCAGGTCCCACTTGTGGGTGGTCTCCATGCTGCGGGGTCTGTAGTAGATTCGTCCAGCGTCCTTTGTTTTCATCTGCTGCAGCAGTAAATCTCTCTTCACCCAGCCTGAATTTCTGTGCTTCAATTGGCTCCTGCGTTCACAGTAGGCAGGTCCTCCTTCCTAGATTTTCATTCATTGGCTCTTCAAGGTTTCAGAAACCCAATTCAAGGCTCTTATTAGTCGAATGAGAGGTCAATCAGATGAACTAGTCTGTTCGCGGCTGTCTCTGCAGTTTTTTTTTTAGTGGCGCTTGGACGCCACTACATCACCATCACCACCATCATGCGTCATGCGTCCAAGCGCGCACGAGGGCGCTCTTGTGCGCCCTCGTGCGCGCTTGGACGCAGAGACTTGCCCGCCCGCGGAACAACGGAGTGCAAGTGGTTAATACACAAATTATCACCTAAAGAACTGACCCCAAATCAGTTACAATAATGCACTTTTTATTATTCAACTTATGATTTCACAAAGTGTTCATGAGTGCTTTCTTTAGTGCAAAGGGTGTGTAGTGTCAAGTTAACAACCCAGAGTCAGTAAACAAATTCAGTGCATGAAGCATGTAGACATAATCTCACTGTATTTCAGTCCCTCCAAGATTTCATCAGCTGTTTTTGTGATTGTTGTGGCCCAAAAAGCCTGAATTTGTGGGAACTTTTCTAAAAAGTTGTGACATTTTTAGAGGTTTTTTTGCACTGAAAGTTGTATGAGGAAGTACAGATTTTAAAGTAGCTGCTTTTTCCATAGTTTACACTCAGTGATGCTATTCTATGTTGCACCACAAGAAAAGCACAGGATTGCCAAAAATTTCCTGTTAAACAATGATTTATGTGGAATTAAATGCTCAGTAAAAATATCAAAAAATGATCAATATTGCATTCTTGCTGAAAACTTAAATAAAAAAAAGAAATAAAAGAATTAGGCATTACAACAACTAAATTGCACTGAATGCATGTTAGATTATGGAGAAAATTATGGCAGCACCTTCTTGAATCTTGAATTTGAAAACTAAGACCCATGAAAAATATGAGGTTTTGTTCTGTGCTGAAATCCACATGAAGCAGGGATGGCTCCTCCACTGACAACCTCTTCCCTTCAGAAGGTCTCAGTGCAGGATGGATCTTGGAGTCGAAACCCAGTCTTCATAGATCTGAAGGGGATTTGAAAAGGAGAATAGATTTCAAAGTAAAATTAATAAAAATGTTTTTAAATCCCCACACCACAGGAGGGCTTAATAATTTAGTTTCTTTTATTTTTTGTTGTTTATATTTTAACTAAAATTAATTTTCAATTATTGAAAAGGGTTTCATTTCATTTCCTGGGAAGATTTGTTCATTTCAGTTTAGCTCTATTGAATAAAAATAGCTTGTTGTACTGCAGCCTTTATTAATTCTGCAATTTTCATTTTATTGTGATTTATTATCTTCAAATCGCTCACTTAAGTGCAAGAAGTCCATAATCTCAAAAAATATTCTTTATTCTGTGTTTATTCACAGCACTTAACCAACAGTTAACTACTGTATCCATACTTTGTAAAAGAAATCACCATCATGCTGGGTAAATTATTAATTTACCACAAAAATATTAAAACAAATAAATGATATTTTACTTAGAATTTCAGCAGCTCCAAGTCTCCCTCTCTGTTCACGAGTTTCAGCCAGTCTCCGTGTGTTTTCTGTTTGAAGTGTTTATCAATCGTTGACTTTATGTTCCAACACAGCGCTGCACAAAGTAAAAAACTGTTTATTCCTGCTTTATGAAAAATATTAGGAAACTGCTGAGTATCATCTTCACGGTGACTTTTATTGATAAATTAAGAGGCACACACATCAAGAACTCAACTCAAGTAAACACGGAAGTAAAGACGTGCGCCGCAGGGAACTTTTGCCAAATGAGAATCATTTTAACACCACAGAAGAAGAACTAGCATGTCTGTTAGCTTTTTTAGCTGTTAGCTCCTTTAGTGCGCCGGGTGTTTCTGGTTCTGCCTCCCTGTTCCTGGCTCACTGACCTGATTTCGACCCGATCAGACACAGCAGACCTTCACAGACATAAAGGGGCGGTAGTGGCGCAGGTGTAGTGTGACCGACTACTGATCAGAGGGGTCATGGGTTCGATTCCCACTCTGTCCGCTTGTTGAAGTGTCCTTGATCAAGACACTGAACCCCCAGTTGCTTCTGGAGGCCTGGTTAGCGCCTGTGTGTATGGCAGCTCTGCCGCCATCAGTGTGTGAATGGATGAATTGCAGGATCTGTAAAGTGCTTTGGTCATCCTAGATGAGAAGAAAAGCGCTATATAAGTGAATACCATTTCCTATAAAAGCATTATATTTAAAGATCAATCCACAGATTTTGTGGATTGATATCGGCTCAGTCAAACGTGGATCGATCCAGATCGCTGAATCAATCTTTTGAACCTGTCATGAACTGCCCATCTGGGGCAGAGAGGAAAGACCCAAGCTCTTAACTGCAGTTTGTGGTATTTATTAACAGTAACACAAAGTCCAAAAAGTGCCCAAAAATAAACTTACAACAAGTTTTCAGCAAGGTGAAAACAGGTAAGCACATCTGAACTGGGAAAGGGTTCTGACGGAAAGGGTAGGTTCTTTGATGAGGCTCTGACAAGGAGTGAAGGCAAAGCCAGACTATAAATAGGGCAAACAATTAATCAAGGCAACTGGCAGCAGGTGTGGAACCCATGAGCAAGCAGATGACCTACACAGGGAAAGGGCTGAGCTACAAACACAAGATGATTACTATGTGGGAGTGTTTGGAGAACAAGGTGGGGAGCTTGTGTCAAAAAGAGAAACACAATATAAACAATAAGACCAAGATGAACAAAGATACACAAAGGAACAGACAAAATAATACTGTGAACAGTAATTACATAAACAGGCATAGCTGGCAACTCAAAACACATCCAGAATCAGTACACAGAGAAATGATATATAAATTGAGGAAATACAGGAGGTGAACAAAAATAAGTAGAGAGCCTGAGCATGATGAAACACCGCACTCAGTCTCATGACAGAACCCACCCCTAAAAATAGCTAATATGAACAAGTTGATCACAGAAAGGAAAATATATTACCGAGATGTGGGTCCCCAGGACCCACATCTCGGAGGACCTGTCCTGGTCAGTTAACACCACCAGCCTGATCAAGAAGGCCCATCAGCGCCTCTTCTTCTTGAGGACATTGAAGAAGAACCATCTGTCAGCTGACATCCTGGGCAACTTCTACCGCTGCGTGATAGAGAGCACCCTGACCAACTGTATCACACTCTGGTATGGGAGCTGCTCTGTAGCTGACCACAAGGCGCTGCAGCGGGTGGTGAAAACCGCCCAACGCATCACAGGGACTCCACTTCCAGCTATAGAGGACGTCTACAGGAAAAGATGTCTGCACCGGGCACGCAGCATTCTTAGGGACTCCAACCATCCTGCTCATGGACTGTTCCAGCTTCTCCCCTCCAGAAGACGTTTCAGAAGCCTTCGGACTAGAACCAGCAGGTTTAGGAACAGTTTCTTTCCAACAGCTGTCACGTTATTGAACTTAGTTCCCCGCTGACTCTCTTACAATCATCTTTTACCATCCTCACCTGTACATAACTGCATAACTACATAACTACATCTAACTTATTGCACATTATTTGCACATAACAGTACTTTTAACTTTCTGCACTGCTGCATATATTTGCATATATTTGCTTAAATTGCACATACTGTTAATTACCATATATACTGCACTGCTGTCCTTTGCACTTCTGATTGGATGCTAAACTGTGTTTCATTACCTTGTATTCATACATGTGTAATGACAATAAAGTTGAATCTAATATTACAATGTTGTTCAAAAATAACTTCCTATATATCCCTTTTCCCTATATATATTCTAATGCAAGAACAAAACTGCATTTCTTACTCTCACCAATCATCCATCCATCCATCCATTTTCTACCACTTTTCCAGAGGTCCGGGTTGCGGAAGCAGCAGCTCAAGCAGAGAAGCCCAAACTTCCCTCTCCCCGACTACCTGCTCCAGTTCTTCAGAGAGGATACCAAGATGCTATCAGACCAGCTGGGACACGTAGTCTCTCCAGCATGTCCTGGGTCTGCCCTGGGGTTTCCTCCCCATTGGATGTTCCCAAAACACCACAAGTGGGATGAATCCAGGAGGCATCCTGATCAGATGCCCAAACTACCTCAACTGCCTCCTTTTGATGTGGAGGAGCAGTGGTTTTACTCTGATCCTCTCCCGGATTACTGAGCTTCTCAGCCTATCAGTGATGATCAGGTGAGCGTGCTCCCCCTCCCCTCCTGTTTCCCAGCTCCGGAGCTGATCACACTAACCTGCGTGATTGTGCACACCTACTGCTACCTCATCAAACAGCTTTAAAAGAGCCATTCTGTGAAAGCTTCTTCACTGGACCACTGGGTATTGCTGCCAAGCAACAGATGTTTAAGTTGCATGGTATTTTTCTCTCCAGTTGTCTTAACACTTTGAATGTGAGAATTTGTGTGTCCCTAATGGCAGAGCGTGGCATTGCGCCTGCCTTCTCACTCTGACTTTGTCAAAAGTAAGTGAGTAATTTCTGTTTGTTTTTTTAAAAATATACTGATTTCTTGTTCATATACTTTGAAGATAAGATTATTAGGTACCTCTGTACAAAAAAACGGTGTCAAAAGACTGAACCATTTTTTGTGTAAATACGTCCAAAATCCAGTTTTGACTGAGTTATGGAATTTAAAGAGGTGCCGCGGCATTATGCAAATTAGATGTGTAAATTTACTCCTATCTGAAACTTTGGATCATATTTTACATCTTTCTAATTGACAGTAAGTAATTATCTCTCACCACTTTCAAGCTATAGCCTTGGAAATATGAACTATTTTATTGACAAAAAATATTTACCACTCTTGACCACTAGGGGGTATGTCACAGTTTGACAACATACACACTCAGAGGGTTAATCTTCTTGTCTTCTCCTCCTCAGGTTTGCTGTCATCTCAGCAGTGTCTCTCTGTTGCTGCGCACGCTCACCTGAACCACTTATCTCTCCAAAGACAGCTTCTACTCCATCCAGGTCTACCAACTCCTCAGCTCCATCCTGCCCTCTTCCCTCACCTGTCATCCCACTTGTTATTTCTCACCAGATCCTACCACACACGCTGGAGTCCACAGCTGGGCCCTCTGCTTGAATAGTAAGCCCCTTTTCTTTTTTTTCTCACCTTCTTCCTTCTCGCCCAAATCATATTATTAATCATTTCCCCTTTTTCTCCCCTGCAAGCTGTATGCTGCTCCAGTGTGCCCACTTGTGTTATTTTTTGTGTGTTCATTAAGTTTGCATTGTTGTGTATTTTGCCCACTTGTGTGGTTCTTTGTGTGTTTTTTAAGTTTGCGTTGTTGTGCCTTTTTTGTGTTAAAATAAACTGTGCTAAACGTTACCACCTGAGTCTGAGTGTTTATCCGGTGTTGCTTGCTCTGCGTTTGAGCCTCTTGCAATTAAATCATGACAATATCTCGAAGGGTTAGTCTAGCAATCCTATGGTGAAAGCTCATTTCAGCCGCTTGTATCCGCGATCTCATTCTTTTGGTCACTACCCAAAGCTCATTACCATAGGTGAGGGTAGTAACGTAGATTGAATGGTAAATCGACAGGTTTGCTTTAGAGCTCAGCTCCGTCTTCACCCCAACAGACCAGTACAACATCTGCATTACTGCAGAGGCTGCTCCAATCCATCTGTCAATCTCACGCTCCATTCTTCCCTCACTCGTGAATGAGACCCCAAGATACTTAAACTCCTCCACTTGGGGCAGGAGCTTGTCTCCAACTAAACATTGTAACAAGAATTGTTACACAAAGAATTGTGTGCCAAAGAATAACAATTACAAGAAATCAATCATGTTTTAACCAGTTTTAAACAAAATGCATTATTATCAATAAACAAATCTTTGTTAATTTATAATAAAATATTAAATAGGCCTATATACGCTATATAGAGATGCTGGAAACCAGTTAGGTCTAACGGTCATGTATCAACTCTGGTCAGTTACAATATCTTAACTTCGCTATGACACAAAAATACAGTATTTTTCCTTGTTACTGTAAACAATTAAGGCTTTTCATACATACTGTACAGTTACAGTGGTGTAAAAAAGTGTTTGCCCCTTCCCGATTTCTCATTTTTTTGTATGTTTGTCACACTTAAATGTTTCAGATCATTAAACAAATTTAAATATTAGACAGAGATTGACATAATGTCCGGCTCAGGAAACACGCACGCAGGCTCAGGGTAGATTTAACAGCTTTATTCAACAAGCAGGTGTGTCTGGATGGATGTGTGAGATATGTGTATGTGATGAGGGTGAACGCCGATGCACAGGAAGCAGAGCAGTGCGCCGTACAGCCGGACAACCCTATGGAGAGAGCAAAGGACAGGGGTAAAGGGCACCACACCTGGACAGGATTAATGAGCTATGTGATGCTTACTTGTGGGTGGCAGGTGGCTGGCGTTGGCCAAGGGAGAAGCCCGGAAGACAGCGTCCTGCAGAGCCTGTGACGATGGTGAGGACTGGGTGGCGATGACGGGGTATCCGCCGCCAGGGAATCCACCTGTGCACAGGGGAGAAGACTTGGAAAAGGTAAGGGATGCTTACGATGAAACGTAGTGTAGCATCATCTCACTTTGGCTCAGCAACAATTATTGTTCTGCTTAAAGACATTTTTGTTTCATCCAGGAATAATGCAAAGAAATGGATTTTCTTCCCCCAGGCCACGGCTGAAATCCCCTTCTTTTGTTAAAACCAGCCTAAGGAATTTCCCCAATGTCCTGCTCCATTTTATTGCCCCCATAAAACATGCAACAGATCCACACTCAGCTAATTTCCTTAAACTGTGAAAACGCTGGATTTAAACAACTTTAAAGTACATTATTACAAACTCAATTCTAAACCTTCATTCTTTTCAGAACTATGAAAATGCAGATGGACTCTGATGTTTTTGATGTGGAAAAATCAATAATGTGTGAAATGCATTAATCTGTGATTTTATATATATATATATATATATATATATATATATATATATATATATATATACGTATATATATATATATATATATATATATATATGCATGGTAATGTTAAATGAATGTTTATTCCTGCATGTTGATTTAGAAGCACTGCTTATAATTTATACTAATCACTAAAGTTATCTTAGTTTAATACATAAAGGGAAATTTTAACTTCCAGTATGTATGAGTCTGCCTCTAAAACCATGTGACTCCCACAGCCAATCTCTGCACGACAACTCGTCACTCCAAAGGACCCCGAACAATAGACTGTTTGTTCATTGGACTAAAAGTTCATCGAGCCCGCCCACGAAGAACGCTCATTGGCTGAGACTCCGGTCAGGCCGGAATCCCGCGAAACTCAACAGAGCTTATAAAAAGGAGAGAGACTCTTTTCCCATCTCTTTTCGTCACTCTTCTGCTCCGGACCTCTTTTCCTCCCCGGATTTCTTCCCGGCTGCTCGTTTTTTTTTCTGATCTCCTCCATTGTCTACACACAGCAAGGGAGAACAAAGGACTGTCTGAGCACATGGCGCTTTTCTGAACACAGCAGATAATTTGTTTATGTAACTTTGTATTTTCTTCTTCTCTTAAATGCCTAGGAATTCCTTTTTCTTTGAGCTCAATTCTTAATCGGAGTCAAACTCCAATTCTTAATTTATCACTTTTTGTTAAACTTTCTGTAAAACCGCCGTTTGTTTAATTTTAAGGTAAACTTTAATCTTGACTTTACTTTTATAATATTTTTCTTGACCAAGCACCTAGCAGAAACTACTATTTTTATCTAAAGTCCGAAAGTTTCTTTTCTAATTTGAAATCGGATTAGATATCTTTTAATTATTATCGAAGACCTCTTGAAGAAAGACGCAGCCTTCCACGTCACGTGCAGCTGAGGAATCAACGCGCAGCTGTCCCACATCGCTCTGAAGAAACGTCGGCACCATCTGGCTAGAACCCGTTTCAACTGTGGGTCATACGGCCAAGATCCAGCCCCGTTCGACCGCTTGAATTTAAAGGTCGAACTGTGGACCCTGAAATATCTGCGGGCAGATATTTCCTCTAACATCCACAAAAAGACGGACGACAGAACTATCATCACCGGAGAGCACGTGAGCTGCAAAAACTTTAATTCATCTGCTGAATAAACTTCTGAGGTTCGGTAATAATTTATATATCTAATCAGATGCAAATTAAGAAGTCCTTAACATAACTCTTCTTTTCATTAAAATTCCGTTTTTATTTTCTTAAGATTAATTTAGGACTTTTTCATAAGTAATAAACTTTCTCCATAAGTTTGCGTTGTTTTTAATAATCTGTTAACTCAAACTGATAGAAATTCATCTCTCAGTTTAACCCTGGTTCCGAAAATATTGACATTGTTAATCTATCATTTACAAGATTGATTTTATGATTAATGAAATTATTTCGATGTCTATTAATCATTTCGTTTAACAAATATTTAAAAATGAGAAGTTGTTGGGAATTTATTTCATTCTGAGTCTGTTTCAAGCCCAGGTATCGAATTCACGGAAAATTTTTGAGACTGATTATTGATTAATTTATTGAGTGATCAAACAGGTATAAAGTGAAATTAAAGATCAAATTGCTTCTTAGAGATAGAAGCTGGTGCCCCTTACGAGTGTTAACTTTTCTGATGTATATGAAATGAGATTTGAGCTCAGATTCCAATACATCAATATAAATTAAATAATTCATACCTGATCATATTTATTATTTATTAATATCCCCATTTCACGTTACAGTAGTCTCGCTGATGATCAGGATGTGATCCAAGCGCGAAGAAGTGCCGATGCGAACAGACGGCTCCAGACTGCTGCACAGAGCTGAGTGGGCTAAATAGCCCGCGGCTGACGAGGCACAGGTGTGCGTGCAGCTGAGGCAGATGATGAGCGGCAGTCGTGACAGTACTCCCCCCCTCCTAGCAGCGCCTCCTGGTGCTGGTTTGTCCAGGTCCACCCGATGGAACTCCGTGATGAGACTCCTGTCCAACACCAAGGAAGAGCGCACCCAGGACCTCCATTCAGGGCCGAATCCCTCCCAGTCCACCAAGTACTGCAGCCCGCGATCTCGGCGCCGGGAGTCCATGATGGAAGCGACTCTCCAGGCCAGATGGCCGTCGATCATCAGAGGCGCGGGTGGTGCCGCGGGCGGGGGACAGAGGGGATCGGAGACCACAGGCTTGATTTTGGACACGTGGAAGGTGGGACATATGCGGAGGGAGGGGGGGAGGGCCAGACACACAGCCACCGGGTTAATAATTTTCGAAATGGTGAAGGGGCCAATGAAGCGTGGGGCCAACTTCCTCTTCTCAGCCTTGAGGTGAATGTCCTGAGAGGCCAACCAGACTCGTTGGCCCACCTGGTAGGCAGGGGCCGGTCTCCTGTGGTGATTCGCCATGGTGCTGTTGCGCGTCGCCGTGCGTAAAAGCGCATCGCGCGCCTTGGTCCACAGGCTCCGACAACGACTCAGGTGCGCCTGGATGGATGGAACAGCCAGCTCACCCTCCTGCTCCAGGAACAATGGTGGATCATATCCCAAGGACGCCTTGAAGGGGGACATCCCTGTGGCAGAAGACCGTGAAGTGTTGTGGGCATACTCTACCCAGGCCAGGTGCGTGCTCCAGGAAGACGGGTTGGAGGAAATGACGCAGCGTAGGGCAGCTTTCAGCTCCTGGTTGGCCCGTTCGCACTGCCCATTGGACTGCGGGTGGTGGCCGGAGGAGAGGCTAACTGTGGCCCCCAAGGCGTTGCAGAAACACTTCCATACCTCTGAGACAAACTGGGGCCCCCGATCCAAGACGACGTCCGCCGGTATCCCGTGCCGCCTGACCACGTGTTGAACCAGAAGGTCCGCTGTCTCCCGTGCCATTGGGAGGCCCCGAAGTGGCACGAAGTGGGCAGCCTTGGAGAAACGATCTACGATGGTCAGCACAGTGTCATAGGTGTTAGAGGTCGGGAGACCGGTGACGAAGTCGAGGGCTATGTGGGACCAGGGCCTTCCCGGGATCGGCAGGGGCTGGAGCAGGCCCGCGAGGGGAGAATTTCCTGACTTGCCGGTGGCACACACAGGGCACGCCCGGACGTAGTTGGTGGCGTCCCTCTGAAGACCTGGCCACCAGAAGGATCGCTGGAGGAGATCCACTAGCCAGGAAACACCAGGGTGACAGGCGAGTTTGGAGGTGTGAACCCAATGGATGACCTCCCCCCGGACTGTAGATGGAACAAACAGCCGGTCCGCCGCCAGGGTCCGGTTCGGTCTCCTGCGCCCTCCGGATCTTGTCCCTGATGGACCAGGAAATCGCCCCTACCACACACGAGCTGGGCAGGATGGTATGACCCGGCTCCTCTGACATCTCGGGGGCAAACTGCCTGGACAGGGCATCAGGCAGGCCATTCTTAGTGCCAGGGCGGTAGGTGATGGTGAAGCGGAACCGGGCGAAGAACAAGGACCAGCACGCCTGGCGGGCATTCAGACGTCTGGCAGATCTAAGATATTCCAAGTTCTTGTGGTCCGTCAGCACCACGAACAGCAACGCAGCCCCCTTCAGCCAGTGGCGCCACTCCTGCAGGGCGAGCTTGATGGCGAGAAGCTCCCTGTCCCCAACGTCGTAGTTCCGCTTGGCCGGAGACAGGCACCGTGAGAAGAAGGTGCAGGGTCGCTTGACCCCGTCGGTGGGTGACCGCTGGGATAGCACCGCCCCCATTCCCGTATCAGACGCGTTGACTTCCACCAAACACTGCAGCGCGGGGTCAACCTGGGTCAGGACTCGGGAGGAGGAGAACTCCATCTTCAATGCCTGGAACGCAGCTGCGACCTCTTCGGTCCACCAGAAGGGGTTCTTGGGGGAAGTGAGACGGGCCAGCGGGGCAACGATGGCACCGAAATTGGGCACAAAACGGCGGTAGAAGTTGGTGAACCCAATAAACTGTTGGACCTGCTTCCTGGAGGTCGGCGTGGGCCACTCAACCACCGCTTTGACCTTTGCGGGGTCAGGCAGGACTTGGTTGTGTGAGATTACGAATCCTAAAAAGGAGGTGGTCTTGGCGTAAAACTCACATTTCTTGGCCTTGACATACAGCCTGTTTTCCAGCAGCCGCTGTAAGACCCACCTCACATGAACCTGGTGTTCCTCCCATGACCTGGAGAAGATGAGGATGAGGATGTCATCCAGGTACACGAACACGAAGAGGCCAAGGAAATCACGCAGGACATTGTTGATTAGGCGTTGAAATACAGCGGGGGCATTGGTCAGTCCAAACGGCATCACCAGATACTCGAAGTGACCACTAGGCGTTCGAAAGGCCGTCTTCCACTCATCCCCCTCCCGGATCCGGACGAGGTGGTATGCGCTGCGCAGATCCAACTTGGTGAACCAGGTCGCCCCCTGGAGGGAGTGGAAGGCAGTGTCCATTAGGGGCAGGGTGTACAGGTCCTTTTCCGTGATGTCGTTCAGGGCCCGAAAATCGATACAGGGGCGGAGCGACCCATCCTTCTTGGACACGAAGAAGAACCCTGCGCCGAGCGGAGACGAGGAGGGATGGATGATTCCTGCGTTGAGAGACTCCTTGATGTAACTATCCATCGCCTCTCGCTCCGGCGCAGACAGGCTGTAGAGGCGTCCGGATGGCAAGGACGCCCCCGGGTGGATGTTGATGGCGCAGTCGTAGGGCTGGTGAGGAGGAAGAGACATCACCCTTGACTTACTAAAAACTAGACCCAGGTCATGGAACTCCGAGGGCACCAGAGAGAGATCCGGAGGCGCGGCGTCCTTGGCCGGAGGGGGAGAGGATGGGGCGCAGGCTGCGGACTGTAAGCAGGTACCCATACAGAAGGAACTCCAGGCGGTGATTCTTCCTGTCTGCCAATCCAGCACAGGGTTGTGCAGACGCAACCAGGGGTACCCTAGGATGACAGGCGATACAGAGGTGGACAGAACGTACAGGGTGAGATCCTCCCGGTGGTTACCTGAGATAATGACAGGGACCGGCTGGGTGCGATGAGTCACTCGTCCAAGGGGCGCACGGGAGAGGGTGACCAGGCTGAGAGGAGCGGCCAGAGGGTGGCAGGGGATGCCCAATTGGGTTGCCAGGCTCTTTGAAATGAAGCTCTGCTCTGCTCCTGAGTCCACCAGTGCGTGTGTGAGGTGCCCCGTGGCACTGTGACAGAAACGAATGGGCAGAGATAAACTTGTGAGGGGATTTGACCGGTTAGAGTCCGCGAGGTCCCCTACAGTGACTCACGGACCTCCCCGTTTGGCTTCTCCAGGCAATGCTCCACAGTATGTTGATTGCCTCTGCAATACATGCAGAGGCCCAACTCCCGGCGGCACTGTTTCTCCGCTAGGGGGAGCTTTGACCGACCAACCATCATCGGCTCCGACTCCTCGGAAGACTCCGGCGGAGGTAACGCCGGGGGCGGCCTTGAGGCGTGCGGACGGAGCCTCCACCGAGCGGCTGATTAACCTCCGCTCGGTGGACCGTTCACGCAGCCTGTTATCAAAACTAATGGTTATGGAGATTAGCTCCGAGAGCGTCTCCGGAAGATCTCGACCGGCCAGCTCATCCCTCAGACCCGAGCTGAGGCTGCGGAGGAAGATGCCACAAAGTGACGCCTCATCCCAGCCTACCTCCTCTGCTGCGACCCGGAAGTCGATAGCGTAGTCCGCCGCTGACCGACTTCCCTGTTTGAGGCCAAGGAGGAGGTCAGTGAGGACGCTATCACGCCGGGAATGGTCGAACACTTCGAGAAAGCTCTGCACGAACTGGCTGTAGGAGAGGTTCGCGTAACTGGGCTTCGCCATAACGGCGTAAGCCCAAGTTAACGCTCGCCCCTCCAGAAGATTACCAATATAGCCAATTCGGCTGTGGTCTGAGGGGAAATCCCTGGGAACGCGCAAAAACACCGACTCACACTGCATGATGAACCCCCACGCTCCGCCGAGCTTTCCGCTGAAGCGGGCGGGGGTTGGGATAGGTGTGAGTCGGGTTGGCGTTCCCACGGCAGACTGGCCGGCCACCGGAGCGGCGGGAGCTACCCCTCCCTGACAAGCCGAGGGGAACGCCTGCTGGGGATCCAAGCGGTCTAACTGGTGAGTGATATTTACCAACTGGTTCAAGATCACCTGCTGTTGGTGGGCTATTAAATCCACCCGAGTCTCGAGGGTGGAAAGACGGCGTGCGAGCCCGCTGTCTGCTGAGCCGCTCTGCTGGAGCCGTACTGCCGAACAACCCTATGGAGAGAGCAAAGGACAGGGGTAAAGGGCACCACACCTGAACAGGATTAATGAGCTATGCGATGCTTACTTGTGGGTGGCAGGTGGCTGGCGTTGGCCAAGGGAGAAGCCCGGAAGACAGCGTCCTGCAGAGCCTGTGACGATGGTGAGGATTGGGTGGCGATGACGGGGTATCCGCCGCCAGGGAATCCACCTGTGCACAGGGGAGAAGACTTGGAAAAGGTAAGGGATGCTTACGATGAAACGTAGTCTCGCTGATGATCAGGATGTGATCCAAGCGCGAAGAAGTGCCGATGCAAACAGACGGCTACAGACCGCTGCACAGGGCTGAGTGGGCTAAATAGCCCGCGGCTGACGAGGTGCAGGTGTGCGCGCAGCTGAGGCAGATGATGAGCGGCGAGTCGTGACAGAGATAACACAAGTAAACACAAAATGCAGTTTTAAATGAAGGTGTTTATTATTAAGGATAAAAAAAAATCCAGACCTACATGGCCCTGTGTGAAAAAGTGATTGCCCCCCCCCGTTAAAACCACCCTTGCCTGATTACTGCCACACCTGTTCTCAATCAAGAAATCACTTAAATAGGACCTGCCTGACATAGTGAAATAGACCAAAAGATCCTCAAAAGCAAGACATCATGCTGCAATCCAAAGAAATTCAGGAACAAATGAGAAACAAAGTAATTGACATCAATCAGTCTGATAAAGGGTTATAAAGCCATTTCCAAAGCTTTGGGACTCCAGCGAACCACAGTAAGGGCCAATATCCTCAAATGACAAAAATATGAAAGGTGGTGAACCTTCCCAGGAGTGGCCAGCCATCCAAAATTACCCCAAGAGCGCAGCAATGACTCATCCAAGAGGTCATAAAAGACCCCACCCACAACAACAACCAAAGAACTGCAGGCTTCACTTGCCTCAGTTAAGGTCAGTGTTCATGACTCCACCATAAGAAAGAGACTAGGCAAAAATGGCCTGAATGGCAGAGTTCAAAGATGAAAACCACTGCTGAGCAAAATGAACATAAAGGCTCATCTCAGTTTTGCCAGAAAACATTTTGATGATCCCCACAACTTTTGGGAAAATACTCTGTGGACTGATAAGACAAATGTTGAACTTTTTGGAAGGTGTGTGACCCATTACAGCTGACGTAACACAGCATTTCAGAAAAAGAACATCATACCAGCAGTAAAATATGGTGGCGGCAGTGTGATGGTCTGGGGCTGTTTTGCTACTTCACGACCTGGAAGACTTGCTGTGGTAAATGGAACAATGAATTGGTTCTGCCAAAAAATCCTGAAGGAGAATGTCCGGCCATCTGTTCATGACCTCAAGCTGAAGTGCACTTGGCTTCTGCAACAGGACCGTGATCCAAAATACACTAGCAAGTTCCCCTGTGAATGGCTCAAGAAAAACAAAATGAAGACTTTGGAGAGGCCTAGTCAAAGTTCTGACCTTAATCTGATTAAGATGCTGTGGCATGACCTTTACAAGGTGGTTAATGCTCAAAAACTCTCCAATGTGGCTGAATTACAACAATTGTGCAAAGATGACTGTGCCAAAATTCCTCCACAGTGCTGTAAAAGACTCACTGTCAGTTATTGCAAATGTTTGATTGCAGTTATTGCTGCTAAGGGTGGCCCAACCAGTTATTAGGTTTATGGGACAATCACTTTTTCACACAGGGCCATGTGGGTTTGGATTTTTTTCCCCTTAATAATAAACACCTTCATTTAAAAACTGCATTTTGTGTTTACTTGTGTTATCTTTGTCTAATATTTAAATTTGTTTGATGATCTGAGACATTTAAGTGTGACAAACATACAAAAAAAATGGGAAATCAGGAAGGGGCAAACACTTTTTTCACACTTATATATTTTTTTTTCCCGGTTCCGGCGCCACACGAGTTGGCTGCCTTTTGCAACAGCGGCTCAATTCTGAGTCTTTTTATCTTCCTTCTTCTTTCTGATCCGGTGATAACTTTCTGATCCGGCACACCTTTCACTCTATATATATCACGGACACACAGATAGCCCCAAAGGTCTCCTGAGTCGGCGGACGGAGCCTCTGTTTACAGCAGGAGACGATACAGCAGGGAAGAGCTAGCTAGCACTCAACCGCCACCCGGTACTAACGGAGAAACTCGACATACCGGGAGAACTGAAGCGAAAACGACGCGGGTGCCGGGCTGGAGTTTAGGTGGCTTGCAAGAAATATAAGCCAGAATAATAAAGAGCGATGGCAAGAACCAAGCAGACCGCCCGTAAATCTACTGGAGGAAAAGCCCCCAGGAAGCAGCTGGCCACCAAGGCTGCTCGGAAAACCGCTCCGGCCACCGGCGGAGTGAAGAAGCCTCACCGTTACAGGCCCGGTACCGTGGCTCTGAGAGAGATCCGTCGCTACCAGAAATCCACGGAGCTGCTCATCCGTAAGCTGCCCTTCCAGCGCCTGGTGAGGGAGATCGCTCAGGACTTCAAGACCGACCTGCGCTTCCAGAGCTCCGCCGTCATGGCTCTGCAGGAGGCCAGCGAGGCCTACCTGGTGGGTCTCTTCGAGGACACCAACCTGTGCGCCATCCACGCCAAGAGGGTCACCATCATGCCCAAAGACATCCAGCTGGCCCGCCGCATCCGCGGAGAGAGAGCTTAGACTTTCTGCAGCACATCCACCAACCACAATGCTCCGCACTGTGTGTCTATATATATACAGTATATATATGTATACTAGCTGCTCTTGTTTTTTCTTGCCTTCTGATTGTTGCTCTGAGTGTTGCTATCCCTGTGCTGTTGCAATCCTGGAATTTCCCCATTGTGGGACTAATGAAGGCTTATCTTATCTTATTTATATATATATATATATATATATATATATAAAATCAGTATTATATTTTATATCACCTTAACTCTACAATTAAGCAATATTGCATGAGAGGGAGTACAATGAATATAGTAACTGCGGGTGTTATACGTCTAATGCTCAACACGTAGCGTCCCTTCTAAATGTAGCTAGTAATTATTGCCAAACATCTCTATTAAAATGAAGACGTCTATTGTCCTTTCACAGACATGGAAAAAAAATTGCCAAGTTCAAAAGTCAGCATTAATAAAGTGTAGTGTCAACCCCTTTGGTTCCAATTTATAAAATCCCTCTTCACTTTAAAGAAATTGTTTCACCCAAAAGTCTGGTCAAGAACTGTTTTCTTCACCTAAGCACCACAGCATGAAAACACATTCCATGGTAAAAGGGACAATGAAAAATCCTGTATGTTCCAGGGATGGATTAGACTGCGATGATAAATCCAAGAACTTCCTCCCAAACCAGTCAGTTTTGTGCTTCAAGAACATTCCGGGCCTATTAACAAAAATTCCTAAAGTCTTCCCAGAATAATCCAATGCCCAACATTGCCCCCTTTATAACAGCTAAGGAATATGTTTGCATTGCTTCTGTCAACTGCTGGACTGTTTGTTTGTTTTGGTTTTTTTTTTGTTTTTTTTTCTGACTGAACATTAACCCTTAAGCTGTGTGATTCCATGTGCCCCTAGTGGCAGAGCGCGGCACTGTGCCTGTCAACTGACATAGCATGCCAAACACTCCCCAGCTGGACTGAGGATTTGTACTGATCATGCCAGTTCACAAGGTGGAAGGCAAGCGTTGGAGGACTCATGGATGACACGTAATACACCAAGGAGGAATAAATCCTTTTTCTTCTTCGTCTTTGAGATTATAAAACAAAATGGATGGTACCCATTGTTGTGGACATATGCGTTCACAGACAGAGGAGCAAATTCGGAGGATTTGGTCCCGAATTTGCCAACTATGATTCTAAAAAGAGATTATCTAGCTTATGAAGGTAGATGTTTACATGTTCTTATAACACAGGGAGCACAAAACTCGTTGATTTCACCTACCGGCGCCGGGAGCGCCATGTGACTGTAGAGCAATTGCCAGTTGCATGTCACCATACAAGATAAATTGCAACGGAATAAAAGCAAAATTAAGGTGGAATAATCAATAACAGTTTCTGGATGTAGAAGAGAAAGCTTTAATGACCGGGAGAGGACAAAATAGCAACCAGAATGCAGCAAAAGGATGGCGCCTTTCCAGCGGTAAGTGACGAATGTCTTTGTTTGTTTGTATGCAAATTATATGCGTAAATTTACTCCTATCTGAAATTTTGGATCATATTCTACATCTTTCTCATTGACAGTAAGCCATTACCTCTTACCGCTTTCAAGTTATAGCCTTGGAAAGTTCTGACATCTGATCTGAATATTTTCTTGAAAAAATCTTTACCACTGTTGACCTCTAGGGGTTATGTCGCAGTTTGGCGACAAACACAGTTAAGAGGTTAATTCTCTCTCTTCAAGTTTTCATTTCTCAGGATAATTCTCAGGACACAATTTGAAGAAATGACCAACTTTGTGAGGAACAATTATGGTTTAAAATGTTTCATTAATCATTGACTTGAAATGTATCACATGTTTGAAAATATGCTTAAACAAACCTTATTTTAATGCATGTTTAACGAAGTAGCAATGAAAATTAGTTATGAATCACTGAAGTTAGTTTAGCTTGCACACATAAAGTGAATTTTCATTTTAATCAATATGTGTTTCCTCCTAATTGAAAAGCTTACTCAAGTCATCTGACTGATGTCAGCCAATCACCAAGCCATCCTGGTTGGATGACGCCCCCTTTCATTCTATTGGTCAGTTACAGACAAAGAACCTTTTTCTGATTGAATGAGAGCCCATTTAAATCTCCCGCGACAGGAGACAATTGGTTCTCAATGTCAGTCAAGTTTATCCCCTTAAACACTACTCAGTTTAAGGGAAAAACTTCTCAGTTGTCTTAAGGTGCGTTCACACCAAATGCGAACAGGCAAATTTTTTGCACAGCACGATTACATTATAAATCAATGTAAACACGCCAACAGACATGAATAGTGAGATGCAGACAGGCAAAGGTGTCTTTAAAATGTCTGCAGCTGTGCTCAACCTGCTGTGGAAATTCCCAAAATAACATCATGCTTAGGTTTACATTATTCGACCGGGAGCTCACCTGAAAATGTCGTCTCAAGCCTCCAAAAATTCACAGATGATGGGTGTTTACATTGCTAGCTTGCCAGGACATCCATGGCCGGAAACCCTGGGTAAATAACACCAAAATCCCGATCTAGCTGAAGAGTTCCCGGTCCTCCCGTCTCCCAGTGAGTGAGTTTCATTTTCTAACTAGTTTACTCTGCAATGGTGATAATTTTTATTTTACAGAAGAATCTCAAAGCTAGCTAACGGACGCGAATGCGCGACCACGCAAATTCGCGCATATTCGCGTCTTCCCATTCACTTTGTATGGATTTGCGCTGCCTGTTCGCATTTGGTGTGAACACACCTTTAGAGTTCTGTTTTAAGTTATGTGTCTGCTTTGAATTCTTTTCTATAAGCGTCTGGGGAAAAAAAAAGTATTTTTCCTTCCTTCAAGCTCATCTCTTCTATATGGAGTGAAACTCTGTTCATTCAGACATTTTTTTTTTCTCTATTTTAAAAATTGTTAAGCTTTTTCTAATTGTTTCTTAATAACTCTTTGTGTCTTGGTTTCATGGACAAAAAGCATCCTCACTGTCTGTGTCACAGTTCTGCGCCAGTCATGTGACGTGGCCATAAACCATAAAAATCCCCCAGTTGTACTAAGTATTCTACCTCACAAGGTGGCAGACACATATAACTTTCTGCTCTTGCCTGGAGGACTAATGTCTCCCAAACAACAATCCAAAAACCTCACTTCTGGACACCACAGAAGAAGAGTTTGTAAACAAATGTTGTTCACCATTGTGACATAGAGGAGGCATTTGCTCCCAAATTTGCCAACTATGATTCTAAAAAGAGATTATTTACCTTATGAAGGTAAATATCTACATTTTGTTATAACAGAGGGTGGCCAAAGCTGTATAATTTTCACCTGCCATCGACCCCAGTGCCATGTGACTGGACAGAAAAATCACGCCCGTTTCATGTTGTCAAATAAGAAAAATTGCAGCATAATAAAAGTGAAATTGAGGTGGAATAATCATAACAGTTTCTGGATGTGGGAGAGAAAGTGAAAATGACCGAGAGAAGACAAAATAGCGATGAAAATGGACACAAACGAGCCGCCAAGCCAGCAGTAAACCCGACGAATTTCTTTGTTTACATTGTACTGATTTTCTGGTTCATATACTTTGAAGATAAGATAACAAAAAACCCAAAACAAAAAATGGTGACAAAAAACAAAACCATCCTTTGTGTAAATATGTCCAAAGTTGATTATTAAACTAACTGACAACAAACAGTAAAACATGGCAGGTCAACAGACAACTGACCGATTTACCAAACTGGATGACCTTCAAGCAACACTGAAAGGATGGCCTACTGATTTTATATCTAGCTTCACAACACGGGTCAAGAAAACACAGCCCTAAGATCTGAAGCAACTCACTGAAGACCTTTTGGATGACTACACTGAAAAGCCACTAGAAGGAAAGGATCTCCCCAGCGTGTTAGGTAAAGTCGCACTAGTATTAGTCGCGAGATTAAAAGTAGCTGAGAATGAGCTAGGAAATCAACAATCAACAATCCTCTCTCTCCAGGAAGACAACAAATCATTAAAGGAAAAACTGGACCAATCTCAAAATAAAAACGACGATACCCCAGCTCAACTTGATGACGCGTTACAAGATTTGGACCAGACAGAGTCAGGAAAGCGACGGTTGATGCATGACAATGACTTGCTTCGCCAAGAGAACAGTGAACTTGAAGAAGCCCTTCAGGACACAAAGAAGGAACTCAGAAGAGTTGAAGGTCAACTTGAAATCGTGAAGTCTGACGACAAGGAATGTCAACTGCTCCTACAGGAAGCACATAAAGACGGACTTCTGCTGCACTCCATTGCCCAATTCCCATTTCAAGTGTGGACGATTGCGTGGACAGCGCGTGTCCCTTCAGACCGCGACCTTGACAAGATCGTGTGAAATCTTGTGAAATTTGATCCAGGCCCTACTGCTTCAGCTGATACCAAATCCTATTTGCAAGACATTGACTTCTACCTGCGCCATCGTAAAGGAATTCTCCAACAACTGTCTACAATCAGGGCTATTGGCAGCCCTGACCGTGAAACAGGGTTACTCAGAGCCTCCACAGGCCTACTACCAGCGACTCCTTCTTGCATATTTTGGATCTCAAAATACACCAAGGATGGAAGAAGTCCACAGTTTCAAAACAGTCTTCATCCAGAACCTCCATCCCACTGTGAGTCACTACCTTGGAGTTACAGCTAACCCAAGGCCAAGCTCAATAAGTCAGATGAGAGAGTTTGTACATTATGCGTTCCAACAACAGCAACAAGCACGCTGAGCCTACCATGCTAGCTATCAGCGCTCTGTCTTACACCTTGGAGTTGGAAGGAGCCCGTTGCTCTACTCCATCTCCTACACCCCGATCACATGAAAAACCGAGACATTTCTCCAACCGACCTCATCAAGGTCAAAACCAAACTAGGTCCCCTGGATCTCACTCAGGGCCAACTTTGTGAAAGCCCAACTACTGTCGTAGGCCATATGACCCAGATAGATCTTGAGAACATGGTATGGACTCCCAAGATGACAGATAGCGATATGAAGACATGCGGAACCATGGCAAATGGTCTCCTCCACCTTGTCACAGAAGCTCAGAAGCAGAGACCAATCACAATCCTTGGAAAAAGAAAGAAACTCCTACTCTCAGTAGAAAAGATATAGAAGTTGTCAAACACCTCCTAACAGAGATTCAAAACAACAGAAAAGATGAAACTGCTGACATCCTAGCTATTGAAGCTGTGCCAACTCAGACAAACGCTCTAAATCATGAAGAAAAGGCAAAAAAAAAAAACCCTCCTACAACTGGAGAAGAACCAAAGGACCCAACGCAGTCCAGTACTGCAATGGCAGCCCAATCACAAGTCAAACACCACTCCTCTAAAAACAAAATTTCGCAAATCCGTGTAGAACCACTGGTTCCACAATTTCTGTGTGATCTAAATGACAGGGGGGTGGCGCGAAAGTTCTATCTTCCAATGACCTTTGAAGATGTGATGTGTCAGGATGCTGTTTTAGACACCGTCGCTGACATCACTCTTGTGTCCCACAACCTTTTTGACAAACTATGTGTAGCTGCTAACTACACTTACAACAATTTAAAACTGGAATCCTGTTTGTTAAACATTCAACCATATGCGCTCACTAACATGACCCTATCAGGTGTGTCACTAGTCAAAGTCTCCATTGGCCCCATGACTCATCTGGTCTATGTGTCCAAACTTAACTCCATTCCATAGCTCATTGGCAAAGATCTGCTGAATAACTTTGAGCCACTGATTGATGTCAAGAATCTCAAACTATGGGCTCAAACTTAACAACCTCACCCATTCAACCTACCAAGGACAACTGACTCACAGTGCTTGGTTCTTGACACTGTGGACACTCCGAGTCAACTGAATCACAGTGCTTGGTTCTTGACACTGTGGACACTCCGAGTCTCCCACAACTAGCACTGTTAGAATGACCGAAACTGATTGAAAGCGACCACAAAGACCAAGGTGAACACTGTCCTCAAGAAGTCAAAGGTCACCTTCAAACACAAGGTCAAGACCAGGAATCAAATGACCTTGGGAACTCACTGGCTGAGCAGAAAGCTCCACTTGGACCCCTTTGTACTGTTGATGCAACGTTGGTGTTACCTTCTGAATCCCAGCCACCCACCCCTGTGGCCTGCGTGGTCACTGGAACCTAATCAACTGGCTACCCGCAACTTCCGCGATCTAAAGGTTATGCATTAGCAGATTCAACTTTTGTGAACACTAGGCACGCATTTACTCAAGCCCGTAACCCCATGGTCCATAAAACCGTCAAACACTGATTGGACCTGACCATACATCTGCTCCCCGCTTCAAATTTCTTGAACGACCAAAAAGCCTCACATGTCAAACCTCAAGGGGGTGACAAGGTCTTCCACTACGCATTTGCACCGCAAACACAACAAATCAATCTACAGGCAGGGAAAATCACTCCTAAATTCCTGCCTGAGTGGATGAATCCACACGTTATCAACAACAAACTTTGGCCACTTAAATACCAAATCCAGGACCCCATTTTAAAATGGGCCCATCACAATCAGTGTAAACTTGACCAAAACCCCATGGGACTTGTCAGGTACAACACTGTCACAGTAAGTCCATAAGACTAAAATCAGGCCTGCATCTGAGAAATAACTGCTAACTATTAGCTTCAGGTACACTCGGTTGCATTTCTCAAAACCAATCTGTGAACTGCATCGGAGACTGTGTTGGTTTTGAATGTTTGCTCTGAAGCTTCAGGCAACTCAACAAGGTCTTGAACTTTTTGCTCTTTGCGTAAAAGGTTGACTTTGCTCACACACAGCTGGTGTCTATGTTACTCTCAGATGTAGCTAGAAACATTAGCTTTCCAGTTCACACGTTAGCACTGAGCCTGTTTCCACCTTATCTTGCCCCTTTCTCATTGGTCACAAATTTACTCCTAGCTGCCATTCAAAGAACAAGGATGACATTCTATGTGTTCTCTCAGTTTTCCAGAATAAAGGCCCTGAACACCCTATGACTCAGACATCTGTGGAACTATGGTTTAGTCCAGCTAAACCAATCCAATTTGAACCTCCTTGAGTTATCTCAATATTACTTAGCCAAAACATTTACCTCAGGTATGTAAAAACTATATACTTTTTATTTGAGTACCTTGGTACCCAGAATTTTCTTTTTGTGCTTTTTTACAAGAATTTTTGAGTCTTTGCTTGCATAGACAGTATTTTAGTGTATTTTAGACAACTTTACAATTTTTATATTTGTCCATATTCAAATTAAATTTGAAGATTCCTAGAAGATTTTTTTTTTCTTACAGTAAACCAAACCCAAAGATCTATACTCAGGATATAGATACTGTATTCAAGCTTAGGGCTTATGGACATCAAAACCATTAGCTCAGCAGTTAGGTCAAGAGTCGCCAATTGGATCCAGCCGCCAAGGATGTGTACCAACGCTGACCGAAGCTCATCATTGATACATACTCAGCTCCTGACTGTTGCCTCCCGGGAAGAAATATCTTCTGGCAGATATCTCTGGTACCATCATCGAATAAAGCTTCAGCCAAGGATCCAGCTGAAAAGCCAACGCCATGGGTCACGTGAGCCAGATTCCTTGTTTCATCAGCTGAGTTAATGCGATGTTCATCGCCTTAAAGTATGTCATAATTTGCTTAAGGTTTAAAACTAGTTCATAACTCTGATCGGAGCTATAAGATTAAGGAGAAATAGTATCCCTCTTTTTCGTAACTTCCGTTTTTCCTTTTTAGAGTAACCCAGAATTTCTTTTTTCCATATAATTAGCTTTTATTGTTTTCTTCATAAAATTGCATCCAATTTTCTTCATATTTTGGTTGCAGTTATTTCAGTTTCCATTTTCATCACGGTTACAAATTCACCCTAAGGTTTCCTTGGTTCCACATATGTGATGATACCCTTTATGCTAAATAATCCAGTACAAGTTAATATGGTGTTTGATACTTGTTGATCATTTCACTGTACTTACAAATCAATTGAATGTAATGTCATTTAAGCTGAATCTGATCATTAAAACTGTAAACGGTATTGTTACGTCTGGAAATGAGGAGGAGTCAAGGTGACAGTTTTGAAGTTTTATTAACACGTGAACAGGAACTCACAGGAGTCACTCCGTCAAGCCTGAGAGTCCACAGCAAAGAGACAGAGTCCCTTCCGCTGTGACTCTTAAACTCCCCGTGACGCCACCACCGGAAAGACAGGGCGTCACCTCTCACTACACCCAGGGCACCGCCATATTGGTACACCCTAGCTACAGTATATAAACAATCTTCATATCCAACATTTCATCCCCCCCTGAAGAAAATCACAAGCACACTAATCAGGCCCGCCCCAATGTGGTAACCCGATACACACTCTAAACACACTGCAAACAATATAAATACACAAAGCTATCCATGCACACCACACTTGCCCAGCGGACTAGTCTGCCATTTTAATTACTACAATCTGTGAACATAAAAGGGCGACACACAGACACAAAAAAATAATAATCTTGACAAATCACATACATTTTAAACACTTAGAACTATAAACACTTATAAACAATATGTACACTAACCTAATGGAGGTCCCAGATCCCTCCACCCCAGCACTCCCACCCCACAACACAGGCACATCAAAGGTAAACAGTACTGGGTAACATTCACATTTCACACGCTACTATTTTCTTTAGCTAGTCACACATTAATGTTGAGGTGGTTTGGGCATCTGCGTAGTGCGTATGTGCCGGCGTCTGTAAACATCTCGTCGTGTCAAAGAGTTATCTTGTCTGCTTCTGTTTGTTTTTATTGACTTTGTTTTTAATTTTTTATCTTTTTTTTGCTGATATTAGCTTTTGCTTGGTGTTAGCTTAGTGTTGGCCCAGCAGAAAGCCCGATCAGACACACGGGTGGATCGGACCCCAGGCGGGGCTGTTCACCGGGCTAGGCTAAACTTTTTTTTAGCTGTTTTTAGCTGTTTTTGGCTGGCTGGCTATCCACTTCTCGCATGGAACATCATGGCTCCATCCCCGACGTGTGTCAGCTGTGTGTCCCTCCTTAAGAAGGTTTCTGAGTTGGAAGTGAGACTCTCCAACCTCTATAAGATTCGGGAGGCTGAAGACCACCTTGACACTATAATTCTCGGGCGAACAACGGCCCCGGCAACCAACTCGCAGTTGGCAGAGATGGCTACTTACCTGGGTAAATTCAGCACATCACCATCGACTTCCACCCCTGCTCCGGTCTCTTCAAATGTCCAGGACTCCAGCAATAAACACTGGCTTCAGCTCGGAGCAAAACCCAAAGCCCCGGGTAGTTTTTCTCATCCTCAATGTGCGCCCTGTACCTTAGTTGGGCCAACTAGCAAACATCGGCGATTGACCAGACAGGGCTGTGCCTCTTCTCTTCCCTTGCTACTGGAAAACAGATTCAACATCCTTTCTCTGGAAGACTTTCCCCACCTGCATATCGATCATGAGCCCATGGCCGCCCCTCCTCCTCCTCCTCCTCCTCCTCCTTCAGTGGCGGCCCAAACCCGCAAGCCCCAGATTAAAACTACTTTAGGTGTGCCAAATTATACACAAGCTCCAAAAAGAAGAGAGCGCATCACCCTGCCACCACGACAACAACATCGACAAAATATATCCACCACTTCAGAACCCACCGACAAAGTCCCCCCAGACGACGTTGGTAATTGGTGACTCGATTATGAGGAACGTCAGAAGCAGGTACTGTGTCACTAAATTTTTTTCCTGGGGCTAAAGTGTCTGACATTGAGGCTCTTACCCCTGACCTATTAAATGAATTCCCCCACGCGAAAACTGTCATTGTACATGTTGGATGCAACAACATCCCAGATGAAGCGTCGGAGATCTTAAAGAGTGACTTCAGGAGCCTTCTGTCCACTCTTATGAACTGTTGCAGACGTGTGTTTATTTCTGGGCCTTTGGCACCTTTCAGACGAGGTTGCAATTATTTTAGCAGAACTCTCAGCCTTAACCCTCAAGCGACCGAGTGGGGTCATTTACGACCCCAGCCATATAATTTAATGTGCCGTCGCTTTATTTTTTATCCAAATTTTCTTTCCTAGCATGAATTTGTCAGTCTACTAATCCTACACACTTTCATAGTTTTTTGCAGGGATCAACCAATTGGTGTGGCGTAGACATCGCAAACTCTTGTGGGATCATTTATGACCCCGAAGAGAAGCACTGGTTTTTAAACATTGGTTTTATAAATTTTATTCAAATGTTCCACTTCTAATAGTTGGTTAGTTAATCCCTTCACACCTGAAGGTGTTTATGGGCAGCGCCTATCTCTGTTTCTCTGACCCTAGGCCACAGCTACTGTAAGTAGTGAAAGCTACAGCGGGGGGTCAGTCCTCTGGTAGCTCTGTGTGTAACTTTACTTTCCCCATTCCATTATGCGGAGCACCACACTAGAAGGCAGAAAGCACCATTTTTATATGGTCTTTGGTATGACCCGGCCGGGATTTGAACCCCTGCCTCCCGGGTGTGGGGCGGATGCTCTACCAACTGAGCCACCACTCCGGTTTCCACTTCTAATCAGTACTTTATATTGTATTGCAGTGAACCATGGCTAACAGACCTAGGATATCAAGATTTACATTTGTCTGTTTGTCTGGATTTGTCTGTTTGTCTGTTTGTTTGTTTGTCTGTTTGTTAGCAAGATAACTCAAAAAGTTATGGACGGATTTTCATGAAATTTTCACAGATTGCCAGAAATGGGGTATCCTACAGATGATTAGATTTTGGTGGTGATCTGGATCACCATCCACAAAAAAACCGCCATTACGCAAAATGCCATAATAGGTATCATGATCATCATCGTAACTACAATAATAGGTATCATCATCATCGTGATGATGATATGATGACTATGATGACTATAATGATGATGATGATGTTCCAAGAGTGAACTGACAAGGACTATAAAAATATAAAAAATAAATAGGGTTATAAATCTATAAATAGGGTTATAAAACTATAAAAAATAAATGTAATGTTGTTCTTACAGTCTGCGTTTTGGTTATTTCTTGCAATAAAAGTATTATTAACAAACACATTTTACATTAGATCATTATAAAATACCTGTCTTAAATACAGGGAGTAGTTTTGGTATGATAAACCTCCAACAAGCCATTTATAATAAGGATCCCTGTACAGAGCACAATGGGGTCATAAATGACCCCACTTGGTCATTTCAGTCCGTAAAATAGCTTGGTCGCTTGAGGGTTAATACTTGGTTGTGTTCTACATGTCCTACTTTTAACATTGGTTTTGTAGACAATTTCAACCTCTTTTGGAACCGCCCATCACTTATGAGGCCAGATGGCATCCATCCAAATAGACTTGGCGCACGTGTTTTAAGGGACAATCTGTTCTATTCCATTCAGCGTTTTTTAGTATACTGACTGAAATTTGGTGCGTTAACTCACTCCGAAGTTCCTGGGTCTGCCAACCACCCCTTCTTTGTTTCCACTTCTCATATTAATCCTATTAATCCAAATAATCTTCACTGTTTAGGTCAGTCTTCAATTTATAACCCTACAGAGATTGTGTCTGTCTCCCATTACCCAAAATATTATAACCCAAGACAAATACAACATAACTTCATAAATACTTGCCTTTCTGCAGCTCCTCCTCAACCGCCACCCCTCAACTTTGCCCCTGTCTTCCCCCTTAGAGAACCTTTGTCTACTCCCCCCAAAGTTAATAAAAATATAATGTATAAAGATCCCAAAGTGATTAAACAAAATGTTGTTAAAACTCAAATTAAACATCATGTCTCTAAATTTAATAATTTGGCCTCTGTTCCTCCTCATAATTTTAAAATTAAATGTGGTTTGTTAAATATTAGGTCTCTACCTCTCAAGTCTCTACTAGTTCATGATCTATTAATTGATCATCAGATTGATTTAATATCCCTTACAGAGACTTGGCTAGGGCAAGACGATTATGTTGGTTTAAATGAATAACTCCCTCTGGTTATCAAAACTATCATAATCCTAGAAGTTCTGGACGTGGAGGTGGAGTAGCGGCAATATTTCATTCTAAATTACTAGTTAATGTAAAGCAAAAATCATGTTTTAATTCCTTTGAGGGCCTGGCCCTCAGTATGGGGCATGTTAGCAATCTTTGGTTAAACCCAATTTTCTTTGCCATAGCTTACCGTCCTCCCTCAACCTACTCAGAGTTTTTATCTGAATTTGCCAAATTTTTAGCTGATTTAGTGCTGAAATCAGATAGAATAATTATAGTAGGGAATTTTAATATACATGTTGATGTAGATAGTGACTGTCTTAATAAGGCATTCAATTCAATATTAGACTCAATGGGGTTTTCCCAGAAAGTAGAAAATTCTACCTATTATCTCCACCACACATTGGACCTTGTTCTGACTTATGGTATAGATATAGAAAATCTGGTAGTGTCTCCTCATAATCCTGTACTGTCAGACCATTGTCTGTTAACCTTTGATTTCACTATTTCTGATTACTTGACTCCTAAAGAAAAATATCATTACAACAGACGTTTTTCAGATGACATTGTTACCAAATTTTTGCAGATTGTCTCCGCTATACCATGGGTCAACACAACGGAAATAAAAGATGGAGAGCCTGCTCCTTCCGTAATTGATAGCACGGTAGATAGTGTTACAGCCTCTCTGCATCAGACTCTAGACTTGGTGGCTCCTTTAAAAAAGAAAAAGTCTAACCACAGATTTCTAACCACTTGGTTTAACACAGAAACTCGTAGCTTAAAACAGAAGACTCGTCAATTAGAAAGAAAATGGTGTTCCACTAATTTAGATGAATTCTATTTAGCATGGAGAAATCATCTCCTAATTTATAAAAAATCTCTTAGAAAAGTTAGAACAAGTTATTACTCTGTATTAATAGAAGACAATAAGAATAATCCCAGGTTTCTTTTCAGCACTATAGCCAGGCTGACAAAGAGTCAGGACTCTGTCAATCCTCGCATCCCCCTAGAGCTTTCTAGTCAGGACTTTTTGAATTTTTTCAATAATAAAATTTTGTCTATTAGAGATAAAATCAGTCAGATTCTTCCCACCGTAAACTTAAGTACAGCAACTACTACAACTCCTTCAATTGATATCTGTTTAGATAAGTTTACTCCACTTGACCTTTTAGAGTTAGATAAAATAATCTCCTCATCCAAGCCTTCAACTTGTCTTTTAGACCCTATTCCTACCAGCTTATTTAAAAAAGTCTTCCCATTTATTGGTAGCCGTATTCTTCAAATGATCAGTTCTTCTTTAACTTTAGATCATGTACCACAGGCTTTTAAAACTGCTGTAATTAAACCCTTACTCAAAAAGCTAACGCTCGATCCAGGAGTTTTAGCTAACTATCGACCAATCTCTAATCTGCCTTTCAGTTCAAAAATCTCAGAAAGAGTTGTTGCTACGCAATTATTTGACCACTTGCAGGGAAATGGTTTATTTGAAGAGTTTCAATCTGGGTTCAGAATTCATCACAGCACTGAAACAGCCTTTGTGAAGGTCACTAATGACCTCCTTATCGCATCTGATAATAAGATAAGATAAGATAAGATACGCCTTTATTAGTCCCACAACGGGGAAATTCCAGGATTGCAACAGCACAGGGATAGCAACACTCAGAGCAACACTCAGAAGGCAAGAAAAAAACAAGCAAGCAAGAGCAGCTAATATACATATGTACATATTACTATAAAATATATATATATACTCACACACAGACACACAGTGCAGAGCATTGTAGCTGGATGGAATAAATATATGAATATATAAACACACAGTGCGGAACATTGTAGCTAGATGGAATAAATATATAAATATATAAACACCCACAGTACGGAGCATTGCAGCTAGGTGGAATAAATATGTAAGTATATAAACACACACAGTGCAGAGCAATGTAGCTAGATGGAATAATATGTAGATATATAAAAACACAGTGCGGAGCATTGTAGCTAGATGGAATAAATATATAGATATATAAATATAAACACACCCAGTGTGGAGCATTGTAGCTAGATGGAATAAATATATAAATATATAAACACACACAGTGCAGAGCACTGTTGCTAGATGGGATGAAACAGCATAACCGTCTACTTAGTTATCCTACATGGTATGATTATGTGCCATACATATTCTCACCCTCCATAGTGACCGGTATTTTCCTAGTTGTATGCCGGAGGGGACCATTGTGTAAGTCTATTGCATCTTTTGCATTCAAAAAACTATTAGTTTGTTACGTCTTTTTGCTATCTCTGCGAGCAGCCCTGCTTAGGTTGTACAGTCTGACAGCCGTTGGTAGAAAGGACCTACGAAACCTCTCGGTTGTGCACCTGGGATGATGTAGTCTGCTGCTAAATGAGCTCCTCAGTGCATTCAGTATGTCCTGCATAGGGTGGAACTCGGACTCCAGCAGAGATGACAGTTTAGCCACCGTCCTTCTCTCTCCTATCTCCTCCACCGGATCAAGGCGCTGCCCCAGGACAGAGCTAGCTTTCTTAATCAGTTTGTTCTGATAATGGACTCATTTCTGTACTTGTCCTTTTAGATCTTAGTGCAGCCTTTGATACTATCGATCATGATATTCTACTTGATAGATTAAAACACTATGTTGGACTAAATGGAACTTTGCTGCAGTGGTTTAGATCTTATTTGTCCGACAGACTTCAGTTTGTTCATATCAATAATGAGTTTTTTTCCAACTCTACGCTCAGTCATGGAGTTCCACAGGGATCTGTGCTAGGCCCTACTCTTCTTAGTTTATATATGCTTCCGTTAGGCAACATCATTAGAAAGCACTGTATACATTTTCATTGTTACGCAGATGACACACAATTATGCCTGTCAATGAAGCCCGATGATTGTAATCAATTAGCCAAGTTAGAGGCCTGTCTTAAGGAAATCAAAGCTTGGATGACTTGTAATTTTCTGCTATTAAACCCAGATAAGACTGAAGTCATTCTTGTTGGTCCAAAAAACCTTAGAAATACCTTTCCAAATCAAAATCTTAATTTGGATTGTGCTACTCTTACTCTGAATAGTTCTGTGAAGAACCTTGGAATTATTTTTGATCAAGATCTGCTTTTTAATTCACATATTAAATTTGCTTCTAAGACTGCCTTCTATCAGCTGCGCAATATTGCCAAGATTAGGAGCATCTTGTCTCTGAATGATGCTAAGAAACTGATCCACGCTTTTGTTAGCTCTAGATTAGATTATTGTAACTCATTATTATCAGGTTGTCCTAAAATGTATTTAAAAAGTCTTCAGTTGATCCAAAATGCTGCTGCAAGAGTTTTAACAGGTTCTAGAAAGAGAGATCATATCTCTCCGGTTCTGGCCTCCCTTCATTGGCTTCCCATAGAGTTTAGAATTATATTTAAAATCCTTCTTCTCACTTACAAAGCTCTTAATAATCAGGCCCCCTTTTATATAAAAGATTTGATATCACCCAATCATCCTAACAGAGCACTACGCTCCCAAAATGCTGGATTACTTGTAATACCTAGAATCTTCAAAAGTACAATGGGAGGCAGAGCCTTCTGCTATCAAGCTCCTTTCTTGTGGAACCAGTTACCAGTCTGGGTTCGGGAGTCAGACTCGATCTCTGTTTTTAAGAATAGGGTAAAAACCTTCCTCTTCAATATAGCCTATGATTAGGGAGGGATCTTGTGTCTCTTAACCCCTCCCCCCCCTTTGTTTTGCTGTTAATAGATTTAGACTGCTGGGTGACCTCCAATAATGTACTTGGCTTGTCTCCATTAATGTTTGCTGTCTTTATGTCTGTTCTTTCCATCTTCTCTCGCCCCTCACCCCCCAGCTAGTTGCAGCAGATGACTTCCCCTCCCTGAGCCTGGTTCTGCTAGAGGTTTCTTCCTGTTAAAAGGGAGTTTTTCTTCTTCACCGTCGCTAAGTGCTTGCTCACACGGGATCGTCTGATTGCTGGGGTCTTTCTGCAATTGTGGGGTTTTCCCTACGTTTGAAAGTGCTATGAAATGACTGTTGTTGTGATATGGTACTATATACAGTAAATATAGTTGAATTGAATTGAATTAATGTAACCTAATTCACCACACACTCATATAGGGGCAACCTGCACAAAAGTTAACTTTTTTTTTTTCCCAAAGCCCAAAGAATGATAAGAAGAAGAATAGCAAAAACACAACTCAATAGAACATACCGCTAGCCCCTTTTAAAAGTCCCACTAAGGACCCCCTGGAGGCTCCCCCCTGGAATGTCCGTCCTGCTGCCCGCTGTCAGAGTGTCTCCACGTTTTCCTACCGGAGATGGTCTGCACTGGCGTCTCCTCTCTCCCAAATGCTGCAGCTCGTTTGGGTGTCTTCTGGATCCATCCGTCAGCTCTAGGTAGCTGTCATCACGAGCCCTCCACCACCTGCAGTTGACCCTGGTCATCCCGCTGTTCTCTGGATTTGCAGACCCCTCCAAGCCAAGACTCAACCCTAGGGCGAACATTATAGCCAACACCCAGGGGAGTACTCACTGGCCTCCGTGGTCCACGGCATCGTGACCGGGTTCCTGTACTGTCGCAGGGCCCACCGATCTGGTCTGAGATCTGCCTCTGGTCCCTCTTATGGGCATGCCTAGGGATCGTGTGCTCATGTTTGCTTTCATTTTGTGCGTTGAATCAGCCACGGCAGTGCCCGGTTCGACGGTGGTACTCGATCGGCCCCCAGAACTACGCTGTGCCTGCTCACTGGCTCTATTCACCCCTACGGGTGTCCGACCATGCCGTTCAGGTCCCTTGTCCAGGGTACCGCAAACACTGGCATCGGAAACTCCCCATGATGGCGCTCCATGGTGCTGGTCATGCCCGTTGTCACTCGGTCCGGGCAGGTTCAAGACCCACACTTCATCTTCATTTCCCACATAAAGGGGTCGGTCCCATAGCCCACCATCAGACCACTCCTCTCCAACACTGCAGGCAATGGACAACCTGAGTCTGTAGAACAGGTCACAGCCCATCAGGTTATTTCCTTCAGTGGACACCATAAACTCAATTGTGCTCACCGACGCAGATTTGTACCTCACTGAGAGCCACAACGAGCCCACAATGTCCAAAGGGTTTTTACCATAACCGTAACATGCTATGTCCATTCTACTCACTATGTAATGTGGGAAAAAGGTCTTCACTGTCGCCCAATTCAGGATGGAAGTTGCCGACCCTGTGTCCAGCATCAGCAGAACCACCACCCTGTCCAAGTCGATGTTGCAGATTATGCATCCATCTGTGCTGGGTGAGACCGTGTGGACCACTGTGGGCTTCTTCGCAGAAGAGTTCCCCTCTGGCCTCTGGCCCCCTGCTCGAAATTTCTGCAGGCTCTAGTGAAGTGGTGGAACAGACCGCACTTCCCAAAACGCTTCCCCTTCGCTGGCACTCCCTCACTTCGTAGCAGTGCCTGGTGGATCCACAGCCATAGCATCTTGGTGTCCCCGGGGCGGACCTAATTTTCACAATAGAGGCATACTCATTGTCATTCTCGTCGTCTGGATCGACGGCCAGTGCCTTCCACTGTTTTTCGTTCCTTGGCAGGTTTTCTGTTTCACTGACATTTTTCGTTAACATTTCTGCTGCCTCGTGTTGCTGTGCTAAGTCCACGGTGGCTAGGAGTGTTGGCTCACCAGCATGAGTGAGAAGGCGAACCTTCGCGGAAGAGTACAGCACGTCTTCCACCAGTTGGTCGCGGACTATCTCTTCCTCCAAGGCTCCGAATCTGCACTCTCCTGCCAGCCACCGCAGGTCTGCAATGACCTGTTGTACCGACTCACCTGGCTGCTGGCGTTGCTGTCTGGACTGTATACACCTCATAATGGTGTTTTCAGGGGTGCAAAAATAGCCTGCCATTAGCCTCACCACGTCGTCGAATGAAACACCGCCTCCTAATGTACTCAGGATCCTCTGGCCCTCCATCCCTAAGTTGTGGACCAGAATTGCCCTCGCACGCAATTTTTCGAGGTCGCCGAGGTCTAGAGCAATGAGATAGTTTTCTCTGCATACCACCTGGCCCAGGGAACAAGTGGTTCTCCCGGAGCCTCCAAGAATAGCCAGAAAGCAGTAGCAGCTCGCTCCATACCCTTTTGTCCTCGTCGCCAAATGTTATGTCCGGAAATGAGGAGGAGTCGAGGTGACAGTTTTGTAGTTTTATTAACACGTGAACAAGAACTCACAGGAGTCACTCCATCAAGCCTGAGAGTCCACATCAAATAGACAGAGTCCCTTCCGTTGTGCTCTCTTACACCCCCCGTGACGCCACCGCCAGAAAGATGGGGCGTCACCTCCCACTACACCCAGGGCACCGCCATATTGGTACACCCTAACTATATACACAATATTCATATCCAACAGGTATATGGAAGTTCCGGCTTGATTTGTGTCTTATGTCTGTTTCTGGAGTCACACAGGAAAATTCACAAATATTGGAGACTGATTGATATACAGTTAGGCCCAGAAATATTTGGACAGTGACACAATCTTCATGTTTTGGGCTCTGCATGCCACCACATTGGATCTGAAATGAAACAACTACAACGGAATTGAAGTGCAGACTTTAAGGTTTAATTCAAGGGGTTGAACAAAAATATATGATTAAACATGTAGGAATTGTAGCTGTTTTTATACAAACGCTCCTCATTTCAGGGGCTCAAAAGTAATTGGACAAATAAACATGACCCTAAGTAAAATGTTATTTTTCAATATTTTGTTGAGAATCCTTTGCAGGCAATGACTGCCTGAAGTCTGGAACCCATGGACATCACCAAACGCTGGGTTTCCTCCTTTGTGATTCTTTGCCAGGCCTTTACTGCAGCTGTCTTCAGTTGTTGCTTGTTTGTGGGTCTTTCTGCCTTAAGTTTTGCCTTGAGCAAGTGAAATGCATGCTCGATTGGGTTGAGATCTGGTGATTGACTCGGCCATTGCAGAATATTCCACTTCGTTACTTTAAAAAACTCCTGGGTTGCTTTTGCAGTATGTATTGGATCATTGGTGAAGCGCCGTCCAATCAACTTTGCTGCATTTGGCTGAATCTGAGCTGAAAGTATATCCCTGTACACTTCAGAATTCATCCAGCTGCTTCTGTCTTTTGTCACATCATCAATAAACACAAGTGACCCAGTGCTATTGGAAGCCATGCATGCCCATGCCATCACACTGCCTCCACCATGTTTTACAGAAGATGTAGTGCTTTGGATCATGAGCTGTTGCAGTTCTTCTCCAAACTTTCTTCTTCCCATCATTCTGGTACAGGTTGATCTTAGTCTCATCTGTCTAAAGAATGCTGTTCCAGAACTGGGCTGGCTTTTTCAGGTGTTTTTTGGCAAAGTCACTTCCGGCCTTTCTATTTTTGAGGCTGATTCATGGTTCGCACCTTGTGGTGAATCCTTTGTATTTACTCTCATGAAGTCTTCTCTTTATGGTAGACTTAGATACTGATACACCTACTTCCTGGAGAGTGTTCTTCACTTGAGTGGATGTTGTGAAGGGGTTGTTCTTCACCATGGAAAGGATTCTGTGATCATCCACTACTGTTGTCTTCCGTGGACGTCCAGGCCTTTTTGAGTTCCCAAGCTCACCAGTGCACGCTTTTTTTTTTTCTCAGAATGTACCAAACTGTTGATTTGGCCACTCCTAAAATTTCTGCTATCTCTCTGATCGATTTCTTCTTTTTTTTCAGCCTCAGGATGGTCTGTTTCACCTCCATTGAGAGCTCCTTTGACCGCATGTTGTGTGTTCACAGCAACAGCTTCCAAATGCAAACGCCACACCTGGAATCAACTCCAGACCTTTTAACGGCTTAATTGATGACAAGTTAATGAGGGAAGAGCCCATGCAGCCTTGTTATTTTTTTTGCAGCCTTCTGAGTCAATTGTCCCATTACTTTTGGTCCCTTGAAAAAGAGGCGGCGACGTATTAAAGAGCTGTAATTCCTAAACCCTTGCTCCAATTTGGATGTGAATACTCTCAAATTACAGCTGAGAGTCTGCACTTTAAGCCCATATTGATTATATAACTGTATCCTGAATATGTTTTCGTAAACAGCTAAAATAACAAAACTTGTGTCACTGTCCAAATATTTTTGGGCCTAACTGTAAGGTGTAAAGATTAGTTTGTAGAAGTTGCAGAGAAACAGACGGGGACACGCTTGAGTCTGTCTGACAATCTTTATTCAATCTTCACCTCTTCTTCCTTTTAACATCTCCTCTCTCTCTAAAACGGAAAAAACCCCGCCTTCACATTAAAAGATAAAATTTGTGTGTGAGACCAACAACTAATATCACCACACAGGCCCCCCCCAGAACACACAAATTACAACATACATAAACACGCTGACAAAAAACAAACTAAAACCACATGGACAAAATTCAAAAGAGGAAATAACTCAAGAGAACCTCTTAGGCAACCTTATAACTCTGCCCTGACGACTGTACTGCACAGTCCTAGGGGGCGCAACTGCAACCGGAGCAGGCACAACCTCAGGCACAGGGTTGGGAGGACGCCCCCGCCGAGCCAGGCGGGCTAGCTCAACCTCCTCGTCACAAAGGACATGGGCGGGCTTCAAACGGTCCACCGAAATCCGATCCTGACAATTCCCCAACTCAACCAAAAAATCCTTACGGCCTGTTTCTAACACCCAGAAAGGGCCATCATAAGGTGCCTGCAGGGGAGAACGATGGGCATCGTGCCGGACAAAAACGTATTTAGCCGACATAAGGCTGTCAGGAACGTAGGACTGAGGAAGACAGTGGTGCTCAGCCACGGGAGCAAAAACCCTAACTTCCTCCCGACAATTAGGTCTCTTAACCACACTGGGACCTAACCCTGGAATGGTAGGAAGGAACTCCCCTGGGACCCTCAAAGTCTGGCCAAGGACCAACTCAGCAGAAGAGGAGTGCAGATCTTCTTTAGGGGCTGAACGCAAACCCAACAAAACCCACGGCAACCTGTCCACCCATCCACTGTCCACTAAAGACGCGCGGAGGGCAGCTTTCATAGTCCGATGAAACCGCTCGCATAGCCCGTTAGCTTGTGGATGGTACGCTGTGGTCCGATGGAGTTTAACCCCCAAGCTACCAGCCACTTCATTCCAAAGTTCGGAGGTAAATTGCGGGCCCCTGTCAGAGGTAACGTCCAAGGGAACACCAACACGGGACACCCAAGAGGAGATGAACGCCCGGGCAACATCAGCTGCCATAGTTGATGCCAGGGGAACTGCCTCCGGCCACTGCGTAGTCCGGTCCACCATAGTAAAGAGGTGAGTAAAACCACGGGACGGAGGAAGAGGGCCGACCAGGTCCACCTGAACATGATCAAAACGTCGCTCCGGAATCCAAAAAGGCCCCAATGGAGCCTTTATGTGGCGCTGCACCTTAGCACGCTGGCAAGCCACACAGGTCGTCGTCCAAGTTTTAACATCCTTTCTGAGACCCGGCCATACAAACTTGGCGCCCACCAACTTAACCGAAGCTTTAACGCCAGGATGCGACAAGGAGTGAACAGCGTCAAAAACACGACGACGCCAAGCCACCGGCACCAAAGGTTGTGGTTTTCCCAATGAAGTGTCACACAGGAGAGTGGCGCCACTGTCCTGAAAACAGACATCCTCCAACTGCAAACTGGACTCAGTGGAACGAAGCACCTGCACCCCCGGGTCTAACAACTGATCTGCAGCCATCTCAGCATAGTCCATGCCCAAATGAACAGCGGCAACTAAGGCACGAGAAAGGCAGTCCGCAACCAAGTTGGTCTTACCAGCCACATGCTGAATGTCAGTAGTGAACTCGGAAATAGCTGAAAGCTGCCGTTGTTGCCGAGCTGACCAAAGTTCAGTGGACTTGGCCATGGCAAACGTGAGGGGTTTGTGGTCAACAAAAGTGGTGAATTTACGGCCCTCCAGGAGAAACCTGAAATGCCTTGTTGCCAAGAAAAGGGCTAACAGCTCCCTGTCAAAAGTGCTGTACTTCCTCTCTGACTCGCATAACTGCCTACTGAAAAAAGCTAGAGGTTCCAAGGAATTGCCCACCCACTGCTCACAAACTGCTCCGACAGCATAATCGGATGCATCAGTGGTAAGAGCAATGGCGGCCGTGGGGTCTGGATGAGCCAACAAGGCAGCATCAGTCAGCGCAGCTTTAGCCCCTTCAAAAGCACATAACCTCTCATGGGTCCACTCAATGTCCTAATTACCCCTCTTACCCTTCAAAGCCTCATACAACGGGCGCATAATATGGGCAGCATGAGGTATGAAACGGTTGTAAAAATTAACCATGCCCAAAAACTCCTGCAGGTGCTTGACAGAGGAGGGGCGCGGGAAGGCTAAAACCGCTTCGACTTTAGCCGGGAGGGGTACGGCAACCTGCTGGGATACCTTGTGTCCCAGGAACTCAAGTTCTGAGAGCCCAAACTGACACTTTGCGGGATTCACTATCAGTCCATGGTCACAGAGGCGCCTGAAGAGCTGACAAAGGTGCGACACATGTTCCTCCACCGAAGCGCTCGCAATCAGTATGTCGTCTAGGTATACGAACAGGAAAGGCATGTCCCGTAACACAGAGTCCATAAGCCGTTGAAACATCTGTGCAGCACCCTTAAGGCCAAATGGCATCCTCAAGAACTCGAACAGTCCAAAAGGAGTGATCACCGCTGTCTTGGGGACGTCCTGGGGATGAACAGGCACCTGATGATAACCACGCACCAAATCCACTTTGGAAAAAATGGCCGTCCCTGCCAGACGTGAAGAAAAATCTTGAATGTGGGGGACTGGGTACCTGTCGTTGGTAGTAGCGTTGTTAAGGCACCTGAAATCTCCACAAGGGCGCCAACCCCCATCTGACTTAGGGACCATGTGGAGGGGAGAGGCCCACGGACTGTCGGAACGGCGCACAATACCCAGCCTCTCCATGTTGGCAAACTCATCTCTAGCGATGGCTAACTTAGCAGCATCCAGACGGCGTGCGCGGGCAAAAACAGGTGGACCCACAGTAGTAATATAATGCGCAACCCCATGTTTGGCTACTGCCGCAGAAAACGTAGGCACAGTGAGCGCAGAAAACTCAGAGAGAAGACGCTGGTACCTGTCTCCTGAGGCGAGCATGTTAGCAAGCAGTGGACCAGCCTTACTCAGTGTACATGGATAGGAATCAAAAGACACAGCATCAATCAAACATCTGTTAGCTACATCAACCAACAGTCTGTAAGCACACAAAAAATCTGCACCAAGAATAGGGACTGCTACAGATGCTACCACAAAGTCCCAACTAAATTCGCGGCCATTAAAACATACAGTCATAAACCTGGTGCCAAAGGTGCGGATAGGAGTACCATTAGCCGTGTCCAGTGGGGGTCCGTGTCCACATCCCATAGCGTCAGCCGAAGAGGGGGGAACGATGCTCCGTTGCGCTCCCGAATCCACCAGAAAACGACGTCCAGCCGCGCAGTCCTCTATGAAAAGCAGCTTGTCGTTGGTGCCGGTGCACGCAGCTGCTAGCGAGCGCCGGCCTTCTCGTTTCCCTGTGGCTGGAAAGAACACGGTGGAATACAGCGCCGAGCCTTCGGTCCAAAGCGGCGGTGGTAGAAACACAGGCTGCTCTCTTTCTTACAGCGATCCGAGACTGCGGCCACACCCACCGAAACTTCTCCATCAGACTGCCCAGGCAGCAGTGTATGCACAGACAAATGGCGAGAAGCCAGCAAAAGCCTATCCACTTCTTCAGCTAAACCCCGGTAATCCTTAGTACGAATGAGGGGCGAGTTGGCCAAGGCAGTGCGCACTGGAGGAGGAAGTTGACGCAGAAACAGGTGGGTGAACAGAAATGAGCTGTCTCCTGAACCGAGAAGTGCCAACATATTCTCCATCAGCTCAGAAGGTTTGCTGTCTCCCAAACCAGTCATTGACAGAAGACGATCAGTGCGCTCCCAATCAGAGAGCTGATACAGCTGCAGTAGAGCCCTCTTCAGAGCAGCATATTTGTCGGCGTGAGGCGGGTCCTGGAGCAGTCCCATCAAACGGCGAGTAGTGGCAGAATCCAAAGCCGCGACAACATGAAAATACTTTGTGTCGTCTGCGATTATTCCGCGCAGGTGGAACTGAGCCTCGACATGCTGGAACCAAGGCTCCAGGTCGTGCTGCCAAAAGTCCAGTAGTTTTATGGTAGCCGCGAAAACAGCCGGTGCGGGAGCCGCGGCGGATGCAGAGGCTGTAGCGGCGATATCAGAAGAGGTCGCCTGAACAGACATTCTTCAAACGTCAGGGTCACCAATGTAGAAGTTGCAGAGAAACAGACGGGGACACGCTTAAGTCTGTCTGACAATCTTTATTCAATCTTCCCCTCTTCCTCCTTTCAACATCTCCTCTCTCTCTAAAATGGAAAAAAAAACCGCCTTCACATTAAAAGATAAAATTTGTGTGTGAGACCAACAACTAATATCACCACAAGTTATTAATAAATTGTCCAAGGTTTTGGACTGGTTCAACCAAAAACAAGGTTTTTTTTGTTGTGTGTGCATGGACCCGAAGCAAACCTTCATTTCCACACACACCCAAAGGCATAAATTAAATAAGCTTTGTACCTTATAACTAATTTCTTCTACAAAAGCATAAACCTGTGGAGCTGGTACCGCAGAAGGGCCAAGAGCAAAACATGGCCAATGCTAAAAATACTTGCTTATACTTAGTTTCTACGGGCATGGATGGGTATGCACGGGTATGTACTAGTGTTTTTAAACAGACATGAAATAGCTTAATGATGTTTATACAAGGGCAGACTTTGTAAACTGAATAAACTAATTAAAGTTTTTTTTCAAAAGGGTGGGACTTCTGGGTCAGTTAATATTTCTTTTCAAAAAGCGCCTCACTATGAAAATTAAGGTATCTAACACAGTACTGCAATTCTCACTGAGAGTTGACAGTAAATTACTGTTAGTAACTAGAAAAGCACTCGGGAGAGCGCAGACCTCCACCAAGCGCCACAGTTCCCCCCATACAGTGTTTGTGTGTACGTTTTCAGATTCCTTGACCATGAAAACATGAGTAGCAATTGGATTCACAATGATAGGATTAGTGGTTCACAATGATAGGATTAGTGGTTCAGTAGTTATTGAAGAAAATGACTGGCGCCTAGCGGCTGCCCCGGCCTTGGATGCACTCTGCAGAGTGTGCCCAAATGCCAAGTCATGTTTCGTTACCTTGTATGTGTAATGACAATAAAGTTGAATCTCAATCTCAATCTCAAATGGCATTTTCCGTAATGGCGGTTTAGCACCACAGTTCCCCCCATACAGTGTTTGTGTGTACGTTTTCAGATTCCTTGACCATGAAAACATATGACTAGCAATTGGATTCACAATGATAGGATTAGTGGTTCAGTAGTTATTGACGAAAATGGCATTTTCCATAATGGCGGTTTAGTGCCACAGTTCCCCCCATACAGTGTTTGTGTGTACATTTTCAGATTCCTTGACCATGAAAACATATGACTAGCAATTGGATTCACAATGATAGGATTAGTGGTTCAGTAGTTATTGACAAAAATGGCATTTTCTGTAATGGCGGTTTAGCACCACAGTTCCCCCCATACAGTGTTTGTGTGTACGTTTTCAGATTCCTTGACCATGAAACATATGACTAGCAATTGGATTCACAATGATAGGATTAGTGGTTCAGTAGTTATTGACGAAAATGGCATTTTCTGTAATGGCGGTTTTCTTCTGGACGGTGATCTGGATCACCACCAAAATCTAATCATCTGTAGGATACCCCATTTCTGACAATCTGTGAAAATTTCATGAAAATCCGTCCATAACTTTTTGAGTTATCTTGCTAACAAACAGACAGACAGACAAACAGACAGACAAACCAACGCCGATGAAAACATAACCTCCTTGGCGGAGGTAATAATTAACGGCTAAGAGACACCTTTGAAGCAGAGTGATACATATCCAGTGAAACATTGGAGGGCAATTATCATGAAATATAGTAACTCCTGGAATCCCTATTGTCCAAACAAATTGTTCAGTCAAAACTAATTCTTGTATAAAATAAAACAAAAACAACCAGTTAACAGGAGCCCTCCGAGTCAGGCTTAACAGTTCAGCAGGACTGTTAACTTACTGCATTGGTATTGCGTTAGTGGCAGTTGACACTGAACATGAGTACAGAGCGCCCTCTGTTGGCAATAGTGTGCTTAGCAGTAATAAGGCAACCAAATAGCAAAGGGTGCAAAGTGATACAGTGGCTATATTAATGCCTTAGTTTTCACTATTGTTAAAAAATGTAGGGCTAATACTTTTTACTGTTTATTCAACCACACAGTGCCACAAATACAATGAGACAATCACAAAAAGCCTATCAGAACATATCACTTTCAATTTATACAGTGGGGAAAAAAAGTATTTAGTCAGCCACCAATTGTGCAAGTTCTCCCACTTAAAAGATGAGAGAGGTCTCCAATTTTCATCATAGGTATACCTCAACTATGAGAGACAAAATGAGAAAAAAAAAATCCAGAAAATCACATTGAAGGATTTTTTAATGAATTAATTGGTAAATTCCTCGGTAAAATAAGTATTTGGTCACGACAAACAAGCAAGATTTCTGGCTCTCACAGACATGTAACTTCTTCTTTAAGAGGCTCCTCTGTCCTCCACTCGTTACCTGTATTAATGGCACCTGTTTGAACTCGTTATCAGTATAAAAGACACCTGTCCACAACCTCAAACAGTCAGACTCCAAACTCCACTATGGCCAAGACCAAAGAGCTGTCAAAGGACACCAGAAACAAAATTGTAGACCTGCACCAGGCTGGGAAGACTGAATCTGCAATAGGTAAGCAGCTTGGTGTGAAGAAATCAACTGTGGGAGCAATTATTAGAAAATGGAAGACATACAAGACCACTGATAATCTCCCTCGATCTGGGGATCCACGCAAGATCTCACCCCGTGGGGTCAAAATAATCACGAGAACGGTTAGCAAAAATCCCAGAACCACACGGGGGGACCTAGTGAATGACCTGCAGAGAGCTGGGAACAAAGTAACAAAAGCTACCATCAGTAACACACTACGCCGCCAGGGACTCAAATCCTGCAGTGCCAGACGTGTCCCCCTGCTTAAGCCAGTACACGTCCAGGCCCGTCTGAAGTTTGCTAGAGAGCATTTGGATGATCCAGAAGAGGATTGGGAGAATGTCATATGGTCAGATGAAACCAAAATAGAACTTTATTGTAAAAACTCAACTTGTCGTGTTTGGAGGAGAAAGAATACCATACCTACTGTGAAGCATGGGGGTGGAAACATCATGCTTTGGGGCTGTTTTTCTGTAAAGGGACCAGGACCACTGATCCGTGTAAAGGAAAGAATGAATGGGGCCATGTATCGTGAGATTTTGAGTGAAAATCTCCTTCCATCAGCAAGGGCATTGAAGGTGAAACGTGGCTGGGTCTTTCAGCATGACAATGATCCCAAACACACCGCCCGGGCAACGAAGGGGTGGCTTCGTAAGAAGCATTTCAAGGTCCTGGAGTGGCCTAGCCAGTCTCCAGATCTCAACCCCATAGAAAATCTTTGGAGGGAGTTGAAAGTCCGTGTTGCCCAGCGACAGCCCCAAAACATCACTGCTCTAGAGGAGAGCTGCATGGAGGAATAGGCCAAAATACCAGCAACAGTGTATGAAAACCTTGTGAAGACTTACAGAAAATGTTTGACCTCTGTCATTGCCAACAAAGGGTATATAACAAAGTATTGAGATGAACTTTTGTTATTGACCAAATACTTATTTTACCGAGGAATTTGCCAATTAATTCATTAAAAATCCTTCAATGTGATTTTGTGGATTTTTTTTTCTCATTTTGTCTCTCATAGTTGAGGTATACCTATGATGAAAATTGGAGCCCTCTCTCATCTTTTAAGTGGGAGAACTTGCACAATTGGTGGCTGACTAAATACTTTTTTGACCCACTGTATGTCCTTTTATACACACAAATTTTCCCTTTTAACAAGTTCTTTGTTTCTTTTATTTCTTCTTTGTAAACTGTAAAATGTCCCTTTAATGCACAGGCTGGCCACATAAATTCACAAACATCTCAGTGCAAAATTAACCCACAGAGCAAGAGGGGGAAAAAAGAATATAGAAGAGGAAAAATATAATGTTGCCTATATCTACAGACTACTTAATACCCCCGTTAGCAGGGGTGTACTGTACACCCTTTAATTGATTGAAACAGTATTCCGTGATGGCTGTGGCCTCTTTCAGCAGGATACACCCTGCCACAAAGCAAAAATGATTCAGGAATGTCTTAAGGAACAGAACGATGAGTCTGAGGCATTGGCTTGGCTTCCAAATTCAAATTCACCAGATCTCAAGCCAATTGGACATCTGTGGGATGTGCTTGACAAACAAATCCGGGTGGGGGGGGGGGAACCTCACAACTTAAAGGACTTTAAGGATCTGCTGCTAATGTCTTGGTGTAAGATTCCACAGCACATCTTCAGGGCTCTAATGGAGTCCATGTATCAGGTCAGGACTGTTTTGAAAGCAAAAGGGGGACCACCACAACAATAGGCAGGTGGTCATAATATTATGCCTGATCTACATCATCTAAAATTGCATCTGATGCCCTTTTCTCAAAAAAAAAATAAAAAAAATCAATGTCTTACTATTGCTTACGAAATTCTAATTTGGCCCACCCACATTCCACCCATAAGGATGCTAATGCACCACCACTCCTCAAAGACCACAGCACACAGAAGTCTGCAAGCTGGGGAATTTGAACAGCCAGTGATTAGTCCTGATTGGTTCATCTGAAATAGTGACATCACAAAAACACTATGTCTAAGCTTGCCTTTTTCCAAGGGGAGGCACTTAACTGAACATTCACAGCAGAAAAATATAGACATGACACATACAGTATATATAAATGTGACAATGTATCATTTGCAGAGGCCTTCACATACAATTTTGGAAAATCAGCCAACTAATTACTCAGCTATGCTTTATCCTTGGTCAAAAATGCACTAATTCTGTGTTTCCAAAATTGTTTGATTGTTATTTCTTTCATATTTCCTCATCACTACCCTGATTTCTGAGCCGACTTTAGCCAAGAGTCAGGTAATAAATTCTTTTACAAGCCTCTTAATTGTGACTGGAACTACTACCCATGGAAGCAAACCAGTGCGAGCCCTCCCATCTGGAAGGATAAAAATACCATTGATTTTCTATGGAGGCACAGTGCCAGGTCCAACACACAGCAACTCAGGGTAGATCAAGCGTTAATGAATATCAATGTTAACAAAATGAAAGTGTTCATGGAAGAGGGGAGGAAATGTCAGCACTTTGTGGAGAAAGACGAGTTTACAAAAGTTATGAGTGGAAGTATGCCAGTCAGTAAAATTATTACATTACCAAGAAAAAATGTTCTCCATTGTATATTTTACTGGGCATGGGAGGTGGTGGTGGTGGTGGTGTGTGTGTGTGTGTGTGTGTGTGTGGGGGGGGGGTTTGCTGTTCTTTGTTTATTTTAAACTAAATGACTCATGTGACTCAATGGCTCACATTTTTAATATGGCTATAATAAATACCGTTTCCAAAATATACCAAATCTAGCTATGTACTATATGTCAATTTATATTATACAACAGTTTGCTGCGACCGGGCAATATGATTGGACAATAGGGATTCCAAGAGTTACTATATTTCATGATAATTGCACTCCAGTTTCAATGGATATGTATCACTGCTTAAAAGGTGTTCATGTAACTGTTAATTACTAACAGTAATTTTCTATCAGCTTTCTAGCAATTGCAGTACTGTTTTGGATACCTTAATTTCCACAGGGAGTAGCTGTTTGACAAGAAATTATACATCCATGACTCGGAAGTCCCACCATTTTGAAAAGGTCTACCTCCATCTACTCCAGCCCTGCTGTCATTTTAAGCTCATTAAGCAATTTCAAATGTTTTTAAATAAACAGGCTATGCTAGAGTTTGATTTATTGTCTTGATTTTCAAGCTACAGTACCTTTGTGGTGATGGATTCTTCGTTTCATCTAAAAATGCAAAGGGAGCAAAGTGTGCTAAATTGCTAGCATGCTAACTACTAGCCACTGGCTAGCTACATCTGCACTGGCTACATTTTGATCTTGGGTCTCTGCAGTACGGACTCAAAAGGTATATATGTTTTATAAACACTTTTGCACTTGACAATATTTAATTTTTTTTATGTGTGTGAAGTGACAATAGACGTCTTCATGCTGATTGAGATGTTTAGCAACAATTATTGGCTACATTTATGTGGCAGCATTTTTTCTCAGCTGCACAAAATAACTGGTTAAGCAAACAAATCATAATATTTTGTCCAGTATTGCTGTCATTTAATAAATTGTGCCTGCTGGAATAAAATTAATATTACACTCGAGTTCGTTACGGTATCATGAAAATACTAACTTTGAGAGTGATACTCTATGCAGTCCCTTCAGGATTTCTCGATGTTGCGATCGCATGAATTCACACGAAATCAACCAATCAGCGCAACTATTGCGCGACCTTGCAACTTTATCCAGTCACCGCAACTTCCCCGCAATTTTGACCAATCCTCATCAACTTCCGCCAATTTCACCAATCAAATTTCAGCTGAGTGGCGCTGAAACGCTCAGTCTAACCAATCAAATGCATTGCTACATCGCGTTCACTTCCGTGTTTAAAGTAAGAATTAACGGAACGCTTCAGCAAAAAGCAGTGTGTAATAAAAAAAAAAAAACACTCACCCATGAGGTTTCCAACACCGTCCCTTCCTCCGTGTCCCCCAGCCTGCCAGTGACGTGTGTGTGTGTGAAGACGCACCAAATACACAGACAGGTAGGACTCAGGCATAGGAACATAAGAATATTGTCTTCATTTTTTTATGGAAAAACACAGACTCCAATAGACAATACAGACTAACAGAATAAATTATTTATTTTTTCCTTTCCACTCGGTACCAAGTGGTTGGGGACCATAGGCAGTTTTCAAATGTAGGCGCTGCAAATAATTTCCACATCTCTACTCTTTAACATGCATTCAATGCAATTTAGCTGTTGTAATGGATATTGTGTTAAAGTCTGTATTGACTGTTGCACAAAAGAGTTTTTCTGTTTAGCAGAAGTTTCTGCTTAATTTACAAATCACTGTAATAGGAAATATTTGACAATCCTGTGCTTTTCTTTCATTGTTATATAGAATATCACTGTAGTAAGCTTGAAAAACCATCTGCTTTAAAATTTGCAGTTCTTCCCACAACTTTTAGTGCAAAAAAACCTCTCCAAACATCACAACTTTTATCACAACTTTTAAAAAAAGCTCCCACAAATTCAGGCTTTTTGGCAACAATCATAAAAACATCCTGCAAAATCCTGGAGGGACTGTCTGTAGAGGGCACAAGACATATCACACCCAAAGTTACTATATTCATGATACTGTACTCACTCTTGTGGAATATTGAATAAATTAAACATATTTTTACAGCTGCATCATACCTACCAATTGCTGTGCAGTGTTACTGTTCCTAAGGGTAGCATCTCAAAGAGTGGAAAATGCTGATAACGTAGGCATTTTTGGATTTGCCAGCTTTTCTGACAAATGAGCACTGATGACCATTCACCAACATTGTGATTGTTGGGTTTCATCAGTAAAAGTTTTTTTTTTTTTTCCTTGTCCTGTCAAGCAGCTAGGTGAGCAGAACAGATATCTGCTTCCTTTATTGTGCCAAACAGATTTACTTTGCCAAAAGGAGCTTATATATATGCACTGCATAATGTTTAGAAACTCCTCTTGTAATAACTTTTAATACTTTAATTTGTTTTACCCATGAAGGACTCGACGGGGGGGATAGACAAAGAAGACAAACAGACTAACACAACTGAAACAAACAGAAAACAAACTGTTTCTTCAACCAAAAACGTCTCAACATGAGTCTGGTGTCTGCACCTGTTAAAGGAGAGACATATGTGTGTGTGCATACGTGTGTGTGTGTGTGTGTATGAGAGCGCATGCAAAATAAGTGTGTGAGTGTAAGTGGTTTCCCAGGAAACATACGAAGAGGGTGGCCAGTCACAACAACCCACCATCCCCCTGAAAACCCCGAGCAAGCAGGACAATGCCACCAACCCCCACAGACCACAAATATCCCGAGGCCAACAAGTCCCAGGACAGCCAGGCATCCACCCCAGGAGGGATAGCTGAGGGAGGCTGGGCCACCAAGCCGCCGGCAAGGTGGACCTATGCCCCCGGTGCGGTCAACCCCCGCCCCCCCAGCGGGGCCAACGCCAGCCCCTGGGCCCCAGGCACTGGGAGGCCAGTGCCCACAACCCCCAGGTCAGAGACTGGCCCACGTCACTGGCACAAGTCCCCCCAGACACCCCCACAGCAGGTCTGCCCCACTCCAGCGTCACCACCGCACGCCCCGAGGACCTCCACACTGCACGCCAAAAGAGAACGGCAGTAAGGCACATTGGCCCCACGGGGCTCCAGCTTTCCGCCCCGTCCAGGGGAGCCCACACAGCCAGGAGGTGCTACCCCCTCAATCCAGCACCCCCTGAACAGCACACACACCCATTCCCATGCACTCCCACCCTCATGCTCTCATACACACCCACTTGCACCCACACACACTCACTCACTGTCACTCAGCCTCTCTCCACACAATCCCACACTCACACTCCTGGACCCACCCACTGTCTCCCACACATTTACCTGCTCAATCTCGCTTCCATTCCCACTCGGCATCAGAGTCACCTGCACTCACTCACGCTCACCCATACACAAACTCTCACTCGCACTCAGACCAACTCACAACCACTTGTGCTCTCCCCCACACTCATTCAGCCTTACTATTTGGGGCGGCCGCAGTGCACATCAGAATCAGAATCAGAATCAGAATCAGAATCAGGTTTATTGCCATTGTTCATGTAGTACACAAACTAGGAATTTGTCTCGGTACAATGCTGCAACATTAAACATGATAAGATAAGAGAAATAAACTATACATGTAATAAAGTGTAGGATAAGATTAAGTGATACTGGTCAACAGTTAAACTATATATTAGCCAGCAGCAGATACTGTGGAGAACTATATAGTGCAGTCGGTAATGCAGGAAGAAAACAGTGATGATTGACATGAGTCTGGTTGAGCTGCTGTACATGGTGCACGAGAGTCACTTAGTGTTCAGCAGTCTAATGGCAGAGGGGAAGAAGCTGTTCATGTGACGGGAGGTTTTAGTCTGGATGGACCGAAGTCTTCTACCAGAGGGGAGGGGGGCAAACAGTACGTGACCAGGGTGTGAGGGATCGGCTATGATCCGGCCAGCACGCCTCCGGGTCCTGGAGATGTACAGATCCTGGAGAGATGGGAGCTTGCAGCCGATCACCTTCTCAGCAGTGCGCACGACGCGCTGCAGCCTTAGTCTGTCCCTGGCAGTGGCTCCTGCGTACCACACGGTTATGGAGGTGGTGAGGATGGACTCGATGATGGCTGTGTAGAACTGCACTAACATCTTGGTGGGTAGCTTGAGCTTCCTCAGCTGCCGCAGGAAGAACATCCTCTGCTGGGCTTTTTTGATGAGTGAGCTGATGGTCAGCTCCCATTTGAGGTCCCTGGTGATGGTGGTGCCTAGGAAGCGGAAGGAATCAGCAGTGGTGATGGGAGAGCCTGAGAGGGTGAGGGGGGGCAGAGGAGTAGTGACTTTCCTGAAGTCTACAATCATCTCCACTGTCTTCAGAGCGTTCAGCTGCAGGTTGTTATTGCTGCACCAGGACGCCAGCTGGGCCACCTCTCTCCTGTAGGCGGACTCGTCGCCGTTGGAGATGAGCCCGATGAGGGTGGTGTCGTCCGCAAACTTGATCAACTTGACAGACTGGTGGCTGGAGGTGCAGGAGTTGGTGTAAAGGGAGAAGAGTAGGGGGGAAAGTACACAGCCCTGGGGTGATCCGGTGCTGATGCTAGTATAGTCTGAGACAGTCTTTCCCAGCCGCACATGCTGCCTCCGGTCCGTCAGGAAGTCGATGATCCACCTGCAGAGGGAGTCAGGCACGTTGAGCAGGGACAGCTTGTCCCGGAGCAGAGCGGGGCGGATGGTGTTGAATGCGGAGCTGAAGTCCACAAACAGGATCCTGGCGTAGGTTCCCGGGGAGTCCAGGTGCTGCAGGATGGAGTGGAGGGCCAGGTTGACTGCATCGTCTACAGACCTGTTGGCTCGGTAGGCAAACTGCAGCGGGTCCAGGAGAGGGGTGGTGATGGACTTGAGGTGGGACAGGACCAGGCGCTCAAAGGACTTCATGACTACAGAGGTGAGCGCTACAGGTCTGTAGTCATCTGCATGAGCATGCACCAGCACGGGACAGCAGCCACACCCCTGCTGACCTGGCCCAGGGCGGCCGCGGCCACAGGAGCAGAACCACCCCCAACTCCCACCAGAACCGACTGATAATCGGACCACCACAAGCATTCTGAGATACCACCCAACATGCAAAGTGCCACACCAAACCGACCCACCAACACCATCTCCACTCATCACTCCCTCACTCTCGCTTACGCTCTTGTTCAATCACTCTCTCACTCCCTTGCTCGCACCTTTTCAATTGGCAGCACCCAGGGATTTTGACAACTTGACGGGCCCCGGGCCACAGGCCTCCCGCCGGGCCCCCAGGCCCCCATCAAAAGGAAGGCAGCATCTCACAAAGTGGAAAATGCTGATAAACATAGGCATTTTTGATTTGTCAACTTTTCTGACAAATGAGCTACTGAGGACCATTCACCAACATTGTGATTGTTGGGTTTCATCAGTAAAATATTTAGTAAAAGGTTGCAAAACAGTTTGCATACTGTTTTTTAAGGATGCAACGAGTTGTTAGTGTTCACTGCTTAGCAAATAAAATGACGACACACGTTACAACTGTTTGCTTTTTTTGCAGATGCTTATAACCATTTTGCAACTGTTTGCACCAAAATACATTAGCAAAGACGTTTTGAATTTCTGTGCAAGAAGAAAAACTGTCCATGACCTTAAAAATTGTTTCCAAACTGTTTTGAAACCTTTTATGTATGAACTTGACGAAACCCATAAGTCGTAACATTCCTGAACATTCCTCAGCATTCAGCACTCCATAAGATACCAGCTTGATTTTTGACAACATTCGTAAGCATCAGGTCGTGTTTAGTGGACTGACACATCCAAACTGATGGGGAAATTTCCTTTTAGTTAACAAAAGCAATACTGCAATAGAATTTGAAAGTTTTTTCTTTCTTTTTCTCCAGGATGCCTTTCATTGATAAGATAAGATAAGATAAGATAAGATAAGCCTTTATTAGTCCCACAATGGTAAAATTCCAGGATTGCAACAGCACAGGGATAGCAACACTCAGAGCAATAATTAAAAAGATACGAAAAATATAAATAAGAGCAGTGGATATACATACATACACATAAATATATAAATATATATACAAAGTGCGGAGCATTGTAGCAAGATGGAATAAACAGCATAACCGTCTAGTTAGTTATCCTACATAGTATGAATATGTACCCATACATATTGTCACCCTCCATAGCGACTGATATTGTCCTAGTTGTATACTGGAGGAGACCATTTGTGTAAGTCTGGTGTGTCTTTTGCATTCAATACTATTAGGTCATCATGTTTTTTTGCTATCTCTGCGAGCAGCCCTGCTTAGGTTATACAGTCTGACAGCCGTAGGTAGGAAGGACCTAAAAAACCTCTCGGTTGCGCACCTAGGATGATGTAGTCTACTGCTAAATGAGCTCCTCAGTGCGTTCAATGTGTCCTGCATAGGGTGGGACTCGAACTCCAGCAGAGATGACAGTTTAGCCACCATCCTTCTCTCTCTTATCAAATCCACTGGGTCAAGGCGTTTCCCCAGGACAGAGCTAGCTTTCTTGATCAGTTTGTTCAGTCTCTTTCTATCGGCTGCTGTAATGCCGTTGCCCCAGCAGACCACTCCAAAAGTGATGGCTGATGCCACCACCGTGTTGTAGAATGTCTTCAGCAGTGCCCCTTGTACACCAAAAGACCTGAGCCTCCTCAGTAGGAACAGCCTGTGCTGTCCCTTCTTGTAGAGTGCGTCGGTATTGTGTGACCAGTCTAGTTTATTGTTCAGATGAACACCAAGGTACTTGTATGATGTCACCATCTCAATGTCTGTTCCCTGTATGTTTACTGGTGCTGTGAGGGGTTGTCCTTGCCTGTGGCAGTCCACCGCCAGCTCCTTAGTTTTCCTCGCGTTGATCTGGAGGCAGTTCCGATGGCACCAGTCCACGAAGTCCTGGATAAGTCCTCTGTACTCAGCTTCATCTCCGTTGGAGATGAGGCCGACGATTGCAGAGTTGTCAGAGAACTTCTGTAGATGGCAGTGTGTTGTGTTGTGTGAGAAGTCCGCAGTATAAAGGGTGAACAGGAAGGGAGCCAAAACCGTTCCCTGGGGGGGCCCCCGTGCTACCGATGATCGTGTCAGACACACAATCTTGGGTTCTCACAAACTGTGGCCGGTTAGTGAGGTAGTCCAGGATCCGTGAAGACAGGTGCTGGTCCACCCCTGCGCACAGCAGCTTGTCCTTCAGGATCATCAGTTGAATGGTGTTGAAAGCACTGGAGAAGTCAAAGAACATGATCCTCACCGCATTCCCGGGCTTCTCCAGGTGGGACAGAGAATGGTGAAGGAGGAAGATCACTGCATCCTCCACCCCAATGCCATGCTGGTAGGCGAACTGGAGTGGATCCATCGCTGGTCCCACCAGGGGGTGGAGGTGAGCAAGGAGCAGTCTCCCCAGGGTCTTCATCATGTGAGACGTCAGGGCCACTGGCCTGTAGCTGTTCAGGTCTTTGGGGTGGGAGGTCTTTGGTACAGGTACCACACAAGATGTTTTCCACAACTGTGGTACCCTCCCCAGCTTCAGGCTCAGGTTGAAGATGTGCTCCACAATCCCACACAGCTGGTCTGCACAGGACTTGAGGAGCTTTGCGCTGGTGCCGTCCGGTCCCGAGGCCTTCCTCGCCTTGATCTTCCTCAGCTCCGTCCTCACCTGGGTCTTAGTGAGGGTCAGGTTGGGGGGCTGTGTGCTAGGAGTGGGGGGTGTTGGTGGAGCGGGGTGTGGACAGCAGGTCTCGATGACTTCAGAGGCAGCAGTGGTTGTTGTGCAGTCGGGGGGGGGGGGGGCAATTGGTCAAACCTATTAAAAAAACAGGTTCAGATTGTTCGCCCACTCCCTGCCCCCCGTGGCTTGGGGGGAGGTATTCTGGAGCCCAGGGATGGTTTTAAGGTTTCTCCAGACCCCGCCGATGTCGCTCTGTTGCAGCTTGTCCTCCATCTTCTTCCTGAAGCTGTCCTTGCCTTCTCTGATCTTCCTCCTCAGCTCCCTCTGTACGGACTTCAGCATCTCCCTGTTCCCCGACCTAAAGATTCTCTTCTTCTCTCTCAGAAGTGTTTTTATCTCAGGGTTGATCCAGGGTTTGTTGTTCGAGCAACACCGTATGGTCTTGGTGGGTACGGTGTTGTCCACACAGAAGCCGATGTAGTCCGTGATGGTGTGAGTGAGGCCATCAATGTCCTCACCATGTGGATCGCAGAGTTGCTCCCAGGCAGTGATTTCAAAACAGTCCTTTAGCATGTCCATTGCCTCCTCAGACCATAACTTCACCGTGCGCATGACCGGAGGTTGTCTGTGTACTAGGGGTTTGTACACCGGCAGGAGATGAACCAAGTTGTGATCCGATCTCCCGAGTGGGAAGAGTGGTGATGAGGTGTACGCCTCCTTAGTATTTGCATAAAATAAGTCCAGTGTTTTATTGTCTCTAGTGTGGCATGTGACATACTGGGTGAATGTGGGTAGAATGGGGGACAGTGAAATATGGTTGAAATCACCTGAGATGAGGAGAACAGCATCTGGGTGTTCTGTCTGCATCCTGCCAGTTACTGAGTGGATGATGTCACACACTGTCCCAGTGTTCGCCGTCGGATTTGCATAAATAACAATGCAGATCACGAGTGAGTATTCCCTCAGGAGATATGTAGGCCGCATGCTAACAGCTAGCAACTCGATGTCTTTGCTATAGTGCTGTTCCTTCACCGTGATATGTCCCGGTCTGCACCAGTTGTTATTGACATACATTATCACTCCTCCGCCCCTTGTCTTCCCACTGTCTGGTGTTCGGTCTGCCTGTATTGCGTGTAAACCCTCCAGTTTGATGTTAGCATCCGTTGCTAGTTCTGTTAGCCACGTCTCGGTATACAACATCAGACTACTCTCTCTGAAGACACTCTCGTAGCGGGAGATAGCCGCTAGCTCATCAGTCTTACTGAGTAGCGATTGAACATTCCCCATAATAACGGATGGAAGGACGGGTCTGTACCTTATATTCCTCGCCCACTGTCTTACTCCAGCTCAACACCCACGCTGTTTTCATCTTATTTCTCCCGGTATGTCGAACTTTTTCGTTAGCATCGTGGGCCGGTTAAGTGCTAACAGCTGGTCTCTATTGTAGTATCATCTCACTTTGGCTCAGCAATAATTATTCTTCTGCTTAAAGACATTTTGTTTCACCCAGGAGTAAGACAGTAAAGAATGGATTTTCTCCCTCCAGGCCACGGCTGAAATCCCATTCCTTTGTTAAAACCAGCCTAAGGAATTTCCCCAATGTCCGGCTTTGCTTTTATTGCCCCCATAAACATGCAACAGACCTGGCCAAACATGAATCCACAGCTCAATAAAATTTCATTAAACTCTGGGACATGCTGGATTTAACCAGTGAACTTTAAAGTACATTATTACAAACTCAATTCTAAACCTTCCCTTTTCAGAACTATGAAAAGCAAATGGACTCTGATGTTTTTAATGTGGAAAATCAATAATATGTGTGAAATGCATTAATCTGTGATTTTATATATATATGCATGTTAAAAATGAAAGACCCTGCAGAAAGACCCTGATTGCTGGGGTCTTTCTGCAACTGTGGGGGTCCCCCCCTACAGTTGATAGTGCTATGAGATGACTGTTGTTGTGAAATGGCGCTATATAAATAAAGTTGAATTGAATTGAATTGAAAAATGTTTAAATGAATGTTTATTCCTGCATGTTGATTTAGAAGCACTGCTTATAAGATATACTAAAGTTAACTTAGTTTAATACATATGTATCAAAGTTTTGCCTCTAAAACCATGTGACTCCAGCAGCCAATCTCTGCATGACAACTCTTTCCCAAAAGCTCCAAACAATAGACTGTTTGTTATTGGACTAAAGGTTCATCGAGCCCGCCCACGAAGAACGCTCATTGGCTGAGATTCCGGTCAACCCGGAAGCCCGCCATAGCTCAACAGAACTTATAAATAGGAGGGAGACCTCTGATTCAGTCTCTTTTGCCTTTTTTCACCGAGCCCCTTTTCACCGATCTCTTTTCTCTTTCGACGTTTGTCTCTCTCTATTGTCCATTGTCTACACACAGCAAAAAAGAACAAAGGACCGTCTGAACAGACTTCTACCATGTGTTGTTTTTCTGAACACAGAGCAGATAACTCGTAATTTGTTTATGTAACTTTGTATTTTAATGTCTTTTTCTTTTTCTCTTAAATGCCAAGGAATTCCTATTTCTTTGAGCTCAATTCTTAATCGGAGTTAAACTCCAATTTTTATTCATCTCTTTTTCTTTGTTAAACTTTCTGTAAAATCACTGTTTGTTTAATTTTAATGTAAACTTTAAATCTTGACTTTATTTTTATAATATTTTTCTTGACCAATCACACACCAGAAGCTATTATTTTATCTAAAGTCCGAAGCTCTTTAATTTGAGATCGGATTAGATATCTTTAATTAATTATTATCGAAGGCCTCTTAGAAGACGCAGCTCTCCACATCACGTGCAGCTGAGGAATCAGCGCGCTTCTGCAGGATTTCAACCATTGAGATCCAACATCTGATCTCATTCATCGTCCAGAATATCTGCGGGACAAATATTCTGGGTTTTGCCCCTGAACAACACATCAAAACTTCATGAGGACGACGAAAAAAACCGACCAGATCAACGGGGAAACTCCAAGCGAGGAATCACGTGAGCTGCAACTTTAATTCATCCGCTGAATTAAACGTCTGAGGTTCGGTAATAACTTGTATATCTAATCAGATGCAAATTAAGAAGCCCTTAACATAACTCTTCTTTTCATTAAAATTCCGTTTTTATTTTCTTAAGATTAATCCAGGACTTTTCATATAATTAGTAAACTTTCTCCATAAATTTGCGTTGCTTCCATAATCTGTTATCTCAAACTGATAGAAATTGATTTCTCAAGTTAACCCTGGTTCCAAAAATATTGACATTGTTAATTTATCATTTACAAGATTGATTCTATGATTAATGAAATTACTGCAATGTCTGTTAATCATTTCGTTTAATAAATATGTGAAAATGAGAGAAGTTGTTGAGAACTTATTTCATTCTGAGTCTGTTCAAGCACAGGTATCGAATTCACTGAAAAATTTTTGAGACTGATTATTAATTAACTTATTGAGTGATTAAACAGGTATAAAGTGAAATTAAAGATTAAATTGCTTCTTAGAGATAGAAGCTGGTGCCCCACGAGTGTTATTAATTTTTCTGATGTATATGAAACTAGATTTGATCTCAGATTCCAATACATTAATATAAATTAAATAATTCATACCTGATCATATTTATTAAAATTCCATATTTCCTCCTACACTATTGTGCTGCCTCCTGCGAGAAACAGTGGCTCCGTCCGCTGGCTCAGGAGACATTTGGGCGATCTACGTGTTCGGATGGAATAAAGGTGACGCTGGATCATAAAGATTGGCAAGAGAGCCAGATAGTAAATAGAAATAGGCAGAAATTGATCCGCTGTTGCAAAAAGGCAGCCTGAGGCGCCGGAAGTAAGATAGTGATGTGCTGTTCCCCCATAAATCTGACCAAGGTACCTGGTAGAACTAGCCAGGAATGAGATATTTTTGGCTGTACTGCTAAGTTCCAAGTAACTACAGTGTTAACTTTGACATTGTTTAAATGAATGACAAAATGTTCCAAGCTACCTGTTTAATCCTGTTGATCCATAAATAGGACTTTGGGTAAAATGACAGTAATCTTGGCTATCTCAGGTTCCTGCTTCTTGATCTCATTGTAGTAACATAGAAACACTTCGATGAACAAAGTTCATGACCAATTGGTTCTGTGTAAGAGACCATTTTCTGATCAAGGAGAAGCTATTGATTTATTAGGAAGATACATCATCTGGAGCATTTTTAAATATTAATGCATCAACAGTGTTTTTCTAGTCCTGTAAGATTTTTTACAAAAGCCCATTTCAATTCCCTTTAACCTAATGTTTAAAAATCACCTCAGACCTTTTTGTTGAGAACACAGCCAGAACAAGAGGATCCAAATCCCACATGCACCATGCAGAAAATGCAAAAACAAAATGTACCAAATCTGTTGTAAAATTACACACTGCTCTTGACAAATCTTTTCCTGCATCATTGCTTGCTTTAATGCTCCAGAATATTAACTACCATTGGTCGCAGGTGAGGATGGTTTTGACTTCATTTAGTGGGTGACGACTTCCAGAGCATATAAGGAATGAAAGCGGAACCTGGAGATTAAGCAGAGGTGTTAGCTAGCAACAATTAAGTGATAATGCCATTTAACGAAATTCTGCTTTTAGTAACAGCATAAAAAGTAAATGACATAAATAAATACAAATGACACCTGGTGCCCTTCAAAGAATTTTGCCTTTGCAATCACCTCTAGCCTTATCCTTGGCAACCTTGCTTTTCTCAGATGCAGGGGAGCGACTACACTTTCACAGTCCTTCTTGTTTGCTCTTATCCCTCTCTGCAGTGCACTGTAAAACCGAATTGGTTCACAGAACTCAAAACTTATGTGGAAACCAATTACCTAATAAATGTTAAGTAAATGCATTTTTTTTAGTAATCTGAAATAAAAGAAATTAAAACAAAATGCTGAAAATGTAGTTTTTAAGTACAGTTTTCTCAAAAAAATAATTTCATTTACTTAAAATTTATGAGGTAATCGGTTTCCACATAAGTTTTGAGTCCTGTGAACTATTCGGTTTTACAGTGTGCGATTATCAGGGTGACAGGGTGAGGTCTATCCTGATGCACAGCAGGCCAAAGCAAACTATCCTCCTCTCACTCTGCCACCATTGTTAATTCTTTCCTATTTTCCGCGATTGATCTCCTGCCTTCCAGCCCAAGCATCCAGGTCTTTGTGGAGCTGTTAAGCTACTCTGCAACTGGACTCCTCGCTTTCTTGTTGCAAACACGATATTGATCCCGAGCCCCTGACCTGCCAAATAGATGGAAAAATAAACAAGTGAAAAGATGAAAAGGTGACATCCTTGATATGACGAATAGTTCTATTAGTGCCATTCACTGCTACTGAAAATTTATTTCTTTATGCATCAATAGATCAGATGTGTTTGTTGTTGTCATTTAAAATCTTCTTGAAATAAAATTGGAATGTGTTAATCACTGGTTAAAAAACATTTAAAAAGTTAACTCATTTTGACTCATTCTTTATTATGTTGCCTCCAGCTGATGAGACTTTTTTTAAGGATGGCTCAAACACAGCGTTAATGATTATAGAGGCTGACAACACAGACATGGTAAGATGAAAGCATACTGCAACTGAAGAAGATTTCCCCATTTATGTGTTCACTTTGATTACCTTGTTTTGATGCTAGGAAAAAACTGCTTACTCTTCATAATGTGGCAATGTATTAAAGTGTAAGAATATTAACATGCTATCTTATGAAATTAAAAAAAATGCACCCATGAATCAGAATCTCCTTTACTTTTATGAAGGATAGTCCAGTATGTACTGTGACAGAGCAAGTATTTAGAGATTGTACTGAGCTTTTTCTTGGTAATTTCACTCAGCTGGGAACTACAGTGATGTGAAAAAAATTAGGACACCCTGTATAAGCCTGTTTTTGTTTTTTTGTTTTTTTTACATATTTGGACATATGGATATTTAATATCAATGTTAAAAAATACTGTGATATTCATGTAATACAACTAAACAATTAAAATGAAATAAAGGCTTTTTTTCCCAAATTTTCTTTAAAGTGTAATTCTAAACAAATAGTGAGGAATAAATTAGGACACCCCCCCATCTTTTTAGGACACAGCCACATTCATTCCAACTTAAAATGGCTAAACTGAATGTTAAAAAATGCAAATAAGACTTCCGGTCTAGCGTATCATGGTGTAGGTGGCCTTTTCGGACAGCTCCCGCAGACCAATTGTATTTCTAAAATTTTCCGGCACTTTTCAGATATCTTTGCAGTTCGTCTTTTTCTAAGCCTTTTTTAAGCAACAGTGGTGATTTATTTTTCCTCATTTTGTCGTCGTAATGCCTCCAAAGCTTAATAAAGGATGGAACACTATCCTGCCACATTTGCGGCCTATCCACGACGACTCCTCGGTCTGTGGTAGTCCTGCTTCGCCCCTTTGGCTGCTGCCGCCACTGATGTTGACGCTCTTAAAACCGACGTCCTTTCGGCTCTTTGCAAGGATATTGCTGCCATTTTCAAAGCTGAATTACAGACAGCCCTTGATGACAACCTCTCCTCCAATAAGTCTGAGGTGCTCACTTTAAAAAATGAATTAGCTACCAGCATTTCCACCATGCAGACAAGCCTGACCGAGCTAAGGGGTACTGTAGCAGAGATGGAGCAGTCTTTGTCGACCTGCACAGATGACGTGGTTACCCTTCAGGTTAAGATGGAGCGCATGACTAGAATGATGGCAAAATTAGAGGACAAGTGTGACGATTTGGAGACTAGGTCTTGACGGAACAATATACGTATTGTTGGTGTCCCAGAAAACGACCCAACCTCAACATCCGCTGTTAACGTGTCAAAATTGCTGGTGGAGGCCCTCGACCTCGAGAAAGAGCCAATTGTGGACCACTCCCACCGTTCTCTTCTCCCCAAACCAAAACCAGGTGAACGGCCCCGAGCCATAGTGGTGAGACTCCACTATTATTCTGACTGTGTTCACATTCTCACAAAAGCAAGAGAGCTTCAGCAAATCAAGCTCTGAAACATGACTACCTCTATCTTCCCGGATTACACGGCTAAGAGCGCAGGCTCACGTTGCTTTAACCGAGGTTTGCCACATGTTACGGGGCACCGAGGGAGTCAGATTTGGCCTTCTTCACCCAGTTTGGTTGTGCATCACCCATGAAGATATCCAGCGTGATTTCATTTCACTGGAGGAAGCCAAAAAATATATAAAATCCATAATCAAATAAGCTCAAGACCTTGGGTGGTTTATTATGCTGCTGTTTTGGTTCATGTAATCCGAGGGATCGGGTGAGTTATACACAGTTAACTTAAAATATTTTACTATTATCCTGAAGGACTTAAAGTGCTGATGACACGTTTTTGACTTCATCTAATTTTTCAACACATAATACAATATGACAAAATCGGTTGGTCTGTGCAGTTCTAAGTCAAACAGGCTTTTTTTTACATGAATATCTGACGTTTTCATGAGCACCACGTCACCAATTGCGTCAGTGGCTGGAAAACCCCACGGTCATATTGTAACGTCATCGACAGAACACAGCGCTTGGCTGCCCATTGTACACACAGGATGGAAGCGGTTGAAAACATCAACCATGGTTCCAGCACATATAGTCTGGAATTGGTTTGTGTTGTCCAATCTTCAGACGATTATAGTTCCGAAGAATGGGATGACAATGAAGAATCTGGGGGCATCAAACCATATAGGTTTGAGCCGTGCCAAGCGGGCATTGTGCCTAGTGAGTCAGACTCAGAGACAGTCAGCTGTTCATGTTTTGTGGGCATCATCTGCTGTGTTGTCAGCCAGCCAATATTGCCAAGCCAACACTATCACGACGTGTTAGCCACTCCACACAGCCGTGGTTCTGTTGTGCCCTTGTAGCGATGTCGGCTCTGGGGCGCAACTGTGGTTAACACGTTTCCTCTCCATGTTCGCTGGGTGATGTCAGCCCCGAACGCCTACTGTTTGTGTTTCTGTGTATTTTTGTAAGTCTTCACCTTTTAGGATCAGTCTTTATATTCAATACATGTGCTGTGGTGAATCCTGCGTGTAAATCCATTCATCATAACCCTCTGTGCGCTCTTACGCAGGGCACGGAGAGGGAGGATGAAATAACGAGGATTTACATGTAGGGTTCAACACAACACATTTAATACAGAACAACAGACAATTCCCCAAAAAGGTGAAGATGTACAAAAAACACAAACACACTTACTGATGGCATTCGGGGGCCGGCATCGCCCAGCGAACGAATGAGAGGAGACGTGTTAGCCACAGGTGCGCCCAAGAGCCAACATCGCTTCAAGGACGCACGAGAACCATGGCGAACATGGAGTGACAAACACATCGTGAGAGTGCTGAAAATACTGGCATACAAACAGCAAAGATGACAATACTATTGACCAGCAGTGCGTTATTGGCAAACAGCCGCAAAGTACACGCACTGCTGGTGATGGTGTGATGAGAAGCACCTGGGCGAGGACCGGGAAACATGATCAGCGGGAGGAGAATCAGCTGGTGATGAGAGAGGGGACGTGGCCGGACCAGCGAGAGTCAGCATGCGATCACAGAAAGTAGGTCAAAGCTATGCATAAATCCATTAATCCTTCCCCTACTCGTGCGCTCCTCCTGCGTAAAAGTGCATGAGGAGCGCATGAGGAGGCTTATGACAGTTGGAGCTGAAGCGTGTGATGTGGTCTTTCATGGTCTGCTGTTTATATAAGCCTGCGACACAACACGAAGGCAGAGCCGTAAAATTAAAACAAGAAACCAGAGAAACTGTGAGCTACAAAGCTGCTGTCATTCCAGTCAGCAACACTGGAGTCCATTCTGTCACTGACGTCATGACACCAGTCCAGTCAGCGGCTGTGGTTTTTTGATGATAACTAGTTTATGCAGGCACTGTTGTAAATATTATACTGATCATAGACAATGACTTTTGGGTTTACACAACATGCTAAAAAATGTCAAAATCGTGTCATCAGCCCTTTAAAGACTTAATTCTATTTTTAAAAAATCTGCTCAGTTCTGTGCATTTTGTCCTCATGGAGCTAAATCTTACTTTGCTCTTCTTTTCATTATTATTAATATACTTGTGTTATGTTTGTTTTGTTAAATAAGTATTTACATACAGTTATATATTTTCTTTCTTGCATATAGTAACGTTTTTCCAAGTTGTTTTCTTAATTTGGATTATGTTTCAGTGATAAATGATTGATATTAGTTCAGGTTCCTTTTAACATTATTCACAGTATGTTACAGGTATTATTTTTTACTTCTTTGAACTAATTATTATGACCATTATTATTATCAATATCAGTGCCTTATTGTTATCATTTTCAGTTTTGCTCTGCAGTGTTCTGTCTCGTAGTTTTAGTTGTTGCATATAGCTGTAAGTCTTATTTTTGAGATGACTCCTACTGGAGTCAGCACTGCTGTTCCATCGTTTGGGGATGGGCTCAGACTAATGGCCCTTTTCCACTAGTACCCACTCAGCCCTACTCACTGTGGCTTGGCTTGACATGGCTCAGTACACTTTTGTTTCCATTACAGCAGAGTACCGCTTGGGGTGGGTGGGATTTTTTTTACAACAAGGTGGCGCCACACTCCCGTGGCGTAAAACACACAATACAAGCAAAACACAACATGGCGGCTTACGAGCCGTCTGCTTGGTGTCTGGCTTGCTGTCAGAGTAAAGGCAAAAAAGGACAGCCAGACAAGGCTACAGGCAGCTAGACGAAACACTCTGGAAAAGTGCTGGAGCGTTTAGGAAGCCATATGGCCGAAGACATGAGGATACAAACTAGATCACATATTAAGGTAAGCTAATGATTGCTAATGCTAGTTTGCTTTAAGTCTGTCGTACTACATTGTAATGTCTGCAAGTTATCGCTATTAGGTACTAAAATATGTATGCTGTGTGTGTGTTTCAGATGGCTGTCTTGTGGCAAAATTACCGCTTCAAACCATGGGTCTGGGCGTTCAACCAAGCCTGCCAGTGATGTCACCCCAGCTTCACAAACGCAGTGGCTACAGCGGCTACAGCATGATGATATGTCCCAGAATTCCTCCATATACTGGTACTATCACTAAAGTGTGCAGTGTCTTCTGTACTGGCACATCCAACAGTACAGTCTTTAGTAAATAAAATAATTGTTTTTGGTTACTTTTTCTTTAAAATGAGCCATTCTATTCGACATCACTGATAAATGGTTTGTACTGTTGACTCTTTAACCACTGGTGTCTTAACAGACAAAATAGAAAATCATGATGCAAACACCATCCATCCATCCATCTTCTTCCGCTTAATCCTTTTCGGGTCGTGGGGGGGCTGGAGCCTATCCCAGCATCTTTGGGCGAGAGGCAGGGTATACCCTGGACAGATCGCCAGTCCATCGCAGGGCCAACACAGAGAGACAGACAACCATTCACTCTCACAGTCATGTCACTGAATTGTTTATTACAATCAGCAGCAAACTGCAGATTATTTAGAATGTGCAAAATTTAAACTGTAAAAAAAAAAAATGAATGGGTCACACACGCCGGCCATGCTGCCTCACTGAGAAGCAACTGGACGTGCTTCTCACACTGGTCCCAGTTCACCAGATCTTCAGCTTGCATCTCTGTAAATAGTGATGCAAGGTCCGGTTTGGGGTGGATCATTTTCCTCTTGCCTCGACAAAAGACAGAAATGGGTGGTGATTAATTAAAGCAAGTTTAAAACATATTTGGGAAATTCACTTGTTGCTAAAAGCCAGTGGTGGAATGTGACAATAAAGTACTTTGTTGTTGTATTTAACCACAATTTACATGTAGCTGCACTTCAGTAAAGTAGATTTTACAAGGGCTGCGTTATGTTTAAAATCATTTGTTTTTACTGTGGCCTCAGCAATCAGAATGAGTTGATACCTTCAGTTGAATGGAATCTAGTACTTTAACTGAGGGTGTGCATCCCCGAGTATGGAGTCGCTCAGTCAAAATATATAATTTTTATCAATAAACATTTAGCCACCGCTCTGTCACCGCTGTGCCACCCTGGCTTCAAGTGTGAGCGGTGTTTTGTACTTGTAAGCTCAGAAGCCAGAGGAGTAGCTATTTTAATTAATAGAAAAATTTCCTTCTCAACTTCTAAAATAATAACTGATAAAAATGGCAGATACCTGATTATTGCAGGTAGCTTATTTCACACTCCTGTTTTATAGGTTAACATTTACGCTCCTAATTTGGACAGTCCGGACTTTATGAATAGATTATTTAGTACCCTCCCTTTCTTAGACACACATTTTCTAATTCTAGCTGGCGATCTTAATTGTGTTATAAATCCATCTTTAGACCATTCTTCTTCTGGCTTCCTCACACAATCCTCTATGGCTAAATCAATATCTGAGTTTATGCACCAAAATGGGTTTGTCAACCCCTGGAGGTTTTTCAACCCACAAATGAGGGCAGATTCCTTCTTTTCTCAGGTGCATCAAACCTATTCTTGAAATGATTATTTTTTTATTGATAGTTCTTTAATCTCTAGGGTGGTCTCCTCTGAATATTTTCCGATTGTAATCTCTGATCATGCCCCTCTAAATCTTAATGTTAGATTTAAAGATCAACCTTGTTTTGCTTCACTCTGGAGGTTTAACTCTTTGTCACTATCTGATGATTCATTTAATGCTTTCATCATTTCCTCAATTGATGACTTTTTAGCAATTAACAAAAATGATTTTGGTCTCTCATTCACTATTATGGGAATCACTTGAAGCTTATTTGCGTAGTCAGATTATTTCCTATTCAGCACATCACTGCAAAACTCAAAAGGCTAAATTAAATGAACTATTGGCAAAAATTCAAGAAATTGACAGACAAAATGCTAGTAATCCTTCACAGAGTTTAATGAAGCAACATCAAGATTTGAAACTAAAACTGGATCTCCTCACAACAGCTGATGCAGAACGCCTCTTATTACGTTCCCGTGCAGCTTATTATGAATATGTGAAAAGCCTTCTAGGCTTTTGGCACATCATTTTCGTTCTTTTCTGTGAGGGCAGGGCAAGATGGCGCCGTTGTGTGTGGCTGGACGTCTGCCTGTGCTATGTCTTATGTGTTTAGTTGTCTTCTTGTTTCTAGCTCAGAACGTGTCATCCCTACTGGTTTATGATCGCCTGACTCTTCTAAATATTCGCAATTCTGTGGTCAAATTCTCGACCTATGAATTTAATGGTCAGCCTCCTCCGCCTCTGTTGGCGTCTATACCACCCGATCTGAGATGTGCACCCAGCGGACTGCTTCGGAACAGCCGCCACAAAAGACGCCGCAAAAGACGAGGTCGGAGAGGCGGAGTATCATTCAGACTGAGGGCTTACCTGGCTTCTTCTTCAACTCACAACCCTCATCAACTGCTGACTGAACTCTCGAGGAAGCGTATCGGTTTTGACGTACGTCAATCCATGGATTATCGCTACCGATGGCTGTCGCCGACTGTCCCAGAGGCTGGATACCCACTTCCCTGCCGCCGCCCGTTTGGATTCACAGAAGGAGCTGCGCACCGGAGAATCTTCACCCGATCAGTTGTGCTTCCCAGCAGGCTGATCAGTGTTTGATCCACATGGCTCTGATTAACACCAGATCCATCGCAAATAAGACTTTTATTCTAAATGAGTTTTTTACTTCACATTCCTCGGATTTTCTTCTGATGACAGAAACATGGGTTAAACCAGGTGAGACCGCCGCCTTCTCTGAGCTGCTCCCTCCCAGCTGTTCTTTCTTCAGCTCCCCGCGAGCATCTGGTCGGGGTGGGGGTCTGGCTTCTGTTTTTAATGACACTTTTAAATGTTGCCTTCTCTCCACAAATACTTATTCCTGCGTTGAGCTGCAACTATTTGTGGTGGATCTCACAAGTCCTGTGTTATTTGCTGTTGTCTATCGTCCTCCAAAATATAATAAGTACTTCATTAATTAGTTTTCTGAATTTTTGGCAGATGTTATGCCAAAATATGATAAACTTTTGATCTGTGGGGACTTTAATATTCATGTCTGTTGTCCATCTGATCAGCTGGCATCTGATTTTAAAAGACTGTTGCCGACATTTAATTTAGATATTTTAGCGGACAAACCTACACACCGTCTTGGTCACACTCTGGACCTTGTTATCTCTGCTGGACTATCAATCTTTCTCAAAGAAATTTCTGACTCTGTCATCTCAGATCATTTCCCCATCATTTTTGAATTGTTGACCCCTTCATCACCTAGCAAGCCTGTAGCTCCATCATGCTGGCATCGCATCATCACTTCTTCAACACCAGAGGAGTTTACTGCTGCTTTTAGGGATTCACATTGTTTTGCCTTGAATGGACTCGTTTCCCCTTCCCATCCGGTTAATATTCTTTCCTCCTTTCATACCACCTGCTCTGGGATTTTGGACTCTATTGCCCCATTTCGGCTTAAAACGGCTAAACCAAAAACAGATCCCTGGCTAAACGACACTACCCGTGCCATTAGACAGCGGGTCAGGCAGGCTGAACGGAGATGGAAAAAGGACAAATTACATGTGTCTCTGGAAATATTTAGGGACTGTCTTGCTGATTACCAGAGGACCGTGCAAAAGGCAAAATTTCAGTATCTCTCTGATATTATTTCCAGCAGCAGTCACTGTCCTAGAGTGCTATTTAACACAATTAACTCTTTTATAAACCCATGCACTCAGACTGTGACAGACGATTCGTTTACAACATGTGAGACTTTTCTTCACTTTTTTGTTAATAAAGTGGACTCTGTCAGACGAGTTATTAATAACAGTTTTAATGGAAGCTTGTCTATTGTCCCGGGTTACTCTGCTGTGCTTGAACAGTTTGAGTTGGTTTCTTTATCATCACTTGCTGATATAGTAAGGTCTCTGAAGCCTACAAATTGCTCACTGGATGTTGTTCCCGCTGGAATCTTGAAAAGGGTTTTTAATACTGTTGGGCCCGGTCTTTTGGTTTTTATTAATTCCTGCCTTAGTTCAGGATTTGTCCCACCTGCTTTTAAACATGCTGTGGTTAGGCCCCTTCTTAAAAAACCTCACCTTTTTTTTTTTTTTTTTTTTTTTTTTTTTTTTTTGTTACTTATTTGTACCCGTAGGTAGACTTGGTTTGCAGTCTGGTGACAAGCCACCGGCTGCTGGTCGCTGCGTGCGCGAGCGCCCTAAACCTACATGTTTTTGGTATGCGGGAGGAAACCGGAGAAATCCCGGAGTAAACCCGCGCAACACGGGGAGAACATGCAAACTCCACACAGCTCACTGTTGGTCGGGGGCTGGGATCGAACCCACGATCTCATGATCCCCGCGATCCCCCGGCCGAGGGTAAAACTGTGCTGCCACAGTGCTAAACCACTGCGCCACCGTGCAGCCTAATTTTAGACCCATTTCTCATTTGCCCTTTTTATCTAGAGTTTTAGAAAAAGCTGCAGTCTTTTTTAGAAGACAATTCTATTTTTGAGAAGTTTCAATCTGGGTTTAGATCTCGTCACAGCACTGAGTCTGCCCTGCTTAAGGTGCACAATGATATTATGATGTCTGTTGATGCCAAATGTCCTGTGGTCTTAGTGCTGCTAGATCTTACAGCAGCCTTTGACACTGTGGACCATACTATCCTTTTGTCACGCCTGAATCACTATGTTGGCATCCATGGCACTGCACTTAAGTGGTGTGAATCCTACCTTTCTAATAGAACTTTTTCTGTAATGATTGGTGACATGTCCTCTTCTAGTGCCTCTTTCTCCTGTGGGGTCCCACAGGGCTCTATCCTTGGCCTTATTCTGTTTTCATTATATATGCTGCCACTCGGGTCAATAATAGCCAGGCATAACATGTTTTTCCACTGTTATGCAGACGATTTGCACCTTTATTTACCTTTGAACCCAGAACAAACTAACTCACAAAGTGTTCTATTGGATTGCATCATTGATATTAAGTTGTGGTTAAGCCAAAATTTTCTCCACTTAAATGAAGAAAAAACAGAATGTATTGTGTTTGGGGATACTGTAACGGCTGGCTTTGGTACCCTCTCTTTAAGGCTCGGTTCAGCTGTCAGAAATTTGGGGGTAATTTTTGACAGCCATTTAAAATTTGATAAACAGATTGACAATGTAGTCAAGATGAGCTTTTATCAATTACGCTTGTTATCCAAAGCCAAACCTTTCCTGAGCTGTCATGATCTTGAGATAGCCATCCATGCTTTAGTCACGTCTCGACTTGATTACTGCAATGCACTTTATGTTGGCATCTCTCAGTCTTCTCTCGGCCGCCTTCAACTTGTGCAAAATGCAGCGGCCCGTCTTTTGACCAACACACCTAGGCGAGAGCACATTACTCCGATCCTTTATTCACTTCATTGGCTTCCAGTCCATTTTAGAATTAATTTTAAACTTTTGCTTTTTGCGTTTGAAGCTCTTAATGGCCTTGCTCCAGTTTATATGTCTGAGACTTTGACTGTCCGTGACCAAGGCAGGGCTTTGAGGTCATCCAATTAGCTTTTGCTGGATGTGCCTAGGTCAAGGTATAAACATTGGGGTGACCAAGCCTTTTCTGTTGCCACCCCAGGCTCTGGAATAATCTCCCCTCTGACCTACGTGCTATCTCTGACCTGGCCCTTTTAAAATCAGAACTTAGTCTAGTCAGAACTTAGTCCTTTCAAACTTAGTCTAGGGTTTAAATACTTGGGGATCAACATAACACGCACTGTACCAGCTCTTTATTCTGCTAATTTTGTTCCTCTACTGGCCCATGTTAAGGCTGATTTACAGAAATGGAGCTCTCTCCCTCTGTCACTGATACATAAAATTAATGCAGTCAAGATGAACATTTTGCCCAGATTTCTCTTTTTATTCCAGTGCATTCCTTTATTTTTGCCAAAAATCTTTTTTAAAACTTTAGACCAGATTATATCCTCTTTTCTGTGGAGTGGTAAAGCTCCCAAATTGAGTAAATCAGTATTACAAAAATTTTCAACAAATGGTAGTCTTGCCTTGCCCAATTTTATTTTATATTACTGGTCTGCACACATATGTAAATTGAATTACTGGCTTCATTCTCAAGATCTATTATGGTGTACATTTGAGATTCAAACCTGTTCTTCATCTTCACTTCTCCATTCCCCATTAACCTCTCCAATTTCACAAAGAACCCAATGGCACTGTCTACTCTGAGAATTTGGTTCCAGTTTAGACATCATTTCAAGTTTTTATCACCCTCTAGTATGATGTCCATACTTAAAAATCGTCTGTTTTTACCCTCACTTACCAACTCCTCTTTTCATCAATGGCATAATCATGGTATTAAAACCTTCAGAGATCTTTACAAGGATAGTTTATTTGCCAGCTTCTCAGATTTAGCTTCTAATTTTGATTTACCTACATCTCACTTATTCCTCTATTTCCAGATTAGGCACTGTGCCTCAACTCTTTTTTCCTGCTTGAACTTAATCAAAAATCACTTATTTCTAAAATATATGATGCACTTATAGCATTTGATACTCAGCTGGTTGTCAAAAATAAAATTGTATGGGAGCAGGAGCTTGGTACCATTTTGTCTGATCAGTGGTGGGATAAAGTCATCCTTGGTATACGTTATTACACCTTGTGCTAGGCTTCAGCTTATACAGTTTAAGATATTGAATAAAGTCCATTTCTCCAGGTTTCAACGATCAAGAATTTATTCTAAGGGACCAATGTGACAGATGTCAAGCCTCACCCTGTAATTTAATGTTCTTTTGTTGTCCCAGATTGTATAAATATTGGAGTGACTTCTTTATGACTCTGTCCAAGGTTCTAGCAATTAATGTTAAGATGGACCCTTTGATTGCCATATTTGGAGTCCCACATGCTCCAATTCAATTAACATCATCTCAATTACAATTGCTTGCTTTTACTTCCCTTCTAGCTAGACGTTGTATCCTATTCCTTTGGAAGTTGTCTAAACCTCCATCCAGCTCTTTGTGGCTTAAGGATGTTATGCTCTTTCTTAAGGTAGAAAAGATAAATCTGACAGTAAAAGGCTCCTCAGCCAAGTTTGTTGAAAAATGGAACCCTTTCATCAATTACTTTTACACTTTAAAAAAAAAAAAACATCTTTTGATTGAGCTGTATTTGCAAATATTTGTTTTTCTTTTACTATCTAATTACTTCCCAATCTCACCCCCCTCCCGTTTATTTTTTTTTTTTTGACATTTCTTCTGTTGGCCCTCTGTTTACATATGGGTACATATATATGGGTATATAAAATAAGCTAGCTTCGATGTGCTTGTATAGGAGTCTGTTTATTTATAACCAGTTTTCTTTTCCTTTTTCTTGTATATTTTAGTTATTTCTTTATACAGAGACATTGTTCTGTTCTGATTGTAAAAACAAAAATATGAGAGTTTTGCTGCATACAACCATGTATCATTCCTTTAATCTCTCAATAAAAAAATAAAAAAATGCAAATAAAAACAAAAACAAAGTTAGACATAGATATGTGAACATTTCTTAATAAAGAACTGAATATTTAATGGGGTGTCCTAATTTTTTCATATGACTATGTTATTCAAAGCTAACTTTTCAGCCAATTTTTTTATCCTTTGAGCACCCACTTTTGGTTATTCCATTTAATTTCATACTTTGGCTGGTTACAGTCATCTCTGTCAGGCACCAACTTTGTCTGTCAGAAAACAGACATTTTTCAGGAAATGAAAAAAAACCAAACCCTGCAATTTCTGATTTCCTAATCTTTCTCATTGGTTTGATAATAGTTTTAATAAAAGTGCTAGTGCTCTCCTACCCCTTTTGCACAGGGATGGAGATAATTGAGAGATAGTTGAAAGATGAAAAAATGGCCAGCTCTCTCAACCATTGCCAACATCTCTCAATAATCTCACAATGATCTTCCAGTGATCTCCACAGTCACCACAGTCTCCTCAAAATTTTGACTCAGTCCAAATCAATCTCTCAACAATCAAGAAGGGAATGCTCAAGGAGCGCTCAAGGGTCACTCAACGATTTCATTGATCTCCCAATGATCTCTCAATGATATCCACCGTGGTCTCTCAATGAACTCTAACTCTTCTAGAAAAATTTGGTGTTCATTGAAGTATCGCTAGAGATAATTTGGAGATTGGTGAGAGATCCTTCCCTTTGATGATCGTTCTGGACTGAGTCAAGACAGTGAGGCCATCGAGATCACTGGAACACCATTGAAAGATTAACAAATCTGCCCATTTTTAAATCTTCCAGTGATCTCTTCCCTCTGGGTAAAGGGGTTATAACAAATACAGTTTTGAATAAAGGCAAATCACTGTTTACCTGCTGAGATACCTATAAAAAAATAAACAAATGAGATGATTGACAACTTTACTGAATCCCCCACAGCCCAACGCTAATCAAAAATAAAAACACTGCTCACAGGGAATTATTACAAAGCAGCCTCAATAACATCAATCTTCATCCTTGACTTTTACCACAAGAGTTGGCTTATTCTTTTACAAACTAGAATTAATCACCACCACCTAGGCAACTGGCACAACCCAATAAATAAATGAACTGCAAAAACATTACTATTTAAACAACGCACCTCTTTAACTGATGATAAAAGAGAAAAGCGAGTTTTCATATGAGCCTCCCTGGGAGTCATTCATCGCTTAATGGCTTTTATGTGCTTATTTAGCACATAGCTGCAGTGCCATTGGTGTGAACAGAAGATCCCAGACACCCTTCAGCTTCGCCTGGGGGGCAGCCAAGCACTTCCAGATCTGTCGCGAGAGGTCCTCTTTCCAATGTGTTCTAGGGTCACTTTAAGATTGCCAAATGGGAGGCAGCAGGAGTCAGTCATGCTCCCTCATTTGGCTTCTGTCAGTGTAGAGTGGCAGTGGCTCAGTGCCAATAAAGTCTGAGCTCTGGTATTAGTGGCAGTTTTGCCACAAATGAATAGGGAGCCCAGCTAAAAACAGAAGTGCTCAACCCACAGATTAAAAAGGGAAAATATTTAGCCACAGACAAACACTGTTTCTCCTTGAGAGCAAACAAAACATCAGTGTCAAAGCTTGTATCAAAACTTCCACATGATCAACATGCACAACACACATCTACTGATGAGGGTTTTTGGTCCCGCTTACGAGAGCAGAATTAGTGCTTTCATGTACTTTGGAACCAGATTAAAACCCCCAGAACATATTTATATGACTCATAACAGACTGCAATTAATGTTGGATGAGCTTCTTAAAATGCTGAGTAAAAATGTGATTTTACAGATAAGCCCAGACTGTTCACAGAGGTCAACCTGGGGGGTGGAGATGCTGATTAGGAAATTAAGCTTACAAAAATTACAACAGATTACCGTTTTATTGTTGATTTTTGTGGGTTTTTGATTGTTTTTGCTATCAACTTCATTTATTATGGATTTTTGTTTGCTTCTGTTTCAATGTTGTACATGTACACAGTGTACATTTATGGAGATCTACAGCTGGGAAAATAAGTATTGAACAAGTCAACAACCCTAAGTGGTTGACTAATTTTTTGTGTAGTGACTGAACAATGATTACAAGACATGCAACTCTTTGAAGTTAACTTAGTGATGTCAGTTTAAAGGAACATAAAACTCTCTGGATTATTGGTTTACTGGAGCACAGCCTGATGATTTCACACCCTGAATAAAAGAAAACTAATGTCAACAGTCATTTTTATTGCTATACTGAGGTTAACTCAGAAAAATGAATAAATGTAACAAACTGGAATTATGTCACCATTAACAATCATGCCTCACTCTCAACATAGGGAAAACAGCAACCATATACTTTACCAGCATACAAAATCATATGCACTATCCGACAATTACTGTAAATGGAGCAAATACAGAAAATGTAACAGAGTTTAAGTACTTTGGTATCACATTCGATCCACAAAACGGATGAGCTGCACTCTTAAATATAACCTTGCAAACTTTCATTGCATCAGAAACTCACTTACTCTAAAAGGATCAAAGAACCTTTCTGAATGCCATGGTTTTGACACATTTCTCCTATTGCACCTCATACTGGTCACAAGCCAACAGTACGACTCTGAAACCCTTGGAATCTCTGTATAAACAATCCATCAAAATTCTGGATAAGAAGACACAACAGTATCACCATTGTGGTATACTTGCCAAACACAAGATGTTAAGCTTTGAAAATATGACCATGTATGCAAATATACTGTTGGTCTTTAAAATTATCCACAGTTCTGCACCCCGCCTCTTAAGACTGTTGTGTACCTGACTTCTGATCAAAATACCAGAATAACAAGGACTTCCTCTACATGCATTGTTGTATCCCCCTACGTAAAGCTGCTTTTGGACAATCAGCATTCTAATACAAAGCTATAACGGAATGGAACAAGCTCCCCGCTGTTTTGAAGACCAGAACAAATTAGAAAGACTTTACCACAGAGGCTAAACAATGGATTTTAAGTAAACAAGCCTGCCAGCATTGATTTTCTCCCTTAAATGAGATTTGAAACTGTACCCTTAAATTGCTTTTACAGTATGTGTGCTGTTTCTCTTATCTTTTTACCTTTTAAGCTTACTCCCTGCTTGTTTCAGGGTCAGCAGTTTCTGAAACCCAACCTGAATTGCTTTCTCTATGTGTTCTTTTTCTTTTACTCAGGACTAAAGATAGAAATTAGTGAGAACGCTATAATCTGGTACAGAGGATCTTTACCCTGTGTTTAATGTTTTTTTTCCTGTACATGGTCCCAGACAAATAAACCAATAAACCTCTTAAAATGCCCCCCCCCCAAAAAAATGCAAGTACACTCACAGCAAATGAGTTGCTACAACAAACGTGTATTTTTTTTTTTAATTTAAGTTTTTGTAAAGGGTATACAGGTCGTTACAGCAATGCATTGTTTACATTTTCATCAATCACATGTTCCCTTATTTTCTGATATCTGACAACATTGGAAGATTAATTCTTACAACACCCCCCTTTTTTTTTTTTAAGTGAAAGAAAAAGTGAAATTAAAGAGAAAAAAAAAAAAAAAACAAAAAAAAAACAAACAAACCAGCAAAAAACAAACAAAAAGAAAAAGTAAGTAAATAAAGGTAAAAGAGCATCTGAGTAGCGTTGGAACAAAGAGCGGAACCATTATTGAAATGGTATTTGTCAAAGATTAGATCTAATGAAGACACATATGCGATCCAGGGTTGCCAAAAGTTCATGAACCCATCCATGTCCTGTCTCAGTGCGAATGTCAACTTTTCCATCGAGTAAATGTCTTGGATCACGTTAATCCAATCTTCAGGTGTAGGACAGTCCTTCAACATCCATTTTTTAGTTAGAGCTTTTTTGCTTGCCAATATTAAAACATTGAATAAGTATTTTTCTCCTCGTCTTTCCAGTGAGTCCGGTAGTAAACCCAAATACAAAGTTACAAAAGAAAAGGGAACTGTTATTTTGAATATTTTCCCCAATATTGTCTGTACATTGGTCCAATATTGGTGGATAACTGGGCATGACCAAAACACATGAAAATGATTTGCAGTCTTTTCACCACACAAGCGCCAACAGTTCAATCCCTTATGGGTAAATTTGTTTTGTGCAGGTGTTCTGAAAAATCTTACCAAGTTTTTCCATCCAAATTCTCTCCACTGCAGGGAAGAGGTACTTTTCCATTGCTGTTTATTTAGCTTTTCCCATATTTCCAGTTGTAAAGTGAAATTCCCCTCTTTTTCCCATCTCTCTTTTATATAAGATGTGTTGTCTCCTTTTAAGTCTTGAAGACCTTGGTATATTTTAGAAATGTATCTGATCCCTGGGATCCCTTTATATGCCATTAAGAAGACCTTCAGAACACCTGACTGGGCCCTTTCCAAATCCTCCTTTTTAAGTATATTGTTTATGTGGTGTCTAAGCTGGAAGAACCTGTAAAGGTCTTGATTTATTAGGCCTTGTTTTTTCAAATCTTCAAAACTTCTTAAGATTTGCCCTTTAAAAAAATCGTAATATTTTATCAGCCCTTTCTCCTTCCACTTTTTAAATCTGGTGTCTGTTTTATTAGGAGTAAAGTCCTGATCATAGGCGATCCATTGCAGAAGTCGATAGGGCTCTTTAGTTTGATTCTCTCTGACTATCTTAAACCAAATTTTTAGCGGGGTCTCTATCCACGGGTTAGTGTTATTCAAAAGCTTAGGTAAGGCATTGTTCCCTATTATCGCCTGTAGGGGGATGTCACTTGTTATTTGGCATTCGATCTCCTTCCATTGTGCAGTGTAGACTGGGTTACATATCTCTACTAAAGTTTTAATTTGTGCGGCTTTAAAGTAGTCCCTGATATTTGGCAGCGCGAGCCCACCTTTGTCTTTGTTTAGCTGTAGGGTTCTATATCTGATTCTAGGTCTCTTGCCCTGCCATATGAATCTTGAGATCCTTCTGTCCAGCTCCTGCCATGTTTTTTTGGGAGGTTCTACCGGTATTGTTTGGAAAAGGTATAGAAGACGTGGAAGTATATTCATTTTGACTGCTTCAATTCTTTGTGCAGTACCCAAGAATGGTATCATATTCCATCTTGCTAGGTCAGATTTTATTTTTGTCACCAGTGGATCATAGTTTAGTGATATAATTTTGTTGAGTTGTTTCGGGATATTGACCCCCAGATATTTCATAGATTCCGACTCCCAGTTAGTTTTGAGTTTGCTTAGTGAATAATGATTTGGGTCATAGTTGAATGTTAAAATTTGGGTTTTATGCATGTTTAATTTGTACCCCGATAAATCTCCATACTCTGAAAAAATTGAGGTTAGTTCTGGTAAAGAAGTGTCCGGCTGCCCTAGGTATATTAAAATGTCATCAGCAAAGAGTGCTATTTTATGTTCCTTCTGACCAAGTGTAATACCTTGAATTTTTTGATTTTGTCTTATCCATTGGCTCAGAGGTTCTATGAAGATTGCAAAGAGCAGTGGAGACAGGGGGCAGCCCTGACGACATCCTCTTTCCAGTTCAAAAGATGATGATAAATTACCGTTAATCCTTATTTTAGCTGTTGGTTTTTTATATAATGCCTGTATAGTTCTAATGAAGTTGTTATGAAAATTGAAACTGGATAAGATTCTATATAGAAAAGACCAGTCAACCGAATCGAATGCTTTTTCAGCATCTAATCCCAATATGACTGCATTTAAGTTATATTTTTTTATATGATGAATTATGTGTAAAGTGCGTCGAATGTTGTTTTGTGTCTGTCTTTGTCTTATAAAACCTGTTTGGTCTAAATGAATTAGGTCTGTCAGTATATTTTCTAACCTTTTGGCAAGGATAATGGTAAAAAGCTTATAGTCCTGATTTAGTACACTGATTGGTCTGTAGTTGGAGCACTCTAGTTTATCCTTTTCAGGTTTAGGTATAACTGCAATGACCCCTTCTCTCCAGGAGGGGGGATTTCCCCTGTGTGGAGGACATAATTAAATGTTTTCAGGAGGAGAGGAGATAGTTGCTGTTTAAAGGTTTTGTACCACTCTGCTGTATAGCCATCAGCTCCTGGGGATTTGTTAGCTTTAAGTTTCATAATTGCTTTTTCCAATTCTTTAGGATGTATTTCTGACAGTAGTGTTTTATTTTGTGACTCCGTAAGTTGGGGAAGGTTTAATGTGTTTAGGAATGCCTCGGATGCGTTTTTATGTTTTTTGTGGGAGTATAAGTTCTTATAGTAATTCTCGAAGCTTTTAAGAATATCCTGAATTCTGAATTTTATTTCCTTTGATACTGGGTCTCTGATTTTGTAGATTGCTCTTTCTGTTTGATGTTTCCTCAATTTATAGGCTAGCAATTTTGCTGATTTACTGCCTGCTTCATAGTATTTTTGTTTCAAAAATGTAAGTTTCTTCTGGATTTCTATTGTGTAGATCTCATTTATTTGGTTTTTAATTTCCTTAATCTTGAGCGAGTCAGTAGAATGAATGTTGCCTTTGTGTTCTTTTTCTAGGTTCCTAAGTTCTGACTCTAATGTGGATAGTTTTTCTTGTCTTAGTTTCTTTTGGGTTGCCAGTTTTGCAATAATCTTTCCTCTTATTACAGCTTTGCATGCATCCCACAGTATTAAAGGGGATACTTCTCCATTATCGTTTTCTTCCAAATATCTGAGAATATCTGATTCCAATTCATCTTTCAATGGTCCTTTCAGGACATTTGAATTTAACCTCCAAGAAAATGTATTATTTGTGTATTTTTGGATATTTAAGTCCATGTAGATTGGACTGTGGTCAGAGAGATCCATCAGTCCTATTTTACATGTTTCTACTCTTCCAATGTCTCTATTAAACATAAAAAAATAGTCAATCCTTGAGTAAGATGAATGTGGAGATGAGTAAAATGTATAGGCTTTTACACTGGGGTTGAGTTCCCTCCACACGTCACAGATTCCCATTTCTTTTAGTAGCATCCGAGTCTTCCTGTTTTGGGTGTTATTTTGATGTGGAGAATTACCAGAAGCATCCCAGTATGGATTCAGTCTAAGATTGAAGTCCCCACCACATATCACTAAACCTTGAGCTTTAGTTATCATTAGGTCAAATACATTTTTATAAAATTTCCAGTTAGCCCCTGGGGGAGCATACACATTCAGCACGGTGATATCTTCTCCCTCTAGCCGCCCAGTTACCAAACTGTATCTCCCTTCTTTATCTTTGTGTTCTGATTTTTTTTCAAATGTAATTTTGGTTGATATCAATGTCGCTACTCCCCTCCTCCTCCCTGACTTATATGAAGATGAAGAGATCATTTTAAACCCTTGTCTACTGAGTTTATTGTGTTCCACGTCTGTTAGGTGGGTTTCTTGTAAAAATATTATTCCTGCTTTGTCTTTTTTCATTTTGCCTAGAATCTTGGATCTTTTAACTGGATTCAGGATTCCTTTTACATTATATGAAATTATTTTGGTTACACCCTGTTTCTCCATTGTGTTGTTTTGTTTAGTATAACTGTGTGGTGGCCCTCTTTTGTGCTACTCAGAAACTGAAAGAACATTAAAAACAAGAAAAACATTAAGAACATAGTGTATAAAACTTTAAAACAAAAAGCTGTCAAAAGAACTTCCTGAGCTGAGGTCTTTTTAAAGACCCTGTAAGAGCCTTGATGGTGTGAAGGCCCTGAGGGAAATTCCTCAAACTCTGTTACGTGTTGAGGGCCCTCTCTTACCCCTGTAAGTTGTCTCATGCTTTTAACGTGAGTTTCAGAACCCAGTCCGAACTTGTAATGATTTTTTTTTCCCTTTTATGCCTATACCCTGTGAAACTGTGTGCACCCTCCCACCCCCATCACATCAAACATTCACGCAAAAACAGTATTTGTTAGTATGAGGAGAACATGTGGGTTATTTGTCACATTTCTATTTTAACAATTTTTTTTTTTTTTTATTAAAAAGACTTATTTGTTTCAAATATTATGACTGTTCCATGAAATGTTTTACCACATGCTGAATACGCATCTCCTTTAATGTTTGTTACCTTGTATGAGGGGGGCTGGATGTGCAGATTGATTCAAGAGAAAAAAAAAAAAAGGTCGCTATTCCAACCTGAAAACGGACAGTTTATCCGCGACGCTCTGGCGCTGGGTTTCCCGCTGCTGGCCCGTGGATTTTGAAGGTCTTTGTGTTGTCCATGTTTGCGCTTTGATCTTCTCACTCGGGTCTGCTGCGGGTTTAAATACCGTTACCGGGAGCCCTCTTCTCGCCATGTCAGCTGTTGCTTCTTCCGCCGAATTATACAGACATGTTTCTTCGCCGTAGAAGACCCTTAACTTCGCAGGAAATGGCGTCTGAAAGCGCAATTTCTTCTCTCTTAACACCTTTTTCGCGTCATTGTATTCCCTGCGCTTTTTAAGGACCTCCGGGGCGTAATCGTGTTCCACGAAGACTTTTCTCTCCTGGTGCATAAATCCTTTTTTCTGCCAAGCCAGTCTGACAACCTCTTGTTTTATTTTGAAATTGGAAAATCTTACCAACACCGAACGTGGGGGCGCTTCCGCCGCCGGCCTAGCGGCTAATGAACGATGTGCCTTTTCTATGTTTAAGTCGGTGGTTTGTGGAATATCCAATTTCTCTCTTAGTAAAGATTCCACGCATTCTGCCATTGAGTTAAAACCGTTTTCGGCTCCTTCTATCAGACCATGAATTCTTATATTGTCTCTTCTCTGTCTTCCTTCTTGGTTGGCTAGCTTAGCCTCTATAGATGCTTGTCTTTTGCGTAGGTCCAGCACAGAATCTTCGAGCACTTTTATTCGTTCCTCTGTTTCCAAGATTCAGTTCTCGGCCTGGTCCACTCTGCTGTTTGTCCTTTTCAATTCTTCTCTGAATTCCCGAAATTCGGCCGTAACCTCTCGGCGAAATCGTCGTAGCTCTTCAAATAGTGATTTCAGGCTAACCTTTTTGTTAGCTACCACCAGTTCCTCGTCTTCTGAACGGAGATCTTCCAGTTCAGATTCTCCGGCCGATACGTGTCCTGGCCTGGAGAATTTCAGTTTCTTCTGTTTTCCTTTAGACATGATGATTTTGTCTTTTGATTTTCACTCCTCCAAAAATCCGTTAAGTTTGATTTTCAAGGTGTTATCTTGGATTGGGTCTGAGAGCTTCAGTGTTAAGCTGCAGTCGCCATGGCGTCCAGACCGGAAGTCCAACAAACGTGTATTTTTGAATAAGGTTGAATTTGTAGTAACTAGAAAAGCACTCGGAGAGCGCAGACCTCCACCAAGCGCCACAGTTCCCCCCATACAGTGTTTGTGTGTACGTTTTCAGATTCCTTGACCATGAAAACATATGACTAGCAATAGGACTGACAATGATAGGATTAGTGGTTCAGTAGTTATTCACGAAAATGGCATTTTCCGTAATGGCGGCCACAGTTCCCCCCATACAGTGTTTGTGTGTACGTTTTCAGATTCCTTGACCATGAAAACATATGACTAGCAATAGGACTGACAATGATAGGATTAGTGGTTCAGTAGTTATTCACGAAAATGGCATTTTCCGTAATGGCGGCCACAGTTCCCCCCATACAGTGTTTGTGTGTACGTTTTCAGATTCCTTGACCATGAAAACATATGACTAGCAATTGGATTGACAATGATAGGATTAGTGGTTCAGTAGTTATTCATGAAAATGGCATTTTCCGTAATGGCGGTTTTCTTCTGGACGGTGATCCGGATCACCACCAAAATGCAATCATCTGTAGGATACCCCATTTCTGACAATCTGTGAAAATTTCATGAAAATCCGTCCATAAGTTTTTGAGTTATCTTGCTAACAAACAAACAAACAGACAAACCAACACCAATGATCACATAACCTCCTTGGCGGAGGTAATGAGTGACTCCAATTTATTTTGAAGTATTAAGTTATATTTACTTGTTTCTTTCAGTAAGAAGTACTGTTGGGTTTTACAGTGTACAGGTAACAATTAAGGCTGAAAAACCACTGTGAAGACAAAAAAGAAAAGAAAAAAACTCTGACTCAGCCAAAACCTCATACCCAGACAGTGCACACACCGGCGCTTCACCCACCCCATTCACATACGCATTATCCTAAGCCAAAGCATCTGAGGTGTGTAACGTAAGCCTCTGCAGTGTGTCTCATGTTTCATAAAGAGATAAGGGCCACTAAAAATACCCATTGTGTGTGCAGAGATAGCCATGCATTAGGAGAGGTATCTACGGTGAGCAGCCAGCAAGGCACTGTCTCCTTCAATTCCAGCATCAGACATCTAAGTAAAAAGAAGCAGGATTCCATGGAGAGAGCCACAGATGCCACTTTGTACAGAAACAGATTGAAACTATTCATAGTTTAAACAGCTCTGCATGGACATATTATTAATAATAATCTGTTCTGAAAACCAGAAATATAAAAGAGAATAATAGTTTGACAGAATGGTGCCCTAGCAATAGCTTGTACAGAAACTCACATAGATGCAAAAATATCCTAATGCATGGAAGAAATTAAGCTGTTAGTATAATATTAGAGAATCAGAGGGTTTCTTATAATAAGTTTTCATGTTGTGACAAATGGTAGATCCAATTAACTATTAAATTAAATGTAACAGGTGTGTGGCCTGGAAGTTGGTTTATTCTGCAATATTGTAACTGTTATGCACACATCCAGCCATGCATTTTTCATTGCTTATCTGGGATTCTGTGTCACGGGGGCTGCAGCCTAAGTAGAGAAGCCCAGACTGTCACCCAGTTCACAGCACCACAATCCCCTTAATGAGCCCACTGGAGAGTGGACTCATGTGGCTTGCTCAGGCTGAGCCCAGCCGAGCACTATGGACAGAAGCCCAGTCACCAGGCTCCTGCCCTCAAGCCTCGGTAACCCCAAAGTGGGTGGGGTACACTGGATCCTTGTAATTTCTTCGTGGGGATCTACCTAACCACTTTTGGTCTGTCCCTGCTCTTCACCCAAGACCAATTTGCCTTGGGAGTTGCCACTGACCACAGAGCTGCTGGGATCATGAGTGCACCCAAACCACTCCACCAAGATAATGTAATGATCCGCTCTGCGTGCCTGCTGCCCTAATTACCTCCACAGCTGCGCGCACACCTGATCACCTCATCAAGCAGCCTACTTAAGCTGCATTGCCCTCTGGTCTGCATGGAGACATCAACGCTCCAACGGTCTGCTAAGACCTCCTCGCCAACTCTACTCATCCTGCTCTGGAGTTCTATCTCCTCAGCTTTTTCCTGCCCGTCGATTCTCCTGGGAGTCAGCGTTCCCCACCGACAAGAAAGCCTTTGTGATTCCTTCACCTCTACGCTCTCCTCCTCCTCCCCTGTGAACAGGTGGAAACCTCCTGGCGCCGGATCTCCTCTTCCTGGTGGCGGATCGGGGCACAACCGCACTCCACCAGCACTCTAAACTCACCTGCACCGCTTCACCTCGTCAGCAGCAGCAGCCTAGTCACGAAGCAGCTGGCCCGGAGACCTTGGGAGTTCTTCAGCGCTTCAGCCTTCTAGCCAACTCGGTTGCCAGTCTGAACTGTGCTCTGCTCGCCCAGCTGCCTCATTCCTGCACACATGCACACATTCACACTCACACTCTATAATAAAAGATAATTGTGTCTATTTCTAGTCCGCGTCCGCTTCTGGTTCAACCAAACATGTCAGTACGTCTCCGTCCAACGGACCCAGCCGACAGTGCGTTAGCACAAAAACTTGACATCATCGAGGCTTGGGTAGACCAGTTATCCCATCAGCAACAGGTCATACTCACGCAGGTCAACACATGCCTGGATCACCTCACAACTTCGCAGCCCTTTCCACCTGCTCCTGGCGGGGTGGCCGGACCAGCCAGTTCCACCCCTTTCCCCTATCCGCAGTCTCGACTGACTCCAGTCCCCACACCCACATGTTTTAGCGATAAGCTAGGGGAAGCATGGTTTTTTTTTACTGCAGTTTGGGATCATGTTTCATCGTGTGCCAGGGGATTTCCCCACTAGTCACAGCCATATTGGCTACGTCGTTAATCTCCTGGAGGGGCGGGCCTTAGCTTGGGCTTATGCGGTAATGGCTCGGTCTGACTATGCTAACTTAACATATGACCAGTTTGTGAGTGAATTTAATGAGGTATTCGATCACTCAGACCAAGATAGTGTGCTCACCACCTGGCTACTCAATCTTAAACAGGGGAATAAGTCTGTGGCCAATTATTCTGTAGACTTCCCGGCGGTGGGAGCGGAGGTGGGGTGGGAGGACGCTTCCCTTTGCAGTATTTTTACTTGCAGCCTTAACCCTAGCCTGAGGGACGAGTTACCCCGCTTTGATAAGTCTAGTGGACTAAACAAGCTAATTTCCCTAACTATTAGCATTGACAATTGGCTGAGGGAGCGGGCCAACGAGCATCGACCTTCTGGTCACTCGGCCTCACAGTTCCGCCATTCCCTGCAGCCCCGCCTGCTGGCCCTCCCTCCCGCTGATTCCCTTGACACTGAGGAGCCGATGATGATGGGCCAGTCTAAGCTGCCCCTGGCCGAAAAGCAGCACCGCCGGGAGCTCGGGCTGTGCTTATACTGTGCTAGTGAGGAACATGAGCTGGTCTCCTGCCCCATTTGGCCAAAAAGGGGGGGTCCATGGGTCACAGTAGGGGGACTCACGGACTTACTCCAGGAAAATCCCCTTAGCAAATTTTTGTTTCCCATCCGCTTCATACACAATCACCATGAAATCTCCACTCATGCACTCATCGACTCTAGGGCTGAGCAGAGCTTTATTTCTGAAAATCTGGCAACCCGGCTGGGGCTCTCCTTCCACCAGCTGAAGACTCCCTTAAAGCTGATTGCTCTGTCCAAGGCTCCGCTCGCCATAGTCACCAAGCAGACTGGCCCCGTGTCTGTTCTGATATCGGGAAATCACCGGGAGTAGATCAGGTTTTTTGTGCTGCCTGTTTTGGCCTCCCTGGTTATTTTGGGGTACCCTTGGCTTTGGCTGCACAACCCATCCATTGATTGGCATTCGGGTAATATCATCTCATGGAGTTCCTTTTGTTTAAGTGCATGTCTTCAGTCTGCTGCTTGCTCTCCCTCTGTCCCCCTCTGTTCCCCTGACGTACCCCCGCCTGACCTGTCCCGAGTTCCCTCCAAGTACCATGACTTGGGCACCGTCTTTAATAAGACTCAAGCGCTGTCACTTCCCCCCCCCCCCCCCACCGCCCATACAATTGTGCCATTAACCTCCTGCCGGGGGCTCCGTTGCCATCCAGTCGGCTTTACAGCCTGTCGGCCCCAGAGCGGGAAGTGATGGAGAAATACATCAAGGAGTCCCTGAGCTCGGGCATTATTCAACCATCTTCCTCGGCCGTGGGGGCGGGGTTTTTGTTTGTGGGAAAGAAGGATGGTTCTTTGAGGCCCTGTATTGATTTTCATGAACTGAACAACATCACTATTAAGGACAAATACACTCTCCCCCTAATCAACACTGCCTTTGTTTCTCTCCAGGGGGCCTCCGTGATCACGAAATTAGACCTCCGCAACGCCTACCACCTGGTCAGGATTAGAGAGGGAGATGAGTGGAAGATGGATTTTCACACCCCTAGTGGCCATTTCGAATACCTGGTGATGCCGTTTGGACTGACTAATGCTCCTGCAGTGTTCCAACGTCTGATCAACGATGTTTTGAGGGATTTCTTGGGCTCTTTTGTGTTTGTGTATTCGGATGACATTCTCAACTTTTCCCAGTCCCTTGACGGGTACATGTCAGGCGGGTTCTGCAGTGGCTGCTGGAGAATAAATTATTTGTCAAGGCTGAGAAGTGCGAGTTCCATGCCCCATCCACCTCGTTCTTGGGATTCGTCATCTCTCACAACGAGATCATCACTGACCAGGCCAAGGTAAAAGCGGTGGTAGAGTGGCTGGTTCCTTCATCCCGGAAGCAGTTACAGCAGTTTCTAGGATTTGCCAACTTCTACCACCGCTTCATTAAGAACTACAGTATCATTCCCCTACCCCTCATTCACCTCACCTCCACCAAGGTGCCCTTCCGGTGGACGGGGGAGGCGGAGGCAACCTTCATGGAATTGAAATCATTGTTCTCCTCTTCTCCTATCTTGGCTCAGGTGGACCCTGCGCTGCAGTGTCTGGTGGAGGTGGACGCCTCGGACTCAAGAGTGGGAGAGGTTCTATCTCAACGTTCCTCCGTGGATGATAAGATCCATCTCTGCGCGTTGTTCTCCCGCCGCATCTCCCCAGGAGAGAGGAACTACGACATTGGGGACAGGGAGCTGCTGGCGGTCAAATTGGCCTTGGAGGAGTGGCACCACTGGCTCGAGGGGGCCTCCCAGCTGTTCGTCGTTTGGACCGACCATAAAAACCTGGAGTACCTCAGGACGGCCAAGCGATTTAACACCCGGCAAGCCCGCTGGTCCTTGTTTTTCGGCAGGTTCAGCTTCACCATCACTTACCGCAAGGGGTCCAAGAACATCAAGCCTGATGCCCTGTCCAGACAATTCTCCTCGGATGCTGCAGAGGTGTCATCACATCCCATGGTGTCTCCTTCATGTATCGTGGGCACCCTCACATGGGGCATCAAGGAGAGAGTCAGAAGAGCACAGGAGACAGAGGCCAACCCGGGTGGGGGATCAGCTGGGAAGATTTCTGTGCCCTCTGCGGTCCGGGGCGAGGTCATCAATTGGGCCCACTCCTCCAAGCTCCTGTGCCACCTGGGGATGGTGCGTACTGTGGCCCTGCAGCAGAGAACCTTCTGGTGGCTGTCTCTACAGAAGGATGTCGGGGAGTACGTCCGAGCCTGTCCCCAGTGCGCCACCTGTAAGACGCCCTCCTCTCCTCCGGCGGGTCTGCTCCATCCTCTTCCCATCCCCGGCAGACCTTGGTCCCATGTGGTGCTGGATTTCATCACCAGCCTTCCTCTCTCTGCCTACTAACTAACTAACTAACTAACCTGCACTTATATAGCGCTTTTCTAGTCACAAAGACCACTCAAAGCGCTTTCATTAATACTAACCCTCTATTCTAAGGGCCTATAGGAAACAGATATCTAGGGAAAATTTAGAACAGCCAATTAACCTAACATGCATGTCTTTACCTAGGGCCACTTTAGAGTCTCCAATTAACCTAACCTGCATGTTTTTGGCATGTGGGAGGAAACCGGAGAAATCCCGGAGTAAACCCACGCGACACGGAGAGAACATGCAAACTCCACACAGATCACTGTTGGTCGGGGGCTGGGATCGATCCCACGATCCCCACAATCCCCCGGCCAAGGGTAAACTGTGCTGCCGCAGTGCTAACCACTGCGCCACCGTGCAGCCCCAACACCATCATCCTCACGATCGTGGACAGATTCTCAAAGGCAGCTCACTTCGTCCCCCTACAGGGTCTGCCCACGGCCAAAGAGACTGCGGACCTGCTCATCCTCCATGTGGTGCAGCTCCACGGCATCCTGATGGACATTGTATCCGATCATGGTCCCCAGTTTGTCTCGAAGGTGTGGCGGGCCTTCTGTAGGGCTATCGGGGCCACAGTAAGCCTGTCCTCGGGGTACCACCCCCAGAGTAATGGCCAGTGTGAGCGCGCCAATCAGGAATTAGAGGCAGCGCAACAGTGCATCACCACCTCCAATCCAGTGTCCTGGAGCTCCCATCTTCCATGGGTCGAGTATGTGCACAACACCATGGTCTCCTCTGCCACAGGTCTGTCCCCGTTCGAGGCCTCCCTGGGATGCAATCCCCCACTGTTTCCTGAGGAGGAGGAAGACATCGCAGTGCCCTCTGTGCAGGCCCATATGAAGCGCTGTCGCCAGCTGTGGAAGGCTACCCGGGCTGCGCTTTGATGCACAGCGGACCATAATGCCGACATTGCCAACAGCCGCAGGACCCCGGCTCTGCCCTACCGGGTCGGGCAGCAGGTATGATTATCCACTAAGAACATTAACCTCAAGTCTGAATCCATGAAGTTGTCACAGCGTTTTATTGGTCCTTTTTCCATTACACACATTGTGAATCCTGTCGCAGTGCGCCTGGCCCCCCCCCCCTCCGCATTTGTCCCACCTTCCACGTCTCGCAGGTCAAGCCGTTCGTCTCCATCCCTCTGTGCCCCCCTCCCAAGACGCCACCCCCACTGGTAATGATCGATGGTGACCCCGCGTGGAGAGTCAACTCCATCCTGGACGTCCGACGCTGGGGTCATGACCTCCAGTACCTGGTGGACTGGGAGGGCTATGGTCCAGAATGGAGGTCCTGGGTGCGTCCCTCCTTTGTGATGGATCCACAACTCATCAGGGACTTCCACCGGATGCACCCGGGTAGGTTGGATTGACCACCGAGAGGCGTCCCGTAGGGGGGAGTACTGTAATGATCCGCTCTGCGTGCCTGCTGCCCTAATTACCTCCACAGCTGCACACACACCTGATCACCTCATCAAGCAGCCTACTTAAGCCGCGCTGCCCTCTTGTCTGCATGGAGACGTCAACGCTCCAAAGGTCTGCTAAGACCTCCTCGCCAACTCTACTCATCCTGCTCTGGAGTTCTGTCTCCTCAGCTTTTTCCTGCCCGTCGATTCTCCTGGGAGTCAGCGCTCCCCACCGACAAGTAAGTCTTCTTGATTCCTTCACCTCTACGCTCTCCTCCTTCTCCCCTGTGAACAGGTGGAAACCTCCTTCCGGCGTACCTCCTCCTCCTGGCGGCGGACCTGGACGCAACCGCACTCCACCAGCACTCTAAACTCACCTGCACCGCTTCACCTCATCAGCAGCGGCAGCCTAGTCACAAAGCAGCTGGCCCGGAGACCTTGGGAGCTCTTCAGTGCTTCAGCTCTCCAGCCAACTCGGTTGCCAGTCTGAACTGTGCTCTGCTCACCCAGCTGCCTCACTCCTGCACACACGCACACATTCACACACACACTCTCTATAATAAAAGATAATTGTGTCTATTTCGAGTCCACGTCTGCTTCTGGGTCAACCAAACATGTCAGATAAGATGGTGATGGAGGGACCATTTTATTCATAACAGCATTTTGATCATATCTGCTAGTGTTGCAGTGTTGGACAGGAACAGAAATGCTGTGCTGCTTACAGCCCAATGCAGAAAAAATTGGAAAGCTGAAAAGTCTGGATAATCTTTATGGATTTGACAGCAGTGTTTGGGCTGTTTTAGTTGCAGCTACAGGATACCCTAGCTGCTGGAAAAAAAAAACAAAAAAAAAAACAAGAAGGCACAAGGGAAAGAAAGAAAATAAGTTCAAACTCAAAAAGCCAGAGAGGTTAGACTGTTAAAGCCCCAGTGAAGTCAAAACACTTTGAAAACCGAGGATTCAAAATGGGAGCTTTAAAAGACAAAAACAAAACTTCAGCATTAACTCAAAAGAACTTAAGGTTGGATTCAGCACTATTCAGAGCTAATAGGTTACAAGTGTAAATATCAGGCAGTTGCCGAGAACAACACAAAGATGTGATTTAAAACTAAAAGAATGCTGAAAAGTTAGAACAAAAAGTCAGAAAATGGGAGACAAAGACAAGTGAGAAAAGCTATGAGTCAAAGTTAAAAACTAAGACCACAATAAAAGTTATCTTAAATCCCCCCCCCAAAAAAAACAACAACAACAACAATCCCAACTAGAAAAGCACTCGGAGAGCGCAGACCTCCGCCAAGCGCCACAGTTCCCCCCATACAGTGTTTGTGTGTACGTTGTCAGATTCCTTGACCATGAAAACATTTGAGTAGCAATTGGATTCACAATGATAGGATTAGTGGTTCAGTAGTAAAAGTATTACCTCCTTGGCGGAGGTAATAAACTGAAGTGTTGGTGTTGTGTCCATGTCCTGCATCTGCAAACTCCCAGGCTGGGGGCGTTGCAATTGAAAGAATGAATGAATTAATCTTTATTTCGAATAGATTAAGAGTACAGGTTAAAAGAAAGTGAATAATATAACAAAGGGGGTAATAAAATCAAACAAGGTCAAATTAGACAATAGCTCCTCTGATTATACAGTTCAACATAAGTTATCCGAAATATGTGATGGCTGAATGCGCAGCTTATATTGCCCACCCATGTTCCATCCAAGAATTCAAAAGAAAAAACAAAAGAAGTCATGACACAACTGCGTACAACCCACAGGCCAATGGGTTATGCGAGCGTTTTAGATCACTGAAAGCAGCACTGAGGGCTTCACTGACGGATGCCAATTAGGTAGACGGATTGGCGTGGGTTTTATTCAAAATTCAAACGTTTATTTCAAACTCAGGGTTCATATTAAATGCAGAACTAAAAGGAGGAGAAAATAAATAAATAAATAAATAAAAGTATATACAGATCAGCAGACAGTCGGCGGTCTTGTAACAACAATAACATACAATATTGGACTCAGTATAAAATGGAACGCCACCACTTCCAAATGCTGGAGTGAAGTGTGAGTGACGAGTTGACAATTGCTGATATAAGATGATTGTTACATGGCAGCAACCTTCTCATCAAACTGTAAACATTGTTACGTATCAACTCGCCAAAAGACGGAATGTTCACAGACACAAACATCTTGCTTGCACTCGACCTTCATGGTACATCTAATCTTTATGTTTATTGGGGTTGCGCTCCGCGGCCAAAGATGATTTGGAAACTTCCCCGGCAGAGAGCTTCTTTTTGCGGAGCTACTATGGCTGACCGGGGAATTTCTGCCAAATAATCCAGCGGCGGACAGCTGGCCGTCTGAGCTTTTGCAGCGTTGCGCAAACACAGGCACACAGGCACGCTACCGAGCAGCTCGTTTTTGCGCAGCGCCTATGGCTAGCCGGGGAATTTCTGCCAAATAATCCGGCGGCGGACAGCTGCCCGTCTCAGCTTTTGCAGCGTCGCGCAAACACAGGCACAGTGGCGGGCCCAGCCCACCAGTGTTTTCCGTGTGCTTTTGTGCCTAAAACGTTGAAGAACGCGGAGTTTATGTTGGTCAGACACGATGACCAGCGCCCTCCATTGCGCCTGCGCACATGTTGAAAATAGCCGTATGTCACAGTGTTAAAGAATGCTTTAAAAAATTCCTGTATCCAGACGGTGATCCGGATCATCCCCAAAATTTAATCAGTTCTTCCTTGTACCATTTCCAACAACGCCTGAAAGTTTCATGGAAATCCGTCCAAGACTTTTTGAGTTATCTTGCTAACCAACAGACAAACAGACAGACAGACAGACAGACAGACAAACAGACAAACACACAGACAAACCCCGGCAAAAACATTACCTCCTCCTGGCCTTTTCGGCCTGGCGGAGGTAATTAAATCCAAACCATGACAAAACAGCCAACTTGTTATTTTTGGTGTTTCTTAAGCTTGTTGCAAAGCTAAGGTTTCATCATTTGTAACATAATGGCATCCACTGTCATATGTCTGAGCGTCTGTCCTCAGCGCTCAGACTTCCTTTGTAGTTTTGAGTGTTTTTAAGATAAGATAAGATAAGATAAGCTAATCCTTTATTAGTCCCACAATGGGGAAATTCCAGGATTGCAACAGCACAGGGATAGCAACACTCAGAGCAACAATCAGAAGGCAAGAAAAAAAAAACAAGCAAGCAAGAGCAGCTAATATACATATGTACATATTACTATAAAATATATATATACACACACACACACACACACACACAGACACACAGTGCAGAGCATTGTAGCTGGATGGAATAAATATATGAATATATGAACACAGTGCAGAGCATTGTAGCTAGATGGAATAAATATGTAAATATATAAACACCCACAGTACGGAGCATTGCAGCTAGGTGGAATAAATATGCAAGTATATAAACACACACAGTGCGGAGCAATGAGCAATATATACAATGAGCAATATATACATATATATACAAAGTGCGGAGCATTGTAGCAAGATGGAATAAACAGCATAACCGTCTACTTAGTTGTCCTACATAGTATGAATATGTACCCATACATATTGTCACCCTCCGTAGCGACTGATACTGTCCTAGTTGTATATTCTGGAGGGGCCCATTGTGTAAGTCTATTGCATCTTTTGCATTCAGTACTATTAGGTCGTCACGTTTATTTGCTATCTCTGCGAACAGCCCTGCTTAGGTTATACAGTCTGACTGCCGTAGGTAGGAAGGACCTGTGAAACCTCTCGGTTGCGCACCTAGGATGATGTAGTCTGCTGCTAAATGAACTCCTTAGTGCGTTCAGTATGTCCTGCATAGGGTGGGACTCCGACTCCAGCAGAGATGACAGTTTAGCCACCATCCTTCTCTCTCCTATCTCCTCCACTGGGTCAGGGCGCTGCCCCAGGACAGAGCTAGCTTTCTTGATCAGTTTGTTCAGTCTCTTCCTATCGGCTGCTGTAATGCCACTGCCCCAGCAGACCACTCCAAAAGTGATGGCTGATGCCACCACCGTGTCATAGAATGTCTTCAGCAGCGCCCCTTGTACACCAAAAGACCTGAGTCTCCTCAGTAGGAACAGCCTGCGCTGTCCCTTCTTGTAGAGTGCGTCGGTATTGTGTGACCAGTCTAGTTTATTGTTCAGATGAACACGCAGATACTTGTAGGATGTCACCATCTCGATGTCTGGTCCCTGTATGTTTACTGGTGCTGTGAGGGGTTGTCCTTGCCTGCGGCAGTCCACCTCCAGCTCCTTAGTTTTCCTCGCATTGATCTGGAGGCAGTTCCTATGGCACCAGTCCACAAGTCCTGGATAAGTCCTCTGTACTCAGCTTCATCTCCGTTGGAGATGAGGCCGACGATTGCAGAGTTGTCAGAGAACTTCTGTAGATGGCAGTGTGCTGTGTTGTGTGAGAAGTCCGCAGTATAAAGGGTAAACAAGAAGGGAGCCAAAACCATTCCCTGGGAGGCCCCGGTGCTACCGATGATCATGTCGGACACACAGTCTCGGGTTCTCACAAACTGTGGCCAGTTAGTGAGGTAGTCTAGGATCCACGATGACAGGTGCTGGTCCACCCCTGCGCACAGCAGCTTGTCCTTCAGGATCATCGGTTGGATGGTGATGAAAGCACTGGAGAAGTCAAAGAACTTGATCCTCATCGCATTCCTGGGCTTCTCCAGGTGGGACAGAGAACGGTGAAGGAGGAAGATCACTGCTTCCTCCACCCCAATGCCATGCTGGTAGGCGAACTGGAGTGGATCCATCGCTGGTCCCACCAGGGGGCGGAGGTGAGCAAGGAGCAGTCTCTCCAGGGTCTTCATCATGTGGGACGTCAGGGACACTGGTCTGTAGCTGTTCAGGTCTTTGGGGTGGGAGGTCTTTGGTACAGGTACCACACAAAATGTTTTCCACAACTGTGGTACCCTCCCCAGCTTCAGGCTCAGGTTGAAGATGAGCTCCACAATCCCACATAGCTGATCTGCACAGGACTTGAGGAGCTTTGCGCTGATGCCGTCCGGTCCCGACGCCTTCCTCGCCTTGATCTTCCTCAGCTCCGTCCTCACCTGGGTCTTAGTGAGGGTCATGTTGGGGGGCTGTGTGTTGGGAGTGGGGGGGTGTTGGTGGAGTGGGGTGTGGACAGCAGGACTCGATGTCATTAGAGGCAGCAGTGGTTGTTGTGCAGTCGGGGGGGAGGGCGGTTGGTCAAACCTATTAAAAAACAGGTTCAGATTGTTCGCCCACTCCCTGCCCCCTGTGGCCTGGGGGGAGGTATTCTGGAGCCCAGAGATGGTTTGAAGGTTTCTCCAGACCCCACCGATGTCGCTCTGTTGCAGCTTGTCCTCCATCTTCTTCCTGAAGCTGTCCTTGCCTTCTCTGATCTTCCTCCTCAGCTCCCTCTGTACGGACTTCAGCATCTCCCTGTTCCCCGACCTGAAGATCCTCTTCTTCTCTCTCAGAAGTGTTTTTTCTGTTCACTATTATTCTCCTGTTAGTTCTGTTATGTTGTTTGGGTTATACGAGCCCCTTTCCTCCATTCCAGACACACCCACCTCTCACAGCCTGTTTCCCCAGTCTATTTCAGCTGTGAATGATTTGTTGGAATTAGGTCACTGCCCGCTCCAGGCCGCGCCTGCTGCTTGTTACTCCTCATTTCACCCCTGTGTATTTAAGCTCTGCATTTTCACTGTTTTGTTGCTGCACGATTAGTTGTCGTCTTTCATAATTGTCTTCTTTGTATCTAGTCTGTGATTACTTCCAGATCTTTTCCTGCATTCGCTGGACAATATTATAATTTTACCCTTTATTCATATTTTGCATTTTGCACAGTTTGGACTTTGTTCTTTCATTTATTAAATGTCATGAGTGTATCCAGCGCCTGACTCTGTCTCCCTGCTCCGTAGGGGCTAGAACATGACAGAATCGTGCAGCCAGAATAGGACTCAGCTGTACACTCGTGCATTTTTCAACTTTTGAGTAATAAAAGTCAATGGTGCTGCAACCCTCGATGGTCCTGACTTGGGACCCGGTTGCACCTGCGGTGGCTCCGGGCTGGAGCAAAGCTGCACCCATGGTGGGCCCCGGTTGGACCAACGTTGCACTCACGGTGAGCCCTGGCTGGGCCAATGTTGCATCCACGGTGAGCCCTGACTGGGCCAATGCTGAACCCACGGTGGGCCCCAGCTGGGCCAACGCTTCACCCGCGGTGGCCCCTGGGCTGGGGCGTAGTGCCCATAGCGGCCCAGCACTGGAGCGCAGCACCCACATTGGGCTCAACCTGGAGCGATGACTCGATGGATTGAGGAGTTGAGGACTTGAGGACTTGAGGAGCTTTGCGCTGATGCCGTCTGGTCCCGACGCCTTCCTCGCCTTGATCTTCCTCAGCTCCGTCCTCACCTGGGTCTTAGTGAGGGTCATGTTGGGGGGCTGTGTGTTGGGAGTGGGGGGTTGTTGGTGGAGTGGGGTGTGGACAGCAGGACAGAGTCAATCTTACTCAGACACTGAGCAGAAGCATTCATATACAAGAGGTCTCCATAATCTAAAATAGATAAAAAAGTTGCAGTAACAAGACGCTTTTTAACCTCAAAAGAAAAACAACATTTATTTCGAAATAAAAAACCCAGTTTCAGTTTAAGTTTCTTCACAAGATTTTCAACATGGGGCTTAAAAGTCAGAGCGTCATCAAGCAAGATACCAAGATACTTGTACGAGTGAACCACCTCAATTTCATTTCCCTCAAAAAAAAACCCTGCTAATTTGGTATCGGATTAGATATCCCAATTATTTTCGAATGCCCTGGTGAGAGGCCATGAATTCCTGGGAAAGCCGCTTGCCATCACAGCGACCTGAAGAGCTTGCCAACGGAGACGAAGAAGGACACGCAGCCTCGTTACCAAACCCTAAAGAAACCCCATCACCATCTTGGTTCGACCTAAGCTACAACTGTGAGTCATACAGTCAAAATCCAGCCTTGTTGACCGCTTGACTATAAAGGTCGAACTGTGGACCCTGAAATATCTGCGGGCAGATATTTCCCCTTTACATCCACGAAATCTTGAGTTGAGGACGCCGCCGAGAGGAAACCGACCATCACGCCTGGAATCACATGAGCCATACTCTGATTCATCTGTCGAATTAAACGTCTGAGGTTCAATAATAATTTGATATCTAATCAGATGCAAATTAAGGAATCATTAACATAACTCCTCTTTTCATTAAAATTCCGTTTTTATTTTCTGAAGAGTAATTCAGAATTTTCGTATAATTAGGTTAATTTTCCCCATAAATTTGTGTTTTGTTTCCCATAATCTGTTAACTCAAACTGATCTAAATTCATTTTACAGTTTAACCCTGGTTCTGCAAATATTTATATTATTAATCTATCATTTACAAGTGTCATGGTGCGGTCCTCGCGGACCACTAATAAGACGCTATAGGCAGCTGTAGAGTTTGCACATTTATTAAAGGAAGATATACAATACAAAATAATGAGCCTTGTGGGGCAAAACACAAATAAAGGCTTCACTAGACACTGACGATAAACTGAGAATTAGGAAGACTGATGGGAGACAAGGATACAACACTACATAGCAAAAGCGAGGGCGGAACCTAACGCTGAAAGGAACTGGCTTCAGTCATAGGGAACCCAGTCTGGATAAGGTGAGGTCACAGCCCGAAGTGACAGAAGCTGCTCCCTTAAATAGGGCAAGATGATTAATCAGCTGATGAGGGTGTCATCAACTGAATCAAAACCAGCTGTTACTGCTTGGCTCTGACAGCCGGAAGCCCTGCAGAGACACTGTCAGAATAAGAGCTCTGAGAGCCCACCAGGAATAAATACAGAATAGGAGGAAAATACTGCATGACCCGAGCGCGGACGAGATCAGCGCTCAGACCATGACAACAAGTTTAATTTCATGGTTAATGAAATCATTGCAATGTCTTTTAATCATCATTTCATTTAATAAATATGTGAAAATGAGAGAAGTTGTTGGGAATATTATTTCATTCTGAGTCTGGTTTAAGTCCCCAGTATCGAATTCACTAAAATTTTGAGACTGAATATTAATGAGTGATGAAACAGGTATAAAGTGAAATAGATTAAAATTGCTTCTTGAGATAGGAGCTGGTGCCCCACGAGTGTTATTAATTTTTCCTGTGTATATGAACCGAAAATTCATCTCCGGTTCCAATACATTAATATAAATTAAATGATTTTTTTATACCTGATCATAATTATTAATCATCATATTGTTACAGTACATGCCATATTTTCTCCAATTGATGATGACTGTCTTCACTGTGTTCTATGGTATATTTAATGCCTTGGAAATTCTTTTGTACCCTTCTCCTGGCTGATACCTTTGAACAATGAGATCCCTATGTTGCTTTGGAAGCTCTCTGCAGGCCATGGCTTGTGCTGTAAGATGTGACTACAAAAATGTCAGGAAAAGCCTACTAGAACAGCTGAACTTTATTTGGGGTTAATCAGAGGCACTTTAAATGGTGGCAGGTGTTTGCTGACTCCCATTTAACATGAGTTTGAATGTGATTGGTTAATTTGAAAACACAGCCACATCCCAAGTTATAACAGGGTGTGCATATTTTTGCAACCAGGTTATCGTAAGTTTTTTATTTTTTATTTTTCCGATTAAAAGATTTCAGTTTGTTTTTCAGTTGGGTTGTACAGGTTATAGGTTACATTAATGGTGGAAAAAAGTTACTAAATGATTTATTTTGGTGTCATTTTTTAACATCATAAAAAGCTGGTATTGAAAAAGGGGTATGTAGACTTTTTATAACATATATATATATATAATAGATTAAAAAAATAAAAACATGTCATACACACTATGTTATCACCAAATACTGTACATTGTCCTCTTACATATATATATATTCTTTTTTTATATTCCCCCTTCTCTCTGTTTCTCTTTTGTTTGTTACATGTCTGAACTGACTTTCGATCTAAAAACATCTGTTTTCACCAGCATTTCAGTCAACGTTTGTCAATAGAGCTTAACTTAGGCTGACTTAGGTGAACTATGCATAACTTAGCCCAGCACTCAGGAACTTTTACAAACAGCACAACTTTCACCAACATTTGTTTCCAAGCGTCGGCAAATTTTCAGCATGTTGAAAATTCTCAACAAATACAACTTTCGCCAGTGTTTGCCAACACACACAAGCTATCATTAACTTTTATCAACTTTTGCCAGCAGAGCCAGACGTTTGCCAAAATATCAGCAAACGTTGGTCCAAATGTTGTAGTGTGAATCCACCCAAAAAAAGCAGGTCCAGGATGGCCGAAAGCCTCCCCAAACGCTGATCTTTATATGAGCGTCACCTGACACTAATGTCAGTTGACCTGCGCTGAGTATTCTTAGCTTAAGTTAACCTAAGTTGGCAACCGCTACACATACACTAGCCTAAGCTGTCAAAAGTTTGACAGTGCTAAATGCAACGTTGGGAAATGCTAGAAAAAGTTCGTAAAAGTTTGTAAAAGTTGGTGTTAGTTATTTCACCAACGTTTGGACTGATTTCTTTGATTTTTCAAAACGTCAGTAAAAGCCGGTCCAAACGTTATAGTGTGAAACCAGCTTAAGCAATATTACACGAGAGTGAGTATGGTATCATGAATATAGTAACCTTGGGTGTGATATGTCTTGCGTGGAGGGCAGTGGAGTATCACACCCAGAGTTAGTATATTCATGAGACGGTAACAAACTCGAGTGTAATATTGCTTTTATACAACAGTTCCACAAGCACAATTTATTAAATGACAGCAATACTGGACTAAATATTATGATATGTTTGTTTAACCAGTTATCTTGCACAGCTAAGAAAAAAAAATGTCCCTTCTAAATATAGCCAGTAACTGTTACTAAATGTCTCAATCAGCATGAAGACATCTATTGTCATTTCACATACATGTAAACAAATTAAATATTATCAAGTGCAAAAGTAATACTGTAAGTGTTTAAATAACATATATCTGTTGAGTCAGTACTGCAGGAGACCAGAGATCAAGCGTCGGTCTCCAGAACCCCAACAGTTAACCAGTAGCTAGTAATTAGCATGCTAGTGATTTAGCACATTTTCCTCACTTTTCTTCACATTTTCAGATGAAACAAAGAGTCCATCACCACAAAGGTATTGTGGTTTGTTAATCAGGACAATAAATCATACTCTAGCATTGCATATTTTTTTTAAACCAACGTGAAATGGCTTAATGAGCTTAATGACTAAAGGGTAGACGGAAACAGATTTTATCAAAAGGGTGGGACTTCCGGGTCACAGATGTATAATTTCTTGTCAAACAGCGCCTCACTGTGGAAATTAAGGTATCAAAAATAGCACTGCAATTGTCAGAGTTGATCATAAATTACTGTTAGTAATCAACAGTTACATGACCACCTTTGAAGCGGAGTGATACATATCCAGTGAAATTGGAGTGCAGTTATTGTGGAATATGGTAACTACTGGAATCCATATTGTCCAATCAAATTGCTTGGTCGGAACTAACTGTTGTATAATTTCTAATAATTACACTTGGACATTTCACCATATACTATATCTATCACTCTGCTTTGGCGATGTTCTAATAGTCTTTAAATTTTAGTAACTGTCAGTGGCTTCTCATATGTCAAAACTGTAACTGCTGTGTTGTGTACTTTAATTTTGACAGTGAGATGCTCTTTGAAAAGAAACAATCATCAAACTCCAGACCTCCATAACTCGAATATGTGCCACCTCGTACCTGGCAAACTGCTGGGTGAGGAAAAAAAAACATGTTGGCTCCAAATATCTAAATGCCATATCTGCTCTGAACAAAATAGACAAGCTTAAGTTGGATTTATCGTCTCAATTAGTCAGCTGTAATTTATACAACACCTAGACAGCACACATACGTCTTGCCGACGTCAGATATATCGGCTACCTGATCTATAACATCACATAGGCATCTGCTGTAGATCTGCATTTTACCAGCCCTCAGTGAGAGCAGCATTAGTTCTGCCCTTCATCTGAGCAACGGTGCTGCTCTGTGCACTTTTTTCTCAACTTGGTTTGCCATCTAATCTTCATGTCAGAGTTCGACCCCACCCTCAGTCAGCTCATTAAAGCAGTAGCTGGTCGGCTTTCAATCTGTGCAATTTTTCTGGTCATTTGTGGATTTAGTGGGAGGAAAGGACATGTTCGTTTTGGGTAAGTAGTCATCCAATTGATAAAATATACCGTATAGTTTTGTGAATTGTGACATTTAATGTGACAGTAAAATTGTTTGCAAGTCAGGACCGTGGTTATGTCATACTATGGGGAATTAAAGAGCCGGTTTGTACCAGCTAATCACTGCTATGAATTTTTGTTAGCTGTTAGCTAATGTTGCTAACTTGGACACTTACGTTAGCAGTATTTTAGCAAGGTAATTTACAAACTTATACCTGTTTTGGGCCAGTTAACGTTTCAGCTGAATGAATTTCCCCCAAATGGACTGCACTTGGTTCTGTGTTTTATTTAACGTTACACTGCAGCTGTTGTTAGCTATTAGCTGCTAAAGGCTATACAGGCTTTCAAAACACGGCAAGGCTTATTCCGGTAAATTAGGTAACTTGGTGACTTGTTTAACATCCACATTAAGGCTGTGTGTCCACCAAACGCGTTTTTTTCCGCTCTGGGCGACTATTTTCTATTCATTTTCTATGCAGTCCAGCGTTTACAGCGCTGAGTGCCCTTGGTGCTGAAACGCTCTCGGCAGCGGCCGTTTTTCTCAGGGCGTTCAGAGTTGAAAAAAGTTCATCTTTTCAGAGACTGCAGCTGAGCTCGTCAATGTCACACCTAAGCAGCCAATCAGAACTGCTGCATGGGCGGGACATTGGACGTCGGTACTAGTCTGTACTCAGACTCCTGCTTTCCGTGTCATCATATTTCACATCCAGAGATGCTAAAACACGTTTCCTGTCCATTGCTATTTAGAGACTGCTATTAAAAAATCAGTCGAAAGTCTGACCATAGGAAAGTGGAATTGCTGAGCTGAGAGTGACAAGCTGTTGCTGGTATACAGGGCACAGGCTTCTTTTTTCCCCCCAGAGCGCCGCGCACAAATGCTGAAAAAAAAAAAAAATGCTCAGGGACAAAAAATGTGTTTCACCAAATGCATTTTTTTTTTTATTTCTGGGCGATTATTTTACATTCATTCTCTATGTAGTCCAGCGTTTACAGCACTGAGCACCCTCGGCTCTTATCAGTGGCCGTTTCTTGTCGTGGCGCTCAGAGTTGAAAAAAGTTCTACTTTTCAGAGACTGCAGCTGAGCTCATCAATGTCAGACCTTAAGCAACCAATCACAACTGCTGCGTGGGCGGAACATAGGACACAGGTACTAGCCTGTACTCAGACTCCTGCTTCCGTGTCATCATATTTTACATCCAGAGCTGCTAGAAAATGTTTCCTGTCCATTAACCTGTACTAGGAAAGGGGGTATAGGTTTTTTTTTCTGGGGTATGTGGCCATATAATTTGCAGTGTAACTTAACTGCTGGGAGTAGTTTACATCAGTGGTTAACTATTGCTCTCAGGCCAAAGTCCTGAAGAGAAAATGTCTTCATCCTGTTTTTATTTAGATCCTTAGATACTTTCTGACCAAGTGTAATAACACTGCTTGATTACTACATGGATTTAATAGGTCTAAAACCCAAAACCCGGAACATAAAAAAGGAGAACATGGGAGGGAAACTGAGGTAAAGAAAAAAAACAGTGGAGCTGGTAATTAATATTTCTGCATATATTATACTGCTATAGCAGGTTGATGTTTTAAATACTTTTCTTTAACTTTTTTTCATTTTCTAATTTATTTTATATTTTCATTTTTTTTTTTCCTCCTGTCAATTTTTCAATCTCTGAAGCTCTATGAATTACATTAATTAACAGGAAAGGAGCTCTACAAATAAAGATTTGATTGATACTATATGGTTAAATTTTTCTAATTGCATTAACTTTAATTACATTGCCTCCATCTGACATCACTGTGAAACTTTTTCAAGACTGCTCAGATTTTTGAGGAACAATCTTAAACCACTGGTGACTAATCTCCTAAATTTGTGGGTTTTTTACTCATACATTTTTTACAACTTTTCATAAATGTGCAGATTTTTTCATCAATGTTGAACATCTTTGTGATAAATTTGTGACATTTTTCATGCAAATTTGCACCTTTTTGCCTAAAAATTTGCACCTTTTTGTCATTTAATAAAAATCATAGATTGGCAGTGGATGTGCCCCATTTAAACTATCAGAAATCCAGAGACTTGTTTTAAAAACACCAACTTGACTATAGCTACAGTATATATGGCTTTGTTCTTGTGCTTTTCTGAAAAGGTGAAGAAAATGGCAGCAGCACCAGATTTATAATCAGATTAGTTGATCATTTTTTTTTCATTTATCAATAGATTAATTGACTATAGAAACACTCATGAGTTACAGCCCTACAATCCGGGTAAGTTTCCTTATAGTTGAAGTTTATAACCATGTTTACAACTACAGGTGCATCTCACTAAAAGAGAATATCATCAAAAAGTTGATTTATTTCAGTAATTCAATTCATAAAATGAAACTCATATTTTATATGAGTTATACAAACAAAAGGCGCCACACGAGTCGGCTGCCTTTTGCAACAGCGGCTCGATTCCGAGTCTTTTTCCCTTCCTCTCTCTTTTGATCCGTCTTTTTTTTTCACCCCACTTATATCACGGACACACAGATCGTCCTAAATGTCTCCTGAGCCGGTGGACGGAGCCACTGTCTATAGCAGGATACGATACAGCAGAGAACAGCTGCTAGCATTCAACCGCCACCCGGTCCCATTGGAAAAACTCGACATACCGAGAGAACTGAGGCGAAAACGCCGCGGCTGCTGGGCTGGAGTAAGGCGGAGGACAAAAAATATAAGGTACAGACCCTCCCTTCCATCTGTTGTCATGGGAAATGTACGGTCGATACTGGGAAAGTTAGATGAGCTAGCGGCTATCTCCCGTTATGATAGCACATACCGGGAGTGCTCTCTCCTTTTGTTTACTGAGACGTGGCTAACTGAACTAGCAGCAGATGCTAACATTGAGCTGGAGGGTTTTCACATGATACGAGCTGACCGAACACCAGACAGTGGCAAGGCTAGGGGCGGTGGAGTGATAATGTATGTTAACAACAACTGGTGCAGACCGGGACATATCACTGTTAAACAACGACACTGCAGCAAAGACATTGAGTTGCTAGCTGTTAGCATGAGGCCTACATATCTCCCGAGAGAACACTCACACGTGATCTGCATTGTTGTTTATGCAAATCCGACGGCGAACGCTGGGACAGCACGTGACGTCATCCATTCAGTAACCAGCAGGCTGCAGACAGAACACCCAGATGCTCTTCTCCTCATCTCAGGCGATTTCAACCATGTTTCACTGTCTCCCATTCTACCCAAGTTCACCCAGTATGTCACATGCCACACTAGAGACAATAAAACACTGGATTTATTCTACGCAAACACTAAGGAGGCGTACACCTCATCACAACTCCCCCCACTCGGGAGATCGGATCACAACTTGGTTCATCTCCGGCCGGTGTACAAACCCCTAGTGCACAGACAACCTCCGGCCATGCACACTGTGGAGTTATGGTCTGAGGAGACAATGGACACCCTAAAGGGCTGTTTTGAAGCCACCGCCTGGAAGCAGCTCTGCGATCCACATGGTGAGGACATCGATGGCCTCATTCACACCTTCACGGGCTACCTCAGCTTCTGTGTGGACAAATCCGTTCCCACCAAGACCATACGGCGTCACTCAAACAACAAACCCTGGATCAACCCTGAGATAAAAACACTTCTGAGAGAGAAGAAGAGGATCTTCAGGTCAGGGAACAGGGAGATGCTGAAGTCCGTACAGAGGGAGCTGAGGAGAAAGATCAGAGAAGGCAAGGACAGCTTCAGGAAGAAGATGGAGGACAAGCTGCAACAGAGCGACATCAGCGGGGTCTGGAGAAACCTCAAAACCATCTCGGGGCTCCAGAATACCTCCCCCCAGGCCACAGGGGGCAGGGAGTGGGCGAACAACCTGAATCTGTTTTTCAATAGATTTGACCAACCGCCCTCCCCCCTGACTGCACAACAACCACTGCTGCCTCTAAAGAAATCAAGTCCTGCTGCCCACTCCCCACTCCACCAACACCCCCCCACTCCCAACACACAGCCCCCCATCCTGACCCTGACCAGGACCCAGGTGAGGACGGAGCTGAGGAAGATCAAGGCGAGGAAGGCGCCGGGACCGGACGGCATCAGCGCAAAGCTCCTCAAGTCCTGTGCAGACCAGCTGTGTGGGATTGTGACGTATATCTTCAACATGAGCCTGAAACTGGGGAGGGTACCACAGCTGTGGAAAACATCTTGTGTGGTACCTGTACCAAAAACTTCCCACCCCAAAGACCTGAACAGCTACAGACCGGTGGCCTTGACGTCCCACTTGATGAAGACCCTGGAGAGACTGCTCCTTGCTCACCTCCGCCCCCTGGTGGAACCAGCGATGGATCCACTCCAGTTCGCCTACCAGCATGGCATTGGGGTGGAGGATGCGGTGATCTTCCTCCTTCACCGTTCTCTGTCCCACCTGGAGAAGCCCGGGAATATGGTGAGGATCATGTTCTTTGACTTCTCCAGTGCTTTCAACACCATCCAACCGATGATCCTGAAGGACAAGCTGCTGCGCGCAGGGGTGGACCAGCACCTGTCATCATGGATCCTGGACTACCTCACGAACCGGCCTCAGTTTGTGAGAACCCGGGACTGTGTGTCCGACACGATCATCAGTAGCACGGGGGCCCCCCAGGGAACGGTGCTGGCTCCCTTCCTGTTCACTCTTTATACTGCGGACTTCTCACACAACACAACACACTGCCATCTACAGAAGTTCTCTGATGACTCTGCGATCGTTGGCCTCATCTCCAATGGAGATGAAGCTGAGTACAGAGGGCTTATCCAGGACTTCGTGGACTGGTGCCATCGGAACTGCCTCCAGATCAACGCGAGGAAAACTAAGGAGCTGGTGGTGGACTGCCGCAGGCATGGGCAGCCCCTCACAGTACCAGTAAATATACAGGGAACAGACATCGAGATGGTGACATCCTATAAGTACCTGGGTATTCATCTGAACAATAAACTAGACTGGTCACACAATACTGATGCACTCTACAAGAAGGGACAGCGCAGGCTGTTCCTGCTGAGGAGACTCAGGTCTTTTGGTGTACAAGGGGCGCTGCTGAAGTCATTCTATGACACGGTGGTGGCATCAGCCATCACTTTTGGAGTGGTCTGCTGGGGCAGTGGCATTACTGCAGCCGATAGGAAGAGACTGAACAAACTGATTAAGAAAGCTAGCTCTGTCCTGGGGCAGCGCCTTGATCCGATGGAGGAGATAGGAGAGAGAAGGACGGTGGCTAAACTGTCATCTCTGCTGGAGTCCGAGTTCCACCCTATGCAGGACATACTGAATGCACTGAGGAGCTCATTTAGCAGCAGACTACATCATCCCAGGTGCACAACCGAGAGGTTTCGTAGGTCCTTCCTACCAACGGCTGTCAGACTGTACAACCTAAGCAGGGCTGCTCGCAGAGATAGCAAAAAGACGTAACAAACTAATAGTTTTTTGAATGCAAAAGATGCAATAGACTTACACAATGGTCCCCTCCGGCATACAACTAGGAACATACCGGTCGCTATGGAGGGTGAGAATATGTATGGGCACATAATCATACCATGTAGGATAACTAAGTAGACGGTTATGCTGTTTCATCCCACCTAGCAACAATGCTCTGCACTGTGTGTGTTTATATATTTGCATATTTATTCCATCTAGCTACAATGCTCAGCACTGGGTGTGTTTATATATTTATATATCTACATATTATTCCATCTAGCTACATTGCTCCGCACTGTGTGTGTTTATATACTTGCATATTTATTCCACCTAGCTGCAATGCTCCGTACTGTGGGTGTTTATATATTTACATATTTATTCCATCTAGCTACAATGCTCTGCACTGTGTGTTCATATATTCATATATTTATTCCATCCAGCTACAATGCTCTGCACTGTGTGTCTGTGTGTGTGTGTATATATATATATTTTATAGTAATACGTACATATGTTTATTAGCTGCTCTTGCTTGCTTGTTTTTTTTCTTGCCTTCTGATTGTTGCTCTGAGTGTTGCTATCCCTGTGCTGTTGCAATCCTGGAATTTCCCCGTTGTGGGACTAATAAAGGCTTATCTTATCTTATATAGATTCATTGCAGACAGAGTGATATATTTCAAGTGTTTATTTATTTTAATTTTGATAGTTATGGCTTGCAGCTCATGAAAACCCCAAAATCAGTTTCTCAAAAAATTGCATAAGATCAATTTTAAAATATTGATTTTTTTTTTTAATAGAAATGTTGGCCGACTAAAAGTATTTCCATGCACACACTCAATACTTGGGCAGGGCTCCTTTTGCATGATGGGTGTGGTGCTATGTGGATCAGGAGGCAGTCAAAGGCGGAGATCTTGGCGGACTGATCCCAAGCTTCCTAAACTGGCTTTTGGTACGTGGAATGTCACCTCTCTGGTGGGGAAGGAGCCTGAGCTGGTGCATGAGGTTGAGCGATACCGGCTAGATATAGTTGGCCTCACCTCAACACACAGCTCAGGTTCTGGAACCAGTCTCCTGGAGAGGGGCTGGAGCCTGGCCTACTCTGGAGTTGCCTCGGGCGAGAGGCGACGGGCAGGGGTGGGTATTCTTTTATCCCCCACCTTGCTGCCTCTATATTGGAGTTTTCCTCGGTGGACGAAAGGGTTGTTTCCCTGCGCCTTCGGGTTGGGAAATGGGTCCTGACCATCATTTGTGCCTATGCACCAAATGATGTTTCAGAGTACCCACCCTTTTTGGAGTCTCTGACTGGGGTGTTGGAGGGTGCTCCTCTTGGAGACGCCACTGTCCTACTGGGGGACTTCAATGCGCACGTGGGCAACAACAGTGAAACCTGGAAGGGGGTGATTGGGAGGAACGGCCTGTCTGATCTGAACCCGAGTGATGTTCAGTTATTGGACTTCTGTGCTAACCACAGTTTGTCCATAATTAACACTATGTTCAAGCATAAGGGTGTCCATATATGCACCTGGTAACAGGACACCCTAGGTCGCAGGTCGATGATTGATTTTGTTATTGTGTCATCAGACCTGCTACTGTATGTCTTGGACACTCGGGTAAAGAGAAGTGCCGAGCTGTCAACAGATCACCACCTGGTGGTGAGTTGGATCCAATGGCAGGGGAGGATGCCATTCAGACCTGGTAGACTCAAACGTATAGTGAGGGTGTGCTGGGAACGTCTGGCTGAGGCCCCTGTCTGGGGGGAGGTCTTCAACTCCCACCTCCGGAAGAACTTCAACCACATTCTGAGGGAGTATGGAGACATGGAGTCTGAATGGGCCATATTCTCCACCTCTATTGTTGAAGCAGCGGCACAGAGCTGCGGCCCCAAGGTCGTCGCGGCGTCTCGTGGTGGCAACCCCTGAACCAAGTGGTGGACACCAGTGGTGAGGGGGGCCATTAAGCTGAAGGAGTCCTATCAAGCTTGGTTGGCTTGTGGGATTCCAGAAGCAGCTGAGGTGTACCGGCAGTCAAAGCGGAGTGCAGCTCGGGTGGGTGCTGAAGCAAAAACTCGGGTATGGGAGGAGTTCGGTGAGGCCTTGGAACAAGACTATCAATCGGCCTCGAAGAGATTCTGGCAAACTGTCCGGGGGCTCAGGAGGGGCAAGCAGCTCCCTGTCCACACTGTGTATGGTGCAGATGAGGCACTGCTGACTTCGACTGGGGATATCGTCGGGCGGTGGAAGGAATACTTTGAGGATCTCCTCAATCCCACTGATACACCTTCCACAGAGGAAGCAGGGCTTGTGGACGAGGGGGACCACTTGCCTATCCCAGGGGCTGAGGTCGCCAAGGCGGTTAAAAATCTCTTTGGTGGCCGGGCCCTGAGTGTGGACGAGATTTGTCCTGAGTACTTCAAGGCCCTGCCGGGTCATACCAAAGACCATATAAAAATGGTACTTTCTGCCTTCTAGCGTGGTGCTCAGCATAATGGAACGGGGAAAGTAAAGTTACGCACAGGGCTACCAGAGGATTGACTCCCCACTGTAGCTTTCACTACTTACAGTAGCTGTGTGGCCTAGGGTCAGAGAAACGGAGATAGGCACCACCCCATACACCAAATGGTGTTCCACATGCTGTGGAAGGGAATTAACTAACTAACTAACCGGACGTTGCACCGGTCTGTTGTGAAGAAGAGGGAGCTAAGCTCTAAGGCAAAGCTGTCGATTGACCAGTCAATCTACATTCCTACTCTCACCTATGGTCATGAGCTTTGGCTAATGACCAAAAGAACGAGATTGCGGATGCAAGCTGAAATGAGCTTTCTCCGTAGGATTGCTTGACTCACCCTCAGAGACAGGGTGAGGAGCTCAATCATCCGGGAGAGGCTCAGAGTAGAACCACTGCTCCTCCACATTGAAAGGGGACAGTTGAGGTGGTATGGGCATCTGATCAGGATGTCTCCTGGACGCCTCCCACTTGAGGTGTTTCGGGCATGTTCCACTTGGAGGAGACCCTGGGGCAGACCCAGGACTTGGTGGAGAGACTATTTCTCCCAGCTGGTCTGGGAACGCCTTGGTATCCTCTCTGAAGAGCTGGAGCAGGTGGCCAGGGAGAGGGAAGTCTTTGCTTCTCTGCTTGAACTGCTTCCTCCGTGACCCGGACCTCCGGAAAAGTGGTAGAAGATGGATGGATGGGCTGTGTGTTGAGTTATTTTGAGGGGACAGCAAATGTACACTGTTATACAAGCTGTACACTAACTACTTTACATTGTATCAAAGTGTCATATCTTCAGTGTTGTCCTATGAAAAGAAAAAGAAAAATATTTACAAAAATGTGAGGGGCATACTCACTTTTGTGAGATACTGTAATGTGATAACTAGAATGAAGACAAAGACTGAAGGAAAAATACACAAGTAACTCCAAAAATATAAATAACAAAACTACAATGACCGTAAGCAGGAAAATAAGTCACACTTAAGAAAGCAAGATTTGTGAAAACAAACCAAGGATAAAACAACAGGAACTAGAAATCAGAAAATACAACGACTATACAAATATGGAAAACAGCAATGAGACACAGCACGGCGGAATCCCCCATGCTAAGATTGTGACAGAGCCCCCCCTCCCAAGGGGTTGAATCCAGACATCCAGGGTAACATTTAAAAGAAAAGACAAACAAAAAAAGAACCCACCCACATAGAAAATCCACCCTACAAAAAATAGCAAAACAACCCCACCCCAGGCGGGAGGAGGGGGACCCACACATGAAGGGACCGAAACAAACCAGAGAAAATAAGAAAAACCGTCATGACTCCAAACCCAGACTAGGAGGGAACAACAAACCAAAAACCCCGCTCAGAATCCACACCAGGCAAAACCCAGGCACCTAGGCCCCCTGGACCGGAGAGCTGGAGAGTTCAGGTTGTCGAATGAAGTCTCAAAGCTGGCAGATGACGTGATGGAAAGAGTCGGGTGGCCTGCTGGAAAATGTGGGCCATCCAACTCAGCGGCACAGTCTGTCCGGCAGCCTGCCACGGTCCTTCAGCCACATCAACAGACGGGAAAGTCCAGGAGACAGTTGCCCAGCAGGGATGAATGGTGGTGGATTAAGTTGGATAACTGGGGAACAGAATGAAACAGATGGCCAGCCAGCGGGAACCTCAGGGACAGGAACAGGAGCCCCCGTGGCCATAGGGAAAGAGGAAACCCTGATGATCCCGGGCAAAAGAGAGGGGACCACGATGGCCCCAGGAAGAGGAGGGGAAACCCCAACGGCATCAGGCAGAGGAGGGGGAACCACGACGATGTCAGGCAGAGGAGGGGGACCCACGACGGCGTCAGGCAAAGGAGAATGAACCCTGACGCTTCTGGACTGTTCTGCAGCACCCTCAGTGGCCCCGGACTGGGACCTAGCATTGCCATTGCAGATTAGGGGGGAGGATGTAGGGGTGATTGAAGACTACAAATATCTGCGTGTCAGGATCAGCAACGGGTTGGACTGGAGATCCAACACTGATGCTGCCCACAAGAAGGGGATGAGCAGACTCTACTTCCTGAGGAAGCTGAGATCCTTCAACGTGTGCAGCGGGATGCTGGAGCTTTTCTATTAGACCATTGTTGCCAGCGCCATCTTCTTTGCTGCTGTCTGTTGGAGTAGCTTTATCAGGGCCAGCGACACCAACAGACTTGACAAGATTATCAAGATGGCTGGCTCTGTAATTGGTCTCAGGCCGAGACCTTTGAGACAGTGGTGGAGAGGAGAACACTAAATAAACTGCGATCCATCATGGACAATCCTGATCACCCCCTGCACCACACACTGGACAGACAGCGGAGCACTTTCTCCAGTAGACTACTACAGCTTCGCTGTCGAACGGTCAGGTACAGGAAATCTTTTTCTGCTGCATGCCATTTCACTGTACAATAACTCACTATGATGTTGTATTCTGGTCATAACTATGCTGCCATACTGCATCTTCCAGTGTAACTGGTACCTCACATTTATTTCACTCTGCTGCTGATAGTCCCGCATTGTGCAGTGGGTATGATTCATGTGTTTATATGGGTCACCATATATTCAGCTATGATGCACAGTATGTAGGTTTTTATAGTAGTGTTAGTTTTACTTTTCATGGATAATCCCTTTGTCTGTCATGCGTGTGTTTCTGTTGTTTGGTTGTCTACTGTCATGCTGCTTTTACACTGTAATTTCCCAGTTTGGTATCAATAAAGTACATCTTTCTATCTATCTAGCAGCACCCGCAGCGACCCCAGACAGGAATGAAGCAGCACCCACAGCGGCTTCGGGCTGGAGCAAAGCTGCACCCGCGGCAGCCCCAAGGCTGGAGCAAAGCTGCACCTGCGGTGGCCCCAAGGCTGGTGCAAAGCTGCACCCGCGGCGGTCCCAAGGCTGGAGCTTGACAACAACACTGGGCCCAAGCTGGAGCGCAGCACCCATCTTGAACTGAGGGTGGAACGCAGCAACCACGACGGCCCCTGACTGGGACACAACACCCACCAAGACCCAGACTGAGGAGGAGCTGCACCCATGGAGGTCCCAGGCTGGGACAGGGCACCCGCGAATACCTCAGTTGAAGGAGCTGGACCCAAGGAGATCTCAGGTAGCGAGGCTGAACCCACGGAGACCTCTGGTGAAGTTGGACGAACCTCGTGACCCTGGAGAAAGACTTAGGTAGGTGGGACAAAGGGACAGGGTCAGGGTCACCGGTGGCAGTGGAGCCTGTCGAGATGAGCTCAGGTGCAGCTGACGGCTGCACTTGGCTCTCCTCACCAAGAGCCAGGCAAGATCTCTAAAACACAGAAAGACAGTAAGAGCAAAGAAGAGCACTTGCCTGAGCTCAATCTTCACCGCCGTTCAGGACTCCATCGATTCAGGCGGTGACATCTCAGCCCCAGCCCTCTGGAGATCTAGCTTCAGCTCTACTGCAGTGGCCCCTACCACAGGCATGGTGGCAGATGCAGTGTTGGGACACCCCCCCCCCCCCCCAACGAAGTGGCCCACACAGGTGGCTCACCCGGCATGGACACAGGAGGTTGGCTCCCTGCTGGTGCTAGATTCTGAACTGCTGAGGCCAGGGGATGCTACATCGTTGGCGCAGGCTTCAGCTCGGTAACAGCGCTCTCTCTCCGTCCGGACCATGGCTATGGGGCTGGATCGAGGTCCTCCAGGGCCGCAGGGTCCTCCATTGTCTGACAGTTCAAACCAGGGACCGGTGGACACTTGGGGCAACGGAGGAGACACAGAGAGAGCAGGTGAACAGTCTATAGCTGCAGCAGGTGGTGAAGACTCAGAGGACTGGATAGTCTGAGCCTCACCATTGGGAGTCAGGCAAGATAATTCATGTTTTGGTAAACGAGAATGGAAAAAAAAAAACACACTAGCCTGAGTTCCCGGGGCATGATGTTCTCTGCTGCAGCTGGTGTAGTTTCAGTCCCCTCCATGACTTCAGTGGCAAAGGGCCCCCCAGAGGAAAGTAGAGGAGCCGCCCTGCAGACATGGTAACAGGCCGAGCTGGGAACGAAGCAACCAGACCGCACCTTCAGCAGTGGAAGGAAATGCTGAGGTGATGGGAGTCGCAGCAGGAAAGGAGGAGGAGGAGGCTGAGGGGACAGCCGGCGATGAAGAAAAGGAGAGAGAAACTGCCACAGGGATTGTCTGGCTCGGCGCAGGGGAAGCTTCTAGCTGAAAGGTGGAGGCGTTCCTCTGGCGGTGTTTCACTGGGCAGCAGCAGGACATGGGAGGTGGCTGACCCAGGAGGCTCTCCTTCCTTGCAGTCCAGTCCTGCTGCTACCCAAGGAGGAGTGGAGGCAGACCTGGAAGAGTGGTGTCTCAGAGCAGGCGAAGCAGACACCGGAGCAGGGGGAGGAGGAAGACGTCTGTTGTGAGGAGCGCTTCCTTGTTGGCTTTGGACCCGCCGAGAGCAGCCCCATCATCAGCCCGTGGAAGGACAGCTGGAGTGCTGAGACGGTGGACTGTCATATCCGGCTCTAGGGAGCCGGGCAATCAGAGCCAGGGACAAGCCAGTGAGTCGAGATGTTTTATTCTGGGTAAGGGATAAGGGATGAGGAGAGCACAGACACTCATACAGACGTACATTCTCAGGCTGCACAGCGCAGGGGTAGGTAGCTCGTACCGGACATGGGGGTAACAAGACGTGCATACTCACAGCGGGATACAAACACCGGAATGCTGCAAGGGGAGTTAAGGCTGACACCAGACGAAGGGGCTTCAGCCTAGCAGTGCTTATGTCGCAGCCCCGAATGATCGAAGCTGCTCCTCTTTATACTCATTAACAGCGCCCCAGCTGATGAGGATTAATTGGCCCCAGCCGTCCCGTGACACTGACAGCTGGGAACCAGCTGAGGCACTGCCCAATGAGAGGCAGGGATAAAAGGAGCATGGGCTGAGCGCCGAGCCGGCGTCTCACCCCATGGTGACAGAGCCTCCCCCTCACGGTCGGGCTCCCGAACGACCAGGAACATCCCAGCCCCCCCCCCCCCCTCCCCACCTAGGGCGGGCGGAAGGGAGGCAGGACCGGAGGGGAAGATGCAAAGGGAAGGACAAAAAAAACAATAGACCAATGTAGGGCAGCAGGGCAGAGAAAAAAAACCCCAAATACAATACCCTACAACACAGGGAAAAGGATTAACCCAGAGCACAGTTAGGGAGAAAACTGAGTTAGGACACAGGTAGGGAAAATACCAAATATGACTACAGACAGCATACAAATAACGTATAGATCGGGGCAAAAAAAAGAAAACCAAAAACCCACCAAAAAGGTGGCAGGAATGAATAAAGCAATCACAGAGTATAGTTAAGGGGAACAAAACACACTACTCCATAATGCACCAACAAGACAAAGGTCAGGACAAAAAATGATGAAAAACGCTGTGCATGGATACTAAAGAAAACAAAACACACAGCACTGAATATATAAAAGATCACCTAAAGAAACAGAGGTGACGAGGACAAATGGGTAATAATGAAGTACGGTTAAGTGGGAATGAAACACATTACATCAAACAATAACAAACACAGTCAATGTTAAAGTCGGGGCTAGGGAAGGCCCCCCACGAGGATAATAAGACAGAATGGGGTGATCACAGAGTATGGTTGAACAGGAAACCACACGCATACTCCATGATGCACCGACGAGGCCAAGGCTAAGGTAAGGATGAATGAAAACGCTGAGTAAAGATAAGAAAATGCAATACACAGCGCGATACGTAAGGTGAGTCACCAAGAGGAAAAAAAGGTGACAGGGTAACAGGATAACAATACGATAAAAATGCTGAGTATGGTTAAAAAAAAACAACACACAGCACAAAAACATATATTCCCCTAATGGACAAAGAAACTACACCCGAGTGACCTCAATAATAATAAAAGAAGTAAAGGACACCCGAGGAGACGGCAGGCAGAGTCCAAAACGGCCGGAATTGTTCTGGTAATCTCCCCGCCCATTGTCCAGTTGGCAACCCGGGGAAGAGAAATGTTCGGACGGCGAACTCTGGGCCCAGATCCCAGGAATCCAGTCCAACGGCTGCCGAACCAGGCCGCCCAAAGGCAAACACAGACCAGTGGGGGGGAAACCAGATCGCCGAACCGAAAGTTTTGCGGGTCGGGTCGTCGACCCGCATCACTCAACCACCAGGACCGTTGAGACGGACGAAGGGTCAGAGCGGATCCCGGTGGAAGAGGCTCAGGGGAGAGCCGATGACGAGGGCGGCGGGCCTCAGGGAAACGGCCACCTCCTCACCGGACCTGGACAACACTGGGGCAGCACCCACGTCGGACCCCGATCGGGCCTCAGGCGAACCCACGTTGGACCCCGATTGGGTCTCGGGCGAACCCACGTTGGACACTGCACCAGAACCGACCTCCAACGTTGAACCCGGACCCTCCAGCACCACGAGGAACAGCAACTCCTCGCCGGTGACCCTGGAAGAAGGCTCAGAAGAGAAAACAGAACCGGGATCAGGATCACCGGCAGCGCCAGAACTCGGCGAGACGAGCTCAGACGCAGCAGGTGGCTGCACCCTGCTCGTCTCCCCTGGAGATAGGCTGAAGTGCTCAAAGATAAGAGAGAAAAGAAAGGAGAGCACTCGCCTGATCTCGGGTTCTGACGCCGTCCAGGACTGCGAAGATCCAGGATCCGTCGTCAGGAGGTCGTTGTCAGGCTCCCATCTAGCCGCGTCGGGCCCCGCAGCCAGCACGATGGTCAGCGCAGCTTGAGATTCCTCCAGCTCAGGTAACCCCGCCGACGATCCACTCGGCGTGAAGCCAGAAGAATCTCGTCCCGCTGGACCGAACCGCTCCTCCGTGGAGACCCAGGGACGCTCAGTCGTCAGCGTAGACTCCACGCAGCAGTCAGTCCCCCTCCTCCGTCCGCAATGTAGCAGCGGAACCACAGGCCCTCTCCATATCCCACCACGTTGACCCGGAGCCGGGGACCGCTCGGCGGAGAGAGACACAGAGGATGCGGGATTAGGAATACAGGTTACAGCAGGTGGGGGGAGTTCAGGGAGCTGCGAACCCTGAACTTCTCCTCCAGGGATGTGACAGAGCAAATCATTAAGCAGGTGTGAAAAAACAATGACTTGCCTGCCCCCTGGAGGTTGAGTATCGCCTGCTGTAGTGGAATCTGCTTCTTCCTCTCCCCGCCCGGCGATAACGGAGGACCCCCCGGGAATTCGTCTGAGGATCGCTCGCGTTGTCTCCAGCAGAGAGCTCACCAGGCCGGGATTCCAGGCACACACAGCGGTCAGGAAGCGCGTCGAGGAGGAGGGGGAAACAGCCGGGGTGAGCCAGCCCGAATGTCCAGGAATGACAGCGGGGGAACGAGGCTCAGGGGACGAGGCTGTAGAATCTCCACACTGACGAGGCGAAGGGATGACAGCTGCGTGGGAGGAACTGTCCTGACGATGACCCAGAACTGGATCCGGACGAGGTTCGTGCAGAGGTGACTCGGCGATGTGATGACGACTACTCCCAGGGGACGAAGCGAGGGGGAAACCCAGGATTCGCCGCTCCAGATCGGAGATCGAGACGAGGAAGGCATCGAGCACGGGAAAGCTTCGTAGCCCTGAAGTCCTCACCATCAATCTCACTGCCGCCGCCACATGCCTGAAGGTGGTGACAGGGAACACAGTAGAGCTCGCGACAGCCACTCGACCCCGGACATAACTGCTGTCAGCTGCGGCTCCTTGAAGGGAATCCCGAGTGACGTGGCGCAGGTCGGGGGAAGTCCTCTGGTTGGCGCGAACTCCCGGACTGGAATGGCGGCAGGAACGGGACTCCGAAGCGGGGAAAGACGTCGCCCACTTCGACTCCTTGCCGGGATTTCCATCCACCCCGTGGAGCTTCTCTCGCTGTGTACCTGCAGCGTCTATCCTGGCACTGTCCTCCAGATGGTACAGAGAGTGAGGGTGACAGTCCAGGAGTTCCTCAGCACGGCCCGGATGCCAGCGTCTCGCGTTGGAGGCGTCGTGCAGGGTGAAGAACGTCCCGTCGACAGCCTCCGAGATGGACCTCAGCTCGTCGCCCTGGCGCCGGAAGTGACTCCTGGGAAACGGCATGCTAGCAGCGCTGACACCCGGACAGAAAGGTACATTTCCACGGCGACTCACGGCCGCCGGCAACTCTTCGGGCTGCGACATACTGTCATATCCGGCTCTAGGGAGCCGGGCAATCAGAGCCAGGGACAAGCCAGTGAGTCGAGATGTTTTATTCTGGGTAAGGGATAAGGGATGAGGAGAGCACAGACACTCATACAGACGTACATTCTCAGGCTGCACAGCGCAGGGGTAGGTAGCTCGTACCGGACATGGGGGTAACAAGACGTGCATACTCACAGCGGGATACAAACACCGGAATGCTGCAAGGGGAGTTAAGGCTGACACCAGACGAAGGGGCTTCAGCCTAGCAGTGCTTATGTCGCAGCCCCGAATGATCGAAGCTGCTCCTCTTTATACTCATTAACAGCGCCCCAGCTGATGAGGATTAATTGGCCCCAGCCGTCCCGTGACACTGACAGCTGGGAACCAGCTGAGGCACTGCCCAATGAGAGGCAGGGATAAAAGGAGCATGGGCTGAGCGCCGAGCCGGCGTCTCACCCCATGGTGACATGGACAACAAATCCGCATACTGGGGATACTTCCTTAATCCAGGATGTGCCTCAACGATGCCAACCACTGCCTCAACATTCTCCCAGACTCTTTTTGGGCCGTGAGATACGAGAGCGTCAGTCACGAATTCCTGGATAAATTTGGGGGCCCATTCCTCCTCTAGGCTTGGGGTCCGGTCACCAATCACCCTCTGTTGGCTGACGGCGGGCAGGCTGGAGACATGGTGAATGCCCCGGACAACACAGTTGAGTGAAAATAAAAAGAACCGCAGACTGCAGCAGCTGGGTCTCAAAGGGGTTGGAGTCTACTGTCGTGAATTGCCTCTTTGGGGCAGAGAGAAGGACCCGAGTGCTGAACTGCAGTTTGTGGTATTTAATAAGAACAAACACAAAGTCCAAACAGTGCTCAACATAAACTTACAAATAGACGAAACAAGGAGAAGGCAAGGCAGGTGTTAGAACAAGGACTGGGTTCTAACAAAGATGGATTCCTGATGAGACTCCGACAAGGAGTGGATGAAGCAGACCGTCTTAAGTAAGGCAAGCAATTAGTTATACCAAGTGACATCAGGTGTGAACCATATGAGTGGACAGGAGGTGGAAGTGATTATAATGCGATAACTGGAATGAAGACAAATAAAGACTAAAAGAAAAATACAAGTAACCCCAAAAATATATATAAAAAAATACAATGAACGTAAAAAGGAAATTAAGTCACACTTAAGAAGCAATACAAGATATGTGAAAACCAACCAAGGATAAAATAACAGTAACTAGAATTCAGAAAATGCAACAACTATACAAATATGGAAAATGGCAATGAGCCATAGCACGGCAGAACCCCCGTGCTCAGATCGTGACACAGAGATTATGTTGGCTTACTTGAAATAGTCCATATGCTTTTTTCCAGAGTGAATCTGCTGAGGAAGGAGTCCACATCTGCCAGGAGAGTCCAAGGCTTGCCTGTGCACAGGTAAGTATTTAATAGCTAGGTTAGTGGAAAAAGTGATCTTGCTTGAAGCCACGGGAAAAGGTCTGAAGGCAGAGAGGCAAAACCAGGGGCAAGGCACACAGTGGCGAGAAGCTCTGGAAAGCTGAAGTGGCGACATCAGCATAGTAAGTCTGACAATCCCACAACCTAGGGCAGATCCTTCAGATCTTAAATGGGCAGCTCCCTGATGAACTGCAGGTTGTGCAAAGAGGCAGCTGCACCCAATTAGGACAGAGAGAGAGCTGCAGATGGTGAGAGGAGAGATGGGTGCAGCTTGGATCATGGAAATTTTTGGTGGGCCACTGCAATACCAATTTGAAAAGCACTCAGAGAGTGCATACGTCCGCCAGGGCTTCATCCATCTGTCATGGATCACCTCCACAATGTAATGGGTTTGTGTGTAGGCCACGAGCCAATTCTGATGAAAATTGCAGCAAACTTTATCCAGTAGTTGTGGAGGATTCTTGCTAATGCACTGAGGAAATAAGAACCTTGGTGGAGGTATGCATTCTCGGATCATCACCAAAATGTTATGCGTTCTTCTCTAGCCCAAGAACCACCTCTGGTGAAAATTTTATCCAAATCCATCGAGTAGTCTTTGTGTAATCCTGCTGCACAAATACAAACAAAGCCCTTGGTGGAGGTATGTACTCTCAGATCATGAACAAAATTTAATGGGCTCATCCTTGGCCCAAGGGCTACCACTGAAATTTTCATCATTCATCAAAATCCATCCAGTAGTTTTGCATAATCCTGCTAACAGACAAACAAACCATCCCGATTACATCACCTCCTTAGCGGGGGTAACGATCACGGCCACTCATAGACCACATTTACATGGTAAACATACTGTCAGGCAGTAAACTAGGTTTGTTTGACACCTCGTCAGTGGTTAGCTGTCGGTAGCATAGCAAGTCATTCAGTCATTCTGTTTCTGTGACTATTACCACCCAGGCATGGTTAAATTTATTATTGACCAGTCAAACCACACACCCCTGTCTATGATGATGCTTTATTCAAGGTCTTAAATGCCTGCATACAGCCAATATTTGTCAGTATTTTGATTAGTCCAACAATTGACACTAAAAGGTAATGTTAGACTCAAACGTGGTGTCACCATCCAAACACCATCTCAGGGGAATGAAGAAAGAGGGAGGGTGGAATGAGCTAGTTCTCATGAGCATTTAAAGCAATGTGCCATTAAAAACAGCCCATTTTGAGGACAACTTCCTCCCCATGTGTAAGATAGTACTGTGTTTGTTATATCCTGAGGTACTGTGACCAAAACACGTCACAGACGTTTCATTAACACCTCTTGGAGCTGTGTCAACATGTGGGAAAAGTGCATAATAAGGGCACTTTAAAGCTGGATTCATGCTGCACCTACGCTGTCCACTTACGTACAACTGGAAACCTCGTGTGACGAAATTTATGTCATTGTCTCCACTCCACTAGTGTATGTAGGGCTCTACTGCGGACGATCGCGTGCAGCCCACGCGGCGTGCCCATGATCTGAACGCATTGACGGAGCATGCGCAAGAATAAAAGAAAAGCCCGTGTGCGCTGGGCTCGTCCAAAGCGCACATGGACGAAAGCAGATCAGAGGGGAAATACAGCATGAATAAGGCTTAAGTGTCAAGACTCAGGGAAGACTACAGGAGTGCAGTAGTTGTGGTTTTGGTGGTATTAACCAGAGGAATCAGGTCTCTTAACACTGTTGTTGTTGATGCCACCACTTTGGCCATGAAAAAAAAAAACAGAAAAACACCAGAAATTAACTAAGTTAATGTTTGTGCCTTGATCAGAAGACTCTGTTTTGATGAAGTCTTGTTGCTTTGTTTTCTCTCTAGCATCTGGAGTTTAAAACCCAACCCTTAATCATCCTATGGAGGCTGAAGTTGAGTCGGGGAATTAAAAAGTAGTTGAGGCTGAACGAGGACAGTCTAGGAAGACGGCACAGAGCCAAACCACAGCCATGAAGGTAAGCCTGGCCTGAGGTTGAGTTAACTGAATATTGTTTTTCATTAACAGATTTTTTTCAGCTATGACCGAAAATTCTGAAAACTGTCTTTCGTTTGACAGATTACACTGAGGGGGATCTAATTAAAGTCAGTTAAAATGACAGATAATAATTGTGACAGAATTTTTACAGGGCTGCACAGTGTGATATATACAGTACATTGCTCACAAAAAGTTAGAGATATTTGGCTTTTGGATGATATTTATGGAAAATATAAAAAGTTCATGCTACAGTGATATTATACCATAAAAGTAGGGCATTTAAGTAGAAGCATGCAATGTGATTTCCTCATAGAGGTGTGCCATATCGTTTCATTCAGGATAATACCAGTATAAATTTTGATATCTTTGTAAAAATGAATATCGCAATATTTGGGGTCTGTTACACTGACAACGGAAGTTACATGTTATAGAAATGAGAAAACAAACATGGGGTGGGAAGCGGTGCTCTGTGCTTGGAATGTTTTCGTCTGGTTGTGAAGAAGCAATTTAGTTTTAAGGCCATTTCAGACTGCTGCCATCTTTAAAAAAAAACAATGCAGTGATGTCAACAAAGTCTCATGCTGATCACAAGTCGACTTATTGTCTGCTGAGACATGGCATTTCACTCTTCTTGAAGGACAGTCCTCAGGTCGTTGAAGTTGTGGGATGCAGGATTATGATCCTCTACACAGTGACTCAGCTGATCCCATAGGTTTTCAATGGGATTCAGGTCTGGAGAAAGTGCACGCCAATCCATCTGAGGTACTCAAGCCTCCAGCAGCCGTTCCCTAATGATGCAACCTCAACTAGCTAGAGTATTGTCGGCCATGAAGATGAAGTTAGGCCTTTGCTGTTCATGCAGGGGCACACTGACTGGATTGATGATGTTTTTCAAGTAGTATCGGCTTGTCACTGTACCATTCACAAGGTGTAGGGCAGTTCTGTATTGACTAGACACACCTGTCCAGACTGTAACATGGTGACAACAGTGCAGGTGTGTCTAGTCAAAACGGACCAGCCCTACACCTTGTGTTAGAGAATGGCTGCTGGAGGCTGGGGCACCTCAAATGGATTGGCCTGCACTTTCTCCAGACCTGAATCCCATAGAAAACCTATGGGATCAGCTGAGTCACCACGTAAGGCTTGTAACCCTGCACCCCACAACCTCAATGACCTGAGGGCCGCCCTTCAAGAAGAGTGGAATGCCATGCCTCAGCAGATAATAAGTCGTTGTCAAGCTGTAATTGATGCTCAAGGGCACATGGCAAGTTATTGAGACACTGACATTTTTTTGTTGTGGTATACCCACCACTGCTGTTGGCTTTTGTTTCAATAAATTGTTTGAGATGAGGAAATCACCATTGCATGCTTCTACTTAAATGCCCTACTTTCATGATATAATATTACTGTAGTGTGAACTTTTTACATTTTCCATAAATTTCACCTGGAAGCCAAATATCCCTAATTTTTTGTGAGTAGTGTATATAATGAGTTTCATTTTTAATTGAATTACTAAAATAAATCAACTTTTTGATGACCTAATTTATTGAGATGCACCTGTATAAGGGCATTACAGATAAATAAAAGCACATGGGCTTTGATTAATGAACAATATTTTTTGCCACTTTTCTTTAGTTTGAGATCAAAAATGCATCGATCATCTAAACTGCCATAGATTAGGATGCATTTTATGTATATTGTGGTTAACTGGGCAATTATCAGTGAGTTCTTCTCAAAGAAACATACCTATCCAAGTGACTTTCCAATTGCAGTTAGTTTCTCTAAGGGGACGGACACCTCTTTGCACTGCTGCTGCTTGCTCATTTTGATTTTAGGTCAGTCATTATCAAAGAGGTTTTCCTGGGTAAACAAAAACTCCACAGATCTCTTCTCAGACTCTCAACTGAATACAAGAAACAAAACAATGAGACAACCAACACAGCTCTGCCAGTTCAAGCTCCATGGAAACACTAGCAGCATGTGTTTTGTCTGGGTCAAGGTTAAAAACTTCTGGTCTTAATCCAATTATTAGAAACCATTAAACTGATAGGATTTATTTTTTACAAAGTAATAAAGTCCTATCATAATTGTTTTGTTTGTTTGTTGTTTTTTTTCATCTTGCAGATGAACCAGCAACAGCACAGGCAGGCGGGCCGTACCAGTTTCTTCTGCTAACTCCTACAGTTTTCAAGCTAGGACTTTTTCATTTCACACAGTGATTGTACTTGTGTTGAAGATGTGCATATTATTAGAATCTTGATTTTTGGCTCATTTTTGAAAAAATTGCAGGTTTTAGAACTTTTTTTTAGAATTTTTTTCAGTTAAATTTCAATAGAGGGTACATAATTTGTCCAGCTAGCTTCTCCTACAGTTTTCAAGCTTGGACATTTTAATTTCACACATTTGTACATGAATTAAATATGTGCATATTATAATTAAATTGTTATCAGCTCTCCCACAGATCTAGAGTATATTGATTATTGAATTTATAATCCTTTTTGTTGGTGGTGTGCTAGTCCTGCACTCTCGATAATGGCTCTAGATGGCATATAGTCATGTGAAAAAATTTAGACACCCCTTTAAATAGTCAGTTCCTTGTTTTTTATTTTTCTTTCTTTCAAAGGTCTTTTTATTATTATTAATTGAAGTAACAATACAATACAAAGTATTAGAAATTTTCATTTTTGTTTCAACCAAACAATGAAAAACTAGAACTTAAAGCCAACAAATGTAAATGCTTCAAAGCACAAAAACCTTTAAATAAACAATAATTAAAAAAAAAAAATACAAAGAAAAATTGTGTGTGTGAAGTGGGAGTGGGGTAAAGGGGATATGAGCTACTCAGAAACTATAATCGTGGGTCTTTCAAAGAAATCAAGAAACGGGCGCCATAATTTATAGAATTTGTTTTCAGAGCCACAGACTGTATATCTGATTTTTTCTAAATCCAAACAGGACATTATATCTTTTATCCACTGTAAATGTGAAGGGGGCGAAGAGTCTTTCCACTTCAGTAATACAGCACGTCTGGCCAATAATAATGAAAATTTGAATACTTTTAATTTGGAACTTGGCAAGGCAAGTTCTGGAGCCACACCAAAAATGGTGCATAATGGATCAGGTTTAATTTGATATTGCAGGACTTCAGACATAGTGATAAAAACAGAATGCCAAAAATTCTTCAATGCAGGGCAGGACCAATACATGTGAAGCAAAGTGCCAGGAGCGCTACCACACTTTTCACAAGTTGGGTCTATATCCGAGTAAATACATGCTAACTTAACCTTGGACAGGTGCATCCGGTGTACAATCTTAAATTGAATAAGAGCGTGACGAGCACACATTGATACAGTGTGAACCTGGCCAAGAATAGAGTCCCACAGTTCATCAGTAAAAGTAAAATTAAGATCTTGTTCCCAGTTCAATTTGATAGCGGCCAGAGAAGAAGATTGTAAATTTGAAATTAAATTATATAAAACTGACATTACCCCCTTAGAAGTTGGTTTAACTAATAAAAAATCATCTAGAGGATTATCAGAAGGTTTTCGAGGGAATTGTTTTGTCATGGTTTGCACATAATGTCTGACCTGGAGAAAGCGGAAAAAATGTGTAGAAGTGATGTCGAATTTGGTGGAAAGTTGAGAAAAACTTGCAAATTGACCATCAAAATATAAATCCGCAAAAGATTTTAAACCTTTTCTGTGCCATATATGAAATGCACTATCAATAGTTGATGGGGTAAATAAATGATTTGCGGCAATTGGACTTCTAATGGAAAAAAACTGAAGACCGAAATTTTTCCTGAATTGAGACCAAATTCTAAGAGACTGACGAACTACTTTATTATTACCCAGTGTAGACAAAGCAAGGGGAAGTGGTGAACCTAAAATTGCCGGTAGGGAGGTTTGATTGTCCACATGTGACTCCATAAGGATCCAAATAGGTGATTTGGGTTCCAGATAAAAATGTTTCCAATATAACATGCACCTGATATTTGCTGCCCAGTAGTAATATTGAAAGTTAGGCAGAGCCATGCCACCTACTGATTTGGGTCTTTGAAGAAAAACTTTCCTCAATCTCGGATGTTTACCATTCCAAATAAATGAGGTAATCAGAGAGTCCAAAGACTTAAAAAAGGATTTAGGAATAAAAATGGGGAGACATTGAAACAAATATAAAAACTTTGGAAGTAACATCATTTTTACAGAATTGATTCTGCCAATTAAAGACAAGGATAATGGGGACCATTTGGAAAGTATTAGCTTGCACTGATCAAGTAAGGGGAGAAAATTATTTTTAAACAAGTAATTAAATTGTTTAGTGACACATATCCCAAGATAATTAAAATGATCAATAACAACCTTGAAAGGAAAATTTTCAAAATCCTGAACTTGAATCTTTTCATTAATCAGAAACAGTTCACTCTTATTAAGATTAATTTTATAACCAGAAAACCTACTAAAACTATCCAAAATGTTGAGTATAGCGGGTAATGAAGTAAGTGGGTTGGAGAGAAATAATAAAAGATCGTCAGCATAGAGTGAAACCCTATGCTCAATGCCACCCCTACGAATGCCTAGAAAGTCCCGGCTCCCACAGATTGCAATAGCTAACGGCTCAACTGCCAAGGCAAAGAGCAACGGGCTCAAAGGACAGCCTTGCCTCGTACCACGGTAAAGTCTAAAATAGTCAGAATAGCGACAATTAGTTAACACTGAAGCTAAAGGACTAGCATAGAGAAGTTTAATCCAGGAACAGAAGGAAGGACCAAAACCGAACCTCTCCAAAGTAAAAAACAAATACTCCCACTCAACCCTATCGAATGCCTTTTCAGCGTCCAAACTAATAAGACATTCAGGTATGTTGTGGTGAGGAGTATAAATAATATTAAACAACCGTCGCAAGTTAAAAAAAGAATGGCGGTTTTTAATGAAACCGGTTTGGTCCTGTGAAATTATAAAAGGAAGAATCTTTTCCAACCTTGAAGCTAACAACTTTGACAAAATTTTAACATCGGTATCTAACAAGGAAATAGGCCTGTAAGAAGCACAATCAACAGGATCCTTATCCTTTTTAAGCAACACAGTGATACAGGCCTGATAGCATGAAGGAGGAAGTGTACCAGAGTCAAGCGACTCTGTAAAAACTTGACAAAGGAAAGGGGCGAGGTCATCAGAGAATTTTTTGAAAAAATCAGCGGAAAACCCATCAGGTCCTGGAGATTTTCCTGATTGCATGGATGATATTGCCAGCTGAATTTCTTCTTTTGTGATGGGAGCTTCTAAAATTTGCCGAGATTCTGAAGAAATCGAAGGAATATCAATAGAATCAAAAAAAATTTCCAAATCCTTTAAGTTTGTTGTATATTCTGAGGTATATAATTTGGAATAAAATGACCTGAAAATATCATTAATCACTTGTTGGTCAGATGTCACCTCTCCTTTATCTGTCCTAACACCAGTAATAATTTGCTTAGCTCTAATACCACGTAGTTGATTAGCTAGAAGTTTACTGGTTTTTTCGCCATGTTCATAAAATTCACTCTTGTTCCTTATTAAACAACCTTCAATTTGTCGAGTAGAAAGTAAATTAAGTTTAGTTTGTAATGTCGTACGTTCCTTGTACAGAGCAGGTGATGGAGATTGAGCATATTGTCTGTCAATGTCCAGGATTTGATCTAAAATAGCCTTCTGTTCCTGTATTAAGGATCGTCTTTTAAATGCTGCCAATGAAATAAATTCCCCCCTAAGAAATGCCTTCATGGCCTCCCATATCGTTTTATTTGGCATACCAGGAGTTTTATTTTCTTTCAAAAAAAAATTAATTTTAGAAGAAATATTCGCAACCAATTTTTCATCTGTAAGTAATAATGGATCCAATCTCCAATGCTTTCTCATGGAGTCACATCCATGGAGGATCATTTTAAGTACAAGAGGGGCATGATCAGAAACCGAGATGCTATCATAACTGCAAGAGCAAAGGTTATTAATTAATAAATTGTCAACAAAAAAATAATCTATTCTGGTATAAGTATGGTGTACGTGAGAGAAAAAAGAATAGTCCCTGCCGTTAGGATGTAAAAAACGCCAAGAATCTGTAAGGCTATATTCCTCAAGAAAAGACTTAACATAAGTTGCAGATTTATTAAGACTAGCAGGTTTTGAAGATGAGCGATCTAAGATCGGATCCATATACAAATTAAAGTCACCCCCAAGAATTGGAGAATGAGTATTTAAATCTAGAAGTTGCGAAAAAAGGTTGCGAAAAAAGTGCACATCATCAAAATTCGGTGCATACAGATTAGCCAAGGTCAGAATCAGAATCAGAATCAGAATCAGGTTTATTGCCATTGTTCATGTAGTACACAAACTAGGAATTTGTCTCGGTACAATGCTGCAACATTAAACATGATAAGATAAGAGAAATAAACTATACATGTAATAAAGTGTAGGATAAGATTAAGTGATACTGGTCAACAGTTAAAATATATATTAGCCAGCAGCAGATACTGTGGAGAACTATATAGTGCAGTCGGTAATGCAGGAAGAAAACAGTGATGATTGACATGAGTCTGGTTGAGCTGCTGTACATGGTGCACGAGAGTCAATAAGTCACTTAGTGTTCAGCAGTCTAATGGCAGAGGGGAAGAAGCTGTTCATGTGACGGGAGGTTTTAGTCTGGATGGACCGAAGTCTTCTACCAGAGGGGAGGGTGGCAAACAGTACGTGACCAGGGTGTGAGGGATCGGCTATGATCCGGCCAGCACGCCTCCGGGTCCTGGAGATGTACAGATCCTGGAGAGATGGGAGCTTGCAGCCGATCACCTTCTCAGCAGTGCGCACGACGCGCTGCAGCCTTAGTCTGTCCCTGGCAGTGGCTCCTGCGTACCACACGGTTATGGAGGTGGTGAGGATGGACTCGATGATGGCTGTGTAGAACTGCACTAACATCTTGGTGGGTGGCTTGAGCTTCCTCAGCTGCCGCAGGAAGAACATCCTCTGCTGGGCTTTTTTGATGAGTGAGCTGATGGTCAGCTCCCATTTGAGGTCCCTGGTGATGGTAGTGCCTAGGAAGCGGAAGGAATCAGCAGTGGTGATGGGAGAGCCTGAGAGGGTGAGGGGGGGCAGAGGAGTAGTGACTTTCCTGAAGTCTACAATCATCTCCACTGTCTTCAGAGCGTTCAGCTGCAGGTTGTTATTGCTGCACCAGGACGCCAGCTGGGCCACCTCTCTCCTGTAGGCGGACTCGTCGCCGTTGGAGATGAGCCCGATGAGGGTGGTGTCGTCCGCAAACTTGATCAACTTGACAGACTGGTGGCTGGAGGTGCAGAAGTTGGTGTAAAGGGAGAAGAGTAGGGGGGGAAGTACACAGCCCTGGGGTGATCCGGTGCTGATGCTAGTATAGTCTGAGACAGTCTTTCCCAGCCGCACATGCTGCCTCCGGTCCGTCAGGAAGTCGATGATCCACCTGCAGAGGGAGTCAGGCACGTTGAGCAGGGACAGCTTGTCCCGGAGCAGAGCGGGGCGGATGGTGTTGAATGCGGAGCTGAAGTCCACAAACAGGATCCTGGCGTAGGTTCCCGGGGAGTCCAGGTGCTGCAGGATGGAGTGGAGGGCCAGGTTGACTGCATCGTCTACAGACCTGTTGGCTCGGTAGGCAAACTGCAGCGGGTCCAGGAGAGGGGTGGTGATGGACTTGAGGTGGGACAGGACCAGGCGCTCAAAGGACTTCATGACTACAGAGGTGAGCGCTACAGGTCTGTAGTCATTAAGTCCAGTGATCCGTGGCTTCTTGGGGACAGGGATGATGGTGGAGGATTTGAGGCAGGACGGCACGTGGCATAACTTAAGAGAGGTGTTAAAAATGTCTGTGAATACAGGAGCCAGCTGTTTCGCACAGAGTCTCAGGGTGGAGGGAGACACGCCGTCTGGGCCGGGGGCCTTGCGCGGGTTCAGTCAACAAGGTGACATGTTTATCGCCAAGTTTACCTGATACTATTACAAATCGTCCATTTTTATCTAATACAACATTAGAGGGAATAAATGGGATATTTCGATCAATAAGAATAGCAGCGCCCCTGGCCTTAGCTTTAAAATTTGAATGAAAAAATTGTCCTGACCAACATTTTGACAAACGCAAGTGGTCGGAATCCTGCAAATGGGTTTCCTGCAAAAACAATACCCCAGGCTTAAACTGCTTTAGACGTGACATGACTCTCTTTCGTTTAATTGGGTGGTTCAACCCCTTCACATTCCAGCTTACCAAAGTAAGATTACTATTCATTCAAAGAGTAAAATTTATATATTATGTTGTGTAGCCCAAAGAAGAGTAAAGTGAGGTACGGGTAAAATAAAAAAAAAAAAGGAGGGGGTAAGGGGGGTGTAAATAAAACAAAAAACAAAACAAAACAAAAAATAAAAATAAAAAATAAAAAAATCCAACAACCAAACCTATAACAACACTCCAGCCGGTTGCAAAAAAACAGCAACCGCTCCATCTCCTGCTCTATTTTCATCCTAACAGAATGCTCCCATACAACTGGCTTCAATCCTGCATAATATGAACGTTTTACCCTAAAAAAAAAAAAAAAAAAAAAAAGATAAAATTAAAAAAAGAATTAAGTAAACAACAACGTATAGGGAGCCAATTTTACCTTGTTTTTAAACATCTAAAAATGCATCAATGTCCAGTCAGTGCAGCTTCAATGAAGTAACAAGCAGTCCAGCGCGGCAGCTGGTCAACCCAGAAATGTCCAGTTCAAGGCGAAAATTGCTGGTTTCTCTCCATGGTTTGCATGAAGCAGGTGGCCTCCGAGACGGACGCCAGCCACTGGTTTTTGCCGTCTGGAAGAGTTATCCGGAGCCTGGCGGGGAAAAGAAGAGAAGGACGAAAACCTCTCTTGTACAACTCGGACATAACCTCCTTATATTCGGCTCGTTGCTTCTGAACGTCGGCGTTATAATCCTCGTAGAACTGAAGTTTATGCCCACGATATTCCAAAGTCCCACGGCGTTTCCGCGCTTCTCTCATCACCAAGTCTTTGGTCCGAAACCGGTGGAAACAAATAATGACAGCGCGCGGCTTCCCATTCGGACTCGGCTTGGGCATGAGGCTGCGGTGGGCTCTATCCAGCTCTGGGGGAGATGGCAAAGTTTGTGCGCCAAAGACGTCCACCAACAGCCAAGAAAAAAATTCAGATGGCCGTGGACCCACATCAAAGGACTCCGGCAGACCCACCAGACGAATATTCAGCCTCCTGCTTCTTCCCTCCAGGTCAGAATGTTTGTTTTTCAAAAGTTTGTTCTCCTCCTGCATTGACTCACATGTAACTTCAAGCGCCGCTAGGCGCTGGCTGACGTCCGCCGCGTTGTTTTCAAGGTCGCCAATGCGTTGCTTCTGGTTCGCCACATCTGCATGAATTTTGTCCAGCTTACCATTAATAAGTTCAAATGAAGCTTTGAAGTCAGCAGCTATGGACATTCTGTGTTGCTCAAGCAAGGCAACAAGTGCAGGGTTAAGGCTGATATTAGCATCCTCAGCTAAGCTGGTGTTAGTATTGTTCCCTGCTGCCTCCTTTTCAATCTGCTTTCTTGTTTTGGACATATTTCACAGCTCAGAACAGATTCTGCACGTATTAAATGTCCAAAACATTAACAGCTTATAGCAAAATAGGGTTTAAAAAGTAAAGAAAAAAATATAGCAGGAGCCAGCAACGCACACACCTACTCCATTGCCAGCACACCTGAAGCCAATCCCACCAAATACCTTGTTTAGAGTATATTGATTATTGAATTTATAATCCTTTTTGTTGGTGGTGTGCTAGTCCTGCACTATCGATAATGGCTCTAGATGGCATATAGTCATGTGAAAAAATTTAGACACCCCTTTAAATAGTCAGTTCCTTGTTTTTTATTTTTAATTTGCATTTTTTTAATTAATTTTAGCCATTTTAAGTGGGAATTAATGTGGGGTCCTAAAAAAGATGGGGGTGTCCTAATTTATTCCTCACTATTTGTTTAGTAATACATTTTACAGAAAATTTGAAAAGTTTTTAATTCATTTTAATTTAGCTGCATTACATGAATCTCCCAGTATTTTTAACATTGATGTTAAATATCCATATGTCCAAATATGTTTAAAAAAAAAGCACAAGCTTATACAGGGTGTCCTAATTTTTTCACACAACTGCATATGACATGATGTACCTTGTGTGGTGCTCTTGTGATATTTTATGGTCTGTAAACTCAAACAAGTAAATTTTCTATAGACATATTCTATCTATTCCCTCTAGACACCTATTTTCCAGCCAAATCATCTACCAACCTTTGACCATATATTTCATTCATGAGCATTATTTTAGCTTATTGTAATTTATTATACTCTGGACTGGACACCTTCTCCTTAGTTACTGCCAGCAGGCTGGGCCATTCAGTCATTCAAGACCACTTCTGTGCTTGTTCCACCCCAGGGACTGGTCATGTGACCACTCACACCACACACCCTGTCTCTGATAATGCTTTATTTGGGTTTTAAAACTGTAGCATTTAGCTAGTGTTTGTTAGAATGTTAGCTTAGTCTAACAACTGAACCTATAGGTAATGGTAATCTCAAAGATGGTGTTGCCTACAACACAGATGTTGAGGGAAACGACTAAAGTGGGGCGGCAGTGACTCAGGAGGTAGAGCAGGTCATCTAATAACCGGATGGTTGGCGGTTTGAATCCCGCTCTCCCCAGATATCCTGCCGTTGTGTCCCTGGGCAAGACACTTCACCCGCATGCCTCCAGTGTCCATAACACTGGGTATGAATGTGTATAAATGTATAAAATGTTTGGTGGTGGCCGGAAAGGCCGTTGGTGCAGATTGGCTGCCACGTTTCCGTCAGCCTGCCCCAGGGCAGCTGTGGCTGCAGAAGTAGCTTGCCACTACCACTGTCTGTCTGGAGTGAATGAATAATGTACCTATTTGTAAAGCGTCTTTGAGTATATATGATAAAGCGCTATATAAAATTGATGCATTATTATTATTATTAAAGAGCGACAGTGGTGTGAACAGGAGATCATTTGCATTTAAAGGGGTCATTGACTGAAAAATTCTGGTTTTGTAAGTTTTAACCTTCTGAAAAGTGTCTGTTGGTCACATAATTATAAAAAAAAAATGTCAAAATGTCCATTTCTCTTAAAAAACACATGCAGCCTTTATTATATAATTTTTCATTCCAAAAAGCAAAATTAATAGTTTGTGAAGGAAGGAAGCAGACGAGGCACGAGCTGAACGACACACGAACTTCATTCCTTCTCCGACATCAAGTACAGTAAAAATCTGCCTGGGTCTCTGAGCACCTTCTTTTAATAACCTTTAATTCCGTGCCATGAGACCCAGGCAGCCAAACACAATACAATCAGTGGAAAAAAGACATGCATGGCACATTAACATCACATGACGCCAGACCCGCTTCTCACACCCTTGCTTCCTTCAGTGGCTCTGGCGCCTCCTGAACTCCTCAGGGGGCGAATAGTACTTTCTGTTCCATCTGAGACCCCCCGGTACCACTTCCTCTATCAGTTCATTATTCCCTGTTCCTCCTGGCTCCCGGGTCTGGGTGGAGAATTCTCCACACAGTGCCACCACAAGTTCTGTATTTGCCACAGGATGTCACTTGCATAGTAAACCCAGCCCAGTGCCATCCTTAATACCAGCCCACTGCTCTATTATTGGCCAACCTAGTTTTCTGTCATTGAACTAACAAGTTTCCTGACCAAGCCTGGTTCATCTTATTTTCTTTAGATTTCAGTCACCCTAATGAACACCCCCATTTCCACCTGGCTCACTAATCCAGTCAATAATATCTTGTCATTCTGAGTCATTAAGACATGTGAGCTGTTAAAATGTGGAATAAAGTGCAATCAATGTCCTCTTTAAAGCAATATGCTGCAAAACAGCCTGTTTTGAGAGCTCCTTCTCTGTTTGTAAAGTGCTACTTCAGTAATTAAACCCTGAGGTATTCTGACCAAAGGTGTCAGACATAACATATGGTAGCTATGGCAACATGTGGAAAAGGAGCATAATAGGGGCTTTTCAGTATTATTCTGTCCAGTTTTTTGATGAAGTTAAATACATGTATTTGTCTTTTTATATATATTTTTCTACACAAAAAAGTAGCTATTTATTAACATTGGGTTTTTCATTTATTTATTTTTACATTGGATAGTAAGATTATTGCAAAGGTCTGACTTAAATTAATAATTGTACAAGGGGGATTTAATTGCTGCCTTAAGATGAAAAAGAACAATTCATTGTTTCTGCCATATCTTAACTACTGTGTAGAGGTCTGGGGAAACACATACAAGACCAACCTACAGCCAATATGCACATTACAAAAAAAAGCTATGATAATAAATAATGTAGGCTATAGAGACCATACCGACTCGTTGTTTTTAAAGTCACATGCCATAAAGTTAATGGATTTAGTTAAATATAAGACGGCACAAGTAATGTACAGGGCAATTAATAATCAACTCCCAACGAATGTACAAAAAATATTCAAAAAAAGAGACAATGATTATAATTTGAGAGGAGACTTAAACTTTACAAAACCTAAGGTACGCACAACTAAGAAAAGTATGCGCATATCTGTCTGTGGGGTGGATTTGTGGAACAGTCTGGAGCTGGAACTGAAACTATGTACAAACAGAAATCAATTCAAAAATAGGTATAAATATTATTTGCTGAAAGGAAATGCTAGAGGGATAGTATTAACATGTACGATTCACTATGCTCACTCTGAGACACTATGGTATGGTAGGTGGGACAGTACTATGCATATTTGTGTATATCTGTGTTGTTTGGGGCTAGGTATAGATGTATGGGCCATACGTATGTTGGGATGGATGGGTGTCAATGTTATGTACAAAATATAGTTAATTGTCTGCTTGGGGTCTTAATTGAGGTAATGGGTATATATTTCACATGGGTTGTATTTAGGGAAAAGAGGAGTTGGAGTAAATAAGTGTTAACTTCTTCCTTCTCCCTTTCCAGCACTGTATACTGTCACTTTTATTGCACTTGTCATTTGTTTTGTTTTTTTGCTTTTTTGTTCGAAATAAAGCATCTCAGAAAAGTGATAAATGCTCTTTCGTCCCGCTAATCTGTCTGACGGCAGTGAAGGTTGCACAAGATCACCAAACAAAAAACGTGCCTCACCTGACACATGAGTGAAGTTAGTTTTTACTAACAGCACCCTGTGCTGTGGCACCCTGAGTGCTGTGGCAGAACCGGCAGAGAGTTCATAGGTCCAGTGTGACCATGGAATGGCGCCGCGGCCAGCAGCCGCCAAGCTGGGCTCTTTTAAGATAAGATAAGCCTTTATTAGTTCCACAGTGGGGAAATTCCAGGATTGCAACATCACAGGGATAGCAGCACTCAGAGCAATAATTTAGCAGATTAGATAAAAAGAGCAGTGAATATACATATGTACACATAAATATATATATATATATATATACTGTATATATATATATATATATATATATATATATATATATATACACACAGTGCGGAGCATTGTAGGTAGATGGAATAAACAGCATAATGGTCTATTCAGTTTTCCCACCTAATATGAATATGTACCCATACAGCATATTTCGTATTTGAGTCAGTCTAGTTGTCACCCCACACCATTAATAACACTGATGTTTGTGTAAGGTGGATGTCCATGTTGTCCTCTTGAGAACGTCATTAGCCTACTTGTTTGGGGATTTTGTGGCCCATTTGTCCTAGTGGGCCACCATATTGTGGATAAACAGTATTTGTGCCGGGTGCCGTTTTTGTTCACTCTGTTTTATGTTGCTGAAAGGTAAGCATGTTGGTCAGTATGTTGCACTGAAAGAGCACTGTTACCAAGTTCAACTGGACATTTAATGAGTTTGTGTGTATCCATGCTTGTGTAAGAAGTCAGACTTTATTTTGAGATGATTTATTTCTGTCCACTTGAGTAATTTAGCACTTTTTTGTTCACCCTGTTTTATGTTGCTGAAAGCATGTTGAGCGGTCTGCCACGTGTGATTAAGCCGTGTTCAAAGGCGAATAAATGACAGTTGGGAGTCCACTGCCGCATTCCAGAACCCTGCTTCCAGTGTCTCATTCTTCACCTACCACATCCTGTATATTAAAACACAACACAGAGGCTCAGGAGGGCTAAGTTTGAGGAACTGGTGCCTAGCAAGTGGGTTACATTTGCATGGTGGACTGTCAAACGTTCAGATGGATTCTGTCATTTGATGTAGGAGCCATTGGATTTGCTACTCAACAGACACATTTTTCAACTGTGATCAGAAAACTTTTGAAATTATAAAGGAAAAGCCATGCTTTTTCTTAATCAAATTTGTGACTGAAGTTATAGTTTTGCTAAGTAGTTAAGTTTATTTACTTTATTTAATCTAAGGATCTGCACAAATATCCATCACTTATTAAACCAAATAAATAGCCAGACCGCTATAGTACCAGTATCAAAGAGGCTGTTTAAAGTATGGTAATGCTAATTTTTGATAATTGACAGCACTTGGGATAAAACTGCAGCCTAAGTTTTTGCATGTGATTTGGAGAGTGACTAAGAAAATGAGCAGGTGGAGGAGTAACTGCAGTCTGTTGTATGTGTTGTTTCCAACCCACGTTTCATTTAAGTTAGACCTGCTTAATATGTGTGACAGTTCTGATAGTTGTATACTGCTTGGAGAACCTTGTGTGCCAAAGCCAAAGAAATATGAAGACTTTTGCAATGGGAGTTACTTTAAGACACATCCACTGTTCTCTAAACAACAGACTTCTTTACAAATTAAGATGTATTATGACGACTTTGAATCTGCTAACCCACTGGGTTCAAAATGTGTTCATAAAGTAGGTGCTCTTTTAACCTCAAAAATCTGCCACCAAAGTTCAACTCTACTCTGATGACTATTCATTTGATTGTTCTGTTTCATACTGAAGATGTGAAAAAATATGGGTTTGATCCAATTCTACAGCCTCTGATTAATGACATCAAAATACTTGAGAGTCATGGCCTTAATTTAACTTTCTCCACTGAAAAAGTCCATGACACTATAGTATGTCAGATAACTGGGGATAACTTAGGGTTGCACTCAATTCTCGGTTTTACAGAGTCTTTTAGTGGATGGTATTTCTGTCATTTGTGTTTGATAAAGATGATGCCCAGAATGTTTACAGTGAAGATGATCCCAAGATAATCTTGCGTGGAAAAGAGCTTTTTGAAATGCATTGCAGTGAGTTACAGTCAGACCTTCAGAAGTTATCTGTGTTTGGTTTAAAGCAGAACTCACCTCTTAATACCCTACAGTTCTTTCATGTTTGCCACAATTTCTCTGTGGACATAATGCATGACATTCTTGAAGGGGTAGCTCAGTATGAGATAAAGTTACTTTTGGAGTATCTCTCTTTTTTTTTTTTCTTTGTCAAAATCTGATGTGCTTTCTAGAATTTGCTTTTGACTATGGCTACTTGGAGCACAAAAATCATCTTACAAGGTTAAACTTGGACAGTAGTGGTAATAATATAGATCTCAACTCCATTCAGACTCTTTGTCTTGTAAGAAACATTCCTTTGCTTTTTGGTGGTAATGTGCCAGAAGGAAACCAAAACTGGACTTTGCTGCTGCTTTTACTGCAGATAATTCACATCATACTTTGTCAGTCTCTCACACTAGGCATAACTGTACACTTGAAACATTTAATAATGGAATACCATCAGTTGTTCAAATAGCTGTATCCAAATAGGAACCTCATCTGAAAATATCATTTTAGGATTCATTATTCATCTTGTATCAGAAAACTAGGACTTCTAATACATATGTGGAGCATGAGATTTGAGGCAAAACACAGGGTTTTAAAAACTTCAAGAACATTACTAAATCACTCGCAAAACAACATCAGATTTCTATAGGATATCACTGGGAGACAACACCTTTTAATCATATTGAGTATGGACCTTTGAAATCATTTAATGTGGACTTGTTAGGATTCCAGGGCTGCACAACTTTGCTTGTACCTCTCCACTAATTGGCTTACTCCCTGCAGCCAGGCGCTCCACCTGTAGGCAATTAGGGAGGGCCTTTAAAAGAGATTCACTCCTGCTGCTCTGCCTGGGCGTGTTGTGTCAGCTTCTGTCAAGCCTGCTTGGTCTATGTTTCATGTGCAGCCTGGACTTTATCTTACATCTGCTTGTAAATAGTTGGATTAGTTTCACCCTGTGTTGTGTGAGCTTCCCCAGGAATTCCTACCAGTGTGGCAGACCGGATTTCCTGGCGGACAATTTACTATTACCTTCTGTAAGTTAACTCACCTACGTCACTGTGCACTATGTCTCACCCCTTTTCCCTTTCACTGTCGAGGCCTGGCCAGCCTGCTACATACTACTACTGCCCCTTCCTTAGAACCATTACAGCCAAGATGTCTGGGAGAATCACAGCAAGGTTCTTCTGCTGTTTCCATCTGGAATTCTAACCTTGTCAGGCTTATGAGAACAATGGTGAAATATTTGCCCAGTCTCTGCATGCTATTGTGTCAAGACATTTTCTCTACTAACTGGGTCAAAATCAGTGGGACAGAATATAGGCAAGGACTGATCATTTTCACTGAGATTAAAGATGAAATGCCTTTGTTTTTTTTTCCCCAGAATCCTAAAGATACTTTTAGTTGATAGTCGTATCCATTTCCTTGTGGAGAAGCTTGTTTGAGCACTTTCATGCCTACAAAGTATTTGAAGGTGAGATTTTGTCAAAGCAGACAGTAGTTTTGTTTACAAACCCTTTGACTTGCAAAGTGCTTATGGTGAAGATGCAAGTCTACAGTCGTGGGGGGGGGGGAATTGGACACTATTTAAATATTCAGTTCTTTAAGAAATGTTCACATCTATATCTAACCTTGCTTTTGTTTTTATTTGCATTTTATAACCTTTTATCCATTTTAAGTGGGAATTAATATGGGGGTGTCCTAAAAAAGATGGGGTGTCCTAATTTATTCCTCACTACTTGTTTAGAATTACATTTTACAGAAAAATGGGGGGGGGGGAGGCTTTAATTTTTTTTTTATTCGTATTACATGAATCTCCCAGTATTTAACATTGATATTCAATACCCATATATCCAACTATGTTAAAACACACATGCTTACACAGGGTGTCCTAACTTTTTTCATGACTGTATATATTGTACCTTTGTGTTCTTTTTAAAAAATATGAAGTTGTCCATGCTTGTGCTTAGATTTTTTTCTGAATAGTTTGTGATTTATTATACTTAAGTATAGGAGGGTCAACACATTTAAATGTAAGATGGTAAAGAAAAGTTCAGCATGATAATTAATTCTTAATTGGAGTGTTAAAGCATTTATGAACATGGTATTTTCTGAGATGTGAAACATTCAAGATAAGATGAGCCTTTTAGTCCCACAATGAGGAAATTCCAGGACTGCAACTGCACAGGGATAGCAGCACTCAGAGCAATAGTAAATAAGATACTTGGACAAGAATTGGTTAACCAAAGCAGTAAATTTACATATGTACACTGTTATATACAGTTGTAGCAGACTCAAGCTGGACTGAACACTAAAATTGGAACTTTGCTTCATGTATTAACGAAGTGTCTAACCTCTGCCCAGCTTCATCACCCCCAGCAGGATCCAACTGTGGAGGACCATATGCAGCACCCCTGCCCCCTCTCTTCCTTCCTTTCAACACAGATCCTTGACATGGAGAAGAGAGGAGGAAACTGACTCCCCCACCGAGACATTATTTTACGACCACGGCAGTAAAATTCCTGCAGAACAGGAATTTTTTCTAAAGACTTCCTAAATATGCTTACAATGTTGCTGCATTCTGTTGTCATAAATGTTTCATTTATGCCTGCTTTTCTTACTTCTGAACCCTCTTAAGCCACATTTCCACTATATAGTTCTGCGCTACTCTTTTCTTTTCTTTACTACTTGTTTCTCCCGCGGCTGCGCCTCCATCACAACCGCGGAAAGCCGAGTATTGCTGGGGTGGGCGGGATCGAGGTGGCGCTACACTGCTGACATATAAAGGACGAGACTGACTCCTCAACAACACAGAAAAAAATAGCGGATTACGAGCGGAGGATTTCCACGGTTAACACAATGAATGTCTTTAACGAGACAAGAGAATTTTACAGGAGAAGACGACGTGGATTGAGACAACACACGTTGGAGCAGGAGAGGAGAATAGCGGTTGCCCAGGAGGAATCTGAAGCAGCTGCATATGAAGCAGATCATTCAGAGATCATTTCATTTGTTCAGTGTTCATGTGCATACATATGTCAAACGTGTTTTTTAAATAAAATGTTGTGCACTTTTAAACTACGTCGCCTCTGTTGTTCAAAACGGTTAAATGTTAACAGACGGTTAATTAAATGCTGAAACACCGGGGTAATTTAAAATTATGCAGAAGCTTAATCCTAAACCCCTTTAACTTACCAAATAATTTATATTATTAAAAAAAAGCCAATCCAAATCTAGACCCATTTTGTATATTATGTAATAATGATACACTGATAAACTGACTTCCCAAAAAAAGCAGCAGCTATACAACGCACTTTTGGTTTGATGGAATTGCCAATTGACCTTGGAATTATATGTGGAAACTTGTTATACTTCCAGTTAACTTTAACTTACCAAATAATTAAAAATATTATAAAAAAGCCAATCCAAATCTAGGCCCATTTTTTGTATTGTGTATCATTGTACAATCTATTGTTATTTAAGGGTTATCTGTTCAGTGGTGGCTAATTGCACACTAAAACAACGTAGAAAATGACTGCAAAGAAAATGCTGCAGCTAGACAAGTCACTTTTGACTTGATGGAATTGCCAATTGACCTTGGAATTATATGTGGAAACTTGTTATACTTCCAGTTAACTTTAACTTACCAAATAATTGATATTATAAAAAAAGCCAATCCAAATCTAGGCCCATTGTGTATCATTTTTCCAATCTATTATTTATAAGGGTTATCTGTTCAGTGGTGGCTAATTACACACTAAAACAACGTAGAAATGACTCAAAAAAAAAAAAAAAAAAAAAAAAAAAGCTGCAGCTAGACAACTCACTTTTGGTTTGATGGAATTGCCAATGAACCTAGAAATTTTATGAAACTTTTTTTAATCCTACTAAATACACTGACATTGTCACACTGCCAACACCAAATTATAATTTTCTTTTTCAAACCAAAGATCACTATGGATCTATTGAATCACAATCGCATAGGTTTATCATATACATGTCAACGTTTACAACATCGAAAATGTTATTTGGGTTTACATGTATGGGTATTTTCGCTTTATATTATACTAGACTGCTTATAATTTATTGGAATTCTCAGAATTTGGAATGCTGATATAACATTCAATTCACATGTACTTACCTTTTACCCAATTCGACTTTCACCTTTCAGTGTCTACTGCTGAATGTAAATTACACCTGTGCAACTGCTTACAATTTTACTTAAAAACTGTACCCAATGTGGAGCAATGGATACAGCAGTGGTAATATTTATTAAATTTAACAATTACATTACCATTAAAAATCTTGACACCTTTATGGCTGAACAGCAGGATTAGGGTCATATGAGGCAATGGAATGTGTATGTAATTATTCGCCTTTATCATCCAGTGTTATAATATACAAACCACACTTTTATCCAAAAGACTAACATTTTATTACATTACAAATATACCCAAAACATGTTAACAAATGGGGAGCTTTCAGTACTTCGACCAGACTGCCAAAATGGTTTCGGAAGGCTCCGTGGAAGGAAGCAGTCTCTGTCAGCTCATCCCTTCTTAATGCGGCTAACTGCAGGTGTCTTTCGCGCTGTTCGAGCATCCTTTCATGGATCCGCATCTCCTCAGCATGATTCTGGGCCATCAGTGATGCAAGGTCTGCAATGTTGATGGACCTCTTCAGCTTGCCTATATGAAAGACAGAAGTCATTGTATTTAGATAACACCGGATCAAAACATGTCAGAAAAAATATTATGGAATTAAACTGTTGAAAGCCTGTGGTGGGATGCTTCGTTGCTGTATTTAAGCTCAACTGTCATGTTGTTGCCCCGCAGTAGAGTGGACTATAAGAAACTTCTGTGGTGATGTGGTTAGGCCCCCCTTCATTTCAAAAAGGATTAATTGTAAAAAGTATTTTGATTTAATGGGTTATTTTTAAAAGAATTTCTTTGTACTGTGGCCTCATAAATCAGAATGGGTTAATAGTGTTAGCTGACTTGAAGAATTTCAATCAAGCATTTTGATTTGAAGTCTGTACATGTGCTCCTTTTTTTTGTGAAAATACAACAGTATTTCCACCACCAACACACCTATAACACTGGGCCACTGTGGCTATGAACACCCCTGAATCTAGTATTTTTATAAACGTAGAAAGACATTTTAAATTCCTTGTTATGCGTCTATAGAAAACAATCACATATAAAAACAACCGGGTGGTAATTTTCAGTTTGTTGTGCCTTACCAGCACTTGACTGGGAGATGCCGGGGCAGTCCAGTGAGGCGGACCCAAGGGATTTGAAAACTGTGTATAGAAGGAAAAAAACACAATAACGCTCACAAACAAAGTGCAACATGTACCGCAAACACAAAACTTTTTAACCAGAATACAATAAGCTTACGTCAGCGTTTTGTTCACGTGAATACTGAAATAAAAGCGCGATTCTGCACCTTGATGCCAGGTAGCAGCAAGGTACAGAGGTAGCTAGCTATTAGCGGGCTAGCCATCACCACAATTGCCCACAATCAAACAACTTTCTTTATTGCTAAAATAAAGTGCGCTTTTGACCGAAAGGCAAGAAGACGGACAATAACAAAACAACACTCACCGTCACCGTTTTCCAATTCCGTGGCCGTGTCGAGTCCAAATTCTCTGCCAATAATAGCAGGCCGGACACTTCCTGGTATATTTTTTCATTGCAAGTTGCCCCACCAACTCGCTCTGGATGTAGTCATCGGCTACGAGGGACAGAAAAGTCCGCACCTCCTCGTTTGTTCATGGAATAAACTTGCGCGTGGACATCGTTATATGAGAACACAATTTTGAATCCAGTCACCGCGGTTACTCGCTGAAATTACAAATGGCGGACGTGTAGCTTCAACAGAAAACAAACGGACGCGTTTGGTGACGTTACGCCCTGACCAATCAGCGTTTAGCAGTTGATTGACGTCAATTCACACCTCGCTTTTCGCTCGCCTGTACCCTGCCTCTGAACAGGCACGAAAATCGTAACGGTTAAACCGTGAGGACTTGGGTGGAAATGGCGAAAAACCGAAACAAGTAAAAAAAAAGTAAAGCCCAGGCGATACTGGTGGAAATGGGGCTTTAGATTAGAAAATTCAGAGGTATTCTGATAATGTGTACCTAGTTTGATAGATGTCTGACTTCACTTTCCCTTTGGGACGAGCGAGCTTACCCAAGGGGCAGTGAAATGGTCGTGCAAAGCCCTGATTGACTGACCCCCTCAGGACTGCCGTGTGGGTAGGTGCCAATACCCCGTTTATAACATGTCTCAACCCAGAATTCTTTCTCTTTTGCTCCTTTTCTGAGGAGGGGTCTCTCATGGGCTGTGGGGAATGTTCTGTGGGAGAGGGGGATGAGTTATGTTTGCACTTTTGAGATGTGACCCACTTGGGGGCATGATATTGGGGTTCTTACATTTTTGAATTGCACAATAAAGCCTTTTTTTTTTTTTTTAAACTCAATCTCTCTCTCTCAAGCCTGAAGGCCTCTAATCCAGCTCTTATCTGACTGAAGGTAACACTTGAAGCTTTCGCTTTTTCTAGCATGCTTTAACTATCTGAACTTTGATACTTTTTGGATTTTTCTTTAAAGCTTAATCACCTTCTCTAGCAATTCATGACTAATGGAAGTAATCTTCAATTTTTCTTTTCTAAAGCCAACCAAGCTATGATTTTCTTCTTTAATCTTAATTTTTCTGTAAGTCAAGCGTGATCACACTTTTTAGAGCTTATTCCATTTTTAAGGCTTCCTTCTGGCTATCCTGCACCGCTAAATGCAGGCCTAGAGGAGAGTCATTGTTTCAGCCACCTCCAGCAGACGCAAGCTCCAGGTCTGAAAGAGGCAGCACCTCACCAAGGATTTCCAGGCCAAGACCCCAGGGCACAGGACAGCAGGGAGAACTATTGGCACCAAGTCTCATCTCCAGTCCAGGTTGGACCAAAGCCTGGCTACTCAGTCATTCCTCCCACACCTGTGACCTCTCATAAGGCTCGATCATTATGTCCTGTTCCAAGCCTCTTGGGAACAAGGCAGTGCCAAGAGAGTAAGGCAATTAACAGCATTAGCTTCAAGAAAAACCATAACCTTTTTTTTTTTCTGTAATGACCATCCCATTTTGAACACAAGGTAAAGTTGATCCATTTTCTTTTTCATAATTTTCCAAATTCCTTTTTCCTTAACTTTGCATTCAACGTAATTTTTACCACTATTTTCACTTCACCCTGATTCCACATATGAAAGACCAGTAAATATGTAAATATTGCAGTTTCTTCATAAATGCAAAATTACCACTGTTCATGCTAATTTGGTTATCTTACCATTCTACAAGCTTTACAGATGTCTTTTGTCATTTTGGGTTTTTCTGTAATAAATTTACTAACCTCTTCATTGGTGCCCCCTCTGTCCAGATTTTTAAGAATCAGTGTCAAGAACTGACGCCCAGATTATGAGACTGATCAAATATTGTCAATAGAATTAACTAATGCTTAACTTGCCAACTGCCAAATTCTTAAGCTTAAAAGGAACTCCAATTATATTGGCATGTTAGCTCTATATGCTTTATTTTGATGTTAGTAACATAACTAGAATTTTTTTTGAAAATTCCCAGTTTTATATATTTTTAAAAAAACTTTATTACGATGTAAATCACCATTTTTGTTTACATCGCAATGCATTCTGGGTAGTGACGTACAATGGTTGCAGCCGTTTTTTTCTGTCTTATACAAGCCAAGAAGCGAAGCTACAAACTACTGCCATTTGTCAATGAAAATGCCACATTGCGCAGCTTTTGGATGTAATTTCCAATCAAAGGGAAATAAAGAGTGGGGTAAGCCTCCATAGCTTTCCTAAAGAGGGAAAGTTGAGGAAAAAGTGGGACGGCAGTGGCTCAGCAGGTAGAGCAGGTCGTCTAATAACCCGATGGTTGGTGGTTCGAATCACGCTCTCCCCAGATATCCTGCCGTTGTGTCCCTGGGCAAGACACTTCACCCGCATTGCCTCCAGTGCCCATAACGCTGGGTATGAATGTGTAAAAATGTTTAAATGCTTGGTGATGGCTGGAGAGGCCATTGGCGCAGATTGGCAGCCACATTTCCGTCACTCTGAGTGTCTATGATCAAGCGCTATAGCACACGCTTGATAAAGCTGATATATACTGTATATTAATCAAGCTATGATAAAGCGCTATATCGCTCAAGCGCACGCTTGAGACACTCAAGGCGCACGCTTTGAGTGTCTCTAATATAGCGCACGCTTGATAAAGCTGATATATTTATCACGCTATGATAAAGCGCTATATCACTCAAGCTTGACATGTCGAAGATCTGGCTGGCAGTCATTTGGAACGACTTTGGAGCACTGTTTATGGACGTTCAACCCGCAGTCTGAGAAAGCAACAGAGAAATTGTTTTGTTGCTGAGAGTCCATGTTTATCAGTTCAGTGCCCATCATGCTTGTAGACAATTTTTTGTGTTTGAGCATTCTATTTTAAGTAAATCAACTGTTTCACCTTAAAATAATGCTTCCTCAAGCGCACGCTTGAGACACTCAAAGCGGAGAGACACTCAAGCACACGCTATATCATAGCGTGATAAATATATATATCAGCTTTATCAAGCGTGCGCTATAGCGCTTGATCATAGACACTCAGAGTGACGGAAATGTGGCTGCCAATCCGCGCCAACAGCCCCTCCGGCCACCACCGAGCATTTAAACATTTTTACACATTCATACCCAGTGTTATGGGCACTGGAGGCAATGCGGGTGAAGTGTCTTGCCCAGGGACACAACGGCAGGATATCTGGGAAGAGCGTGATTCGAACTGCCAACCATCGGGTTATTAGACGACCTGCTCTACCTCCTGAACTGCTGCCGCCCCTTTTTTTTTCCCTCAACTTTCCCTCTTTAGGAAAGCTAGGGAGGCTTACCCCGCTCTTTATTTCCCTTTGATTGGAAATTGCATCCAAAAGCCGCGCAATGTGGCATTTTCACTGACAAATGGCAGTAGTTCGTAGCTTCGCTTCTTGGCTTGTATAAGACAGAAAAAACGGCTGCAACCATTCCACGTCACTACCCAGAATGCATTGCAACGTAAACAAAAATGGCGATTTACATCGTAATAGTCTTTTAAAAATGTATAAAACTGGGAATTATTTTCAAAAAAATGTTAGTTATGTTACTAACATCAAAATAAAGCATATAGAGCTAACATGCCAATATAATCGGAGTTCCTTTTAAGTCTTTGTTCATAAGTTTCCACCTCTAAAACGTGGATAGTGCCCCAACTAGTGTTACAAACAAGGTAATGCAAGAGTTATTAATTTATTAATAATCATATCAATGGTGTCCCCCCCTCATAATGCTACACAGTGCAGGAGCATTGCAGCTAGATGGTATCAACAGCATTACAGTTAATTATGAGGCAAAAAATATGGTCTCAGACAGTATATTTCACATTTGAATGAACAGTGGTGTTGCCACCCGCGATAATTGTAATTTTCTTAGTTGTGTATTGGGGGGTATGATCTTTGTTGTGCAAAGTTATGAGGTTTAATATGGCCTCTATGAGCAGCACTGGTTAGATTATAGTCTGACAGCCATAGGAAGGAAGGACCTGTGGAACCGCTCCCTCAAGCACTTAGGATTGCACAGCCTACCACTAAATGAGCTCCTTGGTGTGTTCAGCGTGTCCTGCATGGGGTGGGACTAGGACTCCAGCAGAGATGACAGCTTAGCCACCATACTCCCCTCTCCTCCACTGGGTCGAGGTGTCGCCCCAGAACAGAGCTAGTTTTTTTTTGATCAGCCTGTTCAGTCTCTTCTTGTCAGCTGCTGTGATGCCGCTGCCCCAGTAGACCACTCCAAATGTGATGGCTGAGGCCACCACTGAGTCATAGAAGGTCTTCAGGAGTGCCCCTCGCACTCCAAACAACCTGAGTCTCCTCAGGAGGAACGGCCTTTGTTGCCCCTTCTTGTAGAGCGTGTTGGTGTTGTGTGACCAATCCAGTTTACTTGTAAGATGTCACCATCTAAATATGTTCCCTGGATGTTTACTGGTGCTGCGGGGGGTTGTCTACACCAGCAGCAGTCCACCACCAGTTCCTTAGTTTTCCTTGGACTGATGGAGGCAGTTCTGCAGGCACCAGTCCACAAAGTCCTGGATAAGTCCTCCGTACTAATGCACTTGTAAGCTCGTTGCCAACCGCCAATCAAATCTAAAAGAAGAGATGAGGCTGATGATCGCAGAGTCATCAGAGAACTTCTATAGATGGCAGTGTGGTGTGTTGTGTGAAAGGCAGCAGTGTAGAGGGTGAACAGGAAGGGAGCCAGAGCTGTTCCCTGGGGGGGGGGGGGGGGGCGTACTGCAGATGATGGTGTCAGACACACAATCCTGGGTTCTCAAACTGCTTTTGGTCTGTGAAGTAGTTCAGGATCCACGATGACAGGTGCTGGTCCACCCCTACACACAGCAGCTTGTCCCTCAGGATCACTGTTTAGATGATGTGTTGAAACAATTAAAAATGATCACTAAAAATACAGTGTTAAAAATGCACCTTAATGTGTCATGAAATGACACAAAGTGTGTTGTAATGCTATGAGTGACAGGGTCCAACAGTGTTAACACTACTTGGGTTTAAATTAACACTACTTGCTGTTAAATAAACACTGTTTAGTGTTGTATTGACAGTAATAGTGTTGTGAATCAACACTATGCCATGTAAAATCTGCACCACTAGTGTTGTGAATCAACACTGCACTGTTAAATTGACACGACTAAGATAAGATAAGATAAGATAAGCCTTTATTAGTCCCACAACGGGGAAATTCCAGGATTGCAACAGCACAGGGATAGCAACACTCAGAGCAACAATCAGAAGGCAAGAAAATAAAAAACAAGCAAGCAAGAGCAGCTAATATACATATGTACGTATTACTATAAAATATATATATATACACACACACACAGACACACAGTGCAGAGCATTGTAGCTGGATGGAATAAATATATGAATATATGAACACACAGTGCAGAGCATTGTAGCTAGATGGAATAAATATGTAAATATATAAACACCCACAGTACGGAGCATTAGCATACTAGTGTTGTGCATCAACACTGCATGGTGTTAAATTGACACTACTGGCGTTATGCATCAACAGTGGACGTGATAAATTGACACTAGTGTTATGCATCAACACTGCACGTTGTTAAACTGACACTGCTAGTGTTGTGAACCAATAGTATGCGTTGTAAAACTGACACTACTAGTGTTGTGAATCAACAATGCATGGTGTTAAATTGGTACTACTAGTGACAAGGAGTAACACAATCTAATGTTACAGTGACACCAAGAGTGACAGGGATTTATCATTTAGATTTATGAAATTAACACTATTAGTGAAAAATATTAACACAGGTTAATGTTAAAAATACACTGTCACAAAACATCACAATGAGGGTCAGAAATTTAACACTAATGTAGTGTTAAAATATTAACACTATCAAAAGTGTAATTCTAAGACTGAGCCAGTGAGTATTATATCAACACTGGCATAATGTTAGTTTTAACACTGCAAATGAGATTACCACAGGCTATTTTCCTGTGTATGAAGATGAAATGTATGAAGTGTGCAACATTAATACAGAAATGGGCTGGCACTAAATTGCAGCTGGCCCTAACTAATTTATATCAACGTGACTTCACGAAGGACTCCCTCAGCTCAGCTAATAAGCTAAATATCTGCCTGCTGGCTAGACGGTACGAGTCATTTGACCTACAAAACCAGCTCAAGAGAACCAGAGACCTCATGTACAAAGGGTACTCTCGCACAAAAACATGGCATATGTCCTTTTCCACAGAAAATTTCAGATGTATCAAGAATGAACTCAGAACTCAGAAAAGGATTTATTGCCAAGTACATTAACAGTAAACAACTGATAACATACGAGGGATTTGACTTGACACAGAAAACGACCTGCATTTCCGGTGACGCGGCAGTGTCGAAACGCGCCTGTCATCAGATGGGTACAGGATGCATAGGGAAGAAAAGGATAACACAACAGGAAAGAGCAAAAAACCATTGTCAGAATACTGGTCATATATGATCAATATTATGATTACAAGAAAAAAAGCCCTCAATGCACAATTAGCAGACAAGAATGTACACAAAGACACAAAGGGAGCAGTGAGTGAATGATCTTCTCATCAGTTTATTGAGTCAGTGTGGGTGTAGTGTTGAGTGGAGGTGTTTGTATCAGTTAAGAACAACAAAGTCTCTTCGGCAGGAGATGTTTTGTCTAGCGGCTGGCATTTGTCCTTGAGCCAGGCAGCTGGCTGTCCATAGAGTCAATGCAGCTCAAATGTTTTGGAAACAAAAAACTGCAGATAATCTGGAGGACTTGTGTGAGGGCAGGTCAGATTAGTCGAATAGTACTGATCCCAGAGAATGAAATGACTATGGAAATATGCACAGCCCCAACCAACTTCATGGCTGGCGTACATACGCTTCTAATGTTATTGGTCCATTGGCGACACTTAGAGGTGATGTTGGGAGACTGATAATGATGTGAAAATTACTGTACACACCAGAGACACATGATGAACAAACATCCAAGTGTGCGCATTTAGACGAGTGGCTATAAAAGCAAGCACAAAGAAGTCAGAAAATGCCTCTAACAACAATGGCGTTAGCATTATTAGAGGATATTGCAAACTGTGCAGTGAGAAGCGAAACAATATTTAGAGACAGAAGATTTTCTGGATCAGGATGATTACTGGCTTGTCAGCCGGTTTAGGGTTCCACGAGCAGTCCTTGTGGAACTGTGCCCAGAGTTACGGCTGCTCTTGAGGTGTGACATGGCGAGAAGCCGTGCGCTGCCCTTCTCGGTGCATGTGCTGACAACACTGGGGTTTCTGGAAACAGGGACATGCTAGAGGGAGTTGGCAGACCCACTGGTAATTTCCCAATCAACCCTGAGCCAAGCTATGCCAGCTGTATGGGATGGCATTATCCGGCTGTCACCCAGGTACATCATGTTCACATACAATGCAGATGAATAGGCCAACATCAAAGCGCTATTTGCAGTGAGAGCTGGTTTTCCTAATGATTCTAATGAACAGCCTTGTTGGGAACAAACTACAAGCTGGCACTGTGCAGATGGGCTGCTTCTTGGTGAGTAAATTCATGTAATTGTCCTAAATAACCCACCTCGTGTGCAACGTGCCTGTGCGACTCCAAATATCACACTTTCTTCGAGGCTTCATTACAACTCAGTGGTTTGAGTAAGTGACTTTCTTTTTTTGCTGATTAAACTACGGTTTCACCGCATTCTACCAAGTCCCCAATTGCCTCTGCGTGTACAGTAGTTATGTCAAGAAACACATCCATAAAGTTTGAAATGCAACAGTGTCACCCTTTCCCTGGTGCACTTTATTCCTTTACAATAGTAGTGTGTGTAATCCATGTAAGTTGTATATAACTATAAAGGATGAGATTTGCATTTTGGACATAAAATATGTACTTGTCGAGTCTAATATGATCTGTGTTCAACTGACAGGTGACCATGGCTGCCCACTAAAGAGGTTCATATTGTCTTCTTTTTCGTGACTGTTTTCATTTAATTCAACCAGCTGATCCACTGAGCTGGTCACAAATCACAACGATCAGCTGACGCTTCTGAGGATGACTGCAGACATCTGTCGAAACATGTCAAGGTTAAATAAACATCTCCTTCTCATTCCTGTCTGAATAAAGGAAACGATAAACTAATCTTATAGGGCTGGGAGCACGCTATTGAATTCCCTGTATGCGGTGCTAATGCCGGAGGACAGCGTGCAAAACAAAATGTTTTTACATGCCTCTACCTCATTCAGGAGCGCCTCCAACTCGTGAAATTCCATTAAATCCATTATTTTTGATCGTGGATACAGAAGAATCAAATGTGCAGTGCTTGTATATAAATATCTATTTGCATGTCTGCATCTAATTCCATATTCAAATGGAGGCGTGTCAAGGAAGGAGTCTGGTGTTTCTTCACGTACATTCAATTTCAAGTAGACTGGTATGTACAGAGGAAATGTCAGAATCAGAATCAGAAAAGATTTATTGCCAAGTACATTAACAGATCACTGATAACATACGAGAGAATTTGACTTGACACAGAAAATGAACTTGCATTTCCAGTGACGCGGCAGCATCAGAGACGCGCCTGCCAACAGGATAGTGAGTACAAGCATGAGAATAAGAATAATACGAGGAACAATAGGAAGGAGCAAAAAAATCATTGATTCAAAATACTGGTTACATAATTAATCAATATTAAGATTTCAAGGAAAAAAAAAGCTCTCGATGCACATTCGCTACACAGGATTAACAAGACACAAGAGAGCAGTGTGTGTACCTTTATTCAGTTCATGGATCAATGTGTGTGCGGTGTTGAGCAGTGTTGATGATAATAAGAGAGACAACAAGGACACCTGGCAGGAGATGTTTTGTCTGGCTGGCGCCGAGTCCTTATCTTGGCAGAGTCCAGATGGCTGTCCAAGGCCTTATGCTCGATGATTTTGAAAACACAGACTGCAGACAGCCAGGAGGAATTTTCATGGGGAAATTGAGCCAAATCGGACTGATCACAGAGAAGGCTTTTTATTTCTTCTGTAGATTCAGTACTTAATCCTTCATTGCGGGGCTTTAAATCCATCGTGGAAAGACCTAAGCGAGACCATGATGTAATCCACCTTCCGAGACAGTTCTCCATTTGTCGCTATCAGGGTCTTCTCCAATTTTTCAATTTGACAGATGCACCTCGCCTGGCCAGCATTTTGATAGGTTGTATCCATCTTTAGCAATTTGCGGTACACCAGGACAATCCCAGTTCCAATCAGAAAGATCCCGATCACCATTACCACGAAGACATACAAATCTTCAATATCTTCGATAGAGAGATTAGTGAGACACAAGATTTTCCAATTACTTGTGTCACGTAAATAGCCCGCTGGAGCCGTACCTGCGGGGCAGACAGCTTCTCCCGGAGCACTTTTCCTTGTTGAAAAAATAGTGTCAATTGTGTTCAAAGCCCAGCTTATTAACTCCATAATTTCTTTCTTTCGACGGTCGCAGTTAGACGCAGACAGACAACAGCAAGCTGGGATCCAGTAGTTTGGGGGGAAGGAAAAAAAAGGTCAGAGCAGGAGAGGAGGAAAAAGCGTCTACTCTCTTGGGAGGACGGAAGTGAGAAGAGTGAGAAATGTGCTTGGATTCCTGAGTACGGATGGTTTCATACATCTGGATTTTTTTATTTGCTTATGGCGTTTTTTTGTTTTTTTTTTGATTTAAACATATGTCATCTTGCAGTAGGAAATCCATGCAAGTCTTTGTACATGAGGCCCCTGGTATGTATATAAACATTGACTCCATAGTAAATTTATTAAAACCATAAGCCTCTTCTATTACCTTAGGCTCCCTTAGGTGCTGGGGACTGTCAGCATGAACTATTTTTCTTTTGTCATATATGTCATGACGATATCACTTGAGCAGACATGGGGACTCGAGTGACTGACTCTTATTCAAGTCGATCCAAATGACACTTCAGACTTGACTTTCAACTTGTTTTTTTATTGACTCCAACTTGACTAGAAAGTGACTCACAAACACAAAGGAGTCTCTGAGCCTCTGCTGTGTTTTGTGAACATTACAATCCCTCATCCCAAGAGGAGACATGCACTGCACTTAGTGCTCCCAGTGCACACCTTGCTGCTAAGCAAACCCCGGGGATGTGGGTGGGACTGGCAGCTAGGTGACAGCATGGCCTCCTGAAAGAGCTTGGTTTTTGTGGCAGCAATAATAACCTTCTGCTACATGGACTATAAATCCATGGGATGAAAGAAAAAAGTGTACATTGTAAACAATGTGGAAAAAAAAATAGCGACACTGGCTCAAATACATCAAATTTTATACTGCATCTGAAAATGTACCAGTACCGGTGTTGTGCTGATAAAAGCATGTCTGCCCTGGAAACCATCCCCCTTCCCGCACGTCTGGGGAGAGATGCTGTAAAACCACAAACAAACAAGAAATGTAACAGCTCAAGTAGGTTCATTTTGTCTTCTTATAATTATTTACCTTTTGCTCTTATTAAAGACAAAAATAGAAAGCAGATGTTTTTACCTTCTTTACATGTTTTGACTGTTCACTGCAGCCATCAGAAGTGTCAGCTGATTGCTGTGAGGTGTCATTTTATCAGCTGACTTTAGTAGGCAGGGCCAGCCCAGCAGACCTGTCAGATCCACCGAGCCGACCCTGCTTTCCGCCGTCCGATGGTCTCTAGAGAATGTGGTCCCAGGTGTGGGAAAGCATAAAGGTCCCCTCATCCCGGTTCATGCAATCTTTTCCCCACAGATAGAAGCACAATTAAAACACGCACACAAACAGGAATTCACTACAACAAAAAAACTGCCATTTAAAGAAACTAAAAAAACTCACAGAAAGGAAAAACGGACAAAGACAAACACACATGGAAATGAACGCTAAGTGGGTCAAAAACTTATCAAAACGCACACTCATGGCCACAGAGAAAAAAGTGCTGAGCAGAGGACTGAAATTCGCCATCACACCAGCCAAAATACCCTATGAAGAATACATTCTCGCAACAGAACTTGCATGTAAAAAAATCCAGGACCAAGCAGGAAAAAGCAACACTCTGAAATGCAGTCGCAGGAATCCTCAAAACGGCCAAATTACCACAAAGCAACATTACAAAAGAAGAAGAAAAAGCATTAAACTCATTCAAGAAAGATAAAACAATCACAATCCTCCCATCAGATAAAGGCAGAACGACGGTAGTAATGGATACAGAAATGCCTGAAAAACAGATGGTAACCATGTTGGCAGACAGCAACACATATGAAATCATAAAAACAAACCGCACAGAAGAAAAGGTAAAAAAATGCTAAATGCCCTTCTTAAACCCCTATTAGACAGCAAAAAAATCACAAAGGACACATACGATCACCTGATACCCACAGCCAGCATCACCCCCCGGTCTATGGAACCCCAAAAATACATAAGAAGGATATCCCACTGCGGCCAAAAATAGCCAGCATCGGATCAGTTACATACAACTTATCAAAAGCCCTGGTTGAAATCATCAAACCCCTCCTTGGACTATCAGAATACCACTGCAAAAACTCAAAAGAGCTGGCACAAGAATTCAAAAATATGAAAACAGAATCAGACGAAATCCTCATTTCACATAATGTCATTTCATTATTCACAAAGACCCCCGCTGATGTCACACTACACATAGTTCAAGAACACCTCAGAAATGACAGAAAAAAAGATGCACCGATCTCACAGTTGGCGACATATCTGAACTATTACAATTTGTTACAAAATCCACCTATTTTCAACACAGAGAAAAAACTACAGACAAAAACAAGGATTTGCAATGGAAGACCCACTATCAGCCATCATGAGCAGCTTTTTCATGGAGGATCTGGAAAACAAAGCCATCAACACAGCACCTACACAATGTAAACCCACCCTCTGGAAGAGATACGTGGACAACATTTCGGAGAAAATACGGAAAGGACACATGTAAGAACTCACTGACTATCTGAATACCACGGACAGCACTGGGAACATAAAATTCACACACGAAGAGGAAGAAAATGGCACCATAGCCTTTCTGGACATGAAAATCCACCATAACGACGATGGCAGTATAAAAATCACAGTCTACCGGAAACCAACCCACACGGATCAATACCTACTATGGACATCAGAACACCCCACAGCAAACAAACTGTCAGTTGTCAGGAAGTTATATGAACGGGCCACCATCATCACAGACCAAGAAGGCAGACAGGAGGAGGAAAACCACATAAAACATGCACTCATACGCTGCCAATATCCAGTATGGGCCATAAACAAAGGGAAACAGCAAGTCAAAAACAAAGAAAACAAACAGGAAACAAGACACAGAACAAAAGCCGAAATCAAAAACAAGGACACCGTAACTATACCATACATCCAAGGGATAACAGAACCAATTCAAAGGATCATGAAAAAATACAAAATAAACACAGCAGTCAAACCACACAAAAAATTAAGACAGTTATTAGTACACCCCAAGGACAAAATAGAACAAGACAAAAAATGCAATGTAATATATGAAATATCATGCAGATCATGCAACAAAACCTACATTGGAGAAACCGGAAGATCATTCACCATGAGGAAAAGAGAACACCAGAAGGAGTGTGAGAAGAAAACACAAGGACGACTCACAAGATCACAAAGAGAAAAGGCAGAACAAGAAACATTAAAATCAGCAATATTAGATCACTGCAAAAGAAATAATCACATCGTGGACTGGGACAACGCAAAAATTATTGGATCGGAGAGCAACAGACACAAACACTGGATCAAGGAGGCCATACAAATCAGAAAGCGGGGAAAATATAGCATGAACTGGGACGAGGGGGCCTTTATGCTTTCCCACACCTGGGACCACATTCTCCAGAGACCATCGGACGGCGGAAAGTGGGGCCGGCTCGGTGGATCTGACAGGTCTGCTGGGCTGGCCCCGCCTACGAAAGTCAGATGATAAAATGCCACTTTGCAGCAATCAGCTGATACTTCTGACAAAGGCTGCAGTAAACAGTCGAAACATGTAAAGAAGGAAAAAACATCCCCTTTCTATTTATATCTTTAATAAGAACAAAAGGTAAATAAGAAATGTAACTGCAGCCAGTGTTGTAACCCTTATAGAAGTAAATACATGATACTAAATTTTGTAAATGAGTTTAAAAAGTGTGTGTTTTTTTAGGGGATGCCTATTCTGGCAACTGAATTGCCAGAATAGCCATTAGAATTCAATAGAATTGAATTTCCCCCGGGAAGCAAATACACTTTTAAACTCATTTATAAGATGTAGTATTTTTTTACTTCTAAAACTGTATACGGGGTTATAATACTGGTTGCAGTGTTGCATTTGTTGTTTATTTGTGGTTTTACAGCATTGCTCCTCAGACGCGCTCCCTCAGATGTGTAGTATATGTGACGTGCTGCACTGTAGGTGCGCGCACACATGCACAGGTGACATCAGCATGTCAAGGGTATTTAAGGGCATGTGCTGTGACAGGCTGCCTCTTCCTGCTTTCATGTACACGATGCTCTGTATTCTGGCATGTTCTCAGCCCAATAAAGTTCACCTCAGCACATGGTCGTGTCCACCCATTCTTCAGATACAACTCTGGTGAGGAGAATGACCCACGTAACATCGAAGATGAACTCTCGGATCCCCAGAAACACACTATAACAGTGCGGCTTTGTTGGCCGGCCATTTTGCTGCCCCACGGAGCAGAATGGTCCAAAGAATTAGGTTTCCACAGCAACGATAGTGAATGGATGAGTCGGCCTAATGGTACATAGCCGACCTCTGCTGTTTGGCTGGCACATGTGGATTCGGACACTTGGAAGATGAGATGGTCCAATTAGCGGAGCACACCACGGATTCGAAACCATGGGAAAAACTACTGGTGGTGCCTTGTGACCTGCCGTTGGCCAGGGCGGTGGAAATAGCACCCCATCTAACAGCTGCTACCCAGTTAGCATTGCAGCCAGCGGGCTCCAACCCACACTCCCTATATTCAGCTCAACTGGTACAAGCAGTTGCCCAGGCTGCTCAGCCCTTCAACGACACGTCTCCTCATGATGGCTCCATGTCTCTTCACGACGGTCCAAGGTAAACATCACCAAATAGCAAGGGACCACAGCACACCAACCCTGCGGTAACTGCGGCTCTCCCTCACACCACACACATGCACCTGCATGCCCAGGACAGAGGTGCCAATGCTGCGATAAGCTCAGTTTGACCGCAGACGGCCCAAGTCCACTACACTCAGACCTTGATGCAGCCACTCCTTGCTCCGCACCGCACACCAAGCAGAACCCTGTAGAACTGGAGCCGGTCCCCCTCCCAGCACATGCTTCCCCAAGCTGCCGCCTTACCACAGGAGCTCCAAACCACATCACTGCAGGAGTTGCAAGCCGTATCTGAACAGGACTGGCTACATCCTGCATCAGATGACACTCCAGCCATGGCGCTTTCCCTTAACAACAGGGTGGCAGAGCAACAACAGTACGTCAACCCATTCAGACTGGCTCACGGCGGCTTCCTTTGGTAGCGTATCATCACCTCCTGTGTTGCTGGCTGTCTGTGGTTTGCTCTATGGTTATCTCTCCTCATTATCCTGAGGATTTTGCCTTTAATTTTATTTTAATCACTTTTTTCCTTCTACCGTTAGCTCTCACTTCTGTTTATCAAGCCTCTTGCACCTGTGTGTGCACTAATTGTCATCTACTCACCCTCTTTAGCCTTCTGTTCACCTTTCATCAGTGTTTTTGTTAGCTTCGGGTTAGCCACTAGCTATGGCTACTACCGCTCCTTCCTCTCCTCCTCTGGTGTGCTCTCTCTGTCAGATGTTTAGCTACACCTCTGCCTCCTTTAATGATAAAGGTAAATGTAATAAATGTTGTCTTTTTGAGGCGCTCGAGGCGAGGTTGTCTGATTTGGAATCCCGGCTCCGCTGCATTGAAACACCGTCTGTGGCAATTAATAATGACGGACATTCCTTAGCTACAGCGGAGCTCCCTAGCTTAGGGCGGCCTGCTAGCAGTCCTCCGGTCCTCCTCAGCAGCTAGGAGAATGGGTGGGTGATGGTGAGAAGGAAGCCTAGCCAAAAAAGCCCCGTTTAACCACCAACCTGTTCATGTTTCTAATCGCTTTTCCCCGCTCAGCGACACACCCGATGAGGAAAAAACTCTGATCAGTGGCAACTCTGTAGTCAGAAACATGAGCCTAGAGACACCAGCAGCCATAGTCAAATGTATTCCTGGGGCCAGAGCAGGCGGCACTGAGTCAAATTTGAAAATGCTGGCTAAAAGTAACTGTAAATACTCCACAATTGTTATCCATGCCGGCATTAACAGCGTCCGACTCTGGCAGTCAGAAGTTTCAAAACGTAACGTGGTATCGGTGTGTGACTTTGCCAAAACAATGTCTGCCTCTGTAGTATTCTCTGGGCCCCTCCCCAATCTGACCAGTGATGACATGTTTAGCCGCTTGTCATCCTTCAACCGCTGGCTGTCTGTGTGGTGTCCTGCAAACAATGTGGGGCTACATAGACAATTGGAACTCATTTTGGGGAAAACCTGGTCTTATTAGACAAGACGGCATCCATCCCACTTTGGATGGTGCGTCTCATTTATCTAACAATCTGGCATCATTTTTATCCAAATTTCCAAAACCTTGACAACTCAGAGTTGGGACCAGGAAGCAGTCACAGTCTTACACGCCTCTCTGCAGTTCCTCTTCATCCACCACCCCTCAACTTAGCCCCTGTCTTCCCCATCAGAGAATCATTGTCTGCTCCCTCCAAAGAAAATAAAAATATAATGTATAAGTGTTCTGCCCACAGTAGAGTGTGTTTCATAGAAGGTTAAAAATAGTTCACCCTAAGTTAATAATAAAATGTCATAATTCATCTGTAATAATTCATGCTAACAAACAGTCATTGGGTTAAAAGTAACTTCTATACAGTCAGTACTGGTTTACCTGTATTTCATGTTGAAGGCGCAGCTAGTGGTCGCTATGTTTTATGGGTAGCAGAAGCGGAAGTCAGTGAGAGAGAGAAGGAAAAAAAGGAGAAAAGAAAACCTGCCTGTGAATGTCTAAGATGCTCCTCCTGTGTGTTATATCCTTTTCTACACCTTCGAAAGCAATGGCTGTGAGTTTAATTAGTGTCTTGTTAACTTTATAAGTTTTATGAGACGTGATTTTGAGATTGTTTTGTGAATATGATGTCACCAGGAATTAGCCTTATCCCAGGAGCTTACTAGCTTGCCTTACACCGAGAGTGCTGTGTATTAGCATAGTAACGCTGCTGCTAGCGATCTAATTAGCATATGAAAAGATAGTGAAAACGTGTTGTTTGCCTTTAGTAGCAGCTAGACTTAACTTCTGTGCAAGTTTCTGATGTTAGCCATTTTTTTGGTGCATTTATTTTTCACTTGACGAAGAGCTAAAATATATTTATTTTCTGTTTATATTTTCAGTTTCACTCGGGCCTTTCATTGAGCTTTTTAAGCCACAAGTGTAAAGAATTGTAAGCTGTCTAGAAGACTGTAATAAAGGAGCAAGACGCTCGGTTTCCTGGCTCATGAAAGACGAGTTTGGCTTGCTGTTGATCTGCGTTCACATACACATTGTATACAACACGTAGCGATAACAGTACAGTGAAAAGCCATGTCAGCAGTTGGTGAAGATAAGATTCACGACACAGCGATGGACGACACTCAAGAGAAGAGGGCAGAAGAAAAGGCGAACTCTGAAGCCAAACCATCATACAACGCTAGCTCCAGCTCCAAACATTCTAGCTCCAAGTTATCCTCAAAGTCCAGCGTACTGGAAGCAGCCATCATGGCACGAGCCTCTGCCGAAGCTGCGAATGCTAAAGCCTTGTACAGTAAGAAACAACTAGAAATTAAAAAGCAACAAGCAAAGCTAGAACTGGATCTAGAGATGCTGGAGATAGAGAAGGAAGCAGTGGCTGCTACAGCAAAAGCAGAAGTTCTAGAAGCTGCTGCAGCTGCCGAGCAAGACAAAGGAGAGGGTGTAAAGAGCGCAATTTCATTACAAGTTGTCAGACAGAGAACTATGGAGTATGTGCACCACCAAACGCAGCTAGAGTCACAGGTGCGACCAGCCGAAGAAGAAGCACCTCAAGTCGAACCTGCACAAAAGGCGCAATTATTCACTCCAAGGAGACCCGAACAAACTCTCTCTCCACCAGCATTCAAAAAAATGAATCCATCGACATACCGAGAGACTATGTCAGGCCAAACAGCTACCATGCTTCCCACAATGGTGACCCACCTATGGCAGACTTTGCTAGGTTCCTCGCGCGCAGAGAGCTAATCACAACCGGACTCTTTTAAGTTTGACGACACCCCCGAAAACTTTAGAGCATGGCAGTCGTCATTCATAAACGCAACTGAAGACGTTGGTCTCACATATAGCCAGGAGTTAGATCTCCTAGTCAAGTGGCTTGGTAAAGAGTCCTCAGAGCATGTTAAAAGAATCAGAGCTGTCTATGCCACTAACCCCAAAGCTGCTCTCCAATTGTCATGGGACAGGTTAGAAGAATGTTATGCTACGCCAGAAGTAGTAGAAAACGCCTTGTTCAAAAAATTAGATAACTTCCCTCGCCTTACAAACAAAAATAATGTAAAACTCAGGGAACTTGGAGATTTGCTCTTAGAGATGCGGGTCGCTAAAGATGAAGCTTATCTCCCAGGCCTCGCCTACCTCGACACACCCCGTGGTGTTAAGCCCATAGTTGAAAAGTTACCTCCAAGTTTACAAGATAAATGGCTGCACACAGGCTCAAAATACAAACAAAAATATGACGTAACCTTCCCTCCCTTCTCATATTTTGTAAAGTTTGTCCAAGACGAGGCTAAAGCAAGAAATGACCCAAGTTTTGCGACATGCAGCAGCCAACCCTTCAGCAAAGGTGAGAGACCACCATTCAAACAAACTAGCTACAGAACACCTCTAACTGTAAACAAAACAGAGGTCAACACATCTGCTCCCGCTAGTACTAAAGAGGATGATTTAACACGCTACTGTCCAGTCCATAAGAAAATGCATCCTCTAGCCAAATGTAGAGCTTTCCAGATTAAACCGCTACAAGAAAGGCAAAACATACTCAAAGAACACAAACGATGTTTTCGCTGCTGCTCTCCCATACACACAATAAAGGACTGTGACATGAAACTCAAGTGCGAGGAGTGCCAAAGTGAAAAGCATTGCTCTGCCATGCATCCCGATTCAAGTCAGCAACCCCAGCCAGAAAACACACCTGAACCAGAGCCTCAGCCCCGAGACAACACACCACCTGAGGTAACGTTACGGTGCACTGAGATCTGCGGCGAAGGTTATCCCCCATGTTCTTGCTCAAAGGTATGTCTAGTTCGAGTTTTCCCCAAAGGCCAACCAGAACGCTCCGTTAAGATGTATGCAATCCTTGATGATCAAAGTAATAGATCGCTGGCCCGTCCTTAATTCTTCGAGCTGTTTGGGATCAAGGGTAGCCCTCTGACGTACCATATGAGAACATGTGCTGGTCTAACCAAAATGCTTGGCAGGGAAGCAGTGAGGTTCCAAATCGAGAAAGTAGGTGGAGGCCCACGCTTAGACCTCCCTCCTCTCATTGAATGCGACGAGATAGCGTTCAGTAGAGATGAAATACCTACGCCCGAAGTCGCTCTTGCTCACGCCCACTTAAACCACCTCGCTCCTCTCATTCCCAAGTACGACCCAGATGCTCAGATAGCAATTTTACTGGGCAGAGACATCATACAAGTCCACAAAGCAAGGCAACAAGTCAACGGACCCCACAATGCTCCCTTTGCTCAATGCCTGGACCTAGGCTGGGTAATTGTGGGGGAGGTGTGCCTTAACGCTCATAAGCCAACCGTCAATGTTTATAAAACGCACATGCTCTCCAACGGACGCCCATCTTTCTTCACTCCTTGTCCTAACAGCATCAACATTAAAGAGAAACCATGCTACGGCGGGAAGAACAAGGACGGCCTCTCTAAACACAGCTCAAAACCCAATGCAGTGGAAGAAAAGCTTGGGGACAAAGTTTTTGAGTGCACAGAGAACGATAACAAGTGTGCCATGTCCTTCGAGGATGAGACCTTTCTAAAGATAATGGAGGAAGAAGTCCACCAGGATGGAAATAACAACTGGATCGCTCCTCTGCCCTTCAAGTTTCCTCGCTTGCCACTCCCAAATAACAGGGACCAAGCATTGTCTAGACTCGGCTCACTAAGACGCAACTTAACGAAAAACCCTCAAATGAAAGAACAGTTCTCAGAGTTTAATGACACTCTACCAGCTCAGAGAAGTCTAGGCCTGTGCTGGGACATAAACACTGACTCTTTCACGTTCATGGTTGCTGTTAATGACGAACCCTACACCCGCCGTGGGGTTCTGTCAACAATTAACAGTATCTTCGACCCCTTGGGACTAGCATCACCAGTGACAATCAAAGGCAGACTCTTGTTACGTGAACTGTCGAATGGTGTCCAAGGTTGGGATGCTCCTCTCTCTCAGGACAAAATGGACACATGGGAAACATGGAAAATGTCCCTCCAAGATCTTAGCAGCCTTAAGGTGCCACGCTGCTATGTACCAGCTTGCCTCTCTACGTCCACTTACACCGAACTGTGTGTCTTTTCAGACGCCTCAAGCTGGGCTATTGCGGCAGTAGCGTACTTGAAGACAGTTAATGAAGAAGGACAATGCGAAGTCGGGTTTGTGCTTGGGAAGGCAAATCTTTCACCACAACCAGAGCCCACGATACCTCGCCTCAAACTTTGTGGAGCAGTTCTAGCGGTTGAGATGGCGGAGCTCATTCTGGACGAACTTGATCACAAACCAAACGTTTTCAAATTCTACTGTGATAGCAGGGTGGTTCTTGGGTACATTTGCAATGATTCAAAGCGCTTCTATGTCTATGTGCATAATCGCATTCATCGTATACGTCAGTCCACATCCCCTGAACAGTGGCACTACGTCACATCAGAGCAAAACCCAGCTGATCTAGCCACCAGGTCAATACCTGCCTCACAGCTCATGGACACTATGTGGTTTAAGGGACCAGACTTCCTTTACAAACTACCTGAATCCGGGACACCTGAATCCTTTGAGTTAATCGAGTCTGAAGTAGACTCCAAAATCAGAAAAGTCGCTACCTTTGCTACTCACATTCAGAAAAACGGGCCCTTACCAGAATGCTTCCAGCGCTTTTCAAGCTGGAACTCATTAGTACGTGCCATTGCATTCCTAATTCACCAAGCTCGTTCTCACTCATCAAGCAACTTGTCAGATCATTCATGCAGGGGCTGGCATCAATGTAGCAAGCCACACACTCCAGAGGAGCTGGATGCTGCCAGTAACCTTATCCTCAAGTCTGTTCAAAAGGACGCTTTTCCCGATGAGTATGCTGCTCTCCATGCCAACCAAACTGTCCGCAGTTCAAGTCCCATCGTAGCTCTTGATCCCTATATGAGTGAAAGCCTCATCAAGGTTGGAGGTCGCCTCAAACATGCTTCATCGAACCCTCCCAACATTGTCAACTATCTCCATGCCAACGGTTGCACATGGGAGTTCAATCCCCCACATGCCTCCCTCATGGGGGGCGTCTGGGAAAGACTGATTGGGGTCACTCGCAGAATATTGGACTCTATGCTTTTGCAAAACAAACACTCTCGTTTGACGCATGAGGTGCTTTGTACTTTAATGGCTGAGGTATCGTCTATAATCAATGCAAGGCCCTTAGTCCCCATCTCAACAGACCCTTCCTCACCATTCCTACTCTGTCCCGCAATGATCTTGACCCAAAAGCAGCATGTCTCCCCTCCACCAGGAGACTTTTGTGGAAAAGACTTGCTCAAAAACCAGTGGAAACAAGTGCAAGCACTCGCCAATGAATTTTGGAGCCGCTGGAGAAACGAATATCTCAACATCCTCCAATCAAGGCGCAAGTGGCATACAACACACCGCAACCTCCAGACAGGTGACATAGTGCTGTTGAAACAAAATCAAGCACCCAGAAATGAATGGACAATGGCCATCATCACATCCACCTTTCCAAGCAGCGACGGGAAGGTCAGAAAGGTCGAAGTGAGGACATCGTCTCAGGGTGTTTCAAAGACTTATTTGGGTGCCATCTCAGATGTTGTAATGCTCTTAGAAAATGAAATGATAGATAAAAAGCAGCAGTGGCATTAGTAATGCCAGGCGGGGAGTGTTCTTCCACAGTAGAGTGTGTTTCATAGAAGGTTAAAAATAGTTCACCCTAAGTTAATAATAAAATGTCATAATTCATCTGTAATAATTCATGCTAACAAACAGTCATTGGGTTAAAAGTAACTTCTATACAGTCAGTACTGGTTTACCTGTATTTCTTGTTGAAGGCACAGCCAGTAGTCGCTATGTTTTATGGGTAGCAGAAGCGGAAGTCAGTGAGAGAGAGAAGGAAAAAAAGGAGAAAAGAAAAACCTGCCTGTGAATGTCTAAGATGCTCCTCCTGTGTGTTATATCCTTTTCTACACCTTCGAAAGCAATGGCTGTGAGTTTAATTAGTGTCTTGTTAACTTTATAAGTTTTATAAGACGTGATTTTGAGATCGTTTTGTGAATATGATGTCACCAGGAATTAGCCTTATCCCAGGAGCTTACTAGCTTGCCTTACACCGAGAGTGCTGTGTATTAGCATAGTAATGCTGCTGCTAGCAATCTAATTAGCATATGAAAAGATAGTGAAAACGTGTTGTTTGCCTTTAGTAGCAGCTAGACTTAACTTCTGTGCAAGTTTCTGATGTTAGCCATTTTTTTGGTGCATTTATTTTTCACTTGACGAAGAGCTAAAATATATTTATTTTCTGTTTATATTTTCAGTTTCACTCGGGCCTTTCATTGAGCTTTTTAAGCCACAATTGTAAAGAATTGTAAGCTCTCTAGAAGATTGTAATAAAGGAGCAATACGCTCGGTTTCCTGGCTCATGAAAGACGAGTTTGGCTTGCTGTTGATCTGCGTTCACATACACAGTGTATACAACACGTAGTGATAACAGTACAATAAGCATCCCAAAGTGAGTAAACAAAAAGCTGGTAAAACTCTAAACATGAAGCCTCTAAATTTAATGATTTGGCCTCTGTTGCTCCTCATAATTTAAAAATTAAATCATCATCATCATCATCATCATCATACCTAAATGAAAAATTAAATGCAGTTGGTTAAATATTAGGTCTCTAACTCCCAAGTCTCTGCTAGTCCATGATCTGTTAATTGATCATCAGATTAATTTAATATCCCTTACAGAGACTTGGTTAGGGCAAGATGATTACGTTGGTTTGAATGAATCAACTCCCTCTGGTTATTGAAACTGTCAAAATCCCAGAAGTTCTGGTCGTGGAGGAGGAGTAGCAACAATTTACCATTACAAATTACTAGTTAATGTAAAGCAAAAAAACACGATATAATTCCTTTGAGGGCCTGGTCCTCAGTATTGGGCACTTTAGCAATTTTAGGCTAAACCCAATTTTATTTGCCACAGTTTATCGTCCTCCATCAACCTACTCAGAGTTTTTATTTGAATTTGCTGAATCCTTAGCTGATTTAGTGCTGAAATCAGATATAATAATTATAGTAGGGGACTTTAATATACATGTAGATGTAAACAGTGATTGCCTTAATTTGGCATTTAATTCAATATTAGACTTGATGGGGTTTTCTCAGAAAGTAGGAAATTCTACCCATTATCTCCATCATACATTGGACCTTGTTCTGATATATGGCATAGAAATAAAAAATCTGGTAATGTCTCCTCATAACCCTGTACTGTCAGACCATTGTCTGTTAACCTTTGATTTTACTATTTCTGACTGTCTGGCTCCTAAGGAAAAATATTACTACAGTAGATGCCTCTCAGATGATGTTGTTACCAAATTTATGCAGACTGTTTCCTCTATGCCATGTGTCAACACAACAGAAATAAGCTATAGACAGCTTGCTCCTTCTGTAATTGATAGCATGGTAGATAGTGTTACAGTTTCTCTGCATCAGACTCTAGACATGGTGGCCCCTTTAAAAAAGAAAAAGTCTAATCAGAGATTTCTAACTCCTTGGTTCAACACAGAAACTCGTAGCTTAAAACAGAAGACTTATCAATTAGAAAGAAAATGGTGCTCCAGTAATTTAGATTAAATCTATTTAGCTTGGAGAAATCATCTTTTAATTTATATTAAAAAAAAAATCTCTGAGAAAAGCTAGAACAAGTTATTATTCTGCATTAATAGAAGAGAACAAGAATAATCCCAGGTTTCTTTTCAGCACTGTAGCCAGGCTGACAAAGAGTCAGGACTCTGTCAATCCTAGCATTCCCTTAGAGCTTACTAGTCAGGACTTTATGAACTTTTTCAATAATAAAATTTCATCTCTCAGAGATAAAATCAGTCAGATTCTTCCCACAGTTAACTTAAATACAGTAACTACTACAACTCCTTCAACTGACATCTGTTTGGATCAGTTTACTCCAATTGACATTTTAGAGTTACCGTAGACAAAAGAGTTTCCTCATCCAAGCCTTCAACTTGTTTTTTAGACCCTATTCCTGCCAAGTTATTTAAAGAAGTCTTCCCATTTATTGGTAGCTTTATTCTTCAAATAATCAATTCTTCACTAACTTTAGGCCATGTACCATAGGCTTTTAAAACTGCTGTAATTAAACCCTTACTCAAAAAGCTAACGCTGGATCCAGGAGTTTTAGCTAACTATAGACCAATCTCTAATCTCCCTTTCATTTCAAAAATCTTAGAAAGAGTTGTTGCTATGCAATTCTTTGACCACTTGCAGGGAAATGGTTTATTTGAAGAGTTTCAATCTGGGTTCAGAATCCATCATAGTACTGAAACAGCCTTAGTGAAGGTCACTAATGACCTCCTGATCGCATCGGATAATAGACTTGTTTCTGTATTTGTCCTTTTAGACCTTAGTGCAGCTTTTGATACTATCAATCATAATATTCTACTTGATAGATGAGAACACTATGTTGGACTAAATGGAACTTTGTTGCAGTGGTTTAGATCTAATTTATCTGATAGGTTCCAGTTTGTTCATGTCAATAATGAGTTTTCTTTCAACTCAAAGCTCAGTCATGGAGTTCCACAGGGATCTGTGCTAGGCCCTACTCTTTTTCGTTTATATATGCTTCTGTTAGAACCCTTTGATGCATAAGCGGGGTAACAATGACCCCAGCGGTTGTTTTTTTTTGCAATATCTTTGTAATTTTAATTTTTTATCATTTAATCTCCCATGTATTCCTCAAATAGGTTGTGTTTGACATGAGGCCATTTGGATTTGTATATAATTGTTACATTTTTTTTAAGTAATTGCATTTTTTGTATCAATACCACACTTTTCCATATGTGGGGTCAAAAATGACCCCAAGCTTTTCCCAAGCTGTCCCCTTTTGAATTTCACCAAGGTTATCAGTAACACTGTAGACGCTGCAATTAGCATCTCAGACTGGATGCCAAGGGTAAACAGAGAGGGTAAACAGTTGAGGACAATAGGTATTGTTTGATGCATATGTGGGGTCAAAAATGACCCCAAGCATTTCCCAAGCTGTCCCCTTTTGAATTTCACCACGGTGATAAGTAACACTGTAGACGCTGTGATTAGCATCTCAGACTGGATGCCAAGGGTAAACAGAGAGGGTAAACAGATGAGGACAATACAGTGTACACAGTGAGGACAATGTAGGTATTGTGAGATGCAGGGGTCAAAAATGCCCGAGCAGTTGGGTTTTTTTTTTTTTTTTTTGTTACTTATTTGTACCCGTAGGTAGACTTGGTTTGCAGTCTGGTGACAAGCCACCGGCTGCTGGTCACTGCGTGCGCGAGCGCCCTAAACCTACATGTTTTTGGTGTGCGGGAGGAAACCGGAGAAATCCCGGAGTAAACCCGCGCAACACGGGGAGAACATGCAAACTCCACACAGTTCACTGTTGGTCGGGGGCTGGGATCGAACCCACGATCTCATGATCCCCGCGGTCCCCCGGCCAAGGGTAAAACTGTGCTGCCACAGTGCTAAACCACTGCGCCACCATGCAGCCAATATCTTTGTTTTGCAATAACAGTTTTGCAATAAAAGTTTTGCAATATCTTTGTAATTTTAATTTTTTAGAATTTAATCTTCCATGTATTCCTCAAATAGATTGTCTTTGACATGAGGCCATTTGGATTTGTATCTAATTGTTATATTTTTTTAATTGCATTTTTTGTATCAGTACCACACTTTTCCATATGTGGGGTCAAAAATGACCCCAAGCTGTCCCCTTCTTTTGTTGACCAAAATATAATTTAAAATAATAATAATAATAATAATAATCACCCAAAATATAATAAAAATAATCATCTTTAACCAAAATGAAAGAAATTTCTGAAGTTTACAGCATAAAACACACTCATTCTAGTTGGGGTCATTTTGACCACACTCATGGAAGAGTGTTGCAATTGGTTGGTCATGCATCTAAGGGTTAGGCAACATTATTAGAAAGCACTGTATACATTTTCATTGTTATGCAGATGACACACAATTATGTCTGTCAATGAAGCCAGATGATAGTACAGTGATCCCTCACTTATCGCGGTTAATGGGTTCCAGAACCGACCGCGAAAAGTGAAAAACCGCGAAGTAGCGTCACCCCTAATGACGCCATCCATAAATAATACGTACGTTCATTCTCTCTTTCTCTCTCGTGTGATACGTGTGTGTGTGTGTGTAAGTGTACATACATACGTAGATGTAAATAAAGTGTACATAAATATGTTTTTAGAACTCTTTTATTCTTATAGCAAGATACGTAACTCAAGATGAAGATGATTTACTGCACAGGTTAATGAGAGCTTTACTGCTCCTCAGGTGACGCCTCATCGTCAGGTGCTAGAAGCGCAGGATCGTCGAGGACAGCTTCCGGTAGAGCTGGAGAAGCTGCAGGAGGCGGCATAGTGGCTCGACGGGAAGACTATTTCGCACAAAATGGCACAAGAGAACAGCAAAAAGTTCCACGCGGCGAGACTAAGAAACACTAGCGATAAAAAGCAATGAATGCGGTCTTCCTTCACTGCATGGGCGTTCGGCAGGGAGAGAAGGTGGGTGAAACATCTCGGCCAATCAGCTTGCGGGGTGAAACGTCTCGGCCAATCAGCTTGCGAGATTTCCGAGCCGAGCCAACACGAGAACAGCGAACAGAGAGGTGGATTTTTGAGTTGTGCGGGCTCTCCGTGTTGATACCTGATGTTCTAATGTAGTCTCCCTGCCTTCTGCTAGCGCCCGCCCATTATTTCTCAATTTTGAATTTTTGATGAATATTTTTGAAAAATCCACGATGCACTGAGGGCGCGAAAGGTGAAACGCGAAGTAGCGAGGGATCACTATAATCAATTAGCCAAGTTAGAAGCCTGTCTTAAGGAAATCAAAGCTTGAATGACTTGTAATTTCCTGCTATTAAATTCAGATAAGACTGAAGTCATTCTTACCTTCTTGTGGTGCGGTGGCGCAGTGGTTAGCACTAAGGCAGCACAGCAACTCACCCTTGGCCATGGGATCCCTGGTTCGATCCCAGCCCCTGACCAAAAGTGATCTGTGTGGAGTTTGCATGTTCTCCCCGTGTCTGCGTGGGTTTACTCCAGGAGTTCTCTGGTTTCCTCCCACAGGTGAAAAACATGCAGGTTAGGTTAATTAGAGACTCTAAAGTGGCCCTAGGTGTGAATGTGTGTGTGAATGGTAAAGGGATAGTGCCGTACCGTGGTTGCTTCATCCATCCAGGTGGATGCCCTCAATTTCCCCTCTGGTGATCAATAAAGTATACAAAATCATTAAAAAAAAAATTCTTGTTGGTCCAAAAAACCTTAGAAATACCTTTCCAAATCAACTTTTAGTTTGGATGCAGTTACTCTTTCTCTTAATAGCTTTGTGAGGAACCTTGGAGTTATTTTTGATCAAGATCATCTGGAAAGATACAAATGGTCCCCTCCAGTATACAACTAGGACAATATCAGTCGCTACGGAGGGTGACAATATGTATGGGTACATATTCATACTATGTAGGATAACTAAGTAGACGGTTATGCTGTTTATTCCATCTAGCTACAATGCTCCGCACTGTGTGTATACTGTATATATTTATGTGTCCATATGTATATTCGCTGCTCTTGTTTTACTTGTCTTCTTGATTGTTGCTCTGAGTGTTGCTGTCCCTGTGCTGTTGCAATCCTGGAATTTCCCGATTGTGGGACTAATAAAGGCTTATCTTATCTTATCTTAAGATCTGTTTTTCAATTCACATATTAAATTTGTTTCTAAGACTGCCTTCTATCATTTGCGTAATATTGCCAAGATTAGGAGCATCTTGTCTCATAGTGATTCTGAGAAACTGATCCATGCTTTTGTTAGCTCTACATTAAATTATTGTAACTCTTTATTATCAGGTTGTCCTAAAACATCTCTTAAAAGTCTTCAGTTGATCCAAAATGCTGCAGCAAGAGTTTTAACAGGTACTAGAAAAAGAGATCATATCTCTCCGGTTCTGGCCTCCCTTCATTGGCTTCCCATAGAGTTTAGAATTAAGTTTAAAATCCTTCTTCTCACTTTCAAAGCTCTAAACAATCAGGCCCCTTTTTATTTAAAAGATCTGATATTACCCTATTATCCTAACAGAGCACTACGCTCCCAAAATGCTGGATTACTTGTAATACCTAGAATCTCCAAAAGTACAATGGGGGGCAGAGCCTTCAGTTATCAAGCTCCTTTCTTGTGGAACCAGCTGCCAATCTGGATTTGGGAGTCAGACTCAATCTCTGTTTTTAAGAATGGGGTTAAAACCTTCCTTTTTTGATATAGCCTACAATTAGGGAGGGATCATGTGTCTCTGAACCCTCCCTTACTTATGCTGCTAATAAGTTTAAACAGCCGGGGGACCTCCAATAATTGCACTGGGCTTCACTCCTTTCTTCACTCTCAATGAGGTTTTTTTTTTTTTTTTTTTTTGCTGGTCATTAACATCTGTTTGTTCTCTCCCGTAGACTGAGTCCCCATCGTGCTGTTTGCTCTCTATATGTCTGTTCTTTTCACCTTCACTATCCCCTCACCCCCCCAGCCAGTCGCAGCAGATGACTGCCCCTCCCTGAGCCTGGTTCTGCTGGAGGTTTCTTCCTGTTTAAAGGGAGTTTTTCCTCTCCACCATCGCCAAGTGCTTGCTCACAGGGGATCGCCTCATTGCTGGGGTCTTTCTGCAGTTGTGGGGGTTTCCCCTACAGTTGAAAGTGCTATGAGATGACTGTTATTGTGAAATGTCGCTATTGTGGAGGTAAAAGATCAGGTGAGATGCGACGAGCTGGAAGGTTGCAGAGTTTTATTACCTCCAACATAATGAGACGTACTTTGTAGCTCTGCGCGCTACTGTGCTGTTGAGACATGTCACACAAGCTCTTTTATACAGTGATACAGGAAGAGAGAATGCATGGCACATTAGCATATCAGTCAATACACATGATAAGCATGACCAACTGGTGCCCAGATGTCCTCTGCTTCATCCTGGGGATGTATACACAACAGTCCATTGTTATGTTTGCCCCCGGGGCTCTCTGTCCGTATGTAAATTGTCCTCTGCTTCCTCCAGACCTGCTGAGTGTGAGGAATGTCCTTGCAGAGTGTGGTGGGTCACCACAGGGCTCCCCCCAGAACACTCAGAAGGGGCTGTGACCCCCCCCCCCCCCCCTCCCGGTCGTTTGGGCTCCAGCTGCATGTCAGTCCGTGGTGGTGGTGGGGGAAGACAGTGTGCTCCGCTCCAGGTCCCAGCACGTTGGAACGGCCGTAGATCGTGGGCGCACGGGGCCGGTGCGCGTCGTGCGTAATGGAACCAACCAGCGATCGGCCGGCTTTAGGGAGTGATGTGCGAGAAGAGCGCTGTGGAGGAGGAGGGGGAGGGGGTGGGAGTAAGTGAGTGCCGGCCTGGGACATCAAAGGTGTCTAGGCCGTGCCAAAATTGCGTGTGGATCTGCAATGGTGAGGGACTTTCCCGGTAAACCGGGGCAGTGATCCTCAGCGGCTGTGAAAAGAAAAAAAAAAAAAAAGTCTCTGACTCCTCTCGCGGCTCGGTCCAGCGAGGATGTGGGGAAGGCGAACAGCCAAATTCCCCGAGGATGCGTAGCTGGACTTGGTGGTGTGGCTTTAGGGGTGGATGCAGCCCTAAAGCCCTCGGGGACAGCAATCGGCTAGACTCCCGTTGTGCGCCGTGGCTGAGAAACCCATACTAAGTCCTGTGTGCGGGCTGCATGTCTGCTTCAGGTGCGTGAGCAGCTCTGAAGGTTCTGAGGATGGCGATCGGCCGTGTTTCTCGGGCATGTGCAGCGGCGGAGGACGCTGTATCAGTCTGTGGAGCCGGTCTGTCCCTGTGCGTGGCACACGCTTGGCACAGTGACCACATAACTGGCAGCTGCACTGCCCTCATAATCCTGTGGTGTGCGTGCGGGGCTTCTGTGCGCAGGAGGTCCGCTGTTGTGAGGTGAGTCAGGGTCAGAGAGCTTGGTGGAAATCAATGCAGACGGCGCAGATGACTTTCCCCATTCAGGCTGCTTCCTTCGGTTCGCTCGTGTCGCCGTTCATGGTGTGTGTCGGTCCCAGCACTGCCGCTGATCCTCGTGGGTGTGGATGAAGAGGCTGCAGGCGTTCACTGGTCCTCTGGAGTCCACAGCATGGTGAGAGGGAGCAGACGGTCATTCTCTCCTGTCAGGTCACCAGTGTGGAGGGAAAAGATCAGGCGAAGAGTGCACCATGACACGTCGGGGCTTCCCTTCCTGGTCATCTCCGGGGTGTTCGCCTCGTGTTCCATTATTCGTCAAGGGTCACCAGTGTGGAAGTAATAAATCAGGCGATATGCGACGAGCTGGAAGGTTGCAGGGTTTTATTACCTCCAACATAATGAGACGCACTTTGTAGCTCTGTGCGCTACTGTGCTGTTGAGACATGTCACACAAGCTCTTTTATACAGTGATACAGGAAGAGAGAATGCATGGCACATTAGCATATCAGTCAATACACATGATAAGCACGACCAACTGGCGCCCGGATGTCCTCTGCTTCATCCTGGGGATGTATACATAACAGTCCATTGTTCTGATTTCCCCCAGGGGTTCTCTGTCTGTATGTAAATTGTCCTCTGCTTCCTCCAGACCTGCTGAGTGTGAGGAATGTCCTTGCAGAGTGTAGTGGGTCACCACACTATATAAATAAAGTTGAATTGAATTGAATTGAATTGAACTTCACCGATGAGTGGGCTGCAGCCCCAGCAGGGCACCCTTTGGAACCAACTGAGCCAGCACAGCCAGGGCCTCGCCTGGTCCGGGTCTGACAGAGACCCCATCAAGTTCAAGGACTATGTTACTGACTCTGAGTTTGTAAGTAGCTAGTGCATGACCTGGCATGTGGCATAATACCCCACAGGGTCATGTTGGTACACCAGCAGTCTACGCGGTTGCCCAGCTAGAAATATGTGTTCAGGTTGCAGCTCCGTATATTAGCTTGTTTATTTGTGAATATGCACTAATGTGTACAATGTTCTTTGCATTTTCGGGGGGGGGGGGGTAAATGTAGTATATGTGACATGCCGCACTGCAAATGCATGCACACATGCACAGGTGACGTCAGTACGTCAAGGGTATTTAAAGGCACACGCTGCAACATGCTACCACTTCTTGCTTTCATCTGCACTAAGCTCTGTATTCTGGCATGTTCTTAGCCCAGAAATGTTCAGCTCAGCACATGGTCGTGTCCGCCCATTCTTCAGACAAAAGATGAGTGCTCACGCAAAGGAGGATGCTTTCCATGGCAAACAGCTTTTCTCAGCACACCTGTTAGTGTTGGTAGCTGTTAGCTAAAATTATTTTCATTTAATTGGATTAACCAAGTGTTTTCAGGATATATTGTTTGAATTACAGTACTTCCTCTCTAATTATATTTTTAGTGAAATAAGCAGGCGAAGTTAGGTTGAAGAAAAAAATGTTTTTTTTATTGGTATTTTGTATCAGCTTGACAGTCTTGCTAGCAGCCACTGTAATTGGAAGAATTTGTTGCAGTAATAGACCATTGCCTAACTACTAATGTTTTCAATACAACATTTTTGTGAATTTGTTAAATATATAATCCATTATGTTACGTTTGGAAATAAGGCTGTAAGTTGAGGCAAACTTTATTGACCGTCAGAAAAGGAGAAAGCGGCACAGCACAGTGGGCAGCTGGTAGTAGGTATGGCACCAAGAGAGAGAGCTGGCCCTGGCAGCCGTATCATATACGCCTTAACATGCAGACGTCACCTGTGCCTGTGTGCATCTGCAGCACAGTGTGTCATGTAGTTTCCCATACATGACATTTACTCCCCCCTTGAAAAGCTCAAAATATTTACCCAGGCAAATTAGCCTTAGCAGGGCAGCAGGCAAAGCATACATATTAACATATCGGCTAATGTAACGCAGAATATATACCTGGTTGGGGCGAACGGGCCATTATAATGAACCTCCTAAAGCACATTTTCAACCAAAACATTTCTAACTAGGCAATCGGGTAGACTGCCGGTGTGCCTGCCTGGTCATGTGAGTTATTCTGCCACTGACCAGATCATGCACTGACTATCAGTGTATTTACAGTCAGTAACATAGACCTCAAGATGAATGGGTCTCCATCGGACTTGTACCAGATGGGTCTTGGGCTGCATTGGGCCAGTTGGTTCCAGTGGACGCCCCACTGGAACTGCGAACAATTCGTCAGCGAAGTCCCAGGCTGGGTGGGCTGGCTTGGTCACGGTCCATTGATCAGGACCGGGAGGTGGTGTTATCCTTCTGCGGTGGCTGACACGCCATCGCGGCCCATCAGTCAGAAGAAAGGAGGCTGGTCCTAGCTGATGTTGACCAGAAGGAGTGCAGCTTGAACGCGCGATCGGGCCAACATGCCCAGACCTAGTTGAACACCGTGAGTGGAGGGCGTTCCGCTCGGCATTCCTTCTTCATGTAGTGTTGCTGTTGCTCGACAACCCTGTTGTTATGGGAGAGCACCACCGCTGGAGTGTCATCTGATGGAGGACGTGGCTGGTTCTTTTCAGCTATGGCTTGCAACTCCTGCAGTGATGCAGCAGCTTGAGAAGGGTCGTGCTGTGTAAGGACCAGCTCCAGGTCCTGTGTGGATGTGGTCTGGGGCTCCTGAAGTGGCTCCGGGTCTTGCGTAGATGCGGTCTGGAGCTCCTGTGGTGGCTCCAGGTACTGCAAGGATACTGTGAGGATCAGTAATGAGTCTCCTGTGCTCTGCTCGTTGTGTGGTGTGAAGCAGGGAGTGGCTGTATCCACCTCTGAGTGCAGTGGACTCAGACTGTCGTCGGTCATACCGGGGCCTGTGATGGAGAAGCCCACTCCACAGAATAAGTCCCACCCCAGGATATTAGTGCCATGATGTGTGACCTGGGACAAGAATGCTGGGAGAGTTCTGTCGCTGTAATGCACTTGGAAGATGACATTTCTGTTTGTCTTGGAGCATTTGTTGTCTGGCAGTTCCACCATGTCTGGTCGCCGGGGGGTTATCCTTCTAATCATGGCTTCGTTCATCAGGGACCTTGAGGCAGCGGTGGCTAGCACCACCAGTATGCTGACACCAAGCAGCTTCACTATACACTGCTGCACTGACCAGTTCTCGGGGGCCACAAAGTTGGTGGTGTCCACACTGGATGTGGGGGTGAAAGGCTGAGCAGCCAGGATTGACTATGGGGAGCATGGGTCAGGGCCTGCTAGCTGCGATGTTAACTAGGAAGCCGCTTCTAGCTCTAGCTCTGATGCTAACTCCACCACGTTTGCCAGTGGCAGGCTGTCCGACACCATCATTAGCTTCTCCTCCAGCCTCGGGTTCATTGCATGCACCGCTAACTGGCTCTGTACCATCATTTCCTCCCTGTTGCCAAAGTCACATGTACTAGCTAAACAGTGGAGGTTGGTTACATACTGTTGGGCCGACTCATCCTTTCACTGTTCATTGTTGAGAAAAGCAAGCACCCGGGCTGTCATGTTCCGATTATCAGCAAAATATTCAGTCAAAAAAGAACCACAGTCATCGTACGTGTTCACAGGTCCAAGAGTTCGGAAGATATGTTGTCCCTCATTGCCCAGGCTATGAATTACCATAGCTCGAGGCCTAGCCTTGCTAGGTTTAGCTAAGTTGGTGGTGGACATGAACGTTTCAAATGACTCATGCCAACAAGACCAAGGAAGAGGCGGCTCACCAGGCAGGACAAGGAACGGTGGTAGAGGTGTCCTAATTGGGTTTTTTTATCCTTGGTTTTGCATAGGTCATCCTCGTCGCCAAAATGTTATGGCTGGAAATAAGGCAAACACCAATGTTACACTCGTCAGGTGAAGAAGAGGCAATTTGACGACTTTTCAGTGGTTTATTGTCTTTTTACAACACCAGGCACGGCACTTCGACACGGGACATCGCTCAACAACCGCTACAACTTCTTCTCGCGTGTTCTAACAACTTAACAGTGTCTCATCACAACCGAGCGCCACTTGTGGCGCAAAAGCGCTACTGCTTTTACTGACAAACAGTTTAAACTAAAACAGTCCAAATTACAGTCTTTTAGATACATTTCCTATAAATGCTTATATTAGCCATTTGCATCTAAATTACAGTCTTTTAGACACATTTATTATAAATGCTTGTATTAGCCATCAGCATCTAATCACATCTAATTAAAAATGTTTTCTGGGGATTTTCTAGGGGGGTGTCCAACATTTAATTTTTCCTACACTCACCCCTCGAAAATTTAATGTTGACCCTGTAGCACCTTGGGAGAGTCAGATTCCTAGCATCTCAGACGAGAGACAGTGAATAAACATGGGAGACAAAAGAGCAGGAGTCTCCTGGTGAGAGAGCGAGAAGGAGTCAAGGATGTAGGGGGTTGAATGCAGTGTGATGCAAATGTCCTGTTGTGTGTGATGTAAGCCGTGAAACTTAAGAGGAGAGTCTCTGGTAAAAAGTTCAGCTGTTCTGTGCTCGTGAGATGTGAGTGTGAAATAAATCATTTTGAAATGAACCTGCTTGTGATTTCACACACTCCACAACCCAACATTACAAACAACTTTCCAAAGCTACTCTTCTTTTTTTTTTTTCCACAGTCCACATTTGGTAACCATGTATCTCATGTAAGTAGAATATTACTAAGTAGGAGTCAGAGTTCATTAGAGTCCATAAAGATGCAAACTGGTAATAGTCCATAGTACAGCATGTATCTCCTGTTCCATGCAATACATTCGCAGAAGAGGTCTTTGTGCACGATAACCATCAACCGCTCCATCCACCATGGTGAGTTTCTGTATCTTTCCTGAGAGTAAGGGTACTCAATCTAGTCATAGCCTACCAAATAAACCATTATGTGATGCCTGTACCTTAATAACACGCTGAAAATCTTTTTTTTTAAATCAACAATAAAAGTAACTTGGTGATGAGTTTAGTAACTACTCATTTACTTTCCAACACATCTATGTCTGAACAATGGCTATTTCTAGCTTCTACACATCTTATATGTGTTTTAAACAGATGAAGTGCGAGGCTGGCCTAACTTATCATAAGTAAATATCAACTTCTGCTTTCTCACTCTTGAAGGATATGTTTTAGCAGGGATGTAGACAGGTCCCTCCTGGTCACTGGAACCGGACTCCGACAACACATCACCCTGGTCCTGGTCTGCCTCAGCTGGATCTGGGACCACCGGATTGTTGACCTCTGGTGCCAGCTGCACCTGTGTGGCGTCATCTGTGTCCTGGTCTGCCTCAGCTGGATCTGGGACCACCGGATTGTTGACCTCTGGTGCCAGCTGCACATGTGTGGCGTCATCTGTGTCCTGGTCCTCACCCTCCGGAGTAGTGTCACTGTGCGGGTAGAACTCCGGTGCATCAGCTGTCAGTGGATGGTGACTTTGATCCTTTCCAGCTCATAGTCCGATTATGGCGCTCCAGCCCTCTTCAGCTTCATCGACTGTGCTGTTTTGACTGTCCACATATCTTTGCCTTTTAGACTTTCTTTCTCTTGTTTTATTAGAGGGAGGCTCCACTGTTTCCATGGAAAGAAAGTCACAGGGTAACAAAAGGTTTCTGTGCATGATCTGAGTGTGCCCCTTGCCATTTTCACGTCTGATTTCATACACTGGGCTGTCTGGGTACTTCTTTTGGGTCACTACATACACTTTGTCTTCCCAGAATGATCTTAATTTTCCTGGCCCACCTTTCTCGGTCAAGTTTCGGACCAGTACTCTGGATCCAGGGAGCAACTCAGCACCGTGAACCTTTCTATCATAAAGGGCTTTACTTCTCATCCCTTCTTTGTTTGCTGTTTTAGAGGCGAGTTTGTAAGCTTCAGTCATTTTGGCCCTCCACTTTTCAGCATAGTCCTAGTGAGAAGCGCTCTGCTCTTTTATTGTGAGGCCAAACATGAGATCAATGGGCAGCTTGGGACTACGGCCAAATAGCAGAAAATATGGCGCGTACCCCGTAGCCTCGCTGCGCGTGCAGTTGTAGGCATGAACCACTTTTGCCAGAGAGGACTTCCAGTCTTCCTTGGCTGCTTCGGGCAAGTTTCTGAGCATTGCCAACAGTGTACGATTGAATCGTTCCACCTGCCCATTCCCTTGGGGGTGGTAAATGGTAAATGGCATTCACTTATATAGCGCTTTTATTCTCATCTCTTGATGACCAAAGCGCTTTACAGATCCTGCTATCCACCCATTCACACACACATTCACACACTGATGGTGGCATGGTAGGGCGTTGTCCGGGACCCCTGCACCCCACTGTACTCTTGTAGTTTTGCAAAGAGTTTATTTTGGAACTCTCTGCCCTGATCGTGGTGGAGACGTGTGGGGAAGCCAAATTTGAGGGCAAAATCCCCAAATATCTTCTCAGCAGCGGTGTAGGCAGCTTTGTTGCGACAAGGATAAGCCTGGGCAAAGCGAGTGAAGTGGTCCACCAGAACCAGGATATACTCATATCCTCCTTTGCACCTCTCCAAGTGCAGGAAATCAACGGACACGAGTTCGAATGGATACGTGGTGACAATGTTAGTCAGTGGTGCCCTGGTTGGCTTATTGGGATGTTTATTCTTTAAACAACTGCAAACTTTAGTGATGTAGTGCTCAACATCCCTTTGCATATGAGCCCAGTAAAAGTGCTTCCTTATCAGGTTCATCACCCTCTCCACCCCTACATGGCCCACGTTTTCGTGGAGCTCTTTAAACACGAGCTTGTGGAACTTATGGGGTAGAAGTAGCTGGTCATGTGATGCCATTCTCCTGTAAAGCAGTTCATCTTCTTCTAGGTACAGTTTGTGTTTTTGCCTGACTAGAGCTGTAATTTTACTGTTCAGCTGTTTCCCACTTTTTGGCCATTGCTTTGTCACCACATAATGCAACACCTCTCCAATCACAGAGTCTTCTTCCTGAGCTCTTTTTAGGGCAGTCTTTGGTATTTCAGCTACAGAGCTGGCTTACTAGATCTGCTTCACTAATGAAAGTGGAACTAGTGACTGGGCAGAACCATGGTTCATTTTCTTGTGACTTTACCTTGACTGCCTGTGCTACACAGTGCATTACATCAGGATCTTGTGTGCATTTGTTCATGTACTGCTCCATATCTAGGGGCATACATGAGAGGCCGTCTGCATCTCTATTGGCTTTCCCAGGGCGGTACTTAATCACAAACTGGAAATCAGCTAGTTCTGCTACCCGCCTCTGTGTGGTTGCATTTAGCTTTGCGGTGGTGAGCACATAAGTGAGGGGATTATTGTCCGTATAGACAGTGAATGGTGGGGAATAGTAAAGGTAATCCCGAAACCTCTCACATATGGCCCACTTCAGGGCAAGAAACTCCAGCTTCCCTGAATGAAGGTGGTAATTTTTCTCTGGATTTGACAGTGTCCTGGAGCCATACGCTATCACCACCAGTTTGCCTTGTTGTCGCTGGTATAACACCGCCCCAAGCCCCTCCTGTGAAGCGTCACAGTGCAAAATGAAGGATTCCTCAAAGTTCGGGTAACCTAACACTGGGGGCTGGGACAGAAAGTCAGTAAGCTGACAGAGCACTGCATGATGCTCAGGGCGCCACCTAATTGCATGGGATGAGGGCAACTGGCCACTTTCTTTCTTTTTGACATGTTTTTTTGAGTTTTGTTTTGCTTTGTCTGTGTGGTCGTTAGCAAGAAGGTCGTAAAGAGGCTTTGCTATATGGGAGAAGTTTGGAATATAGCTGCGGTAGTATGAAATAAAGCCTAGCAATTTCCTTAGCTCTCCAACAGTGGAAGGTTGCTGCTGTTTTAGGGCCTGCACCAGGGCAAGGTCCGCAGGGTCCATAGTGTAGCCCTGTTTTGTTACCATTTTGCCAAGGAAATGTACCTGCTGCTTGAATAACTCACATTTCCGGGGAGTCAGCTTCACCCCATGGCTTTGGTAGCTGTGCAGGACGTTTCTCAGGTCTCGCAAGTGGTCTTAAAAAGTCTGTGAATGAACAAGGTTATCATTGAGGTAAGGCAGACAAATATCATCTCTCAACCCTCACAAACACTCCTCCATAGATCTTTGGAATGCTGCTGGTGCTGAGGACAAGCCAAATGGGATTCTTACCCATTCTAACAAACCCCACGGGGTGATAAAGGCAGTGAGGGGCCTACTCGACTCTTCCAGGAAACCCTGGTGATATGCCTTCCCTTGGTTGAGGACTGAAAACCAGGCACTCCCATTCAGACTGTTCAGCATATCTTGTATGCGGGGGATTGGGTGTCTGTCAGGTATAAACTTCTTGTTCAGCTCTCTAAAATCGCAGCACAAGCGCAGACCTCCATCTTTCTTTCGCACACAGACGACTGGACTAGAGTACGATGACTTAGATTTGGTGATCCAGCCCCTGTTAAGCAGGTCTTCTAAATATTCTTTTACTTCTTTATGAAGTGGCCTGGGGACAGAGATATAAGTCTTTTTGACAGGAGTGGGATCCTTGAGTCTTATTTTCAACTGTAAAGAGGGAATTGTCCCTACATCATACTCATCACAGGAAAACGCTTTCCGTTCCTCCCGTAGTAGCTATCTCACTTGCTCTTGTTGTGTGGGAGAGAGACGATCAAGAGGGACTGGGGGGGTCCCACATGTCCATAGTCTCTTTGACAGCACAGTCCATCTCTGTCTCTTCATTTCTTCCTGTTTCACTCGTCATCGAGTCTGCTGCCGCTTGGCTTACAGTCATTGTTCTAATGTCTGCCGGGTAAGTAGTTTTAACTCTCTGTGTCTGTCCCAAAATGGTCTTAGCTAGCAGCTGGATATCACGAGAAGTACGGTTTGTTATAGGTATTTTGAACACAGACCGACTTCCTTTCCGTAACTGCACCACCCCACTTTGCATCTGCAAACCCTCCGGTAGTTGCGTGTACTGACTCAGTTCAAACAGGACGTCTTAGGTGTCTGTAAGTGGGCCTGCTCTGACAAAACCTTTAACTGCTTTGGTTTTGCCAGCTGGGATGGTGACTAACTCACTGCCAACTTTTACCATTCCTTCCCCCAGCCTATCCTCCTCACTTTGCATCACCTTCAAAAATACCTCTGTTTTCTTACAGTCAAATGAGAAGGCTGCACTAACAGCTTCACTGATGGCACAAGGAGGTCCAATTCCCATCTTCAAGACATGCGCAATCACGTTGAACCCAGTGATAGGCTGCTCTGCCACTCCACCCTCCTTCACCACTAACACAGGAACTAAGAGTTCCACCTGTTGGCCACTATCTGTTGGCAGCTTGAAAGTGACTTCGACCCACCCTGAGAATGGAATCGGTGTCTGGTTCACTGCCCTTCCCTCCAGAATACTTGGACCCACCAACTCGGCTAAGTCCCTGACTGTGGTGTGTGGCATGTGCTCCTGTCTCCAGGTGTCATTCATCAAGCAGACCTGTGACCCTGTGTCCCACAACACTTCTGTCTCCTTATCGTTGAGAAAGCAGGTTATGACATATTTTTTTTCCAACCAAATTGAGCAACTGTGATCTGCGATTAGGGGACAGTAGATTAACACGGACCGTTTCTTCAGGAGGTGCCTCTGCTTTAGCTACCAGCCTTGCTTCCAACTTCCGAATACTGTCAGTGACTAGCTTGTACAGATCTTGTGTGTTAGCTTGTGTTGATGTGGTTGGGACAGTACTGGCAGCCATGTCTACTTGCCCTGTCCTTTTACCAGGTCTCTTCCCTGTCCGACATTCCCTTGACATGTGGCCGCTGATTCCACATCTGAAGCAGTGGTCGCACTGATCACCATTGCTGGTGGAATGACAGCTTTTGCAACCACGTGTCCTGCTCGCTCTTTGAGCATGGGGTGCTCTGGGAGACTCACGTATGGCCTTCTTTATCTCCTCCATTTCACCCTTCAGTTGCGTGACTATGTCCAGGAGCTCAGATTCCGTGCGGGTTACTGTGTTTTGGGGTTTAGGGGTTTTACCTTTTGTCGATGGTGGAGGGCGTTCTTGGCCATCCACTCTTCCCACGGTTGCATCCTGACCTGACAGGCTGTCCACTCGGCATTCTCGGACTTTGGGTTCTTTTGTGTGCCTCTTGAACTTTTGGTGTCGTTCCCACTCGAGACTGGCTGCTGCATTTGTCTTAGAAATCAGAAGCTCATCTGTGATGGCAGGATCCTCCAGATAGCGTTTCGGTTGGTACTTCACATCAGCACTAATCAGTCCCGTTTCCACCGTCCTCAGAAACTTCCTCTGGATAAGGTCAGCGCTATACTGCTCTTCCGTGCCCGGCTCTCTGGATGCTACCAAAAGTCTTTCTTTTAACTCAATGGCACGGAACAGGAAGTTCTGAGGTGACTCGTTACTGTCTTGTGTGAGGTTTATCAGGCGATTGTACAAGTCAGTGGAACTATCCTCTTTATAGTGTCCTCGCAGGATGGTGCGCAGCTGTGGCAAGGTGAGATCTGACTTGATCTCCAGCATATCTCGCAAACTCAGTCCGGGACTCACTGCTCTGACAACAGCCTCGATTATCTCAGCCTCACTGTGATTTTTTTTAGGCCCATATCAATCTGGTGAATGAGGTTAGAATAAGACAACTTGTCTCTTTGGCCCCTCTCTCCTATCTGACCATTTATCCTAAAGTCTCGTTTAATGGTCACCTCTGGTATTAGGGGCGCTGAGGGGGCCGCGGGCTGTGCCAGAAAAGGGCGACTTTGTGGCTGAGTGGTCGCGTTAGTGGTAAGCCTTGCTATTTCCTCTTCAATCTTTTTAGTTGAATCAAGAAAACTTTCGTGTAGAGCGGCATATTGTTTTTGTAAACTTGCGAGTGCCTCCGGATCCCGACCCACGCCGGCCGCTGCCGCCGCCTGCGATGGCTGTTCGCTTTGCTTAGCTTCGGTAGCACATGTAAGTAGCTTTAGCAGAAACGCGCGGGCTACATCCTCTTCTTCGTTTTCAACGGTCTTTTCCACCTCCTCGTTTAACAGTCGTACCAGCGTGTACTTTTTAGACGGCTTGACTGGGTTTATCTTTGCAAACAAACAGACCTTGTGTAGCTGTTCGGGCTGTAGTTGCACCAAGGGCTCGCTTAGCTTATCCTGCAGCTGCTACAAATTCCATCGGGTTTTTTTTTTTTTTTTTTTTTTTTTTTATATTTGCACACTCACCGTCTTGGGCACGACTGAACCATCCTCTGCTACCAAATTTTGTTACACTCGTCAGGTGAAGAAGAGGCAATTTGACAACTTTTCAGTGGTTTATTGTCTTTTTACAACACCAGGCACGGCACTTCGACACGGGACATCGCTCAACAACCGCTACAACTTCTTCTTCTCGCGCGTTCTAACAACTTAACAGTGTCTCATCACAACCGAGTGCCACTTGTGGCGCAAAAGCACTACTGCTTTTACTGACAAACAGTTTAAATTAAAACAGTCCAAATTACAGTCTTTTAGATACATTTCCTATAAATGCTTATATAAGCCATCAGCATCTAAATTAGTCTTTTAGACACATTTATTATAAATGCTTGTATTAGCCATCAGCATCTAATCACATCTAATTAAAAATGTTTTCTGGGGATTTTCTAGGGGGGTGTCCAACATTTAATTTTTCCTACACCAACTCTGAGAAGAAAGCAGTATAGAACAGCGGGCAGCTGGTAGTAAGTATGGCGCCGAGAAAGGGCTGGCCCTGGATAGCTGTATCATATACCCCTTAATGTGCTGACGTCACCTGTGTGTGCGTGCATCCTCAGTGCATTACGTCATGTTGTTTCCCATACATGACACATTACACTACTAACATTTGGACATTAAAGTGTATGCACTTAACTGGTGATTCATTTTGAGGCAAAAATATGAAAAAAAGATTGATGTTAAGATTTCTTGGGCTGTTTTTAGCTCAGCACTGAGACATATTTTAGGGAAAATAACTGCAATGTGCCTGCCATTAGCACTTCATCTACCTGCAGGACAGACATGGTACACTGCCGCTAAAGACCCATGAAGCCAAGCAGCTCAACACCATGGACCCATGAAGCGCTGGAGTCACTGTTTGGGTGACCAGTGTGGGCATCACACTCAGCATAAACACAGCAACATGCTGATCAGCTGGCAATACCTCATAAAAGTGGGTCAAATTCACCTAACGCTGATGGAGACTGACCTAATTTTGCATATTCTTTAATTGGATTACCGAAAAATTAATTTAAAATGCAAACAGGAAGCCTGTAAATATTACTGATATTCACATGAGCAACTGCAAAGTGCACACCCACCATTTCCAGTGTTCCCCACTGAGTGTACGCATTTTTTATTGTGGCTGTTACATGTGCATGTGCATATGCACTCTATAATAAACACTAATGCTTTATTAATTATCAGTAGTAGGCATAATGCTTTCTAATCAATGGAGCAATAAATAGCAAGTATTTTAGTTTATTTTTCAGTAAAAGGACTACTGCTGTGTGGCACAAAACTAACTTACCAAGCTTATGATCAAAGCTCAGCCTACCAACCTATTAATGTAAATGCTGCCTGATATAACTTTGGAAAACTTATTCCAGTTGCTGATGAGCAAAAAGTTAAGATTAAGATGATTAACATCAATTAAACTGGACAAATGTGTAGTGTTATACAGTTTTAATTGTGTAATTTTGCTGGAAAAAGTATAAACTAGTACTGTGTATGAAAAAAATAATATTTAAATAGGCAAAAAAATACTGTAACTTTGTTCTCTATATGTTCAAAGTAGCACAGTCTCTAGTGGAGCTGCAACGACTAGTTGACAAATAGTCGATGGCAAAATTTGTCAACAATTAATTTAGTAGTCGACGAGTTGTTAATGATGTCATCGTGTGTATACCACAGCATGCAATGCCACCCTAAAAAGTGTTTCACTATAGCCAATTGAAGTAGCTCAGAGTGAGACATCACGTTTTTCCCAGCTCTTTGGTGCCCTGACAGAGCATGCGCACTAGTGACTGGGAACAGAGCAGGGGAAGCAGCACCATGATGGAGGCTGAAGCGAAGCTCACACAAAAGTTCCAAAGTTTGGGAACAATTTGTACATGACTCAGCCAACAAAACTGTTCAATGCAAGCTCTGTAAAGTGAGCCTTGCATACCATGGGGTCACTACAGCAATGCACGAGCATTTGAAGAGGAAACATGTTTTGAAAGAGTCAGATGCCCCTCGGTACGATAACTAGCTCCAATGCTAGTAGCTAGCCTAGTACTGTAGGTGAGTGTGTGAACGATTATGACAGTTTAAAGAGTAATGTTATTTTGTTTGTTAATTTCATTATGAAATTTATGCAACGTAAAGAAGAGGACAGGGACCATGGATGGCTTTGTGAAGAAAAAGAAGACGTGTACTCTGCAACAAGCTACTGCTCTCACAGAGTCAATTCTAAACATGATGGTCAAAGACATGAGGCCACTTTCCATGGTTAACGGGGAAGGATTTCAACAAATGATTCACCAGTTCAAGCCTGAATATACGCAGCCATCCAGAACCCATTTTACCCACTTGATTGAGAAGAAATATGAGACAACCCTTACAAACATATGTGATTTTCTCTCGCACCCACATGCACACACACACACACACACACACACACACACCAAATGTTAAATGTTATGCATTGTTTGTTATGCACAAAATGCACTTTAAGAAAAAATGTTTATTTTATTGCTGATTGCAATCCTTGTTCTTGTTGTTCACCAAATGCTCTATGTTTTTAAAGATAAGATAAGATAAGATAAGCCTTTATTAGTCCCACAACGGGGAAATTCCAGGATTGCAACAGCACAGGGATAGCAACACTCAGAGCAACAATCAGAAGGCAAGAAAAAAAAAACAAGCAAGCAAGAGCGGCTAATATACATATGTACACATTACTATAAAATAAATATATACACACACACACACAGACACACAGTGCAGAGCATTGTAGCTGGATGGAATAAATATATGAGTATATGAACACACAGTGCAGAGCACTGTAGCTAGATGGAATAAATATGTAAATATATAAACATCCACAGTACGGAGCATTGCAGCTAGGTGGAATAAATATGCAAGTACATAAACACACACAGTGCAGAGCAATGTAGCTAGATGGAATAATATGTAGATATATAAAAACACAGTGCGGAGCATTGTAGCTAGATGGAATAAATATGTAAATATATAAACACACACAGTGCAGAGCATTGTTGCTAGATGGGATGAAACAGCATAACCGTCTACTTAGTTATCCTACATGGTATGATTATGTGCCCATACATATTCTCACCCTCCATAGCGACCGGTATGTTCCTAGTTGTATGCCGGAGGGGACCATTGTGTAAGTCTATTGCATCTTTTGCATTCAAAAAACTATTAGTTTGTTACGTCTTTTTGCTATCTCTGCGAGCAGCCCTGCTTAGGTTGTACAGTCTGACAGCCGTTGGTAGGAAGGACCTACGAAACCTCTCGGTTGTGCACCTGGGATGATGTAGTCTGCTGCTAAATGAGCTCCTCAGTGCATCCAGTATGTCCTGCATAGGGTGGAACTCGGACTCCAGCAGAGATGACAGTTTAGCCACCGTCCTTCTCTCTCCTATCTCCTCCATCGGATCAAGGCGCTGCCCCAGGACAGAGCTAGCTTTCTTAATCAGTTTGTTCAGTCTCTTCCTATCGGCTGCAGTAATGCCACTGCCCCAGCAGACCACTCCAAAAGTGATGGCTGATGCCACCACCGTGTCATAGAATGACTTCAGCAGCGCCCCTTGTACACCAAAAGACCTGAGTCTCCTCAGCAGGAACAGCCTGCGCTGTCCCTTCTTGTAGAGTGCGTCAGTATTGTGTGACCAGTCTAGTTTATTGTTCAGATGAACACCCAGGTACTTATAGGATGTCACCATCTCGATGTCTGTTCCCTGTATATTTACTGGTGCTGTGAGGGGCTGCCCATGCCTGCGGCAGTCCACCACCAGCTCCTTAGTTTTCCTCGCGTTGATCTGGAGGCAGTTCCGATGGCACCAGTCCACGAAGTCCTGGATAAGCCCTCTGTACTCAGCTTCATCTCCATTGGAGATGAGGCCAACGATCGCAGAGTCATCAGAGAACTTCTGTAGATGGCAGTGTGTTGTGTTGTGTGAGAAGTCTGCAGTATAAAGAGTGAACAGGAAGGGAGCCAGCACCGTTCCCTGGGGGGCCCCCGTGCTACTGATGATCGTGTCGGACACACAGTCCCGGGTTCTCACAAACTGAGGCCGGTTCGTGAGGTAGTCCAGGATCCATGATGACAGGTGCTGGTCCACCCCTGCTCGCAGCAGCTTGTCCTTCAGGATCATCGGTTGGATGGTGTTGAAAGCACTGGAGAAGTCAAAGAACATGATCCTCACCATATTCCCGGGCTTCTCCAGGTGGGACAGAGAACGGTGAAGGAGGAAGATCACCGCATCCTCCACCCCAATGCCATGCTGGTAGGCGAACTGGAGTGGATCCATCGCTGGTTCCACCAGGGGGCGGAGGTGAGCAAGGAGCAGTCTCTCCAGGGTCTTCATCAAGTGGGACGTCAAGGCCACCGGTCTGTAGCTGTTCAGGTCTTTGGGGTGGGAAGTTTTTGGTACAGGTACCACACAAAATGTTTTCCACAGCTGTGGTACCCTCCCCAGTTTCAGGCTCATGTTGAAGATATACGTCACAATCCCACACAGCTGGTCTGCACAGGACTTGAGGAGCTTTGCGCTGATGCCGTCCGGTCCCGGCGCCTTCCTCGCTTTGATCTTCCTCAGCTCCGTCCTCACCTGGGTCTCGGTCAGGGTCAGGATGGGGGGCTGTGTGTTGGGAGTGGGGGGGGTGTTGGTGGAGTGGGGAGTGGGCAGCAGGACTTGATTTCTTTAGAGGCAGCAGTGGTTGTTGTGCAGACAGGGGGGAGGGCGGTTGGTCAAATCTATTGAAAAACAGATTCAGGTTGTTCGCCCACTCCCTGCCCCCCGTGGCCTGGGGGGAAGTATTCTGGAGCCCCGAGATGGTTTTGAGGTTTCTCCAGACCCCGCTGATGTCGCTCTGTTGCAGCTTGTCCTCCATCTTCTTCCTGAAGCTGTCCTTGCCTTCTCTGATCTTTCTCCTCAGCTCCCTCTGTACGGACTTCAGCATCTCCCTGTTCCCCGACCTGAAGATCCTCTTCTTCTCTCTCAGAAGTGTTTTTATCTCAGGGTTGATCCAGGGTTTGTTGTTTGAGTGACGCCGTATGGTCTTGGTGGGAACGGATTTGTCCACACAGAAGCTGAGGTAGCCCGTGAAGGTGTGAATGAGGCCATCGATGTCCTCACCATGTGGATCGCAGAGCTGCTTCCAGGCGGTGGCTTCAAAACAGTCCTTTAGAGTGTCCATTGTCTCCTCAGACCATAACTCCACAGTGTGCATGGCCGGAGGTTGTCTGTGCACTAGGGGTTTGTACACCGGCCGGAGATGAACCAAGTTGTGATCCGATCTCCCGAGTGGGGGGAGTTGTGATGAGGTGTACGCCTCCTTAGTGTTTGCGTAGAATAAATCCAGTGTTTTATTGTCTCTAGTGTGGCATGTGACATACTGGGTGAACGTGGGTAGAATGGGAGATAGTGAAACATGGTTGAAATCGCCTGAGATGAGGAGAAGAGCATCTGGGTGTTCTGTCTGCAGCCTGCTGGTTACTGAATGGATGACGTCACGCGCTGTCCCAGCATTCGCCGTCGGATTTGCATAAACAACAATGCAGATCACGTGTGAGTGTTCTCTCGGGAGATATGTAGGCCTCATGCTAACAGCTAGCAACTCAATGTCTTTGCTGCAGTGTCGTTGTTTAACAGTGATATGTCCCGGTCTGCACCAGTTGTTGTTAACATACATTATCACTCCACCGCCCCTAGTTTTGCCACTGTCTGGTGTTCGGTCAGCTCGTATCATGTGAAAACCCTCCAGCTCAATGTTAGCATCTGCTGCTAGTTCAGTTAGCCACGTCTCAGTAAACAAAAGGAGAGAGCACTCCCGGTATGTGCTATCATAACGGGAGATAGCCGCTAGCTCATCTAACTTTCCCAGTATCGACCGTACATTTCCCATGACAACAGATGGAAGGGAGGGTCTGTACCTTATATTTTTTGTCCTCCGCCTTACTCCAGCCCGGCAGCCGCGGTGTTTTCGCCTCAGTTCTCTCGGTATGTCGAGTAAAAGGAAAATGTTTTATTTTTTTGCAATTAAAATAAATAAGAGAGTTTGTTTTTTTGTGCAGTTCTTAATGACTAGTCGTTAAAATAGTCAGCGACTAATCGACGATTGAAACAGTTGTTAGTTGTAGTCTAGTCTCTAAATAAAGCGTAATACTGAATCTTCTTTCAAGGTCCACATTTATTTGCAGGTACAAAGAGTTCCTCGAAATGAAATTTAAAATGGATCCAGGCAGCAGTTCTGGGGAACAAAGTAGTATTGAAGCATTTATGACATGCTCAGGTGTACAGCTGTATAATCATAGTCATCCAAAACAGAAGGCAATAACTGAGGCAGTTATTAAAGACTGAATAATTCTTCCAACCTTCCACTGTCTCTGGTTGAAAATCCAAGTTTCTGACATTTCATGTCTGTTGTTGAGAAAAAATACTGTCCAATTAGTTGGACTACTGTGACAAGCCACATTAATGAACTTGTAGCAGAAAAAGAAGCCCAGATCAAACTGAGCTTACAGAAGGCTGAAGCGATTTCTGTCACTGTGGCCATTTGGATGGATAATACCATACGGGGATTTTTGGGAGTAAGAGCTCATTACATTGAACTGCATAAGAACAGCAGCCCAAGACTGCCGTCTGTTCTCTAAAGCTGTGAAAGATTCACATGTAGGAGAAAGAATCAGCGATACATTTGAGCAAATTTGTGAGAAATACAACATGAAGCACAAACTCGATTATATAATTTATGATAATGCTTGTAGAAGGCCTTCACAGTCTGCTTTCCCTCGATGGCCTTTGGTGAAGATGAGGAGGAAGAACTTGAAAACTCAAGTTTACAGGAGAAAGTTGAACATGATTCCCAAGCTGACATGGAATAATACTGAGAGTAACTGCCAACATCACCTGCAATGCTTTGCACACGTTACAGTTGGTCATTTGAGATGGACTTAGAGAAACTAGTATTAACAGTGCAATGGCAAAAGTAACCAAGTTTTGTATTCTTCTTCATTCCACCTGTGGAATGAAAGAAGCTTAGGAGGCTGTTTGGTGGTAACCAAAGTATCTCCTTAGTAACAACAATCAAATGGAATTCAACTTGTTGAAGCAGACACAAGTTTGGACTGTCAAAGACTCCATGCTCTTTTTGAGACCCAAGGGTGCAAAGAATTATGGTTGTCAGCAAGAGAGCTTGGCTAGCTCAGAGAGCTTGTGGACATCTTGCAGCCATTTCTCCAGGCCACTGAACTGACAGGAAGAAAAAGTAACACTCAGTGCAGCTCTCCCTTGTTTTCTGTCACTAAATAGGATCACCAGGATGTTAAATACAGTCTTTCTGGATTGGTGAAAACACTAAAAACACCAATGGTTCATGGGAATCTTTGTGAATGTGAAAATGAAAGAGCCAGCTAAATGTAACCATACAAGAGAGCTTCCCTTTGGAGACACAATCTACATGCTCTCTGCTTTCCTGGACCAATCTTTCTGACTCTTATGGTTGGCTCATGATATCCATGCACCAGCAGATGCAAAGCATAAAGTAAAAGAGAAACTCATGGGTTAATTTTTTGATTTTATAGGTCCAGTTGCACTCAAAAATATTTAAGCCCTTTGCAAATTGCATTTATTTTTTTAAACTTTCAGGTCTTTTGAAAAATAAAGATTAAAAATTTAAAGTGGTCATCTGTGACATGGTGTAAATTTGTTTGATTTGTTTTTTGTAAAAAGCTGAAAATTCTGGAATTTCTAAAATATGCAATTTACAAAGGGGGTTGAATAATTTTGAGTGCAAGAATATATCCTTTTTCTTTTTGGTTAAAAAGAATTGATTGTTCAATAATCAGAAATGAATGCATTTTGAAAGTTAATAATTTTACTTCACCTATTGCTATTTTGTAGAAAGTAAATGTAAAACAAATACCTCCTAACATTATAATAACTGAAGAGTTTCTTTTTTTTTCTTTGTTTATGTGACGAAAGTATATAAATTTTGGGGTAGAACTGATCTCTTTGAAATTGTTTCTTAACTTCTGTACATGAAGTACATTAAGTACACATACATTAAGTAAACAACTAAAGTAATTTTTAAAAAAATCCTCATTGACAGTGAATATAACCACAGTCCAAAATTATACCTGTGTTACATGTCTGAATAACTCACACTCCAGGATAGTTGTTTGCTTAAGCTGTGTTCACACTATAGCAGTTGGAGCAACTTTTACAGACATTTTGAAAAATCAGAGAAATTAGTCCAAACGTCACTGAAATTGCATTCATGAGCAGGTTTTTTTTAATCCAGTGCACATCAACTTTTATGAACTTTTACAAACTTTTGCTAGCACTTGCCAACATTGCATTCAGCGTTGGCAAACTTTTGCCAACTGAGGCTAGCGTATGTATAGCTGTTGCAAACTTAGGTTAACTTAACCCTAGAGCACCATCGCCGGGTGATTTTCACCCGAGCAAATGTATTTACATGATTTTCAATATGTTGCATTTTTCTGAGTGTCATGGGTCCCTGGGTAGCTTCACCATTGTTTTTGACATCTTTGAAGGTGTGGGTGTTTCCCTACCCCAAACCCCACTTTTTCCTACAGGCATGCTTTTGGGTGATTTTCACCCGGCAATAGTGAAAGAGGGTAAAGTACGTTTTGGGTGGATTTCACCCGGTGATAATGTTAGTGTATAAAATCAGAACACTTTCGCTATAAAAAGTAACACCATCACTTTCGCCGGGTAATTTTTACCCGATATAATATATCCAACAAAAAGTACTTGTCATAAAAAATAGATCAAAATATGACAACACATGATAAATTAGAGTGGTTTTCTTTTATTTTCAACTGTGGCATGTGTAACAAAATGAAAAAAAAATGTCATAGGAGGACCCCCATAAAATGCTCCAAAATTACAGAAAAATTAGGAATTCATGAACAAAAAATTCCTAAAAAAAAAAAAAAAATAATGATACTGGAAACTTGGTCTTTGGTCCACCCATTCCTGGGACATGTGAGACTGCTTGTAAGGAATAGGTAAGTAAAAGTGGTCCTGGAATTTGCATGCTATTCTTATTTAGTGCAGTGGTTATGAACAAATATCACAAAGTGGTGATTTCAAAGGGAATTCATATGGTGAAAACAATATTTTAGTCAATTGGTCATTTTTACCCACTCAAAAAATACCATTTTTTGTTCCTCTCTCCTGCAGCTGTTCGCGTGTCAAGGAGTCTGTACCTTCACCAGGGAAATCTCACATGTCCCAGGAATGGATGGACCAAAGACCAAGTTTCCAGTATCATTATTTTTTTTAGGAATTTTTTGTTCATGAATTCCTAATTTTTCAGTAATTTTGGAGCATTTTATGGGGGTCCTCCTATGACATTTTTTTTTTCCATTTTGTTACACATGCCACAGTTGAAAATAAAAGAAAACCACTCTAATTTATCATGTGTTGTCATATTTTATCTGTTTTTTATGACAGGTACTTTTTGTTGGATATATTATATTGGGTAAAAATTACCCAGCGAAAATGATGGTGTTACTTTTTATAGCAAAAGTGTTCTGGGGTTCAGGGATGGCAACAGGAAATTCTGATTTCAGCTGAAATCTAATTTGGTCGATTGACTTATTGCCCCCCCCCCCCCCGAAGCTGGGAGGTTTTCAGTAAAACAGAAGTACAGGAATGGCAACAGGAAATTCTGATTTCAGCTGAAATCTAATTTGGTCGATTGACTTATTGCCCCCCCCCCCCCGAAGCTGGGAGGTTTTCAGTAAAACAGAAGTAATTTAGACTGAAAAAAATGATTTAAAAAAATGAAATACTAGACTTAGATAAATCATTAAATTTAATGAAAAGTTAACTTACTTTTTCTTCAATGTTGTCTCACTGTCTTTAGTCCAACATATTTAACAGTTCTATAAGAGTTTTTTACACTATTTACACTGGTCACCAAGTCACTTCTAATGTGAAACTTTCTTCCTTTTGGCAGCAAGCGGTGTCAGTCTCTGAACTTTGAACTTCATCTCCTTTTCTGGTTTCTTCAGAAACTGTCCGAGTGTTTCTGTTACCTCATTGAACTTTGAGCCAATTTTCACCTTTACTGTCACTTCGCCCCCCGAAGCTCCTGGGTTTTTATGATTTTTAAGTACCAGAACTGTGCTTACATGACATAAAACAAACAGCTGAATGCCACTTATTACTGTATAATATTGACTTATGTTCCAAGAAGATAGCATTCCTAAACTAGAAAAGCACTCAGAGCACATACCTCCGCCAAGGCTCCTTCCGTTTGACATGGATCAACTCCAAAATGTAATGGGTTTGTGTGTAGGCCTATAGCCACTTGTGGTGAAAATTGCATCAAAGTCTGTCCATCAGTTTTGGAGTATTGTTGCTAACACACTGTGAGAAGATAAGCGCCTTGGCTGAGGTACAAATTCTCAGATCATCACCAAAATATAATGGGTTCCTCTCTAGCCCAAGAACCACCTCTGGTAAAAATTTTATCCAAATCCATCCAGTAGTTTTTGTGTAATCCTGCTGCACAAATACAAAAAAGCCCTTGGTGGAGGTATGCACTCTCAGATCATCACCAAAATCTAATCATCTGTTCCCCGTGCCATTACACACCTTTCCTGAAAATTTCATGAAAATCCGTCCATAACTTTTCCTTGCTAACAAACAGACAGACAGACAAACCAACGCCGATGAAAACATAACCTCCTTGGCGGAGGTAAATATTCCAAAATATTCCAACAAGTATTATCCATCACATGCTTTAACACTTGATCAAATCAAAATCAGTTAATTTTATCTATTCCATAAAAGAAATAAAATTCCAACATACCATTACTTTTTATAATTTCAGCATTCATTTCAGATCACCAGTTTCAATCTTCATTGAGTCTTGAGCAGCTCATTTTCCTTCCCCGCGCAGCCCAGCTCAAACAGCCTTGTACGCTGCACTCAAACGGAAACCGGCGGACAGAGTCGACTGGACTTCTGAACAGGAGCAGGCGTTCTGAGGTTAAAACAGCGCTCATTACCGACGCCTCGGACATGGGCATAGCGGCCGTCGTGGAGCAATGCGTTGCCGGTTCTTGGCAGCCGCTCACCTTTTTTTTTAAGCAGGTCTTTGCACGACAGTGAGCGTAAATACAGCGTGTTCGACAGAGAGTTAATGGCTCTCCACCTGGCCATACGCCACTTCCGGTTCTGGCTGAAAGGGCGCATCTTCACTGACTTCGTGGACCACAAGCCGCTAACGTACTTAACGTACTTTATCTTCCTGGAAGATAAAATAAAGCGGAATTCGGCAAATTAGCAGAAAATCACATCCCTGAGAACACGCCGCCATGAATCTTTGAAAAAGCATACAACGAGCCATTTGATTGATCCAATCGCAGGGCTGTCAAGCTACTGCAATATAGCAGTAGCTTGAACACAACACATCCGGGTTATCGCGGGAGATGACTTCCGGGGAAGCGCCAAGCGCTTATGTACTCGTGTTGATTTTCGCTAAAATCGGTAACAATAAGGTACCCTACCCCCCCTAAAATTTTCTCAACGGATTTAGACGATTCACAGAAATGATCAATTTGAAAATAAATCGGTGGAAATCCGCGGATCGGCGGAAAATTGCCATCCCTGGGGGTTAAGCAAACAAATATTCAGCGTATGTCAGCTGACATCAGCACCAGTCAACGCTCATATAAAGAGCAGTGTTTGTGGAGGCTTCCTGCCATTTTTAACCTTCTTTTGGAGTGAACATATCTCCCTTGGGTGTAGGTCTCAGTATTTATTTTCATTTTAAATTCCTATGTAGTAAGTTCTGCATGCCCTTTCCCCCATTCATTCATTCATCCCTCTAAAAAAATAATACAATAATGCCTATCTATAGACTCCAACAGTACACCCGCAATTAAAATGTGAATGTGGATGGAATAAAAAAAATATTTAGTGTATTATCTGTAGTGTATGTAAAACGGCCCGACGCACTGCGCTGCAGGAGCACACTTGCACGGGTGACGTCAGTGCACCTCAGAGTATATTAGCCAACTGCCCAGGGCCAGTCGCTCTCTTGCCTCTTCGTACACTCCAACCTACACGAGGCTCTGTATTCTGTAGATATGTTTTAGCCAATAAAGCTACCCTCAGTGCATGGTCGTGTCTACCCATTCTTCAGACACATCCTTGTCATATAAATAAAATGACAGGTGATTATATTTTGACTGTTACAATTCTCTCCATTAAAATAATACAAAATCCCATTAAATGTAATTCCCCACTATGGAAGCCAAACTAATAAATCCTGGAGAATGATTCCACATGGAGCAGAAAATTAAGAACAGTAAATGTCAGAATGAGGAAATTGTTGTTGTTTTTTTCTTTTGGGCTGTCACACTTTTGGAAGATTATTTTTTTTTTCTTTTTTTTTAAATTTCCCCTTCTCTTTATTTCTTTTGCATCCGTGCATGTCTGAAGTGAGTTTCAGTCTAAAAACATCTGCTTCCACTGGCATTTCAGTCAACGTTTGCCAATGGAGCCTAACTTAGGCCATCTTAGGCGAACGCTGCATAACTTAGCCCAGCGCTCAGGAACTTTTACAAACTGAGCACAACTTTCACCAATGTTTATTTCCAAATGTCAGAAAATTTTCAAAGAACACAACTTTTGCCAGCATTTGCCAACAAACACCAACCATCATTAACTTTTACCAATTTTGCCAGCAGAGCCAGACGTTTGCCAAAACGTCAGTAAAAATTAGTCCAAACGTTGTAGTGTGACTCCACCCTTAGCATAAAATCTTAGCAGGAATTACATTTTTTTGTATAGTTATCTTTTTGTACAACTGTTTTTCCCTTTAACAGACTTCATATTCCACAATTAAGCCTCCCTCCCCTAATGACATAACGCACGGCTCAGGAGACACACACATACTGGCTCAGAGTAGCTCAAATAGCTTTATTGACAACAAGGGTGTATGAATGTGTGTCTGCGAGATGTGAATGTGTTGGTGGCGGCGTCTGCTTCGGGCACAGAGGCAGGAGACCGTACAGCCGGACAACCCTATGGGAAAAGCACAGGGAAAAGGGTGACGGGCACACACCAACACAGGAGATAAACAAGTTGGAGAGGAGCTTACTTGGAAAGGGCAGATGACTGGCACAGCAAGGAACGAGGTCCGGTAGACAGCCACCTGGAGAGCCCGGTGCAGCAGCAAGGAATAGGCGATGGAGAGGAATAGTCCACCGCCGGGAAATCCACCTGTGCACAGGGGAGCAGACTTGGAAGAGAAAAAGGTAAGATCGTCTTACCGCTATGTTTGCTGGGGATGAGACGGAACTCACAGCAATCAGTAATGAAGTCTGACGGCTTCAGGCCGAAGCCCAGGGCGAGGCGGCTTAAATCCCTCGCCGCTGATGATGTGCAGGTGTGCGTGCAGCTGGCGCCGCTGATGAGCGGCGCGGCGTGACAGTACTCCCCCCTCTAGCAGCGCCTCCTGGCGATGGCTTCTCTGGGTGCGCTCGGTGGAATTCAGCGATGAGCGATGGGTCTAACACGAACGACGAGGGTACCCACTGCCGATGTTCAGGCTCATAGCCCTCCCAGTCCACCAAGTACTGCAACCCACGACCCCGGCGCCGGGAGTCCAGGATGGAGGAGACAGGCCAGGCCGGATGGCCATCAATCATCCGGGGCGCGGGTTGCGCAGCAGGAGGAGGGCAAAGGGGGTCAGAGACTGCCAGCTTCACCTTGGACACGTGGAAGGTGGGGTGGATGCGGAGGGAGGGGGGAATAGCTACACGCACAGCCACCGGGTTGATGATCCTGGTGATGGGGTATGGGCCCATAAAACGCTGTGCCAGCTTCCTCCTCTCGCCCTTTAAAATCACGTCCTGGGTCGACACGTAGACTTGCTGACCAACTCTGTACGCCGGGGCAGGTCTTCTGTGCCGGTCCGCCACAGCTCTGTTGCGCTCCGCCGTGCGTAAAAGTGCATTGCGCGCTGACGCCCAGATGGAGCGGAACTGCCTGAGATGCGCCCGTACTGAGGGGACAGTTACCTCACTCTCCTGCGCCGGGAACAGCAGGGGGTCGTAACCCAGGGACGCCTTAAAGGGGGACATCCCTGTAGCAGAAGAGCGAGCGGTGTTGTGGGCGTATTCAACCCAGGCGAGGTGGTTACTCCAGGACGTTGGTTTGGACGCCGTGACGCAGCGGAGCGCAGCCTCCAGCTCCTGGTTGGTCCGCTCACACTGCCCGTTGGTTTGGGGGTGATGGCCGGAGGAGAGGCTCACCTTGGCTCCCAGGGCGTTGCAGAACAACCTCCAAACCTCTGAAGAAAATTGGGGCCCACGGTCCGAGACCACGTCCACCGGAATCCCATGCAGCCTGACCACGTGCTGGATTAGGAGGTCCGCCGTCTCCAGGGCAGTTGGAAGACCTCGTAGGGGGACGAAGTGTGCCGCCTTGGAGAAGCGGTCCACGATGGTCAGGACGGTGTCGAAGGTGTTCGAGACTGGGAGACCGGTGACGAAATCCAGGGCGATATGCGACCAGGGCCTGCCAGGGACGGGCAGAGGCTGGAGCAATCCCACTGGAGGGGCATTACCTGATTTGCTGGTGGCACACACTGGGCAGGCCCGAGCATAGCGGGCAGCGTCCCTCCGCAGGCCCGGCCACCAGAAGGACCGCTGGAGGAGGTCAATCATCCGGGAGGAGCCAGGGTGGCAGGTGAGCTTGGATGTGTGCAACCAGTGGATGACCTCCCCCCGAACCGTGGATGGCACGAACAGCCTCCCCTCCGGTCCGCCGCCAGGGTCAGGTTCCACTTCCTGCGCCTTCCGGATCTTGCTCTCAATGTCCCAGGTGACGGCTCCCACGACGCACGACCTGGGTAGGATGGTGTGGACCGTGTCCTCCGACTCCTCAGGGGCGAATTGCCTAGAGAGGGCGTCGGGCAGGCCGTTCTTGAAACCAGGCCGGAAGGTGATGTTAAACCGGAACCTGGCAAAGAACAGGGACCAACGCGCCTGGCGGGCGTTCAGACGCTTGGCAGATCTCAGGTACTCCAAGTTCTTGTGGTCCGTCAGGACCACGAACGGCTGGTCCGCCCCCTCTAGCCAGTGACGCCACTCCTGCAGCGCGAGCTTGATGGCGAGGATCTCTCTGTCCCCCACGTCGTAATTGCGTTCCGCCGGGGACAAGCGCCGGGAGAAGAAGGCGCAGGGCCGTTTGTCTCCATCATCAGGCGACCGCTGGGATAGGACCGCCCCCACTCCTGTGTCCGAAGCGTCCACTTCTACGATGCACTGCAGCGCAGGGTTGACTTGGCTCAGGACCCAGGAGGAGGAGAACTCCGCCTTCAGCGCCTGAAAAGCAGCCGCGGCCTCTTCGGTCCACCGGAATGGGACCTTAGGGGACGTGAGGCGGGTCAGCGGGCCGGCGATGGTGCCAAAATTAGGGACAAAGCGGCGGTAGAAATTTGCAAACCCAACAAATTGCTGCACCTGTTTTCTTGATGCAGGTGTGGGCCATTCCACCACCGCTTTCACCTTCCCTGGGTCCGGAAGCACCTGGTCGTGGGAGATGATGAACCCGCGGAAGGATGTCGTCCTAGCGTAGAACTCGCATTTCTCAGCCTTCACATACAGCCGATTCTCCAACAGTCTTTGAAGGACCCGCCTCACGTGGACCCGGTGCTCGTCCCTGGATTTGGAGAAGATGAGAATGTCATCCAGGTAGACGAACACAAAAAAGGCCAATGAAATCCCGGAGGACGTCATTGATGAGGCGCTGAAAGACGGCTGGAGCGTTGGTCAGCCCGAACGGCATCACTAGGTACTCGAAGTGGCCGTTCGGGGTACGGAAGGCTGTCTTCCACTCATCTCCCTCCCGGATCCGGACGAGGTGGTATGCGCTGCGTAGATCCAGCTTGGTGAACCAGGTCGCCCCCTGGAGGGAGTGGAAGGCGGCGTCCATGAGGGGCAGGGTATAGCGATCCTTCTCCGTGATGTCGTTTAGGGCGCGATAGTCAATGCAGGGAACCGTCCTTCTTGCCCACGAAGAAGACTCCTGCCCCCACAGGTGATGACGAGGGTCGGATTATCACAGCACTCAGCGATTCCTTGAGGTAAGCGTTCATGGTCTCCTTCTCCGGCGCCGACAGGCCGTAGAGTCGCCCAGAGGGTAAGGGTGCCCCCTGGCGGATGTTTATAGCACAGTCATAGGGTCTGTGTGGAGGAAGAGACATCGCCTTGGACTTGCTGAATACCATACCCAGGTCGTGAAACTCTGATGGCACCAGGGACAGGTCCGGGGGTGCAGCGTCCGTGGATGATGGAGGAGAGGACGGAGAGCAAGCAGCGGACTGTAGACAGGTGCTCATGCAGAATGTACTCCATGCCGACACCCCGGCGGACTTCCAATCCAAAACGGGGTTGTGGAGGCGTAGCCAGGGATACCCCAGGATGACGGGCGACACAGAGTTGGGCAGGACGTAGAGGGTTACCTCCTCCCGGTGGTTTCCAGAGATGATAACCGGAACGGGGACGGTCTGGTGTGTTACTCTCCCCAGGGTGACACGGGAGAGGTTGACCAGGGAGATAGGGGTCTTTAATGCCTGGCAGCGGATGCCCAATCGGGTTGCCAGACTTTGTGAAATAAAGCTGCCCTCCGCGCCCGAATCCACCAGTGCGTGAGTGAGATGCCCAGTGGAGTTGTGACAAAATCGGACGGGCAGCTTCAATTGGGTGAGGGAACTTAACCGATTGACGTCCGCGAGGCCCCCTACAGTGACTCGCGGACCCCGCCGTTTGGCTTGTGGACAAAGCTCTACCGTGTGTTGACTGTCCCCGCAATACATGCAGAGATTCAACTCACGGCGGCGTTGTCTCTCTGCCGGGGAGAGCTTTGTCCAGCCCGTCACCATCGGCTCCGACTCCTCGGGGCGCGATGGTGGCAGCGTCGCCAGGGGGCGAGCTTGGAATGGGCGCGACGAGGCTCCACGAGGGCGAGAAGAAGACGACTTCCGCCCCGAGGAGCGCTCGCGCAGCCTGTTATCCAAACTGATGGCAAGGGACGTTAGCTCCGCTAGAGTCTCCGCGATATCCCGTCCAGCCAGTTCATCCCTCAGATCATCGTTGAGACTGCGGAGGAAAAGGCCACAGAGGGAGCGTTCCTCCCAGCTCAATTCCTCCGCCGCTACCCGGAAGTTGACCGCATAGTCCGCTGCCAACCGGCTTCCCTGCTGGAGGCTGAGAAGCCGATCGACCTGGACCGTCTCGGTAAGAGAGTGGTCAAAGACCTCCAGGAAGCGTCTCACGAATTGGTCATACGTGAGGGTGGCATAACTGGGCCTCGCCATTACGGCGTAGGTCCACGTTAGTGCTCGCCCCTCTAGGAGATTCCCGATATAACCAATTCGGCTATGATCTGAAGGAAAGTCTCCGGGAACACGGTGGAACACGGACTCACACTGCATTATGAACCCTCGCGCTCCGCCGAGCTTACCGCTAAAGCGGGCGGGGGTTGGAATGGGTGTGAGCCGAGTCGGTGCTCCCGGAGCCTGGTGGACGGCCGCTGGAGCAGCAGGAGCCGCGCCACCCTGACGAGCCGAGGGGAACGGCTGTTGGGGAACCAAGCGGTCCAATCGGTTAGTTATACTAATTAATTGATTGAGTGTCACCTGTTGCTGATAAGCTATTTGGTCCACTCGAGCCTCGAGAGTGGAAAGCCGGTGTGCGAGCCCGCCGTCTGCCGAGCCGCTCTGCTGAAGCCGTACTGACATAACGCACGGCTCAGGAGACGCACACACACAGGCTCAGAGTAGCTCAAATAGCTTTATTGACAACAAGGGTGTATGAATGTGTGTCTGCGAGATGTGAATGTGTTGGTGGCGGCGTCTGCTTCGGGCACAGAGGCAGGAGACCGTACAGCCGGACAACCCTATGGGAAAAGCACAGGGAAAAGGGTGACGGGCACACACCAACACAGGAGATAAACAAGTTGGAGAGGAGCTTACTTGGAAAGGGCAGATGACTGGCACAGCAAGGAACGAGGTCCGGTAGACAGCCACCTGGAGAGCCCGGTGCAGCAGCGAGGAATAGGCGATGGAGAGGAATAGTCCGCCGCCGGGAAACCCACCTGCGCACAGGGGAGCAGACTTGGAAGAGAAAAAGGTAAGATCGTCTTACCGCTATGTTTGCTGGGGATGAGACGGAACTCACAGCAATCAGTAATGAAGTCTGACGGCTTCAGGCCGAAGCCCAGGGCGAGGCGGCTTAAATCCCTCGCCGCTGATGATGTGCAGGTGTGCGTGCAGCTGGCGCCGCTGATGAGCGGCGCGGCGTGACACCTAATACAATATGCACCACCCTGTGGGAAATGTTAGTGGTGACAGCACCTTAGGATATATACTAGTGCATCTAAGTAGAATACTGTGAATAAGATAGATTTTTTTAATGCAATATAATAAACTTAATTCAGTATTTATTGCACACATTGAACTTTTTCAAGCATTTTTAATTTCATTTTTTCAGTTTGTATTCAGTCATTGGGACATTATTATGCATCCCCATCAATCAAGACTCAGTGTAAAAGCTCTTTCAAATTCGATTTCAAGGTGCTATAGTACTATATTTTGTAGATGCAGTGTATTAAAAACTTCAGCTACATTCAATTAGATTTAACTCGTTAACTGGCCACGTTGTCACACGCCTCTAGTGGCGCAGCGCCGCAACTGCGCCTGTCACCTGAATCTTGACATCCTTTCAACCCTCTGAGTGTGTGTGAATTTGCGTGCCCCTAGTGGCAGAGCGTGGCACTGTGCCTGCCATCTCACTCTGACATGATTGGCTCCTTTCAGGATTTGTACTGATTTGCCAGTTTCAGAAGGTGGCAGACATCCGTTGGACGACTCAATGGATGACAAGTAATACACCAAAGAAGAAGAACTCCTCATTTCCTTTTCCTGTTTTTAGCACTTTAGCCCAGAAAGCTAATATGGCCATGATCGATCATCGTCACCGTCACTTTGCTGGATTTGTATGCTGAAAATAGCCGCGGGATACAAGCAAAATTTATGTGGGATAATCATAAGACTTTGTAGATGTGGTAGAGACTGTGAATGACCGACAGAACGCAAAATAACAACCAGGATGGGTGAAAACGCAGCGACCACGCCAGCCAGCAAGCCCCCCTTTGTCAAAAGTAAATGAGGAATTTCTGGGTTTTTTTTTAGTGTACTGATTTCTTGTTCATATACTTTGAAGATAAGATGATGAGGTACTTCTGTACAAAAACGGTGTCAAAAGACCGAACCATTCTTTGTGTAAATACGTCCAATGTCCAGTTTTGACTGAGTAATGGAATTTAAAGAGGTGCCTCGACATTATGCAAATTAGATGCATAAATTTATTCCCATCTGAAACTTTGGATCATATTTTACATCAAAACTGGTATCACCACTGAGAAATTTTAATGTGCATTTTTGCTTTTTCTTGTTACTTCTTTCTGAACTTATCTTCTAACCCTTCTTCCTACTCTTCTCACGGTGAAGTACGTGGCAGTAATGCACCTGTAAGCTGGTTGCCAACTGCCAATCAAGTCTAAGAGAAGAGAAGGAGACAGGCAAGGCTGAAAAACTCAATAGCAGGAACAACTAGGCTTGGCAGAAGTGTGTGGATCATAGGTCAAAACTGAGGTAAGGATGTTGCACCTAGGTAAGGGGCATCATTCCTTAAATAAAGCAGGACTAATTAGGAAAATAAAGAACAGCTGAGGGCAATCAAGGAAATAAACAAACCAGCAATATGAAACAGAAAACACAGTCTACACAAAAACCAGACCAGAACTAAAGACAACAACCATAATAATAATCAAAATAATAATAATAATTATAATAATAGTGACAACCAAGGACTAGGAATAAGGCAGGAATAAATACAAGGCAAAGATAATAATAAACAAAGAATCCTAAAAAACGAAACTCAAAGCAGGAAAGTGGTCTGAGCCCATGTCCTGGTTACAACTAAATATTAAAACTATAAACTAAGGCAAGGACATGGGCCCCCCCCCCACCTCTTGACATGAATTGATGGTAATAACATTCAGGCCCACTATATTTATTGCCTCATATGCACAGCCATCATCCTGTCCCAGGCTTGGTGACTCTGGCATGCCAATAAGTGAGTAAAACATGCTTATAAGGTTTATTTTCACTGGCTACGCAGATCTCTGTACTGACTGTATGTAAGGCATAAGGTAAGTTAAGAGTGGTCTTGGAATTTGCATGTAATCCTTATTTAGTGCAGTGGTTATGAATAAATATCACTTAGTGGTAATTTCCAATGGAATCCATATCATCAAAAAAATAAATAAAGTCAGCTGGTCATTTTCCCTTCTAAAAAATGTCATTTTTTTGTTTATCTCTCACACAGTTGTCAGTGATACAAGGAGCCTGCCTTCACCGTACAAGGCTCACATGTTCCAGGAATGGGTGGAAAGGGTGGGCTTTTTTTTTTTTAGGAATTTTTTATTAAAGATTCCCAAATTTTTCTTTAATTTCACAGCCTTTTTATAGGGTCCCCCCATGATACTTTTTTTTTTCATTTTATGAGGTGTTGTACAGCTGGAAATAAAACAAGAATACTTCAGTTTGTCTTGTATTATTGTACTTAAATATATTTTGATGAGACTTTTTTTCAAGTTTAATAATGTTAGTGATGGTGCTACAAAAATTAACGTTACTGTAGTGTTCTAGATTTCAGTAAGATGTAGGTAGAGAGCTGGAGCGTTAACCGCTGGATTCCAAGTTATAAATATAAATATAAAATTATTCTTTGCTGAGGAGAAATTGTTTCACCCAAAAGTCTGGTCATAAACCACTCTTCTTCACCCAAGACCGGAGCTGTGAAACCCTATGCCGTTGGCCATAAAGTGGATAAGTTAATCCCTGCTCAAGACTTTGAGTCATTCCCCCTAAAATCCATTTGCCAAAGGAATGTCAAAATGACAGGTACAGTGGTGTGAAAAAGTGTTTGCCCCTTTCCTGATTTCTCATTTTTTTTTGTATGTTTGTCACTGATAGGATATTTTCAGGTTTCATTGATTATTCTATAAGATTTTAATGCTGTATTATTCTATTTTATATTATAATTGTATCTGGTGCATATAATGAGCCAATGTCTGATTCTCTGTGTTTCGCCATTGTCTCGGAGCTTGAAAAGAATGTCTGTTTCTCAGTGTAAGATTAGGCTGAGCAAGATTGTGAATAATGACAAAGGTTTTTTTGTTTTATCATACTAAGCTGTTCTGTTCAGAATGCCCGAAGTTAGGATGACTTAGCTTGACCAGGTGTTGAAGACCCTTGACCTTGAACCTCAAGACTGAGGTTTAGGTACACCAGCTTGCAGTTCCTAGAGGAATTTTCCTCATAGGAAATTCTGTTACCTATGTAGGTGTGCTTGGTGACTGTGAGAGTTAACCCAGCTGCACTGTCTCCATATATTGGAGGATCCCCACTTCCTGTATACCAGACCTCCGACTGAGTGACCTGTCCAGTCAGACACCTGGAATACACCTCCAATATTAATGACAGCCTCTCATGGTCTTACATTGCTCTTGGAAATCTGGGTAAATGTTTAAAACCAGGAAAATTGGTTTATAGGGGATCTGTTTTAAACACCAGTGAATAAGAGTGACCTTTTAAAAAAACTCAAAAGTGTAACACCTCTTGGGATACCTTTCAAAAATCACCCAATAAGAATGGACGCTGAATCAATAAGCCCACAAAGTCCCATACTGTCTTTTGATATGCTGTGGTATTTATTAAAAATCAGCAAAGCTCAGCCAAAACAGGATAAATTCGCATTAAACAGTCAATAAAATCAAAAGGATAAAAATTAAAAATCAAACCCAGAACCCTGATTGTAAAACCTTGATTCAAAAGTCAAAAGTTGTAAAATCAGTCATTTGATCAAAAAGGTTAAAAATCAACAGTTTCAAATAGTCCAAAGATGTTCAAAAATCATCAAACAGTTCAAAAATCAAAATGAAAAATCAGAATAGATCAAAACCCTTTGAATAAAACCTGATAAAAACATCTAATTAATTTGTGGATAATATCTAAGAAGCCTAAATGGTGAGATTTTGGGAAAAAAAGGATATGTCTGATCGCTGATCTTCCCTGCTGAGGCTTCTCTTCGGGGGAAGAGGGGAAGAGGCAAGGAGGGGACAAGCAGTTGTGGCCCGATGTTCCTCTTCAGGCTGGGCGGTGGCCGTCTTGGCTGGGGAAGAGCGATGAGTCGTGTCCCCGATGCGGTGTCTTCAGCCCGGGGAGACTTCACTGCTTCTGCTTTCCCTCGCTGTTGCTCCGCGGCGATGATGACTCACAGCCTCCTGGCTGAGAGTGAGGCCAGCTGCTGTAATCTTCAGTTCCCCAACTTCTTCCTCTTGAAAGTGCTATTTTAGCACTTAAGGGCAGCAGATGTAAAAGTTGTTAAAGGCTGAAGAATTGAGGCGAAAACTGGTTCACTTTTCTTCTGGCGTTCCTCGTCTTCAGCCCGCTGCTCCGGTAGGTATGCCTCTCAGAAGATCCGCCGAAAAATGAACATTTGGGGGGAAAAGGGCTTGGTCTTTATAACCTTCGCCCGAGTTCTCTGATTGGTCCCAAACTCACCCTAGGCTTCTTGGCCTCTTATGATTGGCTTAAAGTTACAATTTATATAACCATTACTTCATTCTACACATGTTCGGGCTAGTCAATTCTCGTAAACCATGTGACTGATCAGGCGCTCATGACTCATGGCCTTTCCCGCTAGCCTCTCAGCATTTTCCATTACCAAAATACCCCAGTTTGCTGGACATCCAACGCCCATTTCCTCTTTTCTAATACATTTCCAGTAAACAGGGTTCTTTCCAACATTTCACAATCTGTTTCACATAAAACCTTCTTTTGTGCAGTTAAAAGATACATACAATCATACAGTTTGATTATACTCATTATTTCAGGTGATTACATACATTCATTACATGTATTTCTTACTCAATGAGTATACTTTTTTGTTTTACTGATTACACAGAGAATATCACATCTCATAGCATATGCAATTAATATGGCTTTTACATTCAGTCTCTGTGTTTTACCAATGTTGTCTGTTGCTGTTCCCATCTTTTCTGAATGCTGGATTCTGGGCATTCTGATAATTCCTCTCATTTTGCTGGTTACCCTGAGTGGATCTTTGAAGCCTGTTATGATCAGCAGCAGAATTGCCCATTCTCTTTCCATAGGGGGTATATCGGGAAGATTGGGAAGGCCGATCACTTTCAGCCCTTCTGCGGTAATTAGGGTCATGTCGTGGGATACTCGAACACAGGTCATGTAAAGATCATAGCAGAGTGTTCAGTGCTCTCCATAGATTAGAAGCAGTCTCGGGGAAAGATGGCTCCAGCCGTCTTTAGGTTTAGATAAGGTCAGGGACGCCTGCCCAGGGTATAAGGAGCAACATCCTTGAACACATATTAGGGAGTTGATGTGAGCAGGCTCTGAGACACATTATGCTGTGACCGATTGCTTCCTTTTTTTGATCAGAAAGAGAATAAATGGCTCAGAACTTGGAAACCGCCTATTGATTATTGATTCAATTTTAATCAATTCATTTTTGATCTAACATTTTTGGCGCAACGAACAGGGACCCACATTAAGAGGTCCACGGCGTTTTCCGACGGATCCAGACTGGACTGTGCACGGCCAAAGAAGAGGAGAAGCCCACACTTCTGGGGAGCACTGAAAAGACATGCTGAATTTCCCTCTTCAAAAGCCCTGGAGACGTCGGGAAGCGGCGTGGAGTTCTGACGGGTCTACCAGAACTCAAAGAGGCGGATACCAAGTGCGAGTAATTTATTTCAGTTTTTGTTATTGTTGTTATGGCCAGTGAGTGATATCCTAGACTGATTGTACACTGTGGAAGCTGAAAGAGTGAAACTAGCAGCTTAATTGATGAGTTATTTTTACCCACGGTGAAGATATCTAATAATCCCTTGGGAGGAACGAGGTTTTCCTTTGCAAACGGTGACCGATATTTCAAAACCCGGGGTAATTCTTAGAAATTTTCCGCTTTCTACGGTCAAGTAAGTGCAGTGGAGGTCTAGAAGTGCATATGCAAAGAAAAGATTTGTGGTCTCATTCCTGTGTCGAAGAGTCACGTGATCCCAGAGAAGTGAATTTTTCGGGGACAGATTTGTGCTTCTTGTGACCACTTCTGCTTATTGTCCAGGGTTTGGACCTCCAGCATTCGTGGGGAGGTTACGTGAACCCCGAAGGGAGAAAAAAAAAAGAGATTTTATTTTGTGAGTTTTGTTGAAGCGCTAGATAAAAAGTTACTGCAGTCTGAATTTGATTTTGTCTCAGTGTTATATGAAATCCACTCCGGTGTGAAACACAGAGAGGCTGAGTTCCCACGGAGGCGGAGTGAATAGGGTGTGAAATTGATGTCTGTGATTTTTTTTCCTGATATTTATGGAGTATAAAAGGGTTGGTTAGTTAATTGTTAACCTTTTGGGAAGTGTTTAAATTTATAGGTATTTGAAAATAGTAGCCTTGAGCAAAAACAGCAGACTGATGTTGTGCTTTCACGGCAGTGTAAAAAAAAAAAAAAAAAAAAAAAAAAAAAGAGGAGCTTCACACTGCAAGTGGTGGTGTGAGGGTTGCCATATCTGCGATTTTTCTGCTCAGGTTGCCAGTTCCGGAGATTAATTGAAGTAATTCTCATGCTGTTTTGGGTTTTGGCATGAACCTAAAAGTCTTTATTGTATGACCTTGTGGAGATAACACAAAAGAGAACATTGTGTCTGGGCCCTGTTTGTCTGTGTGTCTGTCTGTATGTGTGTATGTCTCTATGTGTGTATATCTGTCTGTGTATGTGTGTCCTTGAGGGGGAGGAAAAAAGAAACAGAGAGAGAGAAAGAGCTTGGGAAAAATATAGAAAAAGCTGTGTATCTATTAATTTGTGTGTGGAAACTTGGTAAATGGGGAAAAAAACATTCAAACATGGGTTGCTGTTACAGCAAGCAGGACTTAAGACAGCCACAAAGTGTTCAGACAGGAAGAACTAATGCCTCATTTTGCTGTAAGGGTTGCAGAACACAGCAAGATGAGAATGAAATTTATGTTTTGTCAGGAGATGGTAAATTTATGAACAAAAAAGACAGAAATAGCACAAGGTTTCTGGCAAAATGGAGAAAGAAATTCAATTTCAGTGGGGAACTTAGGGTTAAAAGATTGTGAGAGTTTGATTTCTGCCATTAAATTAGCAGCAGATGGCAGTAGGCGAAAAGAGTTAAAATATGGACTCTTTGAAGCTGAACAATGGCTTCAAATGGCCAGGCAACACCAAGCTGTTGCATCCAGACCTTGAGATGGTGACGGCCCCCATGGCACCAACTGCAGATCTGGCTCACCCCTCCTCCATGGCTGGGCACCCGCCTCCCCGCCCGCCTCCTCCTTCCTTTCAACGCATGCCGGACATCAAGCCTAGAGCCTAGCTTTCTCGTCTGACAAAAAAGTTAAGTGTTTATGCACCTTCACATTATGCCATTTCAACAGCACACACATCCTCACCCTTAGATAAACACATTAAGGAAGAGGAACATGCAGTAGAATTAGGACAGTTTCCTATGGTTAAATTATACAACCCAGCTTATGGTGGTCCAGTGGCTGAAGGCGCTGAAGTCAGTAGCCTAAACATTCTTTAAAACATTCCCACTGTTCTAGTTAACCACCAACTGATGCAGTATTAGCTCAGCAGGTGAAGGAATTAAATGAACATATTAGGAACAAGTGGAGATTAAAACATGATTGGACAGCCATTCAGAATGCCACTCAACATAAGACAGAAAGTGTTGAAGCCTATAGGTGTAGATTGCAGGATGTTTTTTTTATCATTCTGGTTTCGAAAATCCCACCGCAGATACAGGTTCAGAACCTTATTGGCAACATTTGAAAAGTGTATTCCCACAGAACATGCATCCAAATTTAGCACAGCATGTACGCGAACACCTTGTAACATATCGTACATGTTCAGTTGCTGATGTGTTGATATATGCAAAACATGCAGAACAACTGAGCTGACCCTCAGGGGGAGACCTTTGCTTCCCCCACTTCTGTATTTTTCCAGGGTCCCTGGCGTGTGTGTGTGGGGGGGTGGGGGGGGGGGGCTGTGGTGCTGGGTCTGCAAACCACGTTCAGGAGGCTGGAGGGAGGGGAGGAGACTACACCCTGCTCAGCAGCAACAACAACAACCGGACTCATCACATCCCAACATGTGACTGACTGAATCAAAGCTAAGTACAGCTACTGACACTGACACAGTTGACATATTTCATTTACCTGACTTTGGCCTAATCATGACACTAGAGTGCTTACCAGAGGTTACTCTAGAAGTTCAGGGAACTCCTTTGAAATTTCTTTGTGATACTGGGGCTTGCATATCTGTCATTTCAGGCTTAGATGCTGGGGGGCTCACAAAATCAGAACACACAGTGATCATTAAATCAGCAAATGGGAAGCTAAAAAAGGAATGTATTTCTGAGATTGTAACAGTAAAAGATCCTGTTACAGGGGACAGTACAGAAGGTTCATTCATTTTGTCACAAGTGTGTCCAGTTAACTTATTGGGAAGGGATCTGCTCACAACTCTCAATATTGCCGTAATTCTGACAGAAGGTGGTATGAGGGCATCACATTCCCCACATGCATCAGAAATTCATATTTTCCAACATTTTGCAGTACCAGCTCATATTCGCTTCGTTTGATACCAGCCGGACCAACCGAGGTGACTGAGAGCTTGGAAGCCAAAATAATGCAACATTTCAAAACACAGGTTCCTACATCTGTGCTGGTCACAAATCAGTATCATTGCAACATGTATGACAGATATCTGAGTGGCCAGATGACAAATTAGAAAAAACATTTTTTGCAAACTCATCCTCCAGAATAGTCATTGCAAATTTGTACTGGTCACCAAAGGTGAACTGAAGTGAACGGCATTGAACGGCACTGGGTGATAGTACATACAGTTATAAAGATAATTTATCATTGGCACCCCCTCCACCAATCCCGTAATCTTGGAGAAAATCGCGATTTTAAATTTCCCGCCCTGAAAAATCCTACGAATCCGCCGATTATCCGGAAGTGCAGCCAGAGTTCCGCGTGACGTCACGAATGGGACGCAGTCCTCATGTTTACCATTGCAAGCACGTCGACACTGGTTGTTTTTGGTGCATTTTGTCATGATAGTCAACTACAAAACACTTCCAACACCTGGGAAGATCTGTTCAGTGGCCAAGGAAAGCTGTCATGGCGACGAAAGAAAAGAAAGGGGGAGGAAAAGCGACCGGGAAGCGATGCGTTTCTAGATATAGATATTATTTATAAATAGCACAGTCAAATGCAGAGGCCAGTTCTGTTCATGTGTATTGCCACTACAGTCTGTAGAAGTATTGTAATACATAGCCCATGGTCATGGAACCTGTCCTGAATACACGTGTTAACCCTACACCACGGATGTGTCTATTCAAAGCCAAGTTTTTTGGGCTGCATGGTGGCACAGTGGTTTAGCACTGTGGCAGCACAGTTTACCCTCGGCCGGGGGATCGCGGGGATCATGAGACCATGGGCTCGATCCCAGCCCCCGACCAACAGTGAGCTGTGTGGAGTTTGCATGTTCTCCCCGTGTTGTGTGGGTTTACTCCGGGATTTCTCCGGTTTCCTCCCGCATACCAAAAACATGTAGGTTTAGCTCGCGCACGCAGCGACCAGCAGCCTGTGGCTTGTCACCAGACTGCAAACCAAATCTACCTACGGGTACAAATAAGTGTGTACACGGCCAGGCTATTGTACAGTCCTAGCCCTATGTATAAATAATAAGTTGGAAAAATGCTGATGTTTTTTTTTTTCTTTCTTTTTTATTGTTAATTTTCCTTATCCTGACACCCCAAACATGCCAAAGTAGAGAAGTAAAGACTCACCATTCTGTATTCAATAAGTGACTCTCCTCCCCATCACTGCTGCGGTCTGACTCTGAGTCGGTGCCGGAATCCCCCGAAAATTCTGGCTCGAATCTGTACGGTTCGATGCCTCCCTCGCTCTCTTCCTGTTCACTTGACACTCCTGCATCCTCCTCTGTCTCGTCACCGATCCTGAATGCCTCTTCACTCTGAAAACTCTGGTGTTCTTGACTGCTGGAACTGCTATCATCTGCCATTGTTGTTTTGATAAGGGTCACACTCGTGACGTCACGCAGCGTCGTCTGCACTACTTCCGGTTTGTTTGGCACTGCCAGCCAGAGGCAAAAGTTTATCGGCTTATAGCCTGGCCATCGCACAGCCTAAAAATTTCTTTTATGTGTTGAAAAATACAATAGGTAATAAGGAATTAATCTGCTATTCTACTTTTTGTGCAAAAAGGTGGTTTCAGTTCACCTCAAAGGGCTATGCAGGAGCATCTGTGAGGTTATCAGATGAAGATATGAGCCACTTCAAACACTGGGAGTCACCACACGTTGCACTGATCAAGCCTAAACACATGCAGTGGAAGGATGTAGGCAGGTTTGTGAACACAGCAGAGGAGTGTGATCTACAGTGGGGCAAAAAAGTATTTAGTCAGCCACTAATTGTGCACATTCTCCCACTTAAAAGATGAGAGAGGTCTCCAATTTTCATCATAGGTATACCTCAACTATGAGAGACAAAATGAGGGAAAAAAATCCAGAAAATTACATTGAAGGATTTTTAATGAATTAATTGGTAAATTCCTCAGTAAAATAAGTATTTGGTCACCTACAAACAAGCAAGATTTCTGGCTCTCACAGACCTGTAACTTCTTCTTTAAGAGGCTCCTCTGTCCTCCACTCGTTACCTGTATTAATGGCACCTGTTTGAACTCATTATCAGTATAAAAGACACCTGTCCACAACCTCAAACAGACTCCAAACTCCACTATGGCCAAGACCAAAGAGCTGTCAAAGGACACCACAAACAAAATTGTAGACCTGCACCAGGCTGGGAAGACTGAATCTGCAATAGGTAAGCAGCTTGGTGTGAAGAAATCAACTGTGGGAGCAATTATTAGAAAATGGAAGACGTACAAGACCACTGATAATCTGCCTCAATCTGGGGCTCCACGCAAGATCTCACCCCGTGGGGTCAAAATTATCACGAGAACGGTGAGCAAAAATCCCAGAACCACACGGAGGAACCTAGTGAATGACCTGCAGAGAGCTGAGACCAAAGTAACAAAGGCTACATCAGAAACACACTACGCCGCCAGGGACGCAAATCCTGCAGTGCCAGACGTGTCCCCCTGCTTAAGCCAGTACATGTCCAGGCCCATCTGAAGTTTGCTCGAGAGCATTTGGATGATCCGGAAGAGGATTGGGAGAATGTCATATGGTCAGATGAAACCAAAATAGAACTTTTTGGTAAAAACTCAACTTGTCGTGTTTGGAGGAGAAAGAACACCATACCTACTGTGAAGCATGGGGGTGGAAACAACATACTTTGGGGCTGTTTTTCTGCAAAGGGACCAGGACAACTGATCCGTGTAAAGGAAAGAATGAATGGGGCCATGTATCGTGATATTTTGAGTGAAAACCTCCTTCCACCAGCAAGAGCATTGAAGATGAAATGTGGCTGGGTCTTTCAGCATGACAATGATCCCAAACACACCGCCCGGGCAACGAAGGAGTGGCTTCGTAAGAAGCATTTCAAGGTCCTGGAGTGGCCTAGCCAGTCTCCAGATCTCAACCCCATAGAAAATCTTTGGAGGGAGTTGAAAGTCCGTGTTGCCCAGCGACAGCCCCAAAACATCACTGCTCTAGAGGAGATCTGCATGGAGGAATGGGCCAAAATACCAGCAACAGTGTGTGAAAACCTTGTGAAAACTTACAGAAAACGTTTGACCTCTGTCATTGCCAACAAAGGGTATATAACAAAGTATTGAGATGAACTTTTGTTGTTGACCAAATACTTATTTTACCGAGGAATTTACCAATTAATTCATTAAAAATCCTTCAATGTGATTTTCTGGATTTTTTTTTTCTCATTTTGTCTCTTATAGTTGAGGTATACCTATGATGAAAATTGGAGACCTCTCTCATCTTTTAAGTTGGAGAACTTGCACAATTGGTGGCTGACTAGATACTTTTTTACCCCACTGTATCTTGGAAAAGCACACCTGAACCAAAAGTTCAGTACTTCCCAAAGCTTGACACCTACTGTCTGCCTTTGAACTTGGTGGCACAAGTCCAAAAAAGATGTCAGCATTAACGTCCCTGAATCACAAGCATGATTATTTCCTTTGACAGAGGTAGAGGAAAATTAACTCTCAGAAATTCAAAATTCCTTGTGGTCAACAGGAAAGGCAGATATAGGCTTAATGAAAAATGCAGAATTGGTAACAATAAATGCAAAATCTCATTTTAGGCCTTATCAGAGACAATATCCTCTATGCCCAGAAGCCATGAGATGACTGTTGTTGTGATATGGCGATATATAAATAAAGTTGAATTGAATTGAATTTAAGAAGGCATTAAACCTGTTATGCAGGGATTGATAAATGCAGGGGTTGCATATATTTTGTTAAATGATCTACAATCACAAATAAATTTTTTCACAGTGATTGACATCAGTAATGCTTTTTTTCCAGCATTCCCATTCACCCAGATCATCAGTTTTGGTTTACATTCATATTTGAAGGCAAGAGGTACACATTTACGAGGCTGCCACAGGGCTATTGTGAATCAGCAACCATTTTTTTCACAGCAATGTCAACAAATTTGGCCCAGTTTGTTCTATCTCATGGGAGTTAATTACTCCTGTATATTGATGACATTTTGCTGGCATCCCCTGATGAAATCTCTTGCAAAAAAGATACTATTGTCTAACCTCATCTTGAAGCTGCTTGAAAGTGTCAAACTGCCATCGCAACTGGCCATATGCAAATGTGCTGCTCAAACAAATGGCAATGATCCGGTTTCTAAAGGTAATCATTTTGTGGATCAAACTGCAAAGGCGGTTGCACAAGGCTTGCAACCTGGACAAAGCACATTTGATTCTATTCTGACACTGACTGAAAAGCTATCACATGATATTCTTGTTGAGGCTCAAAAAGCAGCACCACAGGCTGATATTTACAAATGGATGAAGAAGAGAGCTATTTTTGATGACACCTCAAAGCTCTACAAATGTAAGGCAAGCAAGCCTATTCTACCATGCAAACTGTTTCACCAAGTCTCAACCTTGCTCCATGGCATTTTGCATGTAGCGCTGGGGGGGGGGGGGGTACCTACATTGAATAAAACTTTTACTACCTATGGTTTTAGCCAGTTTGCCACACAGTTTTGTAAAAAAAAAAAAAGTCTGATCTGTGCAAAAAATAATGCACAGGGAAATTTCAAACCTGAGAGAGGCACTTTTCCAGCCTCTACTTCTATTCTATTTCAGAACATTTGCATGGATTTTATTGAACTGAATAAATGTGAAGGCAATAAATATTGTTTGGTCATTTGTGTTATGTCTTCTAAATGGACAGAAGCTTTTCCTTGCAAACATCCAAATGCAATCACAGTGGCAAAGAAATTGCTTGCCGAAATTGTACCTAGGTTTGGAATACCTGAGAAAATTTACTCAGATAATGGTACACATTTTGTAAATCAAGTTATATCACATTTAGGCACAACACTGAACATCAGTTTGAAGAATCATTCAGCTTATCACCCACAATCTGTAGGATTGGTGGAATGCACAAACAGAACTATTAAAGAAAGACTCCGAAAAACAATGGCAGAAACAGGGCAAAATTGGATCTATTGCCTCCCATTAGTTTTGTTTTACATGAGGATAATCCCAACCAAAGGGGGGTTGTCTCCATTTGAAATCATGTATGGCAAACCATACTTGCTGCCACTTTTGAGGCCATTCAATCCTGGTGATGTAGAAGTGTGTTTAGCAGATTACATGAGAAGGATGTTGACTAACAGAGATGTTATCGCTGCTACTCTCCCCAGGAGGGTTCACGAGGAAACTGCACCGATCTTGGCCAAGCCAGGAGACCTCGTCCTCATCAAAGCCATCTAAAAGAAGAATTGGACTGATTCACCCTGGCAAGGACCACATAAAGTTACTTTGTCAACGTCAACGCCAACAGCGGTGAAAGTTGAAGGACGGGACTCGGGTGCATTTAACACACTGTAAACTTTACCTTACTTGAACTCACAGCTAGGGACTACTGAATAAATATTTTCAACTTCATTCCATTAAAGACTTTCAGCAAGAGACTTTTTTTAATTGTTTCCCTATACAAGTGTCGACTGACGACGCCCCATGTGGCATCCGGTATCGGCTTGGGATAGGGAAGCAAGTGGTTGACCATCATGGAGAGACAAGAAGTGCAAGAAAGATGTTCAATCATTAAAGGGTGTAGTTGTTGCTGTTTCCTTTACATCATCATCCTAGGGGTGACTTTATTACTTTGGTTTCTTTTAGCTGCACCACAAACCATACATCGTAGTGCTAGGGACCTTGCACATATTCAGCATAATTGGCAAGAGCTACATGAGCATCACGATCATGAATGGCTGGCTGCACGGTGGAGCAGTGGTTTGGCACTGCGGCAGCACAGTTTACCCTCGGCCGGGGGATCGCGGGGATCATGAGATCGTGGGTTCAATCCCAGCCCCCGACCAACAGTGAGCTGTGTGGAGTTTGCATGTTCTCCCCGTGTTGCGTGGGTTTACTTCGGGATTTCTCCGGTTTCCTCCCGCATACCAAAAACATGTAGGTTTAGGGCGCTCGCGCACGCAGCGACCGGCAGCCAGTGGCTTGTCACCAGACTGCAAACCAAATCTACCTACGGGTACAAATAAGTAACAAAAAAAACAAACAAAAAAATGAATATGCTGCCAATACGTGGTGGAGGTATGGAGGTATGCTAACTATACGGCCAAGGCAGCTAATCGTTCCAATTGTTATGTTTGCTCTTTAGTACCAACATCAGCTGGACAGACTGCTGTTGTAGCTAAAATGATGGAACCAGCAAAAGCTCTCTGTTTTTTACAGAAGGCTATGAAAAGGAACTATACAAAAAACATTATTTTGAATCACTGTTGTGAAATCTTTCATCACTCTACCAATCAGAGAACTTATGGTACTCCTTACTCTGTAAGGGCAAGGTTAGTTTCATCAGGGACTTTTTTCTTTTTGTCTGAAGGGAAGTGGTAACAACCCTCTGGATGACCTACCCCTTTCTCGGTGTGAGGCAGTGTACAGTATACAAAGCACCTGTGATACCCTGACCAATCGGATGGGCAGGTGGTGTCCACAGGCTAACCGTTGTTATTACAGACCTATCACCATGCTGGAGCTCTGTAGTGCTGCTCTCTGCAACTTCCATATGTATGGTGCATATACGTATGGTGACGGGTGGTTGGTGGCTGTGCGGTCGTAAGGCGTATTCTCATCTGCCTATGAACTGGGCAGGAACCTGTGGCCCTGTCTTTGTGACTGACAACACCCTGATTATGTCAGCGGGTCAGGCAAGCAGAGGGAAGAGAGACCTATCATAGGATGCCATTTTCACACCACATGATTCCATCTGGGGTACGGACATGCCAGAGCAGTTTAAGATACTTACTACAGGTCAAAAGGTAGTACAGTCGCTATTCCCTTGGGTGGGAGTGGCGAAAAATATCTTGTGGATTGAGACTCTTAATTATAGCCTACAATTTTTGTGAAATTTTCCTTAGCTGCCTGGAAAGGTGAAAGGGAGGAAATGACTGCTAAAAGACTTGTAGCAACACAGAATAGAATGGTACCATTTTACTTGATCAGTTGACTGCCACCCGTGGGGGTGTGTGTGCAATTGAATCGGTGAATTCCAAAAGGGCCCAAGTCCACACTTTTTCAAAACCCAGGTATTACATGTTTAATGAACTTTAAGAGACAAGCTATCTGATTATGTGCAAAAATGTCCCAAGTCAACTTTAATGCATTGACTATTCACAGCATTGTTTATGCATGGAGTGCAAGAGAGACCCAAGTCCAGGACTTGGGCCCTTCCTGCATGGATTAAACTTAAAGTCATAGGTGGCAGTACAAATTTCAGAAATGATATAGAAGTTTCCGAAAATATGTATGCTCAGGTCACATCCAGATTCCGCCTTCTAAAGCCATCGTGCAGGGTTGTTACATACCCAGAGGAGCCACTCTACAGCGAGCAACTTGGTGTAAAAGCAGCTAAAGTAAAAGATGTTCAGAAATTGGCGAAATATCTTTCACCAGAGGCTCAGCAGTTCCTCAGTAATTTAACAGTTTGTGATGCTAGGCGTGAAGATGAGTCTGACTTTGACGATTAGTTACCAGTAGATGGACTTCTATGTTAATCTGTCCACTTTTAGATGAAAATCTCATTTGCTGGCAGTTATCAAAACAAAAGTTTGAATATAAAGTGATCATAAAAGGTGTTCAAAACATGGCATAATTTAAAAAAAAAACATTTTCAACATGTGAGAAATAGATGTTATGCGCTTCTTTTCATATGTTCTTATTGTTTAATTCAAGAAGGGCCCAAGTCCAGGGACTTTAGTTTGCCAATCCTCTGAAATTAAAAATGTGAAATGCTTCATATTATAGCATTTCTAAGCTATGGCCTTGTGCTATATCTGAGTAAAGTATGAACCATCTGGCATAGACTACCTTTGAAATATGCAATTTATTTGATTTCCTGCAAAAACATATTTCTTGGACTTGGGCCCCTTTTGAATTCACAGATTCAATTGTAGGTCAGTACTGTTGCACCTTTATACCTGGACATGATGCAGATGGAGGTGTCATTGCTTCAGCCATACGTAATCTGACTGCTTTGCAGACTGCTGGAGCTAAGGATAATGTTAATGACTCATCACACTGGATAAACTGGTTGTTTTCCTCATGGAGGAGTCTTGTCATAAACTTGGTGGTGATTATTGTAGTGATACTTTTGATCTTTTCATGTGTCATTCCTTGCATCCGTAATATGATGCTGAAACTTGTTCATGTGAATTTAGTGTTATACTGTATCATGAGGCCACCACTGGAGATGATGGGGAAACACCACCAGCTTAATGTTTTATGAGTACAGGGTGTATGACTGACATGCAGAAAACCGAAAGGAGATGCATGTTCATGATGTGAATTTGAAATGTACAGAGTTGCAAGAGTAATCAAATACACTACCGTTCAAAAGTTTGGGGTCACTTTTGCAAGTGCACTTTTTTTCAATGAAGATAACTTTAAACTAATCAGAAATACACTCTATACATTGCTAATGTGGTAAATGACTATTCTAGCTGCAAATGTCTGGTTTTTGGTGCAATATCTACATAGGTGTATAGAGGCCCATTCCCAGCAACTATCACTCCAGTGTTCTAATGGTACAATGTGTTTGCTCATTGCGTCAGAAGGCTAATGGATGATTAGAAAACCCTTGTGCAATCATGTTAGGTCTGCAATGCTGTAATTGTTGCAAATGGAGGATTCTCTGACGAAAGCAAAGTTTGAAGGAAAAATTATTATTTCAAATACAAATCATTATTTCTAACCTTGCCAATGTCTTGACTATATTTTCTATTCATTTTACAACTCATGGTGTTAAATAAGTGTGACTTTTCATGGAAAACACAAAATAATTGTCTGGGTGACCCCAAACTTTTGAACGGTAGTGTATGTCTTGAAGTTCAGAGAAGCTGTGTTATCCTTATTTGAGATTTTTCACTTTATCCTGTTTATGTTCTGTTTTAATATATGTTGTATTTGAAACCACTGTGTTACTAATCACTATTTAGTCAGTATACAGTTTTACTGTATTGATTGTTGTTTGATTGTTGATACCTTGTTGCAGTTTCACATTAAGGTACTAATACACATAGGTTAGGATGCAAGCACACATAGATCTCTAATACAAACTACACATGTCTTTTACTACACTTTAATAGGTTTTAGTCATTTTTTATTGTTCTTTATTGAAGTTACATTTACATATAAGTATTAACTTTTTATTAAATCACTGCTAATCTGCTGACACATAGAACGACAAATACTGTACATACACTATTCATCCCAAGTTATGATTAATCACCATCACTGGTTTAATTTTTCCCTTTTATGACTTGACTAGATGAATGATTTCTTTTTTGAAATAAAAGGTATTATCCTCACATGCTCCCCAGGAAATGAAACATTCCAGTGGCGCTCGGGAGTGGCAGCGGAGCCGATGGCGGACTTTCCTCATTAAAAAGTGAGTTAGGATCTTTTACAATAAAATGCTTTAGCATAAAATACACCGGAACTTAGCGAGCTGCCCAATGAGGTTTTAGAAGCCATAGTGTTTCATCTCTGATGGTTTTTAAGCATCAAAGGGAGGAATGATAGGATATTTTCAGGTTTCATTGATTATTCTATATGATTTTAATGCTGTATTATTCTATTTTATATTATAATTGTATCTGGTGCATATAATGAGCCAATGTCTGATTCTCTGTGTTTTTTCCATTGTCTCAGAGCTTGAAAAGAATGTCTGTTTCTCAGTGTAAGTTTAGGCAGAGCAAGACTGTAAATAATGATGAAGGTTTTTGTTTTATCATACTAAGCTGTTCTGTTCAGAATGCCCGAAGTTAGGATGACTTAGCTTGACCAGGTCATGTAAAGATCATAGCAGAATGTTCAGTGCTGTCCATAGATTAGAAACAGTCTCGGGGAAAGATGGCTCCAGCCGTCTTTAGGTTTAGATAAGGTCAGGGACCAGAGTATAAGGAGCAACATCCTTGAACACGTATGGGAGTTAACACATTAGGGAGTTGGTGTGAGCAGGCTCTGCGACACATTATGCCGTGACCGATTGCTTCCTTTTTCTGATCAGAAAGAGAATAAATGGCTCAAAACTTGGAAACCGCCTACTGATTACTGATTCAGTCTCAACCAATTCATTTTTGATCTAACAGTCATGCTTAAATGTTTCAGATCATCAAACAAATTTAAATATTAGAGAAAGATTTTTAAATTTCCCAGACAGAGTCTTCCCAAAGGGATTAATAAAGTTAAGTCTAAGTCTAAGATAACACAAGTAAACACAAAATGCAGTTTTTCAATGAAGGTGTTTATGATTAAGGGGGAAAAAAAACAAACCTACATGGTCCTGTGTGAAAAAGTGATTGCCCCCTAAACCTAATAAATGGCTGGGCCACCCTGAGCAGCAACACTGGCAATCAAGCATTTGTGATAACTGGCAATGAGTCTTTTACAGCACTGTGGGGGAATTTGGCCCACTCATCTTTGCAGAATTGTTGTAATTCAGCCACATTGGAGGGTTTTCGAGCATGAACCGCCTTTTTAAGGTCATGCCACAGCATCTCAGTGGGATTCAGGTCAGGACTTTGACTAGGCCACTCCAAAGTCTTCATTTTGTTTTTCTTAAGCCATTCAGAGGTGGACTTGCTGGTGTGTTTTGGATCATTGTCCTGCTGCAGAACGCAAGTACACTTTATCTTAAGGTCACAAACAGATGGTCAAACATTCTCCTTCAGGTTTTATTGTTAGACAGCAGAATTCATGGTTCCATTTACCACAGCAAGTCTTCCAGGTCCTGAAGCAGGAAAATAGCCCCAGACCATCACACTACCACCACCATATTTTACTGTTGGTATGATGTTCCTTTTCTGAAATGCTGTGTTACTTTTATGGCGGATGTAATGGGAAACACACCTTCCAAAAAGTTGAACTTTTGTCTCATCAGCCCACAGAGTATTTTCCCAAAAGTCTTGGGGATCATCAAGATGTTTTCTGGCAAAACTGAGACGAGCTTTTATGTTCTTTTGGTTCTTCTGGTTTTCATCTTGGAACTCTGCCATTCAGGCCATTTTTGCCCAGTCTCTTTCTTATGCTGAAGTCATGAACACTGACCTTAACTGAGGCAAGTGAGGCCCGCAGTTCTTTGGATGTTGTTGTGGGGTCTTTTGTGACCTCTTGGATGAGTCATTGCTGCACTCTTGGGGTAATTTTGGATGTCCGGCCACTCCTAGTAAGGTTCACCACTGATCAATGTTTTTGCCATTTGTGGATAATGGCTCTCACTATGGTTTGCTGGAGTCCCAAAGCTTTAGAAATGGCTAGAAAATTGAACTCAGCTTTCAAAGATGTGATAAAACACAGTTAATTTATGTTTTAAAGGGGGGGGGCAATCACTTTTTCACACAGGGCCTTGTAGGTTTGGATTTTTTTTACCCTTAATAATAAACACCTTCAATTAAAAACTGCATTTTGTGTTTACTTGTGTTGTCTTTGTCTAATATTTAAATTTGTTTGATGATATGAAACATTTAAGCGTGACAAACATACAAAAAAAAGAAGAGAAATCACAAAGGGGGCAAACACTTTTTAACACCACTGTATATGGCCTGATGTTCCACAGACTCGACCATTAAGATTCCTCATTGAAACTCAAAAGTCCAACATTGCCCTCCGATGGAAAACACAGGAATATTTCTCTTTAGGACTGAATGTTTTCTCTCTGAAGTTAAACTATTAATTATGAACAGTGAAATAACTTATCCTTCTCCACAGACAACACCGCTATTGAAGATATGGTGGGGCACTGTGATGGACAATTATGGTTTGAAATGCTTTTATTGATTTGATTTGACATGAATATGATATGAGTTCTTTTTACAACTTAAATCAACTAGGGAGTTTTTGGCCACATCATATAAGATAAGATAAGATAAGATAAGATAAGCCTTTATTAGTCCCACAATGGGGAAATTCCAGGATTGCAACAGCATAGGGATAGCAACACTCAGAGCAACAATCAGAAGGCAAGAAAAAACAACATCTAGTAAACATACAGTATGTCCATATTACTACAAATGTATATATATATAGACACACAGTGCAGAGCATTATGGCTGGTGGATGTGCAGCAGAAAGTCTAAGCTCTCTCTCCGCGGATGCAGCGGGCCAGCTGGAAGTCTTTGGGCATGATGGTGACCCCCTTAGCGAAGAAGAGACCACCAGGTGGGTCTCGCTGGTCTCCTGCAGAGCCATGACGGCGAAACTCAGGAAACGCAGGACGGTCTTGAAGTCCTGAGCGATCTCCCTCACCAGGCGCTGGACGGGCAGCTTACGGATGAGCAGCTCCGTGGATTTCTGGTAGCGACGGATCTCTCTCAGAGCCACGGACCTGTGACGGCGAGGCCTCTTCACTCTGCCGGTGGCCAGAGCGCCTCTCCGAGCAGCCCTGTGGCTAGCTGTCTCCTGGGGGGCTTCTTCCTCCAGTAGATTTTACGGGCGGTCTGCTTGGTTCTTGCCATCGCTCTTTATTATTCTGTCTTATATTTCTTTCACGCCGCCTAAACTCCAGCCCGGCACCCGCTTCGTTTTCGCTACAGCTCCCGGTATGTCGAGTTTCCCATTAGCACCGGGCGGCGGCCAAGTGCTAGCTAGCACTAGCTCCTCCCCGCTGTAACGTCTCCCGCTGCAAACCGTGGCTCCGTCCGCCGACCCGGGAGACCCCCGGGGCGATCCGTGCGTCCGTGATATATATACAGAGTGAAAGGTGTAGAAAGAAGAAGGAAGATAAAAAAAAGGCTGTTGCAACAGGCAGCCGACTCGTGTGGCGCCACCGTTTCCGGCGGAACCGGAACCGGATATATATATAACATCACATGACAGGCACAGTGCTGTGCCTGTGGCAGTGGGGGCGCTATCTGTCCATGAAACAAGAAGGGTTAATATTGCATGCCTACTATAAAGAAATTATCACATTTACAATGTAGACACATTGTTTGTTCCTTTATTAAGTAGAATATACTAGTCACTAAAATCTTAAAGAATTTATGCTTTAATAGGCAGCATATGTCATGTTCACTGCGTAACCTGCAGCGAACATATGAAATGGCAGCGAGCCCAAAACGCAGAGTAAGTAACGGGTTTATTTACAATGGGTGAATGTACAGTAGTCCAAAAAACAGTCACGGTAGAAAAGGGGAAGACACCCGGCTACAAACTTGGTCGGTGAACGGGAATGCCTAATGTACTCCAATAAAGCAGGAGCGGAGAAAAAGGCACAGGGAAAGGCTTACAACAGTGTCGGAGCGGAAAGGCTCTGAGGGAACAACACGATTCAGTCCAGGGGTTCACCAACAAAAGCGAGACTGGATGTCCAGAATTGACATTGCTAAGCTGCCACGCCGGCTGGTCGTACTGCCCTGCTATTTGTACAAAGCCCTAATGACAGCAAATAGACCAGCTGTGTGGCAACAGATGCGTGACTGATAGGACTATGTGTGTGTGCGTGAGTGTGAATGTGAGTGTGTGTGTGTGTGTGTGTGCGTGCATGAGTGTGTACTGTATGTGGTGAACCATACAGCTGGTGGATGCCTGGCGAGGAGGAGACGTGGCTGTGGGACTGGCGGAGAGCGAGGCTCAATCCACCAGCTGAAATTAAAGGGGACCTGTGGTGGTCGTCTAAACGCATTCAACTTGAAAACATTAGGCAAAGTATTCGTTATTTGGTTAAATAATTATTGCCAGCCATCTACCACCAGAGAAATATGTAAATACGACCGCCGGCATGGCCAGCCAATGAAAACTATGCGCGCAGCCATGACACATGCGGATGTGACGTCACACCGTTGCTACTGAAAAGTCAATACTCAGCCTGTACCAGCGACTAGGTGCTTTTGTCAGTGTTTTTGTTCTATTATGGCTGAATTGTCGGACTCTGAGGAAGAATTCGGGCAACATGGCTTCAGGTTTGAGCCAGAAAGGTCTTCTGAGGGTGAAAGTGACGAAGTGGTCCTCACACACAAAGGAATTTCGTCCGAAAGGAAACGTCTGTGCCCTGTTCCGAGATTGCGCAACCACTTTTCCGCGACGATCTTCCGACAAGGTGTGTTGGGTTTGGGTACACAAAAGAAGTGTTTATCTTTGTTTTTTCGCTTATTATTGAGACATCCAAAGGCTTTACATTCCGCCATGTGGCGATATCCATATCGCATTGTATGTTTTTGTTGTTACAAGAGCGCAGAGTGTCTGCTGATCTGTATATACTTATTTATTTATTTTCTACTCGTTTTAGTTCTGCATTTAATATGAACCCTGAGTTTGAAATAAACATTTTGAATTTGAATTTGAATATCCCGAAAGCCACTGCTCATCCGGGCACTCCAGGCTCAGCCAATATTGATACAGATCGCAGTATCCACGCTACTACGTCACAGGAAGCGTCCTGGCAGGCCATGTAGCCGCCAGTATGGCTGCGCGCATGTTTTGCTGACATAGCTGAACCAGCACATCAGCAATGGATTTATATCGCATTGCTTTGAACTTGAACTTAAACTTGAACTAGAACGTGAGACAGGGGCTCAATATAATATCTTTTTTTTCACGACCACCACAGGTCCCCTTTAATAAGCAATAATTAAACCCAAAAGCCAAGAGTCATGCTAGGGGTGATGACCCTGAACATGACAGCATACACTCACCGGCCACTTTATTAGGTACACCATGCTAGTAACGGGTTGGACCCCCTTTTGCCTTCAGAACTGCCTCAATTCTTCGTGGCATAGATTCAACAAGGTGCTGGAAGCATTCCTCAGACAGTTTGGTCCATATTGACATGATGGCATCACACAGTTGGCGCAGATTTGTCGGCTGCACATCCATGATGCGAATTTCCCGTTCCACCACATCCCAAAGATGCTCTATTGGATTGAGATCTGGTGACTGTGGAGGCCCTTTGAGTACAGTGAACTCATTGTCATGTTCAAGAAACCAGTCTGAGATGATTCCAGCTTTATGACATGGCGCATTATCCTGCTGAAAGTAGCCATCAGAAGTTGGGTACATTGTGGTCATAAAGGGATGGACATGGTCAGCAACAATACTCAGGTAGGCTGTAGCGTTGCAACGATGCTCAATTGGTACCAAGGGGCCCAAAGAGTGCCAAGAAAATATTCCCCACACCATTACACCACCACCACCAGCCTGAACCATTGATACAAGGCAGGATGGATCCATGCTTTCATGTTGTTGACGCCAAATTCTGACCCTACCATCCGAATGTCGCAGCAGAAATCGAGACTCATCAGACCAGGCAACGTTTTTCCAATCTTCTATTGTCCAATTTCGATGAGCTTGTGCAAATTGTAGCCTCAGTTTCCTGTTCTTAGCTGAAAGGAGTGGCACCCGGCGTGGTCTTCTGCTGCTGTAGCCCATCTGCCTCAAAGTTCGACGTACTGTGCGTTCAGAGATGCTCTTCTGCCTACCTTGGTTGTAACGGGTGGTTATTTGAGTCACTGTTGCCTTTCTATCAGCTCGAACCAGTCTGGCCATTCTCCTCTGACCTCTGGCATCAACAAGGCATTTCCGCCCACAGAACTGCCGCTCACTGGATATTTTTTCTTTTTCGGACCATTCTCTGTAAACCCTAGAGATGGTTGTGCGTGAAAATCCCAGTAGATCAGCAGTTTCTGAAATACTCAGACCAGCCCTTCTGGCACCAACAACCATGCCACGTTCAAAGTCACTCAAATCACCTTTCTTCCCCATACTGATGCTCGGTTTGAACTGCAGGAGATTGTCTTGACCATGTCTACATGCCTAAATGCACTGAGTTGCCGCCATGTGATTGGCTGATTAGAAATTAAGTGTTAACGAGCAGTTGGACAGGTGTACCTAATAAAGTGGCCGGTGAGTGTATATGTTTTAGGATGATTTCACTTTTCATATCAAATCTTATGCATCCTATCTCTCCCTAGGTACATTCCAAAAACTGTGAACTGACCAATCAGCTTCCAAGTCTCCACGCATCTTCTTTTTTAGTCGGTTTTACGACCTCTGCTGAACAAAGAAACTCAGTGCAATTGGTCAAAAGTTTATGGTCATGGGCAGATCCAATCCTGATCTTTGAAAGTAGTTTGATAAAACTTTCCTTTGTCTCCAGTACAGCATTGCGAGTGGGGAGTTAACTCTTGAAGAAGCAGTTTCTGTCATGGTCCGAGTCTGACTCTGTCCGCACTCGGGTTGTCCGGTAGTTCTCCGTTCTCTGCTGTGGTTTACCACAGGGCCTTCGGGCTCTTATTGTGACAGCATCTCGGTGGGGCTTCCGGCTGTCAGAGCTGCGCTCCGCAGGGATGGCTGGGAATCAATCAGCTGATGACATTCTCATCAGCTGAGTAATCTGTGAAGTCCTATTTAAGGGAGCAGCTCAGCTTACTCTGGGCTGCGACCTCATCACACATTCCCTTGTCCAACCTCCATCGAAGATTCACGTCTTGTTCATCTTTCTGTAAGTGCATTCCGGAGACTCTCTATCTTGTGTTTAAATCTTAGCCTTTGTTGTGTTTTTGCCCCTTGTGGCTCATTATTTTGTACTATTACCTTGTGTTAATAAGATACGCAAACTCATGGGCTGGCTCTCGGCGTCTCATTGATGGCTCGTGAGGGCCATCGTTGACAGTTTCTGCTCTTTTTTTTTTCCTAAGCAGGCCTGGAGCGTATGCTCTGTGTAAACTTCTTCTTTTCTTTCAAATTCACTTTTTCCTGTTTTACTCCTTTTCTTAAATTACCGTGCTAAGAAGATTTTGTTTGATTTTTACCAAGCTTAAATTAACTTTCTTCTGACCACAACACATCGGAAGAAACGGATTTGTGGTTCATTTTTTATTCATCATGTTTGATTTTCTGATCAGACTTTGAATGATAAATAAATATTATTGGGAATTTGACAGCCTGGTCAAATTCCTTTTTCTGTGCATAAACAGCCATCTGCCAGAGTAATGAGCATCCAGCTTCTATGGTTGTGATCCCAGGAGTAGGCCCGAGCCATGGGGCAGAACCTGCCTGCCATTTTCTCTCAACAGAATCCACGCCCATCCAGCTGGACCAAGATCCAACCCGACCACCTGCTACCACCACGGGGCACAATCTGACTCTGCTGTGCTGAAGGTCTGTTGTCCAAATTAAACTTAATTCTTCAGAATTTTCCCAGTATAAGTTCTATAAACCTAACATCCTCCAACTCCTTTCAGAACTTTAAATGCATTTGTCTTTTTATTAAGCTCCGTTCCTTTTCAGAGTAACATAAATTTTCCTTTTTATAAAATCGTTTAATCATCATTTTCTTCATAAAATTGCGTCCATTTTTCTTAACCAATGCTATTTTATGGTTTCTCATTTTCCATTACATTGCCAATTTAAGCTATGTTCTTCCTTGGTTCCACAAATGTTTGATAATACACATTATGTTCAGTAATCTATTACCAGTCTAATGTGCTCACAATACATGTTTATTTCCTTGTCTTAAAGTCATCTGAATGTGTTCATCTATCCTGGAATTTCTTATTAAACTATTAAAAAGACATTTGGGAGTTGTTGTTTGATTTCATGTCCATCTTCCTGATTAAAAGCAGAAAAGAACTCACAGGGCTTTTTGAGACTGCTTCATTATTGGTACAAATACAGAATTTTTAATCAAATTGTCCATTCTTTTTTACTGGTGCCCCACAAGCTTGTGTGTGTGTTGGTAATGAAAAGAAATCTTCATTCCTACTCACATGCATATTTACATTAATACTTGTACAAACAATAAACTACACATATAAAACCCTACAGAGTAAGCATAATATGATCATTGCATTATTATGGCATAAGTACAGCATAAGAAAGCCATAAGTACTGGGTGCACCAATAATTAAGCTTACACAGTGCTTAGTGTAGTTATTCATATTCACACTGTACTTACAATGCAATTAAATCAACATCAATCAATGTTGAGGAAGAATACAGCCCACAACACTTTACTTAGGCTGTACTTATGCTGTACTTACAGTATGTCATGACTATGACATGTTGATGTCATGCTCTGGGCTGCACGGTGGCGCAGTGGTTAGCACTGCGGCAGCACAGTTTACCCTTGGCCGGGGGATTGTGGGGATCGTGGGATCGTGGGTTCGATCCCAGCCCCCGACCAACAGTGATCTGTGTGGAGTTTGCATGTTCTCCCCGTGTTGCGTGGGTTTACTCCGGGATTTCTCCGGTTTCCTCCCACATGCCAAAAACATGCATGTTAGGTTAATTGGCTGTTCTAAATTGTCCCTAGATATTTGTTTCCTATAGGCCCTTAGAATAGAGGGTTAGTATTAATGAAAGCGCTTTGAGTGGTCTTTGTGACTAGAAAAGCGCTATATAAGTGCAGGTTAGTTAGTTAGTTAGTTTGCCATAATTACATTGTACTTAGTCATACTTATATTAACACTTGTATTCCCATTGCTTTTGCAACAGATTTAGTTAAGCAAATGCCTTACCTCTAGCTTTATATCGGTTTAGAAAGTCTCCAGTCCTCTAGCAATCTTGACTCAGCAGTTGCAGTGGTTTAAAAAAAAAATGGATGCATGGATACTGTGTGGTTTTCTTCCTCTACTCCCTTTCTCCCGTTTATTTATTTATTTATTTCACTCCCACTTTTCTGCTACATCATATTATATTTAACTAATCCACATACTGTATTTTTACACCATTGTTTTCTGAAAGTTAATTTTTCATTCCTCACATGAACAGACAGACAGACAGAGAGACAGACAAAAAGACAGACAGAGAGACAGATACAGTGGGGTAAAAAAGTATTTAGTCAGCCACCAATTGTGCAAGTTCTCCCACTTAAAAGATGAGAGAGGTCTCCAATTTTCATCATAGGTATACCTCAACTATGAGAGACAAAATAAGAAAAAAAAAATCCAGAAAATCACATTGAAGGATTTTTAATGAATTAATTGGTAAATTCCTCGGTAAAATAAGTATTTGGTCAATAACAAAAGTTCATCTCAATACTTTGTTATATACCCTTTGTTGGCAATGACAGAGGTCAAATGTTTTCTGTAAGTTTTCACAAGGTTTTCACACACTGTTGATGGTATTTTGGCCCATTCCTCCATGCAGATCTCCTCTTGAACAGTGATATTTTGGGGCTGTCGCTGGGCAACACGGACTTTCAACTCCCTCCAAAGATTTTCTATGGGGTTGAGATCTGGAGACTGGCTAGGCCACTCCAGGACCTTGAAATGCTTCTTACGAAGCCACTCCTTCGTTGCCCGGGCGGTGTGTTTGGGATCATTGTCATGCTGAAAGACCCAGCCACGTTTCATCTTCAATGCCCTTGCTGGTGGAAGGAGGTTTTCACTCAAAATCTCAAGATACATGGCCCCATTCATTCTTTCCTTTACACGGATCAGTCGTCCTGGTCCCTTTACAGAAAAACAGCCCCAAAGTATGTTGTTTCCACCCCCATGCTTCACAGTAGGTATGGTGTTCTTTCTCCTCCAAACACGACAAATTGAGTTTTTACCAAAAAGTTCAATTTGAATGAATGAATGAATGAATGAATGAATTTATTTCGGATAGTACAGTACAGGTTAAAAGAAACTGAATAATATAACAACAAGGTCAAATTAGACAAAGACTCCTCTGATTATACAATTCCACGTAAGTTATCCGAAATGGGTGATGGCTGAAGCCGCAGCTTATATTGCCCACCCATATTCCATCCAGGAATTCAAAAGAGAAAAAAGAGAAAAAAGAGAAAACAGTCAAGAGCGATTGCAATTCAAAACAAAGCTAAGACAAAATGTGACTGAGAGAAAAAAAGAAAACTAAGCTAGGCTAAGTTAAGCGGTTACTATTCAAAAACAAATCTAAGACAAAATGTGACAGAGAAAAAAAAGAAAAAAAAACAAACAAAAAAAACTAAGCTACAACACAACACAGGCTGGATATGTCAATCCTTATGTGAGGTTACATATCGTCTTGTAAATATGTTTGGAGTATTTCTTCCTTTAGTTTTTGTTTAAATTGTCCAAGCGTTGTACATGATTTTAATTCAGGTCCATAATCGTTCCATAATCTGACTCCTTGCACTGAAATACAGTGTTGCTTGGTGGTTGTTCTCACTGTAGGCTTCTGAAATATACATGTTCCTCTGAAGTGATATTGTTTCTCCCTTGTTTGGAACAACTTTTGGATATTTGCGGGCAGTGATAAATTCTTCACTTTGAACATTATTATTGCAGTTTTAAAGTCAACCAGATCTTTCAACTTGAGAGTTTTTTGTTTAAGAAAAAGTGGGTTTGTTGGTTCCCTGTAAGCTGCTTTGTTTATTATTCTAGTAGCTCTCTTTTGAAGCATAAAGAGTGGATATATGTTTGTTTTATATGTATTTCCCCATACTTCATTACAATATGTCATGTATGGGAGTATTAATGAATGATACAAGGTATATAGTGTGGGTTGATTCAGCAAATATTTCACTCTGTGTAATATTGCAATTGATTTGGATACTTTACCTTTAATATAATTAATATGTGACTTCCAACACAGTTTGTTATCAATTATTACTCCAAGAAATTTAGTTTCAGATACCCTTTCAATCTCTACACCATTTACACTGAGTTTGGGTACTGGGTTATTGTGATGGTTGTTAAAGACTATAAATTTTGTCTTACTTAAATTGAGCGTTAATTTGTTTGAATCAAACCACAGTTTAAGCTTTCCTAATTCCTTTCCGAGTGTATCCAGAAGTTGTTCCAAATTGTTTCCACTGCATAACAGATTAGTGTCATCGGCAAACAATATTAAGTCCATTTTTTCTGAAACTTTACATATATTGTTTATATACATATTGAATAATAATGGTTCCAAAACTGAACCCTGTGGGACTCCACAGGTGACCTTCAGTAACTGTGAGTTTTTGTTGCTAACACATACATACTGATATCTATTCTTTAAGTAACTACTTAACCAGGACAGTGCTACCCCTCCAATACCACAATTTTGTAGTTTCTTTAATAATAAATTGTGATCTACTGTATCAAATGCTTTTTTAAGATCCAGGAATACTCCAACTGAATACTCTTTATTTTCAATGACTGCTGATATTTTTTCTGTAAATTCCATTAGGGCATATGCAGTTGTCCTCTTGTGTCTGAACCCATATTGCTGCTCACACAATAAATCATTCTTCAGTATGAAGTTGTCAATTCTCTCATAGAATATTTTTTCAAGTATCTTGGAAAATTGCGGTAATAGTGAAATTGGTCTATAGTTTGAGAGTTCCCCTCTGTCGCCCGTCTTGTATATCGGAATTACTTTAGCTATTTTCATTGCATTGGGAAATATACCTGATTGGAGAGACAGGTTACAGATATACGTCAGTGGTTTTACTATGCATTCGATAACAGTTTTGACTAATAGCATGTCAATACCATCACAGTCCGTAGATGTTTTACTTTTGAACGATTTAACAATTTCAATGACCTCTCTTTCGTCTGTGTTCTTTATGAAGATGGAGTCTTTTACAGCAGTGTTATTGCATACTGTATCGCCTGTAGGCACCGTAGTGGGTATTTCTCGGGCCAGATTAGGTCCAATGTTAACAAAAAAATTATTAAATTCATCTGCAGGTGAAGCTATATTCACACTCTGAGTCGTTTTATTATTTTTTGGAACATTAGTTGGGTTGCTTGTATTTCTGCTTTTATTTCCAAGGATACTGTTGAGTATTGTCCATGTATTTTTAATATTGTCTTTGTTTTTCTCCAGTTCTTTACTGTAATAGTCTCTTTTACTACATCTTATTATATATGTTAACTTATTTTTGTATGTTTTATACCGCTGCTCTGCTTCTTTTGTCCTTTTCTTTAGGAAAGCTTTATATAATAAATTTTTCTTTTTACACGCCTTTTGTAGTCCTTTGGTTAACCATGGCTTATCAGCAAATTTGTGTTTAAGCTTTTTTTTTTACTAATGGGCAGTTTTTTTCATAAAGAGTGGTTACAATGTTTATAAATGTGTCATAGGCTTCATTTACATCTGATACATAGACTTCTGTCCAGACTTGCTTCAGCAAGTCCTCTTTAAAAGAATTGATTGCATTTGGTGATTTGTATCTGAACGATTTTGAAATTTTTTCTGCGTTGGGCCCCGTGTGGCCATGGATAAGTGCAAAGGTTGGCAAGTGGTCACTTATATCATTTATCAATAATCCACTTTCTATTTTCTTATCGATAACATTGACAAACACGTTGTCAATAAGTGTAGCAGAGTGAACTGTGATTCTACTGGGATGTGTTATTGTGGGATATAGACTCATGCTGTACACAGATTTCATGAACTCTGTGACTACATTTTGTTGATGTGGATTTAGTAAATCAATATTGAAATCTCCACAAATTGCTACCATTTTCTTACTAGTAATATTATTGTAGAGCTCGACTAATTTATCCCTGAATGTCTCAATGCAAGTTCCCAGCGTTCTATATATACAACTTATGATTAGATTTTTTGTTTTGTCTAGGTCAATCTCGACAGTGACACATTCCAAGGTCCCTGGTAGTGCAAAGGACATTTCATTTACAAGCTTACACCTATACAGGTCATCAATATACAGTGCAACACCACCACCCTTTTTTTGAGTTCTGTTAATATAAAACATCTGATATCCCTCTATTGCCATCAGGGGAGCCTGTTCTTCATTAAGCCAGGTTTCAGAGACTGCAATAGTTGTGAATTTTCTGTCTAGCTGTTTTAAATAGTCCTGAATCTGGAAAGTTTTTGTTAAGACTTCTGCTGTTGAAGTGTATTATTGACAGTTTACCATCTAATTGCACTTGACTTTTGAATTGCTTTTCAGTGTAATATTCACAGTGGTTATGAATATTATTGAAAAAGTGGTTATCAGGATCAATATCATTCTCCATCTCTTGTGGTTTATGTTCAGCATAGTGGCATATTTTCAGAGTTTGAGTTTCCTCACTCTGTGTCAGATGACTTCCTCCAGCTGGGGATAATTGATGTCTACTCGAGTCGGTCATAAGTTTTTGTTTATTTTGCTTATTTTTTTAAAAGTACTTTGGCATGGTGTATCAAAAGAACTATTCTTATCGTGTGTATGAATATGGATTATCATTGACTCATAATTTTCTTCATCAGTGTTCATCTGTATTTATTTAAGTCAGTAGCATCTCTGATCATTATACTCCTTGCTTGCTCTGGTGTTCCATTTAGTTTAATCCAAATTCTACAATTTCTTGTCCAGGTTGCCTGTATCTTATTTTGTTTTTTCAGCATCCGTGCCTGCCGTGCTAATTCAGCGTTTGTTTGTTTTTTTGTCAGGTGTTCATTTAGGTAAACTTGAGTTCCCTGTAGCTTTCTGGCCTGCCTCAGTATGTCATTCTTTACCCTTCTGTTCACAAAGCGCATCACAATTGATTTCTTTGTTTTGGGATCTTTCTTCGGTAAAGCATAACAGGCTGAAATTGCATTGGCTTCTACCTTAATGTCTCTATTATTAAGGAACTGAAGCACTTGATTTTCTAAGGAGACTGATTCACTCGTGGGAGCATCTTCACCATTCAGTCCTGTTGCGGCATGGGCGTATGACTGATATCTGATGTCTAGTCCACTTATAACTAGGTCATCAATACGAGAACCTTGTTCAAGATCCTCGACACGTTGCTCCAAAAGACGCCTGCGTTGCTCCAGGTCCATAATTTTTTGTCTTTTTCTTGAATTATTGATTGTAGGGCTTGCACATCTTCTATTAGGCCTATTATTTTGGCTTGCTGGCTAGCCAATTTAGCCAATTCTTCTGACATAAAGTTCAGAGATTTTTTGATCTCTTCCATTTCCTCTTTTTTTGGTGGCATTTTACTGACCTGTGGATAGAAATAAACAGTGAATCTGGCTAGGCCTCAACTAGCCCGGCCGCTGCTGGTCCCTCCGCTTACCGCCGCCGCAACCGAGCTCCTGCACAGCTCCTCCGCCAAGTAACGCCGCACAGCTCCGCTGATCACCGCCGCCAATCACTGCCGCCTGCCGCCGTCTGCCTGGGTGGTTACGCCGCACACCGCCGGCGCAGCCGAGCTCCACTGATCACCGCTGCCTGCCGCCGTCTGCCTGGGTGGTCACGCCGCACACCGCCGGTGCAGCCGAGCAGCGCTGGTCACCGCCGCTGATCACCGCCACCTGCCGCCGTCTGCCTGGGTGGTCCAGGTGGCCCCCGTCTCTCACCAACGTCGCTCCCCAGCTTCGATCCGGCTCGCGCTCAGCTGCCGCCTCGGTTAGTTCCTCCGGTAAGTCTTCGCCGGGGGCTGAGTCGCTTCATGTCTGAGTTAGGTGGCACAACTGGGCCAGCGTTAAGCTAACTAGCGTTAACTAGCGTTAGCGTTAGCTTTGCAATCGCTTCGGGTAGCAGCAGCAGCTCTACCCGATTAAAGGGGGTATTCCAGTGGTTTTCTTACGGTGGTGGGAATTCAGCCCGTGGGTGTCCATCACGAGCGCCGATCGCTGTAGGTTGGTTATTTTAATGGCAAAAAGCTGTGACTTAGTCTCAGCACTGAGAAAGTGTGGCCATCCCGGATGCCATCTTGGATTGTTCTATTTTGGTTTCATCTGACCATATGACATTCTCCCAATCCTCTTCTGGATCATCCAAATGCTCTCTAGCAAACTTCAGACGGGCCTGGACATATACTGGCTTAAGCAGGGGGACACGTCTGGCACTGCAGGATTTGAGTCCCTGGCGGCATAGTGTGCTTCTGATATAGCCTTTGTTACTTTGGTCTCAGCTCTCTGCAGGTCATTCACTAGGTCTCCCCATGTGGTTCTGGGATTTTTGCTCACCATTCTCGTGATAATTTTGACCCCACGGGGTAAGATCTTGCGTGGAGCCCCAGATCGAGGGAGATTATCAGTGGTCTTGTACGTCTTCCATTTTCTAATAATTGCTCCCACAGTTGATTTCTTCACACCAAGCTGCTTACCTATTGCAGATTCAGTCTTCCCAGTCTGGTGCAGGTCTACAATTTTGTTTCTGGTGTCCTTTGATAGCTCTTTGGTCTTGGCCATAGTGGAGTTTGGAGTCTGACTGTTTGAGGTTGTGGACAGGTGTCTTTTATACTGATAACGAGTTCAAACAGGTGCCATTAATACAGGTAACGAGTGGAGGACAGAGGAGCCTCTTAAAGAAGAAGTTAAATGTCTGTGAGAGCCAAAAATCTTGCTTGTTTGTAGGTGACCAAATACTTATTTTACCGAGGAATTTACCAATTAATTCATTAAAAATCCTTCAATGTGATTTTCTGGATTTTTTTTTCTCATTTTGTCTCTCATAGTTGAGGTATACCTATGATGAAAATTGGAGACCTCTCTCATCTTTTAAGTGGGAGAACTTGCACAATTGGCGGCTGACTAAATACTTTTTTGCCCCACTGTAGATGTACTTTATTGATCCCAAACTGGGAAATTACAGTGTAACAGGAGCATGACAGTGGACGACCAAAATGACAGAAACACACACAGCATAATAGACAAAGGGATTACCCATGGAAAGTAAAACTGCCTAAATAACTTGTATACATCATAAATGAATAGATGATGACCCATATAGATACATGAATCGTACCCGCTGTACAATGCAGGACTATCAGGTGCAGGGTGAAATGTGAGGTTCCAATTAGACTGTAAGGTGCAGTATAGCAGCATAGTTATGACCAGAATTCAACATCAGAGTGAGTTATTGTACAGTGAAATGGCATGTAGCAGGAAAGATTTCCTGTTTGCCAAGAAGTTGATTTAAATACAACATTTTTTTTGGGGGGGTAGTATTGACTGTACACAATACTTTAATAGTAATTTTGATTCCCTTATTCAGGATTTCAAAAAGTGCTATTCTTGCATAAAGTTAATTGTGACAAAGACGTCACTTCTTTGCATCAGGACTGCCAGGCCGGGCTGCTGTATTGCTGTACTTGAAGCAAAGTTGTCGTTATTGCTGTGTATTCTGTCATCCATGGTGCAAAATATACAGTCGTGAAAAAATTAGGACACCTCATTAAATATTCAGTTCTGTATTACCCTAGAACACTAACGTCAGGTGAAAATCACCCGAAGTTAGTGTCCCTATAGTCTTATTAACTTTAATGTTAGTGTTCTAGGGTTAAGAAATGTTCACATATCTGTGTCTACACCTTGTTTTTGTTTTCATTTGCATTTTTTTAACATTTATTTTAGTATTTTTTTTGTGGGAATGAATGTGGAGGTGTCCTAAAAAAGATGGGGGGGTGTCCTAATTTATTCCATTACATTTTACAGAAAAGTTGAGAAAAGTCTTTAATTCATTTTTAATTGTTTAGTTGTGTTACATGAATCTAACACTATTTTTTTAACATTTCTATTAAATATTCATATGTCCAAATATGTTTTTACAAAAAAGCAGAGGCTTATACAGGATGTCCTAATTTTTTTTCACATGACTGTATGTTGATGTAGTCTTCAAGATCTTCCAGGATGAATGTTGGCTATATTCTGAATAATATAAAATAGGAAAAACAATATTTTTATTAAATTGGCTGTTTGCCATGTTGAATCTTGCGCCTCATGAAAATCTCATGATATCTTGTAATCATTCTTATCATCCCCCACCCCAAAATAAAAATAAAATGTTAAAAAAAAATTGTTTAACATATTTTTTTCAGCTTTCTGTATCTTGTTAATTTTTGATTTATACATTTCCTAGCATTAGCTGCAGAAACGTCACTTACAATGTTCCCTATAAAAAGTCTGTGAAAAAAGTGGTCATGCCGAATGTTTCCATCCATCCATCCAACCATCTTCTACCGCTTTTCCGGAGGTCCGGGTCGCAGAGGCAGCAGTTCCAAGCAGAGAAGCCCAGACTTCCCTCTCCCCAGCCACCTGCTCCAGCTCTTCAGAGAGGATACCAAGGCGTTTCCAAACCAGCTGGGAGACACAGTCTTTCCACCAAGTCCTGGGTCTGCCCCAGGTCTCCTCCCAGTGGGACGTGCCTGAAACACCTCAAGTGGGAGGCGTCCAGGAGGCATCCTAATCAGATGCCCATACCACCTCAACTGACTCCTTTCAATGTGGAGGAGCAGCGGTTCTACTCTGAGCCCCTCCCGGATGACTGAGCTCCTCACCCTATCTCTGAGGGTGAGTCCAGCAATCCTACGGAGAAAGCTCATTTCAGCTGCTTGTAACCGCAATCTCGTTCTTTCGGTCATTACCCAAAGCTCATGACCATAGGTGAGAGTAGGAACGTAGATTGACTGGTAAATCAACAGCTTTACCTTAGAACTCAGCTCCCTCTTCTTCACAACAGACCAGTACAACGTCCGCATCACTGCAGATGCTGCTCCGATCCGTCTGTCAATCTCTCGCTCCATTCTCCCCTCACTCGTGAATAAGACCCCAAGATACTTAAACTCCTCCACTTGGGGCAGGAGCCTGTCCCCAACCCGGAGAGGACAATCCACCTTTTTCCGGCTGAGGACCATGGACTCGGACTTGGAGGTGCTGATTTTCATCCCAGCCGCTTCACACTCAGCGGCAAACCATCCCAGCAAGAACTGTAGGTCATTGCTGGAAGGAGCCAACAGGACAACATCATCTGCAAACAACAGAGATGAGATCCTGTGGTCACCAAGCATGACACCCTCCATTCCCTGGCTGCACCTAGAAATCCTGTCCATAAAATTTATGAACATGATCAGTGACAAAGGGCAGCCCTGGCGGAGTCCAACTCTCACTGGGAATGAGTCCGACCAAGTGTTGGCAATACAGACCAAACTCTCACAATGGTCGTACAGAGACCAAATAGCTCGTAACAAGTCCAATACCCCATATTCCCGAAGCACCCCCCACAAAAAACCACAAGGGACGCAGTCAAATGCCTTCTCCAAGTCCACAAAGCACATGTAAACTGGTTGGGCAAACTCCCACGATCCCTCGAGAATTCTCGAGAGGGTAAAGAGCTGGTCCAAAGTGCCACGGCCAGGAAGAAAACCACATTGCTCCTCCTGAATCCGAGGTTCGACCAACGGCCGGACTCTCCTCTCCAGTACCTCGGAATAGACCTTCCCAGGGAGGCTGAGGAGTGTGATCCCTCTAAAGTTGGAGCACACCCTCCGGTCCCCTTTTTTGAAGAGAAGAACCACCACCCCGGTTTGCCATGCCAAAGGCACTGTCTCGACCTCCACGCAATGTTGCAGAGGCGTATCAACCATGACAGCCCTACAACATCCAGGGCCTTGAGGTACTCAGGGCGAATCTCGTCCACCCCCGGGGCCTGGCCACCAAGGAGATTTTTAACCACCTTGGTGACCTCAGCCCCTGGGATAGGCGAGTTGTCCCCCTTGTCCACAAGCCCTGCTTCCTCTGTGGAAGGTGTATCAGTGGGATTGAGGAGATCCTCAAAGTGTCCCTTCCACCGTCCAACAATATCCTCAGTCGAAGTCAACAGCACCCCATCCGCACCATACACAGTGTGGACAGGGAGCTGCTTCCCCCTCTGAGCCCCCGGACAGTTTGCCAGAATCTCTTCGAGGCCGATCGAAAGTCTTGTTCCATGGCCTCACCGCACTCCTCCCATACCTGGGTTTTTGCTTCAGCAACCACCCGAGCTGCACTTCGCTTGGCCTGCTGGTACACCTCAGCTGCTTCGGGAGTCCCACAAGCCAACCTAGCCTGATAGGACTCCTTCTTCAGCTTAATGGCCCCCTCACCACTGGTGTCCACCACTTGGTTCAGGGGTTGCCACCACGAGATGCCTCGACGACCTTGCGGCCGCAGCTCTGGGCTGCTGCTTCAACAATAGAGGTGGAGAACATGGCCTATTCAGACTCCATGTCTCCAGACTCCCCCGGAATGTGGTTGAAGTTCTTCTGGAGGTGGGAGCTGAAGACCTCCCGGACAGGGGCCTCAGCCAGGCGTTCCCAGCACACCCTCACTCTATGTTTGGGTCTACCAGGTCTGAATGGCATCCTCCCCTGCTATCGGATCCAACTCACCACCAGGTGGTGATCAATTGACAGCTCTGCACCTCTCTTTACCCAAGTGTCCAAGACATACGGTCGCAGGTCTGATGACACAATAACAAAATCGATCATCGACCTGCGACCTAGCGTGTCCTGGTGCCAAGTGCACATATGGACACCCTTATGCTTGAACATGGTGTTCGTTATGGACAAACTGTGGTTAGCACAGAAGTCCAATAACTGAACACCACTCAGGTTCAGATCGGGCAGGCCGTTCCTCCCAATCACCCCCTTCCAGGTTTCACTGTTGTTGCCCATGTGCGCATTGAAGTCCCCCAGTAGGACAATGGAGTCTCCAAGAGAAGCACCCTCCAGCACCCCAGTCAGAGACTCCAAAAAAGGGTGGGTACTCTGAACCATCACTTGGTGCATAGGCACAAATGATGGTCAGGACCCGTTTTCCAACCCTTTCGTCCACCGGGGAAAACTCCAACATAAAGGCAGCAAGGTGGGGGGATACAGGAATACCCACCCCTGCTCATCGCCTCTCGCCCAGGGCAACTCCAGAAAAGGCCAAGCTCCAGCGCCTCTCCAGGTGACTGGTTCCGGAACCAGAGCTGTGTGTTGAGGTGAGGCCGACTATATCTAGCTGGTATCTCTCAACCTCATGCACCAGCTCAGGCTCCTTCCGTCCGCCAAGGTCTCCACATTTGACCGCCACCTAATCCACATAGCACCAGACCCCCATGATCCCTCCTGCAGGTGGTGAGCCCACTGGAGGGCGGACCCATGTAACTCCTTCGGGCTAAGCCCGGCCGGGTCCCATGGGTGGAAACCCGGCCACCAGACGCTAGCCATCGAGCCCCTCCCCCAGGCCTGGCTCCAGGGTGGGGCCCCAGTAATTTGCTGAATGTTTAAACCAGCAATTATTGATGTCAAATAACATTTCTTATCTCAAATGTTGTTAGAAGCACTTTTTGTTGGTTTGTTAAAATTTACTTGTGCTCTAACATGTTGTGCAGAAACTGAATTCTGGTGAAAGACTGCCCATGGCAGAATGCATCGACTAATCGGGTGCAGCCTTTGTGTTCCCAACAGCAGAACCAATGAGAGTCTTTCCCCCAGGACAGAACTTTAAGTGTGTTCTGATCATCAAATAGTGTACTCTGAAGCAGACTGCACAGGCTATAACACCACATTAAGTGAGATTCCAAACCAAAGAGAGTGAACAGTCTTCAGTTCAAAAGGAACTGAGAACTGAGCAGGGAAGAAGTGAACAACCGCATATCACTTCACCGAAAGTAGACAAGAAGGTTACCCATAAGCTATTGCACTTCAAACATGAGTAAAAAAAACTGTTGTTGCTAAGGTAATTAACAAGCTAAACTGATGTTGGTTATTGTTTATATCAACTGATAGTAATAAACATATATTTGTGTTAATACTTTATTTAAGAAATATAAATTATCCACCGTAGTATCAGTACATGTCCATGGGTACTGGGGTAACGCATGGAGGAGGGGGCTATTACAGGGTGTTTCAAATGGAGAAATTTTGTTAAGGGCAGTTAACTGATATTCCCTGAGAACGGAGCAGGAAGTAGGGAATACAGTTGAAGTACACTGTGAATCTGAACGTAGCTATAGACTACTGGTTTTCCACAGTGCCAATTACTTTCTGTCACTCCACCAGGTTATGTATTATGGTTATATAGATCTTTTTTTTTCTAAACACGTGCTATCAAAAGACATGAAAATGATAATGTTATTGTATGTCTTTCTTCTCAAAGTCAAAAGCAGCAGCAGCTCTTGGCATAATCCATATAAGCAATCACCTAGGATGCCATCTGCTGGGGGAGGACACTCCTGCAATGATTATATATTTTTTTAAATAAATAAATACTAGTAGTAATTTGCAGCCCCACCCTTTCCTTCTGCTCTGTCTTGAAAATAAAACATGAACAAATGAAGAAAAAATGAAGAACAAACCCCCTGTTGTTTCTTATTATTTGATATGGAAAGCAAAACATCCGGTACTATCCTCAGTCACGTAACTGGAATAGGAGGATGGGATGCGTTATTGATGCACATCTCATCCTGGATTTCCACTGACTCTGGATGTGGCCCATTTTGGCAGTGATATGATTTAAGTCTTGCGATCATCCAGCTCTGTTTGTGTTTTGAAGCGGCAGAGCTAAGAACAAAGTTCAAATTACAGCATCATACGAAATTATATAAAATAATGCGAGCGCTCGAGAGAGACCAAGGAGGACCGATTTCAATCACATGATAACAACAAGGAAGCATGGACAGCTGGCTCTCCACCTGGATTTGTGTGTAATAATGTGTAAGTAGCCTGTCAGTTTCAATTCTGTGAAGTATTTCTATGTTTTGTCTAAGTTTTTATCTTCTCTGACACAGTAGCGGAGGAGTAGACCTCAGAAAATAACAGGCAATCCTTAAGGAGTAGACATTAGCAGCGTTTCTTTTTTTGTTTGTTTGTTTGGGTTTTTTTTAGCTGGAGTATAACTTTGACAAAAGCACTGGGAAGACATATTTATCCATCCATCCATCCATCTTCTTCCGCTTAATCCTTTTCGGGTTGTGGGGGGGCTGGAGCCTATCCCAGCATCTTTTGGGCGAGATGCAGGGTACACCCTGGACAGATCGCCAGTCCATTGCAGGGCCAACACAGAGAGACAGACAACCATTCACTCTCACAGTCATACCTAAGGACAATTTAGAATCCCCAGTTTGAGGCCAATTAACCTAACTTGCATGTTTTTGGCATGTGGGACATACTTATGACTTTGTTAATTTGGTTTGTTGCTTTTGTTGCTCGCTTGCTGAGTTTTCATCATACAGAGTTATGAGACAGACATCTTTGTAATCTGCTTTCACATGACACCTTGCTTGTGTGGTTTGCTTGAAGTGGTAAAATTACAAGAAGCAGTAAAAGGGACATGTACCGTTTTCATGTTTTTTTGTTAATGCCCATATATTTGTTGGGGTTTGAATTGTGTTTCGTTCGAGTGGTAATGCTTGGTAGAGGCTATTAGCTGTCAGGAACCGAGCCAGCTTGGTTTCCCTGGCTTGGTCCTGCCTTATCTGTGAGTCTAGGTGCCGCAGCTTATGTGCATGTTATGTATTGCTGTCTGTATTCTGTATCCATAGCCAATGTCGGACTGGTAGCTGTTAGACAGCCTCTGTGACCTATTTTCTGTGAGCACTGCTGACAGTCTGTCGGTTCGGCCACGCCCCCTCTCTCTCTCTTTGCCATCAGCTGTTCCCAGCCCCGTTAATCATCTTTCCCGGTCCTTGCCCAGGTGCTCCTCATTTACCATAACCAGCAGTGCGTGAACTTAAGCGCCTTTTGCCAGTCATGCACTGCTGGGTTTTTGTCTTACTGATTGTCTGCCTGCTTGTGCATCTGTCAGTGAACTGTCAGCTCCTACGGCGTGTATCCATTCCGCGCAGCCCGTGGGTCTTCTGGGTCCTTTAGCAATTCTGGCTGTGGGATGCCAGTGTGGATACATGCCTCATCTTATACATTCGTTGGGCAATGCCGGCCCCCGAACATCCACTGTAAGTGTTTTGTCTAACCCTTTTGTAAGTCTTTATGTTAATAAATGTGTGTGGTGGTACCCAGCACATAAATCCTCATTATTTCACCCCTCACCGTGCGCACTGGAAAAGCGCACGGGAGGGTTTGTGACAGAAAGACCCAGCCATAAAAAAGTATTTAGCGGGTTCACCCACATATGCCTTTTCTTTATTTTTGTGTGTCGCTAATTGGACTCACCTGTTGCCCGGGTGCCATGGCTGAGTTGTTGGAGAGGGAGCTGCGCTTGCTGTGTTTCCTGGAGGAGATTCTTTCATGGACACTGGAGCCCTGTTCCTCCGAAACGGCTTGACAGGCTCAGGACACAGCGGTGAGAGTAATGAATAGGGATAGCCTCTGGAACCATCCAGAGGTGATGACGATTCTCCGGGATATCTTCTCTGCACCGTGCAAGGGGTCAGACGAGGATCTCCCAGCGTTTGAGCCCCCCGTGTTCAGCGTTTGAGCCCCCGTGGTCACTCCACCTTCTACCCTGGACACTGCGGAGTTTCTTCGCACTTGTGACTCGCTGCCTAGCATGGTGCTTAGAATCCCTGATTATCTGGTGCCCGAACCGTCAGCAAAGAAGAAGAAGAGGAACACTCATCGGAAGAAGCCTCCAGCCACGCCAACGACAGCCCTGCCTCCTTGTCCCAAGTCGTGGTCCGTTCCATCCCCGAAGGAGCAGGAGGAACAAAGACAGGTTCTCCTGGCGGAGACTGACCTCCCCCTAGAGGCGAAACTGTGGCTTCTTCTGGAGTTGGCCGAGAGGTTGGGAGGAATATTCCCTGAGGACGTCGGAGCTTCAGCCAGAAGACGAGCATGCCCGGACCATGGAGACGACAGCTGACGTCATCGAACCCCAGGAATTCAGGCAATTGTTTATTCAGTCACTGTTAATGACACCTGAAGCTGCTTGCCTGATTCCTGACGAATTGTCAGCTGCTGATCTTGTTTGTCTCCCTGCTTCTCCCGTTCCTCCTATGCCATCGTGCTTCCTGGGAGGAGAATTCCGGACAGAGGAGGGGCCTTCACTGGAGGAACCGGAGAACACGCCGTCTGCTTCCTCTCGTTGCCGCTATTCCCGGAGGGCTCGCCATATGGGTCTCGCCAATCTTCCACCTGCTACGCTCAGCTCCACGTCATTGGAGCTGGCTCCTCAACTACCATGTGAAGGGGCCAAAACAGCCAGTGACACGGGTGTGTGTGTGTGTGTGTGTGTGTGTGTGTGTGTGTGTGTGTGTGTGTGTGTGTGTGTGTGTGTGTGTGTGTGTGTGACCGTCAACTGCCCGCAGCTGTCAACATCGAGCACCGGGAGAACAGGCAAGTGTTTTCTCATTTAATTTTATGTAATGATGATGAGCATTGCCTGTCTCCCAGAAGACAGGCTCAGCTCCAGCAGTCCGCTGGGCTCTCTCCTCCAGTTGTAGAGGTAAACCCTTCTCTTGTCCTTTCTGTGTCTCCCCCTTCGATCCTTGAGTGCGAGCAGAGTCATCAGACGGTGGAGGAGCTGGGGGCCCCGGAGGATTCCGCTCCGGAGCCAGCACAGAACTGGTCCCCTGCAGCCATGCTGGAGAAGTCATCGGCATTGAATCTAGCTTCTCCATCATCGTTGGAGAGGACCACTATGGTCATGGACATGGAGTAGGGTGACTGCCAGTCAGCTGCAGCCATGAACATCACACACCGGGATGACAGGCAAGGGTCTTTTCATCCAATTGAACTTAATTATTTTAAACCTTGTCTGTCTCCCAAGGGAGAGGCTCAGTCCCAGCAGTCCACTGAGTCCTCTCCTCCAGCTGCCAACACTGACTTTTCTCCTATCCCTTCCACGTCTCCTCCCATACTCCCTGAGTGCCTGTCAGTCTTAGGACCGAGCCGCCAGACGGTGGAGGAGTTTGGGGCCCTGGATGATCCTGCCCAGGAGCCCGCACAGAGGTGTTTTCCTGCAGCCACGCCGGTGGAGTCCCCAGCGTTGGAGCCGCTGCAGAAGAGTGAAGAGACTGCTATCACCATCTTGCCAGCTGTGGAGATGGCCGCAGCAGATTGGGACCCTGAGCTGGACCTCTTGGAGGCCGGGCCTGAGTCATCATCGCCAAGGTAGACGGAGTCCTGGACAGCAGTGGAGCTCGAGCTCAGACAAGTTTTCTCTCTTGTTTTTCTAAATGTCTGTTTTAGAGAGATCTTGTCTGGCTCTAAGTGAGGAAAGTCAGGTGCAGCGCACAGCTGCATCTGAACTTCCCTCGCCGGACTCCGCCACTGCCGGCAACCCTAATAACCTGGTTTCTTCTCCCGCTCCTGAGTGTTCTTCTAGGGTTGCTGGAGAGGAATCATTGTCACCGGGGGTCTCCATGGAACTGGTCTCACCGCCTGACGATGTCGTGGGTTCAGCTCCCCCGCTTCCTGAGGCTATCGTATGGGTCCCTCCGCAGACTGAGTCTCCGTGTGTGCGGCACACTGGTTTTGGACCCTCGTGGGGGCTGCACTCCAGGATCAGCCCAACGTGGGTGCTGCTCTCCTGCTCAGACCCATCATGGACACCACACTCCAGCACGGGGTCCGCCGAGGGTGCAGTATTGGCCCGGTCGAGGTCCACCGCCGGTGTTGCTGAGCTCCAGCTGGAGTCCACTGTGGGTGCTGCAAAGCCTAAGCCGGAGGTCACCGCAGGTGCTGCAGAGCCTCAGCCGCAGGTCGCCATGGGTGCTGCAGAGCCTCAGCCGGAGGTTGCCACGGGTGGTGCAGAGCCTCACCCGGAGGTCGATGTGGGTGCTGCAGAGCCGGCCCGGTGGGGGTCCATCGCGGGTGCAGCGTCGGCCCAGTCGGGGTCCACCGCAGGTGCTCTTTATCTACTTGAGGACGCTGTGGCCCTCTTCTCATCCCTGCCTAACGCCATGGGGGTCTCCTCCCTACGGTCTGGTCACTCACCAGTGAGCCTCCCAGTGGGCAGGCCACCTCCTGCTCCACACCCACACCCCCCGGTCCTGGTGGTGCTACAACATTGGCTGAATGCCAGAGGGACTGAGTCTCTGGGCCAGATGGCCCTCGTTTCCCGGCAGGCCACCGGACTGCCTGCTGGGCCTGGGACTCTGTGCGGCCTCCTGAGCCTCTTTGCCTTTGGACTTGAGGGAGGTAATTATGGGCCCTGGGTGGGGTATTTTGTTCCCTCCTTTCCTGTTCCCCCTACCTCCCACCCGGGTTCGTGTTGTTTGTTCCTGTTGTTCCTGTTGGGGGGGGGGGGGGGGTTCCCTCAGGATGTTACCTTGGGTGTCTGGGAATCCGCCCCTTGAGAGGGGGGCTCTGTCAGGAACCGAGCTGGCTTGGTTTCCCTGGCTCGGTCCTGCCCTCTCTCTGGGTCTAGGTGCCGCAGCTTATGTGCATGTTATGTATTGCTGTCTGCATTCTGTATCCATAGCCACTGTCGGACTAGCATCTGTTAGACAGCCTCTGTGACCTATTTTCTGTGAGCACTGCTGACAGTCTGTCGGTTCGGCCACGCCCCCTCTCTCTCTCTTTGCCATCAGCTGTTCCCAGCCTCGTTAATCATCTTTCCCGGTCCTTGCCCAAGTGCTTCTCATTTACCATAACCAGCAGTGCGTGTACTTAAGGGCCTTTTGCCAGTCATGCACTGCTGGGTTTTTGTCTTACTGATCGTCTGCCTGCTTGTGCATCTGTCAGTGAACTGTCAGCTCCTACGGCGTGTATCCATTCTGCGCAGCCCATGGTTTTTCTGCGTCCTTTAGCGATTCTGGCTGTGGGACATCAGCGTGGATACATTCCTCATCTTATGCGTTCGCGGGGCAATGCCGGCCCCCGAACGTCCTCTGTAAGTGTTTTGTCTAACCCTTTTGTACATCTTTATGTTAATAAATGTGTGTGGTGGAACCCAGCACATAAATCCTCATTATTTCACCCCTCACGGTGCGCACTGGAAAAACCCACGGGAGGGTTCATGACATTGGCTGAGTTTCTCTCTGTCATTTTGGAATGCTACATGTTAGGATTGGTGCTGCTTATCATGTGCATAGATCGTCTGTCCAACAGATCACTCTCATACTGAAGAGGGGCCTGTGTGTTTGTGCGTGTGTGGGGGGGTATCAAAAGCATATAAAATAATTAGTTTGCCAACTACTCTTGTATATTTTTTTTTCCAACTCAGCAAACACTCCCTTAACTTCTTACAGATTTTTTTATCCACATCACCATTTGGATTTGCACGGAGCCAAATGGTCATTGAGTCATTACTTACTGCTCACCTTAGCTGGGATATGGATTGAAAAAGATTACTGCAGATACACTCACCTAGTCTGTCCCAGCAGTCCAGCATTTCATCTCTCTGTGTGATTAAATGGAAGACATTCGCTCCCGATTTGTTAATTCATCAAAGCAGTACCTTGTGGGATACAGGGGTTGTATTAATCACATTTTGGGCAAATTCATGTTGGCTTGCATAAAGCTCAAACAGGCATGCATTACAGATTAGTCTTGTGGTGAGGGTGCCTCACCAGAGATTCATCGCATTAATATATTACCCGAGTCACAAGGGTTGAAGTGAGAAAGAATGAGAGAGAGGGAGGATAGAGTGAGTGAGAGAAACTATAGTATGTGTCTGTTAATGCTGATGACAGGTTTTGAAGTGAATATAGATACTGGACTTATCAACCAAAGACCAATGAATGCCTTTTTGAGACACAAATGGTAAATGGCATTAACTTATATAGTGCTTTTTCTCATCTCTAGGTGACCAAAGCGCTTTACAAATCCTGCTATCCACCCATTCACACACTGATGGCGGCGGAGCTGCCACACACAGGTGACCTGTGTGTGGCCTGACCCACCAGGAGCAACTAGGGGTTCGGTGTCTAGCTCAAAAACACTTTGACATGCAGACATGCAGACAGAGCGGGTATCGAACCCCCGACCATCCAATCAGTAGTTGTTCACACTACACCTGCGCCATAGCCACAGCCTCCCCCCCCCCCCCACACACACACAAAACCAATTTGGTACAACTGTCAGAGGTATGAAAGGTGATTATGTGAATTTTGCCATACAGCCCTGTCTTGATTGGCTTCTATAAGTGAATGGCAATCACCCACTGAAAAGCATGACTTCACTTGTTAGAAACACTGTTTACGAATTATGAAATCCCCACATTGCAAGGTAAGGTGGGCTCTTGTTTTTCCTCTCTCTTGCCATCTAATTTGTCTCATAACTAGGTTTTATAACGGTCATTAGAAGGTAAATCCCCTTGGCTCAACTTGCCACAGTAAAGAACTGGCATTCAGAGCTTGATAAATGGACACTCAACACTGGTTATTATGATGAATGGGAATTTCACACTAGTGCCAGTGCCAGGTAAGGGAGGGGAAGAAAGCCCTAAAAGAAATTCCTCCCAAAAGTGCTGCCAATGGCAAATTGGAAACTGATGCCTTTAGGGTCAGTTGACATTCACAGTATTGGCTTTTATTGGATTGTTGGACTTACTTGAACTCAGGCCAGGGTGATCCATTTCTAAAAAAAAAAAAAAAAAAAAAAAAAAAGTTGGAAAGTGATTTTCAATACCTCTAAGGCTGGATGACACAAAACCAATAAACAGATAAGCTGTCACCATGGCACTTTATCCATCTGTACAGATGATGGGCTTGTGGTGCAGATGCAGCCAACTGATATAGTACACTATACACTATTATCATCATTATTATTATTATATACATATTTAAAAGACAGAGTTAGTGAGGCCTTGTGTTGCAGCTGTAATTTGTGCTTCATAAATCGGGTGTATTAAGTACAGAAGAAAACGAGAGTAAGAAAAGTTACAAGAAGAGAGATACAGAGGTGAGAAAGGTGCAGAATTGGAAATTTAATCACAGTCATTTCAAGAGCATAATAAGTGAAGTGGGAGAGAGTATAAATAGTGAGAAAAAGACTAATGGAATTCATTGTAGCATTAGATATAGATTATATATAGAGTATATCACCTATTTCAGAGAGTCAAGGGTAATAAATTAAATGTCTCAACTTTAATTATTCTTCAAATGTGATTATTCTCTTATATGCTACCATTCCTGAAATAGATATTATAATTGCAATATTAATTGCCATGATTCTGTAAGTACTCTTAACTGCTCCCTGTCTTTTTCTGTTTCCTCTTCTTCATACTCCTACCTCTGTTGCCTTGCCTGTCCCCTTGTCCCATTTATTTTCCATCATGCTTGGGTTTTTCCTCATCTCTCTATCCTTCTCACCAAATAATTAAATGAAGGAAGTGAAGAGGAAGCTGGGGATATAACAGTTGAGGCAGAAGGGATCTGGCCAGATGAGATATCTCCCAGGAGCCATTACTTTATAACAATGTCAATTAAATAAATATTGAGCCTCATACAAGAGTCGTTAGTACTAACAGATTTGTTTGTAAATGTGACATACGATCAATTTAAGTGAACTTTTGGGATTCACGAATCAGAATCAGAATCAGAATCAGAATCAGCTTTATTGGCCAAGTATGCACAACACATACAAGGAATTTAACTTTGGCTAAAAACTTGCTCTCGTTGTTCAGGTGGAGGATTTAAATAAGGATTCAATGACAACAGAGTATGTACAGTAAATTACAGTCTGTCCACGTTTCTATAAAAGGATGCAAATATATACAGGAATATATGCAGTTATTTACTCAGACTAACCACACTTGGCAGAAATATATGAAAAAATATACAGTCACACAGTATTTCAATGTGAACTCAGATTCAGTGATATAATGTGAATGAAGTAAAAAGCAGTGTGAGAGTTATGTGCAATGTAATAATGGATGAAAAGTCATGAGTACAGCAACAGGTAGGACTAGGTGAATGTTAGGAGTTCATCAGAGTGATGGCTTGAGGAAAGAAACTGTTCCTGTGACGGGTGGTTTTGACCTTCAGTGATCTGTAACGACGACCAGAAGATAGAAGTCCAAACAGTTTGTGGCCGGGATGTGATGGGTCAGCACAGATGTTTCCCACCCGTTTCCTGGTTATGGACCGATATAAGTTCTCAATGGGGGGTAGGTCGGTACCAATGATCCTCTCCGCAAACTTAATGATCCGCTGCAGTCTGGTCTTGTCCTGTTTAGTGGCAGATCCAAACCAGACAGTGATGGAAAAGCAGAGGACAGATTGGATGATGGCGGTGTAGAAGACAACCAGCAGCTCCTGAGGCAAATCAAACTTCTTGAGCTGACGCAGAAAAAACAACCTCTGCTGGGCCTTTTTCCGGACAGTGTCTATATGGGAGGACCACTTCAGGTTCCGGGAGATTGTGGTACCCAGAAACATGAAGGAGTCCACAGTGGACACTGTGCTGCTGAGGATGGTGAGTGGGGGGAATGAAGGGGGGTGTCGCCTGAAATCCACAGTCATCTCCACCGTTTTGGCTGGGTTAAGTTCAAGATGGTTCTGGCTGCACCAGAGGATCAGCTGCTCCACCTCCCGCCTGTATGCAGACTCATCATCATCCCGGATCAAACCGATGACTGGTGTCGTCCGCAAACTTCAGGAGCTTCACCAAAGGGTCCTCTGAGGTGCAGTCGTTGGAGTAGAGGGAGAAGAGTAGTGGGGAAAGGACACATCCTTGGGGGGCGCCAGTACTAATTTTTCGGGAGCTGGATGTAAATCTCCCTAGCTTCACCTGTTGCCACCTGTCAGTCAGAAGGCTGGAGATCCACTGGCAGGTGGAGGGGGGCACCTTGAGCTGGAGGAGTTTCTGATGAAGAATGCCTGGGATGATGGTGTTGAATGCTGAGCTGAAGTCGACAAACAGGATCCTGGCGTACGTCCCTGGGGAGTCGAGGTGTTGCGGGATGTAGTGTAGTCCCATATTCACTGCATCATCCACTGACCTGTTTGACCGGTAGGCAAACTGCAGTGGGTCCATCAGGGGGCCTGTGATGACCTTCAGGTGGTTCAGCACCAATCTCTCCAAGGATTTCATGACCACAGAGGTCAGGGCAACAGGTCTGTAGTCATTTAATCCTGTAACAGAGGGTTTCTTGGGAACTGGAATGATGATGGAGCGTTTGAAGCAGGAAGGCACTTCACGCAGCTCCAGTGATCTGTTAAAGACCCGGGTGAAGATGGGGGCCAACTCGTTGGAGCAGACTCTCAGGCAGGACGGAGACACACCATCAGGTCCTGCAGCCTTCTTGATCTTTTGTCTCTGAAAGACCCGGCGCACCTCCTCTTCACAGATCGTTAGTACTGGTGGGAGGTCAGAGTGGAGGAGGGATGGAGTTCCTGGGGCTGCAGATAATCCTTTTGTGTGGGTGGGAGGTGAGAACTGTAGGTTCTTTTCAAACCTGCAGTAAAAGCTGTTTAGGTCGTTAGCCAGCTGGAGGTTTTCCACAGGGTGGGGGGATGGTCTCCTGTAGTTGGTGATATTCCGTAGGCCTCTCCAGACAGAAGCAGAGTTGTTGGCTGAGAAGTTTTTTTGTAACTTCACACTGTAGTTCCTCTTAGCAAGCCTGATCTCCTTCATCAGCATGTTTCTGGCCCGCTTGTACAGAGTCCAGTCACCAGTCCTGTAGGCCTCCTCCTTGGTCTGACGTAGCTGCTTCAGTTTAGGAATGAACCAGGGTTTATTGTTGTTGTATGTGCAGAAGGTCTTGGTCTGCACACACATGTCCTCGCAGAAACACATGTATGACGTCACAGTGTCAGTGAGTTCATTTAGGTTAATGGCTGCAGCTTCAAAAACACTCCAATCTGTACAGTCAAAGCAGGCTTGTAACTCCAGCTTTGTAACTCCAGCTTTGATTCCTCAGTCCATTTCTTCACAGTCCTTACAACAGACTTGGAAGTTTTTAGTTTCTGTCTATATGTTGGAATAAGATGGAGCAGACAGTGGTCAGAAAAACCCAGAGCTGCACGGGGAACGGCATGATAGGTGTTTCTTAAAACTGTGCAACAGTGGTCAAGTGTATTTGTGTCCCTGGTGGGACATTTAATATGCTGTCTGTATTTAGGAAGCTCATTTGTGAGATTAGCTCTATTGAAATCACCCAGAATGATAAGCAGAGAGTCTGGATGTTTTTCCTCCATGTCTGCTATCTGGTCAGCGAGGTGCTGCAGTGCCTCCGTTGAACAAGCAGCAGGCGGGATATAAATTCCGACCAGAATAAACGAGGAGAACTCTCGCGGTGAATAAAAGGGTTTACCGTTTATGACCAGTGACTCTAGGTTAGGGCTACAAAACTTCTTCAACACTGTGGCATCAGTACACCAACCTTCATTTATGTAGAAGCAGATTCCACCACCTTTAGTCTTTCCAGAGAATTCTCGGCTGCGATCAGCGCGAAACAGTTGGAATCCGTCCAGGCGCACCGCGCTGTCCCGGATGGGTTCACTCAGCCAGGACTCCGTGAAACAAAGGGCGCCAGATCTGCTAAAATCCCGGTTAGTATCTAGAAATTTAGTATATTTACTAACAATATTTACAAGTGGTTCAGACCAGTTGTTAACATTATGTGTAGTTTACTGTTATTCTAGCCTTAGTTTTCACTACTCTGCTCTATATTTTATTTGTCAGAATCAAGTATAAGAATGTAAACTCTATATACTAATAATAAGTTAACAAGATTCTACACTTTGATTCGAGTTATACTTAAACTAAAGTAAAATCATATCAGATACAAAATAGCCCAAACTGTTGAAATGTGTAATCAGGACTTTTCCCTGGTTTTTGGGGACCCTATGTAAGGCTGCATGTTGAGGCCGCCTAGAGTATCAGTTTTGCCCCCCAAAAGAAAAAAGCCTTTCCATTTCCCAGCAGCCCTTGCAGCTGATGGAAAATGTTAAAGGTTTTAGCATCTCCTTAGTGAGAGTGTAAGTGTACTCTGTGTTACTGTTATGCATATGGCCAAAGGTTAGGATGCAGCAATATTTGAGTTTTAGAGATTTTTTATGCAAGATTTTAGTTTGTCTGCATCATGAGTACAGGTGGTAAGACATTGATACAAGACCCCCACCCCCATCCTTGAAAGTGAGACCTCATGGTATTGTTTTAGTGGAATATTTAAGTGAAATGTTCCAAAAAGGCGTTTGAACATTCTTCAACTGTTCTAGTCTTTTCTTGCCCCCATCCCAGCCTTTTGGAATGTGTCACAGACATCAAATTCAAAATAAGTCAACATCTGCAACAAAACAATAAAGTTTATCAGTTTGAACATTAAATATCTTGCCGTTGTAGTGTATTCAATTGAATATGGGTTGAAAAGGATTTGCATATTTGCTGCACATCCACCAACCACAATGCTCCGCACTGTGCGTCTATACAGTGGGGAAAAAAAGTATTTAGTCAGCCACCAATTGTGCAAGTTCTCCCATTTAAAAGATGAGAGAGGTCTCCAATTTTCTTCATAGGTATACCTCAACTATGAGAGAAAAAATGAGAAAAAAAAGTCCAGAAAATCACAATGAAGGATTTTTAATCAATTAATTGGTAAATTCCTCAGTAAAATAAGTATTTGGTCACCTACAAACAAGCAAGATTTCTGGCTCTCACAGACCTGTAGCTTCTTCTTTAAGAGGCTCCTCTGTCCTCCACTCGTTACCTGTATTAATGGCACCTGTTTGAACTCATTATCAGTATAAAAGACACCTGTCCACAACCTCAAACAGTCAGACTCCAAACTCCACTATGGCCAAGACCAAAGAGCTGTCAAAGGACACCAGAAACAAAATTGTAGGCCTGCACCAGGCTGGGAAGACTGAATCTGCAATAGGCAAGCAGCTTGGTGTGAAGAAATCAACTGTGGGAGCAATTATTAGAAAATGGAAGACAAGATAATCTCCCTCGATCTGGGGCTCCACGCAAGATCCCACCCCGTGGGGTCAAAATTATCACGAGAACGGTGAGCAAAAATTCCAGAACCATACGGGGGGACCTAGTGAATGACCTGCAGAGAGCTGGGACCAAAGTAACAAAGGCTACATCAGTAACACACTACGCCACCAGGGACTCAAATCCTGCAGTGCCAGACATGTCCCCCTGCTTAAGTCAGTACATGTCCAGGCCCGTCTGAAGTTTGCTAGAGAGCATTTGGATGATCTAGAAGAGGATTGGGAGAATGTCATATGGTCAGATGAAACCAAAATAGAACTTTTTGGTAAAAACTCAACTTGTCGTGTTTGGAGGAGAAAGAACACCATACCTACTGTGAAGCATGGGGGTGAAAACATCATACTTTGGGGCTGTTTTTCTGCAAAGGGACCAGGACGACTGATCCGTGTAAAGGAAAGAATGAATGGGGCCATGTATCGTGAGATTTTGAGTGAAAACCTCCTTCCATCAGCAAGGGCATTGAAGATGAAACGTGGCTGGGTCTTTCAGCATGACAATGATCCCAAACACACTGCCCGGGCAACGAAGGAGTGGCTTCGTAAGAAGCATTTCAAGGTCCTGGAGTGGCCTAGCCAGTCTCCAGATCTCAACCCCATAGAAAATCTTTGGAGGGAGTTGAAAGTCCGTGTTGCCCAGCGACAGCCCCAAAACATCACTGCTCTAGATTAGATCTGCATGGAGGAATGGGCCAAAATACCATCAACAGTGTGTGAAAACCTTGTGAAGACTTACAGAAAACGTTTGACCTCTGTCATTGCCAACAAAGGGTATATAACAAAGTATTGAGATGAACTTTTGTTATTGACCAAATACTTATTTTACCGAGGAATTTACCAATTAATTCATTAAAAATCCTTCAAAGTGATTTTCTGGATTTTTTTTCTCATTTTGTCTCTCATAGTTGAGGTATACCTATGATGAAAATTGGAGACCTCTCTCATCTTTTAAGTGGGAGAACTTGCACAATTGGTGGCTGACTAAATACTTTTTTCCCCACTGTATATATATAGATATATTAATATGTACATATGTATACTAGCTCTGCGGAAGCAGAGCTAGCTGGAAGCAGCTCTGCGATCCACATGGTGAGGACATCGATGGCCTCATTCACACCTTCACGGGCTACCTCAGCTTCTGTGTGGACAAATCCGTTCCCACCAAGACCATACGGCGTCACTCAAACAACAAACCCTGGATCAACCCTGAGATAAAAACACTTCTGAGAGAGAAGAAGAGGATCTTCAGGTCAGGGAACAGGGAGATGCTGAAGTCCGTACAGAGGGAGCTGAGGAGAAAGATCAGAGAAGGCAAGGACAGCTTCAGGAAGAAGGTGGAGGACAAGCTGCAACAGAGCGACATCAGCGGGGTCTGGAGAAACCTCAAAACCATCTCGGGGCTCCAGAATACCTCCCCCCAGGCCACAGGGGGCAGGGAGTGGGCGAACAACCTGAATCTGTTTTTCAATAGATTTGACCAACCGCCCTCCCCCCTGACTGCACAACAACCACTGCTGCCTCTAAAGAAATCAAGTCCTGCTGCCCACTCCCCACTCCACCAACACCCCCCCACTCCCAACACACAGCCCCCCATCCTGACCCTGACCAGGACCCAGGTGAGGACGGAGCTGAGGAAGATCAAGGCGAGGAAGGCGCCGGGACCGGACGGCATCAGCACAAAGCTCCTCAAGTCCTGTGCAGACCAGCTGTGTGGGATTGTGACGTATATCTTCAACATGAGCCTGAAACTGGGGAGGGTACCACAGCTGTGGAAAACATCTTGTGTGGTACCTGTACCAAAAACTTCCCACCCCAAAGACCTGAACAGCTACAGACCGGTGGCCTTGACGTCCCACTTGATGAAGACCCTGGAGAGACTGCTCCTTGCTCACCTCCGCCCCCTGGTGGAACCAGCGATGGATCCACTCCAGTTCGCCTACCAGCATGGCATTGGGGTAGAGGATGCGGTGATCTTCCTCCTTCACCGTTCTCTGTCCCACCTGGAGAAGCCCGGGAATATGGTGAGGATCATGTTCTTTGACTTCTCCAGTGCTTTCAACACCATCCAACCGATGATCCTGAAGGACAAGCTGCTGCGCGCAGGGGTGGACCAGCACCTGTCATCATGGATCCTGGACTACCTCACGAACCGGCCTCAGTTTGTGAGAACCCGGGACTGTGTGTCCGACACGATCATCAGTAGCACGGGGGCCCCCCAGGGAACGGTGCTGGCTCCCTTCCTGTTCACTCTTTATACTGCGGACTTCTCACACAACACAACACACTGCCATCTACAGAAGTTCTCTGATGACTCTGCGATCGTTGGCCTCATCTCCAATGGAGATGAAGCTGAGTACAGAGGGCTTATCCAGGACTTCGTGGACTGGTGCCATCGGAACTGCCTCCAGATCAACGCGAGGAAAACTAAGGAGCTGGTGGTGGACTGCCGCAGGCATGGGCAGCCCCTCACAGTACCAGTAAATATACAGGGAACAGACATCGAGATGGTGACATCCTATAAGTACCTGGGTATTCATCTGAACAATAAACTAGACTGGTCACACAATACTGATGCACTCTACAAGAAGGGACAGCGCAGGCTGTTCCTGCTGAGGAGACTCAGGTCTTTTGGTGTACAAGGGGCGCTGCTGAAGTCATTCTATGACACGGTGGTGGCATCAGCCATCACTTTTGGAGTGGTCTGCTGGGGCAGTGGCATTACTGCAGCCGATAGGAAGAGACTGAACAAACTGATTAAGAAAGCTAGCTCTGTCCTGGGGCAGCGCCTTGATCCGATGGAGGAGATAGGAGAGAGAAGGACGGTGGCTAAACTGCCATCTCTGCTGGAGTCCGAGTTCCACCCTATGCAGGACATACTGGATGCACTGAGGAGCTCATTTAGCAGCAGACTACATCATCCCAGGTGCACAACCGAGAGGTTTCGTAGGTCCTTCCTACCAACGGCTGTCAGACTGTACAACCTAAGCAGGGCTGCTCGCAGAGATAGCAAAAAGACGTAACAAACTAATAGTTTTTTGAATGCAAAAGATGCAATAGACTTACACAATGGTCCCCTCCGGCATACAACTAGGAACTTACCGGTCGCTATGGAGGGTGAGAATATGTATGGGCACATAATCATACCATGTAGGATAACTAAGTAGACGGTTATGCTGTTTCATTCCATCTAGCAACAATGCTCTGCACTGTGTGTGTTTATATATTTACATATTTATTCCATCTAGCTACAATGCTCAGCACTGGGTGTGTTTATATATTTATATATCTACATATTATTCCATCTAGCTACATTGCTCCGCACTGTGTGTGTTTATATACTTGCATATTTATTCCACCTAGCTGCAATGCTCCGTACTGTGGGTGTTTATATATTTACATATTTATTCCATCTAGCTACAATGCTCTGCACTGTGTGTTCATATATTCATATATTTATTCCATCCAGCTACAATGCTCTGCACTGTGTGTCTGTGTGTGTGTGTATATATATATATTTTATAGTAATACGTACATATGTATATTAGCTGCTCTTGCTTGCTTGTTTTTTTTTTTTGTTTTTTTTTTTCTTGCCTTCTGATTGTTGCTCTGAGTGTTGCTATCCCTGTGCTGTTGCAATCCTGGAATTTCCCCGTTGTGGGACTAATAAAGGCTTATCTTATCTTATCTTATCTTATCTTAGCTGCTCTTGTTTTTTCTTGCCTTCTGATTGTTGCTCTGAGTGTTGCTATCCCTGTGCTGTTGCAATCCTGGAATTTCCCCATTGTGGGACTAATAAAGGCTTATCTTATTTTGTTTTTATTTCCATGCCTTTATCTCCAGTAGATGTGACTACTGTAATGGTCTTCTAACTGGACTCCCCAAAAGAGCATTAAACAACTACAGCTCATCCAGAATGTTGCTGCCAGAGTTTTCACCAAGACTAAGAGAACAGAGCATATAACACCAGTTTTAAAATCTGTCTTCCAGTCAGTTACAGAATAGATTTTAAAACTCTGGTGTTGGTTTTCAAATCACAGAATGGTTTTGCTCCAGAATATATATGTGATATGTTTAGAGATTATAAACCTAGTAGGGCTCTTAGATCCACAGACTCAGGTTAACTAGTTGAGACCAGAGTCCACACTAATCATGGAGAAGCAGCATTTAGCTGTTATGCTGCAAATAAATGGAACAAATTGCTACCGGAGTTGAAATTTGCATTAAATGTGGAAACTTTTAAATCAAAGTCAAAAATATTTCTCTTTTCATGTGCTTATGAATGAAATTCATACTGTTTTTTACTGTCAAAAAGTCTTTTAATCATTTTAATTACATATATTTCAATTATTCTATTAATTCAGTTGTATAATGTTTTAATAATATTTAAACCTCTTGGTTTTTTTCATTGTTCAAGCTTTTTGCTTTATTTCCACTGCATGTTCTTTTTATGTACAGTATGTAAAGCACATTGAGCTGCCTTTGTGTATGAAATGCGCTATATAAATAAACTTGCTTGCTTGCTTATTTACATTTTACTAGTCATGTACCAGCATTATCGCATTAATCACCCATTAACGCTTTGCCCACATTAATAGCAACAAATTTTGTGATCGGAGTTGACGGTAGTTAACGGCAGGAAGGACGAACAGTAATTTTTTGGCCTAGCTGGCTGGTTCCTAACAACTAACTTACTTTTAACTTTACTGTTTTTTAGGTTTTTATTATTTTAACATTGCATGGGATCGTAGAGTCAACATTGCTCACCTCAGGCTGGCAGCGTTTTTCTTCATCTTGATGCTGCTCTGTTACTCTTTGGGAGGGCTCCGCCTATGTCATGAGCCCCTAAAGTACAGCTGAGCTTTTCTTCTGCTGCTCCAAAATTCAGGATCAGGAGCTTTGGACAACATATCGGCCTTTCCTACCGAGATTATACAGCATGATTCCATGGGAAGCAAGTGCGGGGAATTTAAACAAACGGCAGTGAGGAAAAGAGGCAGATGTGGTGGTGTACGGCAAAGGATTAAAAGGCAGGGCCATCGGAGGATCCCTCTTTTCTCTGTCATCCTTGCAAACTCATAGTCACTCCATAACAAAATTGACATTCTTCAGGCAAATGTCAATTTCCTCGCAGAATACAGAGATGCTTGTCTTATTGCCTTGACGGAGACTTGGCTCAAGCAACAAAATTTAAACTCTGATCTGGAAATAAATGGCTTTGGAGAGCCACTGAGGCTTAACAGAGACCTGATAGTGACCGGGAAATCACTGGGCGATGGACTCTGTCTGTATGCTAACAAACACTGGTGCAGCACTGCCATGGTCAGAGAAACACTGTGCTCTCCTGACATCAAACTTTCATCCGTTTCTCTGCAACCATTTTATTTACCAAGGGAGTTTCCATAAATATTCATTACACTGGTGTACATACACCCAAAAGCAAATGTGGATACCGCTACTCGGACTATCAGCGACACAGCACACAGATTAAAGTGCATAACGTTGGATGCTCCCAGCTTTCTAATGGGTGATTTTAACCAGTGTGAACTTGGAAAGTCACTCTTGGACTTTTATCAATATGTCACGTGTCCTACCAGGAACATGAAAACTTTGGACCTTTGTTATGGCTCTTTCAGAGGGGCTTATAAATCTCTCTGTAGAGCTCCTCTTGGCTCATCTGACCATAACATTGTTTATTTGGTTCCGACCTATAAACCAATGAAGGAAACAAAGCCAGAGTGTCAATTGGTTCCGGTATGGTCAGCAGAGTCTGTCCAGCACCTCCAGGATTGTTTTACATGTACCAACTGGGATTTGTTTAAAGACATTTGCTCTGACTTAGATTGTCACTGCATATATTAAATTTTGTGAGAATACAATTATTTTGAGGAAAATAATTCATATCTATCCCAACAACAAACCATGGGTGACTAAATCTCTGAAGAGCATCATTAAAAAGCGGAACATTGCTTTTAACCAGGGCAACATCACTCGTAGCAGGGAATTGAAGCAAGTAAAAAGAGAGCTTAAACTTGCTAAAATCAACTATAAAAATAAAGTACAATCCCTGCTGTCTAATGGAAATTCATGCCGTGCTTGGGAGAGCGTAAAATCCATTATGGGCATGCAGTCAAAAAAGTGCCCAATTTCTTTTACTGGTAAGTCAAACTCAGAACTTGCAAAGGATTTGAATATATTTTATAATTGTTTTAATATTTACGATTTTAGTGATGAACAGTCCATGTAAAGAAATGCTCCTCCACATCAGAGTGAAATAAACGTTGATAATTTCTCTGTCTGTAAACTCTTCGGGCATGTGAAAGAAAGGAAAAGCCCTGGTCCAGACTATATTAGTGGCCGACTTCTTAAGAACTGTGCAGAGTCTTTGGCTGATTTTTTTTTCTTTTATTTTCACAAAATGTCTTCAGCTTCTTAGAGTCCCCCATCTTTGGAAAGACTCTGTTATTGTACCAGTGCCCAAAATTAGAACCCCAAAATCTCTTAATGACTTTTACCCTGCAGCCTTAACTTCACTTGTTATGAAGGTCTTTGAAAAAATAGTCAAGAATGAGATTTTGTGTGAAATTGAAATTGGATCCCCTCCAATTTGCCTATAGGGCATGCAGAGGTGTGGAGGATGCTGTTGGCACCCTACTCCACCAAGTTCTGGGGCATGTGGATGTTGGGAAATCCTTTGTACGGCGGCTTTTTTTTGTTTTTTACTTTTCTTCAGCTTTTAGTTGTATCCGTCATATTTTAGCAGATCGACTTACTTATTTTTAAAACATTGATTCTGGTTTAGTTTGTTGGCTAATTGATTTTTTTTTAACTATTAGGTCCCAGAAGATGAGAGACGATCTTTTATCTTCCATTGGCTCCCCCCAAGGATGTGTTCTTTCACCACATTTATTTGTTTTATATACAAATGAGTGCCAAAGTCAACATGAGGACAGATCCATCATTAGGTTTGCAGATGATTTTGTAATACTGTCCTTGCTTAATGATGAAGATGTTGTCCCTGGTTCAGTGGTGGATAATTTTACTGAGTGGAGAAAACTTTCCTTTTTGGACATTAATGTGTTGAAAACTAAAGAAATGATTATTGATTTCTGAAGAAACCCTTCACCTGTCCACCCTGTCAGTATCCACGGTCATATTGTTGAAGTGGTGAATCAGTACAAATATCTGGGAACATTAATTGACAACAAACTTTCTTTTGACCACAATGTCGATGCTATTTGTGCGAAGGCCCACCATGTATTTTTATCGTAAATTTAGGAGTTTTAATGTTGACACTTTTTTAATGAAAATGTTCTATTCTTGTTTTATTGAATTTGTTTTAACCTTCTCTTTCTATTAGCTGGTTTAGGTTACTTATGTTGAAGAACAACAAAAGGTTTGAACATTTTCATTAAAAAATTGCTGGCACAGATTTACTCAGACTTGATCCCTTATACAGTAATAGAGCCATGAAGAAAGCTCAGGCTATTTTGGCTGACAGCAGTCACCCTTTAAGGGTGGCTGTCGCCATCAGGTACACATTATGCTCTGCCCAAATGTAGAACAAATAGACTTAAAAATTAATTTGTCCCTGCCACCACTGGCCTCCTGAATAGCAATATCCCCTTAACGCCTGAATTTATTTCCAATTATGAAAAAAAAAATTTCACTTGTTTTTGCTTTCAAGTAGATGCTAAATTAAGTTGAGAAAGTTAATTTGACCATAGCACATAAAATAGATATAATTTTAGGTATGATGCAAATTAGCGACAACAGGCATCTATGATAAAAAAAGGTAAAAAAGCACCTGTTCCCATCTCAAGTATGAAGTCTTTTATTTATGCAACAAAGTTATTTTCAGTATTTTCAACTCTCATGACTGCCAAACTATCATAAACCACTACAATGAACTATAAAAAACACATTATAAACACAAAACACAAGCAATGAACAAGATCAAAAACCTGCTGGAAACACCTCTTTCCTCCCACTCAGTTTGACTGTCCTTTCAATGCAAAGAGTGTGCATTGCTTCAGTTTATTTGTGGAATGAACTTTTGGACAAGGGAAAAGGAACCATTTGCTCATCAACACACAACATTTGTTGTTGAGGGAGAGCCTGAAATTTGGGGAGAAGCGAGTCAACAACCAACCTGATTTTGAAAAGCCTGTTGTTATTGTCGGGTGCCATGCTGTCACTGAAATGAATGAAATGTTTGATTTCTTCCCATCTGTCTCTGCTGCCGTTTCCATCACCTGGTGTAGAAAAAAAAACACTTTAGAAAAGAGCAGACATTTTTATCTATTCAATGTGTATACAGAGTTACATCCATAAATATCACAAACAGGCTGAAAATCTGCACAACATGATTTTGTAATCACCTGGTTCAGGAGTGTATTCCTCATCACTGTCCCCACTTTCACTGAGACAGCTGTCGTCACTGTCCACGGGTGGAGCCCTGGGCCGAGGTCCACCTGCTGGCTTTCCACAGAATGATGCTGCGTTCATTTTTAGATCTACAGATATAAAGAAAAATAATGGACAGAAATTACATTTATATCCCACCACATTATTTCTGTTATGATTATAGATATGAGGTAGAATGGCAGTTTCTAAAGAAAATGTGTGTGAGTGTTGAACACCATCTAAATACGGCAGCTTATTGCATTCCATTGTGGCTGAATGTAGCGAATTAGCATCACACCGAAATCGTCTAATATCTTCAAAAATATTCGTCATAGGTACTCCACTCCTTCCTGGTAGTGATAAAAGTACACAATAAACCTGTACATATTTTTATCTTAGTACAACTTACCTGAGATTGGACAATTTTTCCATGATTGTCTTCTGAAAATGCAGACGTAGCACGAGGCTAGCGTAGCAATCAGGAAATGGATGGTGCTCCGTCTCTGACCGTTCCTACGAGAAACTAATGCTTGCAAAAGGTTCCTAGGTATGTGTTGGAAGTGCTCCAACCGGAAGTGGAGGAATACAGATGGTATTTTGGTTGCATTTTGAAGCGGAAGCGGTTTGATGCGAATTCGCGACGACAGGCGTCAATGGGATATATAACTCCAGTGTACCTCCTGTCTTTGTGGTATGTGGATCTTTGATGTGTGTTTTTTATTTTTTTTTTCTTAAACTGTTGCCGCTGCAGAGCAAATTGCTTCTTGGGGAAAATAAAGTTTACCTTGACCTTGACCTTGACCTAGCTGCCCTCCATACCAGAAACCGCTCTGCAGCATACACACATTGTGAAGTCAAACAACCTGGGTCATAGCCATGAAAATCCCCAAAACACTTTCATGTTTAAGTTTACAATGCTATCTGTCGGAGCTCTCACCTGGATAATTGTCACAGCTTCCTCCAAAACTTCGCCTGGATGTTGGTTTGGAAGCCGGCTAGTCAGCTTGCATGCTACAATTGTAGCTCACTGCCAGCAGCGGACATGGACAGACACTCTGCCTGTTTCATCCTCATAGCTTTGGGTCCAACTGTCGGCAGGTGAGCAGCAATCTAAAATTCTCAAGCTGTGTCCGTAATGTCCACTCACTCCCATACCATGTTTTTGTGGTGTGGTGGGTGACATCACGGGCAAGATACAGCCGTGGACAAAATTGTTGGTACCCCTCTGTTAATGAAAGAAAAACCCACAGTAGTCACAGAAATAACTTGAATCTGACAAAAGTGGTAATAAATAAAAATTCTCTGAAAATTAACCATTGAAAATCAGACAATGCTTTTGAATTGTGGTTCACCAGAATTATTTTAAAAAATAAACTCATGAAACAGGCCTGGAAAAAATGATTAACTTTAACTTAATATTTTGTTGCACAACCTTTTGAGGCAATCACTGCAATCAAACAATTTCCGTAACTGTCAATGAGACTTCTACACCTCTCAGCAGGTATTTTGACCCACTCCTCACAAGCAAACTGCTCCAGTTGTCTCAGGTTTGAAGGGTGCCTTCTCCAGATGGCATGTTTTAGCTCCTTCCACAGATGTTCAATAGGATTTAGATCAGGGCTCATAGAAGGTCACTTTAGAATAGTCCAGTGTTTCGCTCTTAGCCATTCTTGGGTGTTTTTAGCTGTGTTTTGGGTCATTATCCTGTTGCAAGACCCATGACCTGCGACTGATACCAAGCTGTCTGACACTGGGCAGCACATTTCTCTCTAGAATACCTTGATGGTCTTGAGATTTCATTGTACCCTGCACAGATTCAAGACACCCTGTGCCAGATGCAGCAAATTAGCCCCAGAACATAATAGAACCTCCTCCACGTTTCACAGTAGGGACAGTGTTCTTTTCTTGGTATGCTTCCTTTTTGAATCTGTGAACATAGAGCTGATGTGCCTTGCCAAAAAGTTCCAGTTTTGTCTCGTCTGTCCATAGGACATTCTCCCAGAAGCTTTGTGGCTTGTCAACATGCAGTTTGGCAAATTCCAGTCTGGCTTTTTTATTATTTGCTTTCAACAGTGGTGTCCTCCTTGGTCGTCTCCCATGAAGTCCACTTTGGCTCAAACAATGACGGATGGTGCGATCTGACACTGATGTACCTTGACCTTGGAGTTTACCATGAATGTGTTTAGAGGTTGTTCTGGGCTCTTTTGTTACCATTCGTATTATCCGTCTCCTCCTGTGGCCACGACCAGGGAGGTTGGCTACAGTCCCGTGGTTCTTAAATTTCTGAATAATATGTGCAACTGTAGTCACAGGAACATCAATCTGCTTGGAGATGGTCTTATAGCCTTTACCTTTAACATGCTTGTCTATAATTTTCTTTCTAATTTCCTGAGACAACTCTCTCCTTTGCTTCCTCTGGTCCATGTTTAGTGTGGTACACACCATGTCACCAAACAGCACAGTGACTACTTGACACCCTTTAAATAGGCCGACTGACTGATTTCAAGTTTGTAGACACCTGTGATGTTAGTTAGAGGACACATCTTGGGTGAACATGTCCCTATGGTCACATTATTTTCAATCTTTTCTAGGGGTACCATCATTTTTGTCCAGGCCTGTTTCATGAGTTTGTTTTTTAACCCCTTGCACTCTGGTCAATTTCCCTAAAAATGCCAAAAAATAACGTGCCCAAAGTAAATCAAAAGCTGTTCTTCAACCCTTTGCAGCATCTTCATGGGGTTGGTCTCATTTAAAAGAAAACACTTTGAATTTTTTGGCAAAATAGTCATAATCTCTCTAAGTGCTCCGGCCACTGAGTAACAGTCATCTAAACATACTGAACTTGAAGAAAATAAATTTCGCCTGGGTGTTTTTTTGGATACAAATGCTTGCAAATAACACACAGCTTCAGATCCGGGCTGGAAAATGCAACAGAAATGTAGAACCAAGTATTATCCAGCTGAGGTCAAAATTTTGTAACAATACCACAAAAAATGAATATATTACACAGCTTTTTTCTCAGGTAGTTCCCAGGCGTTTTTGAACTGTGCCAAATTGTGCCAAATGGCACAGTTTGGAAAAACGTCTGTAACTTCTGAATGATTCAATATAGAAGCTTCATCTTGGGCTCTAATGAAAGGTGACACTCAGGGCTGTGTGTGTGTGTGTGGGGGGGGGGGTTGTTTATTCATTCATTCATGAATGAATGAACAAACAAGCCCCCACACACAAAGAAGCATGCCACGTAAAAAATGTGTGGCTTTTTTTTTTCACAAGAAAAAACAACCTACAGTGCACTAAAAATTATTCTAAAATATTTGTAATGTAGAAGATAACAACTCCCACCACCACCCCACCACCCCCAGTACAGAGGACGGCCATCGGCCATCGCTACATGACGGAATAGTCATGTGGCGATCCGGGCGCACAGTCACCGCGGTCACCGCGGCCCCCCACCCCCCCTCGCTACAGAAAAGTAGCGGGGGGGGGGGCGTTCACGGTCCGGACGCGGCACACGATCCGTGTACCGCGGCGCATGGACTTCAGACTTCGTGCGCTGCACAGTTGTAATTTACCGATCGGTCAAAAGTCATTTTTGATTACAATTTTCAGGGATAAAGAATAATTTAGCTTATAACACTTACCTGTTCACAGCAGCAGCGTAGCTGGCGAACTTCTCTTCCTCATTGTCAGATGAAAACAAAGCTGGTCCGCTTATTATGGACTCGTGGTTCTGGTCTCGCGACCTGGTCAAAACATAATTCCATTATTGCGGTTTTGCGCTTCCATGATTGCGGTTTTGGCGAACGATTTTTCAAAACAACAGTAGTAATAAAAAAAGACTGGCGGACGCGTGTGTGTCACCCAGCCTTCGTCGTCGGCCTCCGTCGGTCTATGATGACCATGGATGAGAATCCTAAACGTCTACTCTACTGGAATAAAAAAAAAAAAAAAGCATCGCCTGTGGCTGAACAGGCCGATGCACGAATGGCAGTCCCTGTCACACAGGTCGCACTTGTGGGTGGTCTCCGTGCTGCTGGGTCTGTGGCGGTTCTTCCTGCGGGTCCTTTTTTTATCTGCTGCAGCAGTCTCTCTTCACCCAGCCTTACACAAAACAGCTTTCGAACTTCTGTGCTTCAATTGGCTTGCTGCATTTGCAGCGTTGGTAGGCGGGTCCTTCTTGCTAGGTTTTCAGTCATTGGTTCTCCAAGGTTTCAGAAACCCAATTCAAGGCTCTTATTAGTCGAATGAGAGGTCAATCATATCTAATCTGTTCGCAGCTCTGTCTGTAGTGGAAGAACGGAAATGCAGCTTTTTTTTTCAGTGTGCTCTTGGACGCAGCGCCCTCGTGCGCTCTAGGACGCAGAGACGTGCCCGTCCGCGGTACACCAGAGTGCAAGAGGTTAAAATAATTCTGTTGAACCACAATTCAAAAGCATTGTCTGATTTTCATTGGTTAATTTTCATAGAATTTTTATTTATTACCACTTTTGTCAGATTCAAGTTATTTCTGTGATCATTGTGGGTTTTTCTTTCATTAACAGAGGGGTACCAACAATTTTGTCCACGTCTGTAGTTGTTTATGTTTTTACAATTTTTCTGCTAAAAGGGAAATTGTGTCTGTTGTGACACACGAGGTCCATTGTTTTGTGTTGAGCTACTTGAAAGCGGTGGATGTTTGCTATGTTGTTTTTGTAGCTGCTGGCTGGTTGTTGTTTAGTGACATTATTGAGCCCTGGCATTGTATTGTTTCCACATGCAGTAGTACTTTTGAGAATTTTCTGGAGAATCTTCTTGATAGTTTTTGTCATTTTGGATATGTTGAAAGCTTTAATAAACCTGCAAGTGAAGAAAGCAAGCATATTTTTCCACTCCCATGTTCATAACAGTATGAGAAACTTGAAAAATTACCAACTTAATGTACACTGTACACTGTACAAGGTATCTGAATGGAAAAAATATGCGATTAATGCATTATTCATCACCATTAACTCAACGTTCCAAAAGATAAATCGCAGTTAAAAATTGTAATCGTCCTACACCACTACATTTTACACAATGTCCCAACTTCACCAGAATTAAGGTTGTAATAAAAGTTATTACAGGCCTTGTTTGTGTATTATACCCGTACTGACATGGTGTCACATTACGATCCAAAAGCAGACATGGAAGACAGGTCAGTGTAACAGTTATCTTTATTGGCAGCAATATTGCAATAATGTAATAGTGGTATGGATCTGGCAACCCTGTAGGGGAGAGAGCAGAAACAATGGTGAGTATATGATATGATAACAGGGAGATAATATTGTTTTTATGTTTACAGGTTTCTTCTGGTGGAAGAAGCGGTGAATACAGCAGATCCAATGATGGTGGTCATCAGGGAAGGAGTCCTCTTGGTGCAGGTGAGGGGCAAAGGGGAAGAGGCTGGCCAGGCCTGGGTGCTGGCGAAAAAGAGGGTGAAGATATTGTTGATACATGGTGGTAAGTCTACTTACTTGGAGAGATGATAGTGTGGACAGTCCAAGATTATGCAGATCCAGTCCGTTTGGCAGTTTCCAGAGTCCAGAGGCAGGCAGGGGTCAGAGCTAGGACCAACCTGTCCCGAGGCATCAAGGAAGCAAAACAACCGTACAGCAAGAAAATATCTGGCAACTTCAGCAACACCAAAGATGCACGTTTTCTCTGGCGTGGCATACAGAACCTCGCCAACTACAAACCGCCACCTCAGACCTGTGTGAGTTACATCACATTGCTGAACAAGCTAAATGACTTCTTTGGCCACTTTAAAGCACAAAAGAGCACATCACCACAGAAGACCACTCCTCCTCCAGATGAGCAGGCTATAAGTCTGAATCCGGCTAGCGTGAAGGGAGCCCTCTGGAAGATCAACTCACACAAGGCAGCTGGACCAGACAACATACCAGGTGGCATTCTGAGGGACTGTGCGGAGGAGCTCAAGAATGTCCTGGCCCAAATCTTCAACATCTCCCTGAGTCAAGCAATTGTCCCCACGTTTCAAAACTGCTACCATAAAACCAGTCCCAAAAAAAGCCTGTCCCATCAAGCTTACAACAATTACTGGCCAGTAGCACTGACCTCCATCATAATGAAGTGCTTCAAGCAGCTAGTCATACAGAACAGGAAGTCCACCCTCCCTCCCACAGCCCATCTCAGTTCGCATACAGGTCAAATAGATCCACAGAAGATGCAATCTCTGCTGCTCTCCACCCAGCCTTCACCCACCTGGACTCAAAGAACTCCAATGTGTAAATGCTGTTCTTGGACCACAGATCAGCATTCAGCACAATCATCTTCCAGTTACTACTACAGAAACTCAGAGACTTGGAACTCAAATCCTCTCTCTGTAACAGGGTGCTGGACCTTCTCACAGGGAGGCCACAAATCATGTGGGTTGGCAGCAACACCTCCAAGACCATCACAATGAGCACAGGGGTCCCACTAGGGTGCGTGCTCAGCTCGCTGCTCTTCACCCTGCTGACCCATGACTATGTACCAACCTACAGCACCAACCACATCATCAAGTTTGCGAACAGCACGACAGTGGTGGGCCTCATCAGAAACAATCAAGAGGCCAGCTACAGAAATGAGGTGAGCCAATTGGTCCAGTGGCATAAAGACAATAATTTCTTTCTGAACGTGAGTAAAACCAAGGAGATTGTGGTCAACTTCAGGAGATGGCACACACAGCATCCCCCTCTAACCATCGATGAAGCAGCATTGAAGAGGGTGAGCAGCATCAAGTTCCTTGGGATGCAAATCTCCTGGGACCTGTCCTGGTCTAACAACACCACATCACTGACCAAGAAGGCTCAAACTTGCCTCTATTTCCTTTGCAAACTGAGGAGAGTATGAGTCCCACCACCCATCATGTACTCATTCTTCCGGGGTATGATTGACAGCATCCTCACCAGCTGCATCACTGTGTGGTACTGAAGCTGCACCACCTCCTGCCAGAAGACTCTTCAACACAGAGTGAAAGCAGCCAGCAAGATCATCGGTGCCCCTCTGCCCTCCCTCTCGGACATCTACCACACCCGCCTCACCCGCAGAGCCATCAACATTGCAGGTGACGCTTCCCACCTCAGCCCCTTGCCCTCAGGGAGAAGGTATCGGAGCCTCCGGGCCCGCTCCAGAAGACTGCTAAACAGCTTTTTTTGTCAGGCCATCAGGACCTTGAACTCTGCCCCCCCCCCCCGGAATGTAACACATTTACCCACACAATAACTACATCAGCTGTTTGCACAGAAAGACTTGGCACACCAACAGTAACATATCTGCTGCTGTATGTCTCTGCACCTTACTGCAACCATTTGCACAAATGGCATACCAGCTGTTGTCTGTTATTGCAATTACTGATCATATGCAGCCCAGTCTCTCACTGTCTGCACCTCCACTACTGTATTGTGTCACCATGGGTTGAGATGCCGTCTCGGCACTGAGCCCATGTTTTCCCTCATCCCTGCCTCCCATTGAGCAGCGTCTCAGCTGGCCCCCAGCTGGCAGCATTATGGACGGCTGGGGCCAATTAGTCTTCATCAGCTGGGGCGCTGCCAATGAGGATAAATAGGAGCAGCCTCGATGACTCGGGGCTGCGACATAAACACATTGCTAAGCTGAAGCCCCTTCGTCTGGTGTCAGCTTATACTCCTCTTGCAGCATTCCTGTGTTTGTATCCCGCTGTGAGTATGTACGTCTTGTTACCCCCACGTCCGGTACGAGCTGCTTACCTCTGCGCTGTGCAACCTGTGAGTGAACCTCTGCATGAGTATCTGTGCTCTCCTCATCCCTTATCCCTTACCCAAAATAAACTATCTCGACTCACTGGCTTGTCCCTGGCTCTGATTGCCCGGCTCCCTAGAGCCGGATATGACAGTATGTCGCAGCCAGAAGAGTTGCCGGCGGCCGTGAGTCGCTGTGGAAATGTACCTTTCTGTCCGGGTGTCAGCGCTGCTAGCATGCCGTTTCCCAGGAGTCACTTCCGGCGCCAGGGCGACGAGCTGAGGTCCATCTCGGAGGCTGTCGACGGGACGTTCTTCACCCTGCACGACGCCTCCAACGCGAGACGCTGGCATCCGGGCCGTGCTGAGGAACTCCTGGACTGTCACCCTCACTCTCTGTACCATCTGGAGGACAGTGCCAGGATAGACGCTGCAGGTACACAGCAAGAGAAGCTCCACGGGGTGGATGGAAATCCCGGCAGGGAGTCGAAGTGGGCGACGTCTTTCCCCGCTTCGGAGTCCCGTTCCTGCCGCCATTCCAGTCCGGGAGTTCGCGCCAACCAGAGGACTTCCCCCGACCTGCGTCACGTCACTCGGGATTCCCTTCAAGGAGCCGCAGCTGACAGCAGTTATGTCCGGGGTCGAGTGGCTGTCGCGAGCTCTACTGTGTTTCCTGTCACCACCTTCAGGCATGTGGCGGCGGCAGTGAGATTGATGGTGAGGACTTCAGGGCTACGAAGCTTTCCCGTGCTCGACGCCTCCCTCGTCTCGATCTCCGATCTGGAGCGGCGAATCCTGGGTCTCCCCCTCGCTTCGTTCCCTGGGAGTAGTCGTCATCACATCGCCGAGTCACCTCTGCACGAACCTCGTCCGGATCCAGTTCTGGGTCATCGTCAGGACCGTTCCTCCCACGCAGCTGTCATCCCTTCGCCTCATCAGTGTGGAGATTCTACAGCCTCGTCCCCTGAGCCTCGTTCCCCCGCTGTCATTCCTGGACATTCGGGCTGGCTCACCCCGGCTGTTTCCCCCTCCTCCTCGACGCGCTTCCTGACCGCTGTGTGTGCCTGGAATCCCGGCCTGGTGAGCTCTCTGCTGGAGACAACGCGAGCGATCCTCAGACGAATTCCCGGGGGGTCCTCCGTTATCGCCGGGCGGGGAGAGGAAGAAGCAGATTCCACTACAGCAGGCGATACTCAACCTCCAGGGGGCAGGCAAGTCATTGTTTTTTCACACCTGCTTAATGATTTGCTCTGTCACATCCCTGGAGGAGAAGTTCAGGGTTCGCAGCTCCCTGAACTCTCCCCACCTGCTGTAACCTGTTTTCCTAATCCCGCATCCTCTGTGTCTCTCTCCGCCGAGCGGTCCCCGGCTCCGGGTCAACGTGGTGGGATATGGAGAGGGCCTGTGGTTCCGCAGCTACATTGCGGACGGAGGAGGGGGACTGACTGCTGCGTGGAGTCTACGCTGACGACTGAGCGTCCCTGGGTCTCCACGGAGGAGCGGTTCGGTCCAGCGGGACGAGATTCTTCTGGCTTCACGCCGAGTGGATCGTCGGCGGGGTTACCTGAGCTGGAGGGATCTCAAGCTGCGCTGACCATCGTGCTGGCTGCGGGGCCCGACGCGGCTAGATGGGAGCCTGACAACGACCTCCTGACGACGGATCCTGGATCTTCGCAGTCCTGGACGGCGTCAGAACCCGAGATCAGGCGAGTGCTCTCCTTTCTTTTCTTTCTTTTTATCCCCGAGCACTTCAGCCTATCTCCAGGGGAGACGAGCAGGGTGCAGCCGCCCGCTGCGTCTGAGCTCGTCTCGCCGGGTTCTGGCGCTGCCGGTGATCCTGATCCCGGTTCTGTTTTCTCTTCTGAGCCTTCTTCCAGGGTCACCGGCAAGGAGTTGCTGTTCCTCGTGGTGCTGGAGGGTCCGGGTTCAACGTTGGAGGTCGGTTCTGGTGCAGTGTCCAACGTGGGTTCGCCCGAGACCCAATCGGGGTCCAACGTGGGTTCGCCTGAGGCCCGATCGGGGTCCGACGTGGGTGCTGCCCCAGTGTTGTCCAGGTCCGGTGAGGAGGTGGCCGTTTCCCTGAGGCCCGCCGCCCTCGTCATCGGCTCTCCCCTGAGCCTCTTCCACCGGGATCCGCTCTGACCCTTCGTCCGTCTCAACGGTCCTGGTGGTTGAGTGATGCGGGTCGACGACCCGACCCGCAAAACTTTCGGTTCGGCGATCTGGTTTCCCCCCACTGGTCTGTGTTTGCCTTTGGGCGGCCTGGTTCGGCAGCCGTTGGACTGGATTCCTGGGATCTGGGTCCAGAGTTCGCCGTCCGAACATTTCTCTTCCCCTGATTCGCCAGCTGGACAATGGGCGGGGAGATCTCCGGAGCCATCTCGGCTATTTTTGGACTCTGCCTGCCATACACCTCGGGTGTCACTTTTTCTTTTATCGTTATTAAGGTCACTTGGGTGTAATGTCTGTCCTGTTGGTGGATGTGTATTTATAGTGCTGTGCGTTTTCCTTCCCTCGTACCCAGCATTTTATTTTTTGTACCATGTTTTTAGTCTCGTTTTTGCATTGTAGAGTTATGTTTTGTTCCCTTTCAGACCATACTCTGCAGTTGCCCATTCATTCCAGTCACTTTCATTTCTTTAGGTGACTGTGGGTATTTATATATTCATGTGTGTGGGTTTTTCTTTGCCTGCACTCAGTATTTCTTTTTTATGCCCTGTTGGTTCATTATAGAGTCATGTGCCTTGTTTTCCGTAACACCATGCTCTGTAATTGTCCATTTGTTCCAGTCACCCTCACTTTTCTTGGTGACTGTGTGTATGTACTTATATTGGTGCTGTGTATTGTGTTTTCCCTTTATTTGACCATACTCAGCATTTTTTGCCCTGTACCTTTTTGGTGGTTCTTTTTTTTTTTTTTTCTCCTTGCTCTGGGTCACGCATGGTTGGTACTCTCTGGGTAGTATGTAACCGGCGTGCTGACCCAGTTCTTCTCCCCATCTGTACCTGGGTTAATTATTCTGTTGTCAGTATTGTATTTGGGTTTTTCTTTCCCGCTACCCTACATTGCCCCATTGGTGTTGTCCTTCCCTTGGCTTCTTCCCCTCCGGTCCGCCTCCCTTCCTCCCACCCTAGGTGGGGGGGGGGGGGGGGGGCTGGGGTGTTCCTGGTCGTTCAGGAGCCCGACCTTGAGGGAGGGGCTCTGTCACCATGGGTTGAGATGCCGTCTCGGCACTGAGCCCATGTTTTCCCTCATCCCTGCCTCCCATTGAGCAGCGTCTCAGCTGGCCCCCAGCTGGCAGCATTATGGACGGCTGGGGCCAATTAGTCTTCATCAGCTGGGGCGCTGCCAATGAGGATAAATAGGAGCAGCCTCGATGACTCGGGGCTGCGACATAAACACATTGCTAAGCTGAAGCCCCTTCGTCTGGTGTCAGCTTATACTCCTCTTGCAGCATTCCTGTGTTTGTATCCCGCTGTGAGTATGTACGTCTTGTTACCCCCACGTCCGGTACGAGCTGCTTACCTCTGCGCTGTGCAACCTGTGAGTGAACCTCTGCATGAGTATCTGTGCTCTCCTCATCCCTTATCCCTTACCCAAAATAAACTATCTCGACTCACTGGCTTGTCCCTGGCTCTGATTGCCCGGCTCCCTAGAGCCGGATATGACATATTGGACTTGCAATTAGGGGTATAATGTCTCTACTTTTTTTCTGTACATGGGATTGCTGGGTTTTATCTTTTATCTTTATTTGCACTATGGGTAGCATTACTATACATAGACTGTTGTTGTTGTTTTTCACCCCTATTCCTTCTTTTCTTATATACAGTATTGCACACACCACTAAGAGAGAGAGAAACAAATTTTCAGTTCTCCTGTATGTCCTGTACATATAGAAGTGTTCACAAATAAAAATCTTTGAATCTTTGAGCACGGCAGGCTAGGACAGGCAGACAAATCCAAACAACAGACAGGCACAGGGTGTAGAGACAGGCAAGGGTCAGATCACGGCAGAATAAATCACAAGGTTGAATCATGATAACTACAAGGCAGGATAAAGGTAGGTTGTAGATCAGACATAACCAGACAGAACAATGGGAGAGCATCCTATTTATAATGCCCAACTGATTGGCCGCAGTTGGTGATTGCAGTTGCAGGGAGAGGTGTAGCAGGGGAGAGAGAGAAGCAGGCAAGAAGCTCAGACAGGAACCCTCACAGGTATAGCTTGAGATTTCGGCTTGCCCTTGGGTGTGCAATAGGTAGAAAATGTGTCCCTGTAATTGATATTTCATACCTCTTTGCTCTCACAGCCATTATCATCACCAGCCAATACTGGTAACAGGTGAAAAGACTTGATAACAAAAAATCCTTTCGGGGAAAAATTTGGCCTCAAATCAATGCTTAGTCCAAGGTTTAGGCTCTTTTCTGGTAAAATGTAACTTTATCTGTTGGTTTAGTTTGACTATGTCATGACAAGGTGTTTACATGGGAAACATAATCTATTGAAAATGGACCTGTTTGGATCAACATGGTTAAAAAAAAAAAAAAACTCTGCCTGTTCAGCATGTCAACTAAATTCAAAAATTCCTCATTAATGTTTTTCCATTACCGCAAAATATTTTTGAGGTATAAAGAAAGAAATGTTGTATTTGGAGTTAGCTGCCTCTCTGAAAAAGAGTACCTTCTGAGTCTAAATAGATTTTCAGTGGCATGGAAGAACCATTTTCCCATCAATTTGCACTTTTCTTAAGCAATAATATGAGGATAACATAATATAATATATAGGAAGAGAAATGGAGTAGGAGTAATCTTGAAGGAAGAGTATGAGGAGAGTGTTCAGGAGGTAAAGAGGGAGTCTGACAGAATAATGAGTTTGAAGCTAGATGTCAAAGGTGTGATGTTGAATGTTGTTCAGTGCGTAGGCCCCACAAGTTGGATGTCAGGTAGAAGAGAAAGAGGAATTGTGGAGTAAGTTGGATGAAGTGGTAGAGAGTGTTCCCTGGGGGAGAGAGTGGTGATTGTTGTGGACTTTTATGGGCATGTAGGTGAAGGGAACAGAGATGATGAGGAGGTGCTGGGTAGGTACGGTCTTAAAAAGAGAAATGTGGAAGGACAGATGGTTGTGGATTTTGCTAAAAGGATGGAAATGGCTGTGGTGAACACATACTTTAAGAAGAGAGGGGAACATAGGGTTACTTACAAGAGTGGAGGAATGTGGACTACATCTTATGCAGAAGGAGAAATCTGAAAGAGACAGAAGACTGCAAGGTGGTGGAAGGGGAGAATGTAGCCATACGGTAACAGCTAATATTCTGCAGGACGACTTTGCAAAGCAAGAAGAGGAAGACAGTGAAAACAGAGTTAGAGAGGCTGTTGGCGTGTACTGGCAGCCACATTTCGTCAGTCTGTCCTGGGGCAGCTGTGGCTACAGTAGTAGCTTATCACTACCATTGTCTGTGGAGTGAATGAATAATGTATCCATTCTGAAGCATCTTTGAGTGTCTATGAAAAACTCTACATAAAGGATGGGTAATCCATTGGTAATCCCTGTGCCTATTATACTGTGTGTGTTTCTGTCATGCTGCTGTTCTGCTAAAAGTGGTACTGGCCAATATTCACCTTGTTGTCTGATACTGACCTAATGGAAAGTATCAGATAAGTATTTTAAGTATTATCTTTAAGTATTAAGATAATACTTAAAAATGGCAGTGGCCAGTGTGTATCAGGTGTGTCCCAGTTGTGTGGAGTTCATTTTTCCCAGAAATCGACAGCAGTAGCCAACCCCTGCAAATTCAGAATGTCATGAACCGAGCCGGTGTTTTCTTTCAGGCTCGGCTCTGAACGTTTTCTGTGGCTCAAGTATCGGGTTATTTATGTATTGTGTCATCTTTTGAGTTCTTGTTGTTTTTATGTCTTTGTCCTTTTCTTTTCTGTGCCTGTAGTCACCGTTCTGGCCGGCGGCAGTTAGGCAGCTTCTTTTACCCACATTCATGTGGGCGTTGTCTAACATTCACCGGTCCGACCACGCCCACTCTCTTGACAGCCAGCTGATTCTACTCCGGTGATTGTCTTCCCCTGGCCCAGGTGCTCCCAATCTCACCATCACCAGCAATGCGTGTACTTAAGCAGCCTTTTGCCAGTCACGCATTGCTGGGTCATTGTATCGTCTGCTGTATTGTCAGTGATGAGTGTGTTGTCAGCACTATTTTCGACGTGTTAGCCACTCTGCGTTTGTTGTGGTTCTCTCGTGTCCACACAGTGATACCGGCTGTGGGATGCCAGCGTGGCTACACATTTCTCTTCCTGCGTTCGCGGGGCGATGTTGGCCCCCCGAACGCCAACCGTAAGTGTATCTTTGTATTTTTGCTCGTCTTCACCTTTTTGGGAACTGTGTGTCATTGCTTTAATAAATGTGTTGTGGTGTAACCTGCACGTAAATCCGTTATTTCATTCTCCTTCTCCATGCGGTGCGTAAAGGCACACGGGGAGTCATGACAGAATGACCCAACCCGAAAAGAAGACTTAGCGGGTACACCCACACATTCCTTTTTTCTTTTTATGTCATTTTTGGGGACTAACCTGGCTTGAAGATATCTGTGGGTCACAGTTACCCGATGACCCTGGGGTGGGAATGCTGCTGTGCTCTCATGAATATCGATGGCCTGATATCCTCGGCAAGTGAGTATTCCACCCCGAAGGACGTCATGTGGTACGTTAATCTAGCAGAGGCAGAGGTTTGGCGATGCCCCCAGCTCTCGGAGCACCCTGAGGGAGCTGAGAGGGTATCCCATCTGGCAGCGCTACGGCACGAATATGGCGAGAGGGAGAGGAGGTCCCCGAAAAAGACCGGGCTTGCACCGAGGGGAGGGCACTCCCGGGACGCCGCTAAAACTGTCTCCACCAGAACTCTGCTGCCGCTCTCACCAAGCCAGCTCCAGTTAACAAAGGACAGCGTTGCCCTGCATGGAAGCGCTGGGAGAAGCCTTCTCCTCCGTCAGCTGCCATCATCCCTTCAGCTGCTGTGAGTTCTGACAGTGTTTTTTTTTTCATTCTATTCAATTAAATCATGAAGGACCATGTCTGTCTCCCGAGGGAGACGCCCAGCCTCAGCAGTCCACTGGTTCCTCTCCTCTGGCTGCAGCTGTTAGCTTACCCTCTATTTCCTCTGTGTTTTCTCCCTTTATCCCTGAGTGCCCGTTGGTCCTGGAACCAAGCCGCCAAACGTTGGAGGAGTTTGGGGCCCTGGATGTTCCTGCCCAGAGTCCCACACAGAGGTGTTTCCCTGCAGCCACGCCGGTGGAGTTTCCAGTGTTGGAGCCACTGCAGGGGTATGAATGGATTGCAATGACCATCTCGCCTGCTGTGGAGGCTTCTTCAGCAGAATGGGAGCCAGAGATGGACCTCCTCAAGTTCGACGGAGTCCTGGACAGTGGTGGAGTTCCAGCTCAGGCAAGCATGCTCCCTTGTATTTCTTATGTCTGTACTTGAGAGATGCCCTTGGCTGCATCTGAACTCACCTCGCCGGGCTCCGCCGCTGCCAGCAACCCTAACCACCCTTCTTCTCCTGCTGTCTCTGAGCCTTCGTCTAGGGTCACCGGAGAGGGTGCGCCATTGCCAGAGGTCGTCTTGGGTCCGGTCCAACCAGCGGAGGATGCCACTGCTCCAGCTCCCCCTGCCAGGGTCATCAGGGCTCCCCCCATCGACCGCCTCTTCAGCCTGGTGCTCCTGCGGGTTGGTCTGCTCACCATGGGTGCAGCATTGGCCCAGTCGGGGTCCACCGTGGGTGCTGCAGAGCTCCAGCTGGAGTCCACCAAGGGTGCTGTAGAGCTCCAGTCGGGAGCCACCACGAGTGTTGCAGCGCTCAAGCTGGGAGCCACCACAGGTGCAGTATTGGCCCGGTCAGGGTCCACCGAGGGTGCAGCATTGGCCTGGTTGGGGTCCACCATTGGTGCAGCTGTGTCCCAAGCCGGGACCACTGAGGGTGCAGTGGTTCAGCCTGAGGACGCTGTGGCCCCCTTCGCCTTCCTGTCCGATGCCGTAAGGGTCCCCTTTCTATGGTCCGGTCATCCACCAGTTAACTTCCTGGTGGGCAGGCCGCCTCCTGCTTCACCCCACCAGCCCTGGTGGCGTAACGGCATTGGCCGACCACTGGAAGGACTGAGTCTCTTGGCCAGATGGCCCGTGTTTTCCAGTAGGCCACCGGACTCTATTCACCAGACTGCCTGATGGGCCTGGGACTCTGGATACCCTCCCGAGCATCCATGCCTTTGGACTTGGGGGGGGGGGGTTAATTGTTGGCCCTGGGTGGGGTATTGTGTTCCCTCCTTTCCTGTTCCCCCTACCTCCCACCCGGGTTTGTGTTGTTATTTCTGCGGGGGGGGGGGGGGGCCTGGGGATGTTACCTTGGGTGTCTGGATTCCACCCCTAGATGGGGGAGCTCTGTCATGAACCAAGCCGGTGTTTTCCTTCAGGCTCAGTTCTGGCCGTTTTCTGTGGCTCAGGTGTCAGGTTACAGTATTTATGTCTTGTGTCATCTTTTGAGTTCTTGTTGTTCTTATGTCTTTATTCTTTTCTTTTCCATGCCTGTAGTCACCGCTCTGACCGTCGGCTGTCAGGCAGCTTCTTTTACCTACATTCATGTGGGCGTTGTCGAACATTCTCCGGTCCTGCGTTCGCAGGGCGATGTTGGCCCCCAAACGCCAACCGTAAGTGTATTTTTGTTCGTCTTCACCTTTTTAGGAACTGTGTCATTGTTTTAATAAATGTGTTGTGGTGTAACCTGCACCTAAATCCGTTATTTCATCCTCCCTTTCCGTGCGCTGCGTAAAAGCGCACAGGGAGTCATGACACAGAAGGCATCTGAGAGTGAATTGTTATAAAGTATTTCGCTTTATTTTTTTAGAATGCATATGTCATCATTTCAATTTGTTATTTACCAGTGGCAGACTGTGTATTTGACAACTGGGCCTTCAGTGGTGATCTACCTGATTTAAGTGCCATTCATACCAAACACCATAAAAAATAGCCTATAGGGCCATTCACACAAAGTATGTTAAAGATACCTTTAACTATAAAATTATAATTTTAAAAATCTTTACCTTTTTGTTGTGGAGCTCCACCTTCCCTTCACACTTGTTCGTTGAGCTGCAGATCCACTCTTTATCCTCCAAAGTTTTAAAAGTACTGTTGCTTGTAAGTGTCCCGCTGGTGCCTGTGCTTTGGTATCTAGTTGCTGCTATGGTTAAGGTCCTGTCACACGTAGACGATTTAAGCAGCCAAAACCTATGGAAAAGATTGGAGAATACAGTGGCGTACATCGAATCAGTTACACTGTTTTGTCTAAGTTAAGAGCATGATGAAGAATGCTGAATCACGCTATGACGTAGTTTGCCAAGCTCCTCAAAATTTAATTTTCAGCAAGCAAAAATTTTCTGACATAGGCTATCCAGCGTATGGCTGATATGTTTCACATTCATGCAGTAAATAGCATATTTGCAGTGTTGGTTCAAAGGAAAAACCCATACAGAGCTCTCTGTCTGCAGCACATACACACACACACACGTAAATGTTCGTATAATGGGACCTGTCTGGGATTTTCCATTTGACTGAAGCATGTACCATCAGCTGTCCGGTGTTGTTCTGATAGATATGCTAAAATGTCAGAACACTGGAGGAGGAGGATCCAATCAGCTGATCACCTGAAACGCAGCTGTTTAATTTGCTGTTGGCTGCACCTCCCAGCAAAAGCACACTCCATGCATTATCTTACTTTTTTCATTCATTCATTCATTCATTCATGAGATGAGATGAGATGAGATTCAACTTTATTGTCATTACAACATGTATGAATACAAGGTAACGAAACGTGACTTGGCATTTGGGCACGCTCTGCAGAGCGCATCCAAGGCCGGGGCAGCCGCTAGGCACCAGTCATAAAGAAGAAAGGAAAAAAAAAGAAAAGAGAGGATATGACACAGTAGGCGAGAGAAAAAAACATGTTTTATCAAATTGACGCTTAATGAGTAAGCGAAATTTTGATTGCAGGCAAAAAAAACCCTCAATGCATATTTAGCAGACATTTAGTAGACAAATCACACAGCAGAGAGAGAGCAGTGTGTGTATATCAGTATGATGATGATGTCAGTGTGTGTGCAGTGTTGAGTGTATCAGTTACTGGAGTACAACAAATAGTCTCCTAGGCAACGATAGATGTTATAGTTCATGAACGCTGTCCCTGAAGAGTTCTGTTTATTGCACAGCAGCGGTGTTTGGGTTAGCAGAGCCAGCTGACACATCCGCTTATCTCAACTCTGGAGGAGTGAGTTATCCAGGGGCGCCGATCAAGGCCAAATCTGCACAGACAGAGTATAGGATTTCCCTGTTCTCATATTCTGAGCTTACAATTCAAATTAACATTCACTGGCTTTAAATTCATATCATTCCCCGGAGAGCACGAAGCGACTCCAGATGTTTCCCCTTCTAAACACAGATGAACATGTCCGGTAGAGTCCATCTCTCTACAGTGCATGCAGATGGTAAATTCCATGTTGGTCATTTGCCGCTATTTCGTGCACTCCCCATCTGGTCGAATTATTGAGAAGCAGCTCCGCCGGGTCCGCATTTTGATTAGCTCTTCCAGTTAAATTTTCGATACACCAGGAGAACTCCAAAGCCCAATCGGCAGAAATCCTGTGATCGTAAGCCAAAACAGGTAGATGTTTTTTCTACATCTTCAGTCGAATCACACAGACACATGAGTTCCAATCCATGGGTCTCTCCACATTTGGGCTCCCCCGGGCCCAATTTTCTGTTTGAAAAGGTGGTGTCAATTGCGTTTAAAGCCCAGCTTATATCCATTTTCTGTATTTTCCATTTGGGTTGAGATCAGCAAGATGGTGAGACGGCACAGACACTCACTCAGACGCAGCAAGCTGGGATTAGGTCAGGAAGGCAGGATAGGAGGAGGGAGGAAAAATGCGACTGCTCTCTCTGAAGGCAGCAGGAAGAAGATGACCAGAGCCAGACAGCTGCAAATAACAGGCATTCCCAGCAAGATAATCTGCCGCATTCCTAGGAGCCTGCAATCCAAGGATTCTGCTCATTGCTAATATGGAAGTGACGGGCAAATCCTTTTCCCGCCTGAGACAGGCCTGCTAGCTTCAGGGTTGGCCGACCTCTCTTCACAATTACCAGCTTTTGCTAGAAAAGTCCATCTGGAAAATTGATTTTTTTTTTTTAAATATCAGCGACCAAATCATTTTCTTCTCTCCTGTCAGCCATTGTGGGTAGAAGAACAGCTATTATATTTAAACAGATACAGTATTCTTGATAGCTAGGATCCTCTACATTGTGGGTGGAGGAGTCTAACCATCCAATCAAAAAATGTGAAAATGCCGACGTTCTCAGACGCCTACTATGCGTACCTCTGGACGTACAGAAAACATCTGTTTGGTTAAAGCAACAGGATAAGTTCAACAGTTAATTTAACCTGCAGAGTGTAGTGTTAATTGTTGAAGGCCCAAGGCAGATTTGCTTGACCCTGGCAACACAGATGGCTGAAATATGATTAGACAAAAAAAAAAAAACTCTACATGCATTACACTACTGGAAGGAGTGCAACCAAGTGAAAAGCTACAAAATGAAGACAATGGACTATTGGGAATAAGTTAATACATCCTCATGGAACAAATATAAGAATGTAGGTTGTAAATGTAATTCTGATAGTGTTTAAGCCAGCAGAGAAGGCTTTGCTGGTGTCATAAACACCTTTCAAGGCAGGGAAAAAGGCACCATGGGAGCTTGAATGACAGGTAAGCAAAAATAGCCAATCTAAGGCGAGGGCATCGCTGGCTAAACCTGGAAACAAATAGTAAAACACGTAGTGTAGGAGTCAAGAATTGACAAGACTGGGTGTCTTTCCAGTATTTTCTTTAATTCTCTCACATCCTACGTCCTCTCTCTCAGTCAGAGTAAAAGAGACAGAACACAGTCACTCACATCCATTTATACACACCTCCAATACTACATCACATACAAAGTCACACACTTCAGTTACATTCTTCCATTTGCATTATAAAACTCCAGAGTCCTTCTGTTCTCCTGTCTGACCCCAGATGGTCAGACGTGAGGGATCCTCTCCTTTCTCTCGAGCCGTAGGTGGTCCAGACGTATTGTCCTCTTGAGGTGTGATGTCAATACACATTGCCAGCCTAAAGTCTCTCTAGGCTGAATTCAAGCATGCATCCATGTGAGTCACATACATTTACAATTATGGACACCACATCACTCCCCCTCCCATGCGAAAGACTGATAGATAGATTAGTTTATTTGACAGGGACAGTGCAATAAACATAGACAATTAATCAATGACAATCAATCTGATGTGTTGCACATAGAGTGTATAGCTATTAGCTAATTTGCAACTCTTGTCCCTGGATGGGCTTTAGAAAAGAGAATCAAGTAAAGAAAAAAAAATACACAATAACCACAGACATCAATGCAAAAAAGATTATAAATACACAAATATAACCAACTCTTGTCCCTGGATGGGCTTTAGAAAAGAGAATCAAATAAAGAAAAAAAAAATACACAATAACCACATACATCAATGCAAAAAAGATTATAAATACACAATTATAAATATTATAAATATTATAAATATTATAAATACACAAATATAACAACCTGACTCACATTTGCCTATTTCAGGCCTCCCTCCCTTCGTCACTCACTATAAACAAACACATTCATTCCTTCCCTTCATTCACTCTCACCTTGCAGACAATCAATTCATACATGAGTACATTCTTGTTTATTTTTCAGCCAGTTTTTAACCTTTTTAGTGAATGTTTTAAAGTCCGTTATTATTTTAATTACATTTACACCTACAGCGTCACCCCCCCCCCCCGCAGAATCTTACAGTACAATCCAACAGTCTGATCAAAACCCACATCACTCTGCCTGTCGTCTAGGTTTCAATCTTCTCCCGAATCTGCTGTACGCAGGTCTCACAGCCTGTGCCGGGCCGTCCTGCTGTGAATCTGTGGAATGAGGGGGAGAAGGGTTATTTGCCCCTTTCGGGGGGTCCGGGGACCGCCCCCTGGGAGGCCTGCCGCGTCGAGGCACGCCCGCCGGCCGTACAGACTCGTTATGCAACACAAAAGCAGGTTTTAATCTATCAATACTGATCGTCTCCCTCCTGCCCCCCAAATCTAGCACAAAATATTTCTCCCCGGTCTCCAGCACTCGAAATGGACCATCGTAAGGTGGGCGGAGGCTGTGACGCTGAGCGTCATGTCTGACAAAAACAAACTCTGCTTTTTGTAAAGCTTTGGGCACGAACACACGCGGAAAAGTGTGATGAGCGGGGCCTGGGAGCATTTCCGCTCCCATATTACTCAGAGGTCCCCGGACCGGGGGGGGGGGGGGCTGGTGCCGTATGGTCTGGCAAGAACTCGCCGGGCAGCCTGAGAGGTTGCGCTAAAACCAACTCTGCTGGTAAGGCATCTAGGTCCTCTTTGGGTGCCGAACGCAACCCTAATAAAACCCATGGTAGTTTGTTTACCCAATCTGTGTCCGTTAGCGACGCTCTGAGGGCTGTCTTCAAAGACCTGTGAAAACGCTCGCATAAACCGTTGGCCTGGGGAAGATAAGCGGTAGTGCGGTGTACTGCCGCTCCTAAGCCGCTGGCCACTGCTGACCACAGTTCCGACGCAAACTGAGGTCCCCTATCGGACGTAATATCTGACGGAACCCCAAAACGCACTACCCAGGCTGTTAAAAAGGCACGAGCCACCTCTGCCGCTGTGGTCGATGTTAACGGGACCACTTCCGGCCAACATGTTGTCCGGTCCACCATCGTCAAGAGATGTGTGAACCCTTGAGATGGCGGTAGGGGGCCCACGAGGTCCACGTGCACATGATCGAATCTCCTAGCCGGAATGTGAAACGGTTCTAAGGGTGCTTTGGTGTGCCTGTGGATTTTGGCCCGCTGGCAAGCCATGCAGGCTTTAGCCCACTCCTTCACGTGCTTGTGCAGGCTCGGCCAAACAAACTTCTCTGCTACCATTTTCACCGAAGCGCGTACTCCCGGGTGCGCTAGGGAGTGCACGACATCAAAAACGCGACGGCGCCACGTGGCCGATACCACCGGTCACGGTCGCCCGGTGGAGACATCGCAGATTAGAGGGGGTGAACCAGCTTGTAAAGTTTTTCGCTCCAGCCTTAACCCTGTTGGTCCAGACAGGAGCGCGTGCACGTCCGCGTCTTCGCTCTGCTCCGCCGCCATGGCTGCATAATCTATTCCCACGTGGACCGGAGCTGCGTGCGCGTCCGCGCTGTTACCGCGCTCTGGGTAAGTGGCCGCGCACCCCTGCTCCGCGCGGACGGGTGCTGTTACCGCGCGTGACAGACAGTCTGCCACTACATCGAGTTTACCGGTCACATGCTGAATATCGGTGGTAAATTCCGAAATTGCGGCCAGCTGTCTCTGCTGCCGCCCTGACCATGGTTCTGAAGTTTTGGACATCGCAAAAGTGAGCGGTTTGTGGTTGACAAACGCGGTGAAACGCCGCCCTTCCAGCCAGAACTGGAAATGGCGAATGGCTAAGTGGAGCGCCAGGAGTTCCCTGTCAAATGCGCTGTATTTCCGTTCGGGCTCGCGCAAGGACCTGCTGAAAAAAGCGAGAGGTTGCCCAACTCCGGCGACCTGCTGCTCTACCACGGCCCCTATCGCTACCTCTGACGTGTCTGTGGTTAGCGCTATGCGAGCTGCAGGGTCTGGGTGCGCCAGCAGTGCTGCGTCCGCGAGTGCTTTTTTTACCGCTGTGAACGCGCGCTCCCGCTCCGGGGACCATTCGATCACATTGGCAGGCTTCTGTTTTTTAACCGCGGTGTATAGCGGTTGCATGAGTTGCGCTGCACGGGGTATGAAACAGTTATAAAAATTCACCATCCCCAAAAATTCCTGCAACGCTTTCACTGTCTGTGGCTGGGGAAACTCAGCCCCCGCGCGCACTTTTGCCGGCAGAGGAACTGCTCCCTCTGGTGAGACACAGTGCCCCAGAAAATCAATTTGCGCTGCGCCAAACTGGCACTTGGCCGGGTTGATTATCAACCCGTGTGCTTCCAACTTTTGAAAAACTGTAGTGAGGTGTTTTTTGTGTTCCTCCTCTGAGGCGCTGGCTACTAAAATATCGTCCAAGTAGACAAAAACAAACGGAAGGTCGCGCAGCACTGCGTCCATCATCCGTTGAAAGGTTTGCGCGGCACCTTTAAGGCCAAAAGGCATGCGTAAAAACTCAAAAAGTCCGAACGGGGTTATTACCGCTGTTTTGGGAATATCCTCTGGTCGAACCGGGACCTGATGATAACCGCAGACCAGGTCTATTTTAGAAAAAATGCATGCTTTTGCCAGGTCCACCGAAAAATCCTGGATATATGGAATCGGGTAGCGATCCTGAGCTGTGGCATTGTTTAACCTGCGATAATCACCGCAAGGTCTCCACGAGCCGTCAGCCTTAGGCACCATATGCAGGGGGGAAGCCCAAGCGGACTTCGAGCGGTGAATTATGCCCAACCTTTCCAGGTTGGCGAACTCCTCCTGTGCCACGGAGAGCTTAGCTGCATCCAAGCGCCGAGCTTCAGCAAAAACTGGTGGGCCACTCGTGGTTATGAAGTGCTCCACCCCGTGTTTCACCACCTTAGCTGAAAAAGTGGGAACTGTGAGTGCTGGAAACTGGTGTAGGAGAGTGTAGAACTTACCACCTGCTGCGGCGACGTTGGTCTGTACTGGCGGTGGGCACACCCGAGCTGCACAAGGGATAGAACAGAAAGAGAGTGCATTTACTAGGCGTTTGTTGGCCAGATCAACTAACAAACCATGTGAACACAGAAAATCAGCACCTAACATATTGAAGCTCACTGCCGCTACGATGAAGTTCCACTCGTAAGCGCGGCCGTGGAAGGACAGAGACAAGGTTCTCTCTCCGTAAGTCTTGATGCTGGAGCCGTTGGCCGCTGTTGCTCCGTCTCCGCGGGGTCCAGCCACCCGATCTGCATAAGTTGCAGTGATGAAGCTCCTCTGGGCTCCGGTGTCCACAAGGAATTGCCGCCCGGAGCCCACGTCTGTCAGATAAAGCAGCTTGTTACGTTCGCCGAGAGTGGAAGCTGCTAACGACTCCTGGCCCGATCGTTTCCCCACTTTTTGAAACTGCACGGCAGGATGCATCTGTGCGCCTTCTCGGCGAAGCATCGGTGGTAATAGCAGAGGCTGTCATCTCCCCTGGCTCGGGATCTCGCCGCCGCCGTCGTCGCTGGGGTGGGTTCTGCTGCCTCTGGCTCCACACTGCCCCCAGCCGCCGCGCCGAGGTCTGCCGCTGCCACGGAGGTCTCCTGCTCGTCGCAGGCGTTGAGGAGCCGCTCCGCCTCCTGGGCCAGCTCGTGGAAGTCCTGCTGGTTCACACATCGTCTGCTGGACAGGGGACCTCTCGTGTGCGCTGGGAGGGTCCTCAGGAAAACGTGCTTGAAGAGGAACGCGTCGTTGTCCGTCCTGATCATCTGTAGCATGTCCTCCATGAGGACAGTCGGCCTGCGTCCACCTCTGTCGCGCAGGTCCAGCAGCTGCCTGGCCCTTGCCTCGGACGATGGCACAAAGCTCCTGATGAGGGTGGCTTTCAGTGCGTTGTATTTGCCAGCAGCGGGCGGCTGCTGCACCAGGCTCCGCACACACCGAACTGTGCGGCTGTCGAGTCTCACGATGACATTATGAAACTTAATGTCGTCCGCTGATACTCCCCCGAGTAGGAAACGCAACTCCACGTGCTGGAACCATGAGTGCGGGTCATCGTGCCAAAACTCGGGGAGCTTAATCAGGCTTGTTCCCGTGCGGGCAATTCCCGGTGAATCCGGGTCTGAGCGGCTGTCTCCCGGTTCTTCCATGTCGATCACGAAGCTGTCTTCCAGCCTCGGCATGCTCAGATTCACGTATAGGTCACCAGTGTAGGAGTCAAGTATTGACAAGACTGGGTGTCTTTCCAGTATTTTCTTTAATTCTCACACATCCTACGTCCTCTCTCTCAGTCAGAGTAAAAGAGACAGAACGCAGTCACTCACATCCATTTATACACACCTCCAATACTACATCACATACAAAGTCACACACTTCAGTTACATTCTCCCATTTGCATTATAAAACTCCAGAGTCCTTCTGTTCTCCTGTCTGACCCCAGATGGTCAGACGCGAGGGATCCTCTCCTTTCTCTCGAGCCGTAGGTGGTCCAGACGTATTGTCCTCTTGAGGTGTGATGTCAATACACATTGCCAGCCTAAAGTCTCTCTAGGCTGAATTCAAGCATGCATCCATGTGAGTCACATACATTTACAATTATGGACGCCACAGTAGCACAAAAACAAATGACTTACGTGCAGGAGTAAGGCGCTGAAAGTTGGAAGTTGGTAGTTAGTAGTGAAAGTAGGGTGTTGCGCCAGACAAAGGAGTGCAGCCCCTTAAGTAGGGATGGAATAATCAACATCAGTGAAAACAGGTGTGGGTTCACATGAGCAGAAAAAAAGAGAACAATAACTGGTAATAGGAATCAGCTGGCAGAGATGAGAGAGGAGCGGCAGAGCTTGACAGCTGACAGGACAATGTCCGCACGGAGAGCCAAACTGGAAGAGCCGCCTGACAGTTGTCAACCTCAAGAAAGACATCACAGTAAAAGGATAAATATAATCAACTGCAGACCAGATAATAATTACAAATGAAACATGGCTGTTAAAAACTGAAATATAAACAGGAAAAATAGAAAGCAGTATAACAACTCAAAAAGGCACAAAAACACAACAGATAAATATAAATACAGAGAAAAGCAACAAGACTGAGTCTGACAGAACATCAAGAACTCACCTCATGACAGAGCCCCCCTCTTAAGGGGTGGACCCCAGGGAAACACCAAAAGAAAAAGAAAAAGCCTGCCCCCCCCCCCCCCGGCAGGAGCACAACAATAACCCACCCAGGGTGGGTGGTGGTGGGGAACAGGCTAGGAGGGAACTAAACAAGGTTCCACTCAGGACCCACACCAGTCAAAGTCAATGATTAGCCCCCCTCCCCCCCCAGACCAAAGAGCTAGAAAAACATTCAGGAGGGCGACCAAAGTCCCAGACCTGGTGGACGGCAAGGTGGCCTGAGTTGGGTGGCCCATGCTGCCAGAGAGCATGGGCAACCCAACAAAATGGCTCAGTCGATCAGGCGCCTGATCAGAGTTTTTAAGCCACCTGAACAGTAAGGGTGGTCCAGGGGGCAGCTCCCCATCCAGAGGAGTCAAAGGTGGGCAGGATGGATGAGTCAGAGGAGCCAAGACGACATTGGGCACAGGAGAGGGGACCACGACGGTGTGTAGCAAAGGAGGGGAAAACATGAAGCTCTTGGGTTGGCCAGCAGCACCCTCGGTGGTCCAGGATTGGAACAAAGTCACACCTACAGTGGCTCCAGGCTGGAGCGAAGGTGCACCCTCAGTGGCTCCGGGCTGGAGCGGAGCTGCACCCACAGTGGCTCCAGGCTGGAGCATGGCTACACCCATGGTGGCTCTGGGCTGGAGCACGGCTGCACCCATGTTGGGCCCGGGCTGGAGCATGGCTGCACCCATGGTAGGCCTGGACTGTACCACGGCTGCACCCACGTTGGACCCGGTCTGGGCCACGGCTGCACCCACAGTGGACCTGGACTGGGATGGAGCGTCTGCAACGGCCTCAGCAGGAGGAGATGGACCCATGATGACCTCTGGACATGATCCTGGACCCACGGAGATATCTGGTCTATCTGAATTAACCTTGGTGAACCTGGGGAAGAGCTCAGACAAAATAGACAAAGAAGCAAGGTCAGGGTCACCGGCAGCAGTGGAGCCCGGCGAGGTGAGGTAAGGTGCAGCTAACGGCTGCACTTGGATCTCCTCACCAAGAGCCAGACAAGGCCTCTTCAATACAGAAACAACAGAAACTGAAGAGGGCACTTGCCTGAACTCGAGCTCCACTGCCATCCAGGACTCCGTCGATCCAGGCGACGATTTCTCGGGTCCGGTCCTTTGGAGGTCCAGCTCCAACTCTGCCGTGGTAGCCTCTGCAGCAGGCTTGGTGGTTGATTCAGTCTCTAGATTCCCAGGCGAAGTGACCCACGCCGGTGACTCATCTGGCGTGGTGGCTGGGGGTCCACTTCCTAGAGGCACTGGATCGGATGTGGCTGAGGTCCAGCGACTCTCCATCATAGGCATCAACATCATCTTGGTAACAGCGCTCCCTCTCTGCCCAGAGTGTGGCTGTGGGGCTGGGGCTAGGTCCTCCAGGGCTGCAGGCTCCTCTATCATCCGGTGGCTCCACAGGCACTCGGAGAAATTGGGGAGAGACATGAAAAGAGTAGGTAAAAGGCTTACAGCGGCAGCAGGCAGTGAGAGCTCAGAGAACAGTATTAGATGAGCCTCACCACCGGGATTCAGAAGAAGTAATTCATGTTTAAGTGACTGAGAATGAAAAAACACTTGCCTGATTTCCCAGGGCATGGTGTTTTCTGCTGCTGTTGAATATTCAGTAGTTCATAATGGTTCATACACATAAGTTAATAGTTATTACATATTAAAATACATATAAAACAAACAGATATTATAAACATTTAAAGTTAATTAGTAAAAGCTATTCATAGCAGTAATTTAATTAAAATCCCAAAGGTGTTTTCCTTCAATGCAGTCGCTAGACATTGTCCACTAGACGGCGCTGGTGCTGTACCTTTGGCCAGGAAATGTTATTGTTCAAGCTGCAGACCGGAGAAGAAGCCAATGCTAAGCAATGCAGTGCTATCAGACAGACGGATGCATGTTAGCCAGCGAAAACAACAAATGTGTTGTAAACTGAGATGCAGCATTTTTCCAGTAAAGCCAAATGAAGTTAAAGTTGGGTGTTTGGACATTTTTCTTTATGACAACTGATGTTACAGCTAAATCCACAACATTTTTTTGGTGCCAAAACCCGGGAGCGGGAAAAGTGAAGAGAGAACTTTGTTGGGATTAAGCCGATAGCTGCAACAACACGGAGACGAAAGGAAAAAATGTCGGAGCGACTTCAAAGGTTAAAACAGAAACGGACCGTGCTGCGGACGTCCATTACAAAACTGCTGCAAACTATACAAGATGAAACAAGTAAGACTGATATAAACAGTGACCGTTTGCGGGAGCTGTTAGCCATGTTGTCACAGAAAGAGAAAGGCCTGCAAGACATTGAACCCGATATAGAGCAGGAGATCCCTTTGGACGAGTTAGATGCGGACATGGTGCGGACACTTAAGTATCAGGACAACACAACTTTATGGAGGACGCGGGCAGAGAGAGCGATTGAACGGGCTGCCTTACAGCAACAAGAACAAGCAAGAGACGCCACCGTATCAGCAAATCCACATCGGCTGAATGACGCGAGTACACGGTCAACTACAAGCAGACCCTCGGTAAAGCTACCCAAGCTCTCAATAAACAAATACAACAGAGAAGTGTGCATGTGGCAAGAGTTTTGGGACCAATTCGAAAATGCAATTCACCAAAACCCAGATTTGAGCAAAACTGAAAAGTTTACTTACTTGAAGTCATATCTCATTGGGCCAGCTGCACGCGCCGTCGCAGGGCTGAAGGTAACTGACACGAACTATGATACTGCAGTAGACATGCTTAAGCAAAGATTTGGAAGGAAAGATCTCATTGTAAGTGCACACATGTCTAAGTTACTAAATCTAAGTCCAGTTAAAAGGTCCTCAGACATTGTTGCCTTGAGACAATTTTTTGATGACGTTGAAGTACAAATCAGAAGCCGAGAAGCTTTAGGAGTCGTGTCAGACAGTTATGGAGGTTTACTGTGCCCCATACTGCTCAAAATGATTCCTGATGATCTTGCCCTTGAGTACACCCGCAAAAGAAGAAGAATTGGGATCTGGGGAAGAATTGGGATCTGGGATCGTCACTTCCTTGTGGTAACGTATCGTCACTTCCTGTTTTGCTGTCTGCCTGTGTGGTTTGCTCTCCAGCCACTAGCTAGCCACTAGCTATGGCTACTAGCTCTCTTTCCTCTCCTCCTCTGGTGTGCTCTCTCTGTCAGATGTTTAGCTACACCTCTGCCTCTTTTAGTGATAATGGTAAATGTAATAAATGTTGTCTTTTTGAGGCGCTCGAGGCGAGGTTGTCTGATTTGGAATCCCGGCTCCGCTGCATTGAAACACCGTCTGCGCCAGTTAATCTCGACAGACGCCCCGTAGCTGCAGCGGAGCTAGCTAGCTTAGGCCCCCCTGTCAGCGGTTCCCCGGCTCTCCTCAGTAGCGAGGAGACTGGGTGGGTGACGGTGAGAAGGAAGCCTAGTCGCAAAGCCCCGGTACACCACCAACCTGTTCATGTTTCTAATCGTTTTTCCATGCTCAGCGACACACCCGCTGAGGAAAAAACTCTGATCATTGGCGACTCTGTAGTCAGAAACGTGAACCTAGAGACTCCAGCGGCCATAGTCAAATGCATTCCTGGGGCCAGAGCAGGCGACATCGAGTCAAATTTGAAAATGCTGGCTAAAAGTAACTGTAAATATTCCACAATTGTTATTCACGCCGGCATTAATGTCATCCGTCTCCGGCAGTCGGAAGTCACGAAACTTAATATAGAATCGGTGTGTGACTTTGCAAAAACGATGTCTGCCTCTGTAGTATTCTCTGGGCCCCTCCCCAATCTGACCAGTGATGACATGTTTAGCCGCTCGTCATCCTTGAACCGCTGGCTGTCTGTGTGGTGTCCTAAAAATGACGTGGGCTACATTGACAATTGGAGCTCTTTTTGGGGAAAACCTGGTCTTATGAGACGAGACAGCATTCATCCCACTTTGGATGGTGCTTCTCATTTATCTAACAATCTGGCATCTTTTTTATCCAAATTTCCAAAACCATGACTACTCAGAGTTGGGACCAGGAAGCAGAGTCACAGTCTTACACGCCTCTCTGCAGCTCCTCTTCATCCGCCACCCCTCAACTTAGCCCCTGACTTCCCCATCAGAGAATTGTTGTCTGCTCCCTCCAAAGTAAATAAAAATATAATGCATAAGCATCCCAAAGTGATAAAGCAAAATATTGGTAAAACTCAAATTAAACATAATGTAACATAAATTAGAAATATTAATAAATGATAAATATGATCAGGTATGAATTATTTAATTTATAGTGATGTATTGGAATCTGAGCTCAAATCTCATTTCATATACATCAGAAAAGTTAATAACACTCGTAAGGGGCACCAGCTTCTGTCTTTAAGAAGCAATTTAATCTTTAATTTCACTTTATACCTGTTTGATCACTCAATAAATTAATCAATAATCAGTCTCAAAAATTTTCCGTGAATTCGATACCTGGGCTTGAAACAGACTTGGAATGAAATAAATTCCCAACAACTTCTCTCATTTTTAAATATTTATTAAATGAAATGATTAACAGACATTGCAGTAATTTCCTTAATCATAAAATCAATCTTGTAAATGATAGATTAACAATGTCAATATTTTCGGAACCAGGGTTAAACTGAGAAATGAATTTCTATCAGTTTGAGTTAACAGATTATTAAAAAAAAACGCAAATTTATGGAGAAAGTTTACTAATTATATGAAAAGTCTTTGATTGATCTTAAGAAAATAAAAACGGAATTTTAATGAAAAGAAGAGTTATGTTAAGGGCTTCTTAATTTGCATCTGATTAGATATACAAATTATTACCGAACCTCAAAAGTTTAATTCAGCAGAGGAATTAAAGTTTTTGCAGCTCACGTGATCCTCGGCCGCTGATGGTTCTGTCGTTGTCCTCATGAAGTTTTGAAGTGTTGTTCAGGGGCAAAACCCAGAATATTTGTCCCGCAAATATTCTCTTGATGATGAATGATATTCATGAGATCGTAAGTTGGATCTTGATGGTTGAAATCCTGCAGAAGCGTGCAGGTTCCTCAGCTGCGCGATGTGGGAGCTGCGTTTTTCTTCCTGGTAGACAAGCAGCTGCAGAGGTCTTCGATAATAATTAGATCTAATCAGATCTCAAATCAAAAAGGCTTCGGACTTTAGATAAAAATAGTAGCTTCTGGTGGGTGCTTGGTCAAGAAAAATATTATAAAAATAAAGTCAAGATTAAAGTTTACATTAAAATTAAAACAAACGGTTTTACAGAAAGTTTAACAAAGAAAAAGTGATGAATAAAAATTGGAGTTTAACTCCGATTAAGAATTGAGCTCAAAGAAATAGGAATTCCTAGGTATTTAAGAGAAAAATAAAACATTAAGATACAAAGTTACATAAACAAATTACAAGTTATCTGCTCTGTGTTCAGAAAAGCGACACGTGGTCGAGCCTTTGTTCAGACGGTCCTTTTTCTTCCTTGCTGTGTGTAGACAAAGGAGAAGATCAGAGAAAGGGAGCAGCCGGAAAGAAATCCGGGGAAAAAGTGAAGCAAAAGAGGGTCCGGAGCAAAAGAGAGCGAAGCAGGGGTCCCTCTCCTTTATATAAGCTCTGTTGAGTTTCGCGGGCTTCTGGCCTGACCGGAATCTCAGCCAATGAGCGTCCTTCGTGGGCGGGCTCGATGAACTTTTAGTCCAATGAACAAACAGTCTGTTGTTTGGAGCACTTTGGGATGAAGAGTTGTCATGCAGAGATTGGCTGTTGGAGTCACATGTGATATCGAGGCAAAACTTTGATACATACTGGAAGTTAATATTTCCCTTTATGTATTAAACTAAGATAACTTTAGTGATTAGTATAAATTATAAGCAGTGCTTCTAAATCAACATGCAGGAGTAAACATTCATTTAAACATTAACATGCATATATATATAAAATCACAGATTAATGCATTTCACACATATTATTGATTTTCCACATCAAAAACATCAGAGTCCATCTGCATTTTCATAGTTCTGAAAAGAATGAAGGTTTAGAATTGAGTTTGTAATAATGTACTTTAAAGTTCACTACTTAAATCCAGCATATCCAGAGTTTAAGGAAATTAGCTGAGTTGTGGGTCTGTGTAGGTTTTATGGGGGCAATAAAAGTGAAGCCGGACATTGGGGAAATTCCTTAGGTTGGTTTTAACAAAAGAAGGGGGATTTCAGCTGTGGCCTGGAGGAAGAAAATCCATTTTTTTGTGTTATTCCTGGATGAAACAAAATGTCTTTAAGCAGAAGAATAATTGTTGCTGAGCCAAAGTGAGATGATGCTACAATAAAGTCTCTCATTTTTTTTTTTTTTTTGTTACTTATTTGTACCCGTAGGTAGATTTGGTTTGCAGTCTGGTGACAAGCCACCGGCTGCCGGTCGCTGCGTGCGTGAGCGCCCTAAACCTACATGTTTTTGGTATGCGGGAGGAAACCGGAGAAATCCCAGAGTAAACCCACGCAACACGGGGAGAACATGCAAACTCCACACAGATCACTGTTGGTCGGGGGCAGGGATCGAACCCACAATCTCATGATCCCCGCGATCCCCCGGCCGAGGGTAAACTGTGCTGCCACAGTGCTAACCACTGCTCCACCGTGCAGCCAAATTGAATGAATTGGCCTCTGTTCCTCCTCATAATTTAAAAATTAAATGTAGTTTATTAAATATTAGGTCTCTAACTCCCAAGTCTCTGTTAGTCCATGATCTGTTAATTGATCATCAGATTGATTTAATTTCCCTTACAGAGACTTGGTTAGGGCAAGAGGATTATGTTGGTTTAAATGAATCAACTCCCTCTGGTTATTTAAACTGTCAAAATCCCAGAAGTTCTGGTCGTGGAGGAGGAGTAGCAACAATTTACCATTCCAAGTTACTAGTTAATGTAAAGCAAAAAACATGTTATAATTCCTTTGAGGGCCTGGTCCTCAGTATTGGGCACTTTAGCAATTTTAGGTTAAACCCAATTTTATTTGCCATAGTTTATCGTCCCCCATCAACCTACTCAGAATTTTTATCCGAATTTGCTGATTTTTTAGCTGATTTAGTGCTGAAATCTGATAGAATAATTATAGTAGGGGACTTTAATATACATGTGGATGTAGATAGTGACTGCCTTAATGTGGCATTTAATTCAATATTAGACTCGATTGGGTTTTCTCAGAAAGTAGGAAATTCTACTCATTACCTCCACCATACATTGGACCTTGTTCTGACATATGGCATAGAAATAGAAAATCTTGTAGTGTCTCCTCATAACCCTGTACTGTCAGACCATTGTCTGTTAACCTTTGATTTTACTATTTCTGACTATTTGGCTCCTAAAGAAAAATATTATTACAGTAGATGCCTCTCAGATGATGCTGTTACCAAATTTATGCAGATTGTTTCCTCTATGCCATGTGTCAACACAACGGAAATAAGCTAAAGACAGCTTGCTCCTTCTGTTATTGATAACATGGTGGATAGTGCTTCATCTTCTCTGCATCAGACTCTAGACTTGGTGGCCCCCTTAAAAAAGAAAAAGTCTAATCAGAGATTTCTAACTCCTTGGTTCAACACAGAAACTCGTAGCTTAAAACAGAAGACTCATCAATTAGAAAGAAAATGGCGCTCCACTAATTTAGATGAAATCTATTTATCTTTGAGAAATCATCTTTTAATTTATAAAAAATCTCTTAGAAAAGCTAGAACAAGTTATTACTCTGCATTAATAGAAGAGAACAAGAATAATCCCAGGTTTCTTTTCAGTACTGTAGTCAGGTTGACAAAGAGTCAGGACTCTGTCAATCCTAGCATTCCCTTAAAGCTTACTAGTCAGGACTTTATGAACTTTTTCAATAATAAAATTTCATCCATCAGAGATAAAATCAATCAGATACTTCCCACAGTTAACTTAAATACTGTAACTACTACAACTCCTTCTATTGATGTCTGTCTTGATGAGTTTACTCCAATCGGCCTTTGTGAGTTAGACAAAATAGTTTCCTCATCCAAACCTTCAACTTGTCTTTTAGACCCTATTCCTACCAGGTTATTTAAAGAAGTCTTCCCACTTATTGGTAGCCTTATTCTTCATATAATCAATTCTTCATTAACTTTAGGCCATGTACCGCAGGCTTTTGAAACGGCTGTAATTAAACCCTTACTCAAAAAGCCAACGCTAGATCCAGGAGCTTTAGCTAACTATAGACCAATCTCTAATCTCCCTTTCATTTCAAAAATCTTAGAAAGAGTTGTTGCTACGCAATTATTTGACCACCTGCAGGGAAATGGTTTACCTGAAGAGTTTCAGTCTGGGTTTAGAATCCATCATAGTACTGAAACAGCCTTAGCGAAGGTCACTAACGACCTCCTCATTGCATCTGATAATGGACTAGTTTCTGTACTTGTCCTTTTAGACCTTAGTGCAGCTTTTGATACTATCGATCATAATATTCTACTTGATAGATTAGAACACTATGTTGGACTTAATGGAACTTCGTTGCAGTGGTTTAGATCTTTTTTATCTGATAGGTTCCAGTTTGTTCATGTAAATAATGAGTTTTCTTTCAACTCAAAGCTCAGTCATGGAGTTCCACAGGGATCTGTGCTAGGCCCTACTCTTTTTAGTTTATATATGCTTCCGTTAGGCAACATTATTAGAAAGCACTGTATACATTTTCATTGTTACGCTGATGACACACAATTATACCTGTCAATGAAGCCAGATGATAGTAATCAATTAGCCAAGTTAGAAGCCTGTCTTAAGGAAATCAAGGCTTGGATGACTTGTAATTTCCTGCTATTAAATTCAGATAAGACTGAAGTCATTCTTGTTGGTCCAAAAAACCTTAGAAATTCCTTTCCAAATCAAACTTTCAGTTTGGATGCGGTTACTCTTTCTCTTAATAGCTCTGTGAGGAACCTTGGAGTTATTTTTGATCAGGATTTGTCCTTCAATTCACATATTAAATTTGTTTCTAAAACTGCCTTCTATCATTTGCGTAATATTGCCAAGATTAGGAGCATCTTGTCTCAGAGTGATGCTGAGAAACTGATCCACGCTTTTGTTAGCTCGAGATTAGATTATTGTAATTCTTTATTATCAGGCTGTCCTAAAACATCTTTAAAAAGTCTTCAGCTGATCCAAAATGCTGCAGCAAGAGTTTTAACAGGTACTAGAAAGAGAGATCATATCTCTCCGGTTCTGGCCTCCCTTCATTGGCTTCCCATAGAGTTTAGAATTAAGTTTAAAATCCTTCTTCTTACTTACAAAGCTCTAAACAATCAGGCTCCTTTTTATTTAAAAGATCTGATACTACCGTATTATCCTAACAGAGCACTACGCTCCCAAAATGCAGGACTACTTGTAATACCTAGAATCTCCAAAAGTACAATGGGAGGCAGAGCCTTCAGTTATCAAGCTCCTCTCCTGTGGAATCAGCTGCCAATCTGGATTCGGGAGTCAGACTCGATCTCTGTTTTTAAGAATAGGGCTAAAACCTACCTTTTTGATATAGCCTACAATTAGGGAGGGATCGTGTGTTTCTGAACCCTCCCTTAGTTATGCTGCTAATAGGTTTAGTCAGCCGGGGGACCTCCAGTAATGCACTGGGCCTCACTCCTTTCCTCACTCTCTATGAAATATTTTTATTTTTTTTATTTTTTTTGCTGGTCATTAACATCTGTTTGTTCTCTCCCATAGATTGAGTCCCCATCGTGCTGTTTGCTCTCTACATGTCTGTTCTTTTCTTCTTCCCTATCCCCTCACCCCCCAGCCAGTCGCAGCAGATGACTGCCCCTCCCTGAGCCTGGTTCTGCTGGAAGTTTCTTCCTGTTAAAAGGGAGTTTTTCCTCTCCACCGTCGCCAAGTGCTTGCTCACAGGGGATCGCCTGATTGCTGGGGTCTTTCTGCAACTGTGGGGGTTCCCCCCCTACAGTTGATAGTGCTATGAGATGACTGTTGTTGTGAAATGGCGCTATATAAATAAAGTTGAATTGAATTGAATTGAATTGAATTCTCGCAACAGAACTTGCATGTAAAAAAATCCAGGACCAAGCAGGAAAAAGCAACACTCTGAAATGCAGTCGCAGGAATCCTCAAAACGGCCAAATTACCACAAAGCAACAAAAGAAGAAGAAAAAGCATTAAACTCATTCAAGAAAGATAAAACAATCACAATCCTCCCATCAGATAAAGGCAGAACGACAGTAGTAATGGATACAGAAATACCTGAAAAACAGATGGAAACCATGTTGGCAGACAGCAACACATATGAAATCATAAAAACAAACCGCACAGAAGAAAAGGTAAAAAAATGCTAAATGCCGTTCTTAAACCCCTATTAGACAGCAAAAAAATCACAAAGGACACATACGATCACCTGATACCCACAGCCAGCATCACCCCCCAGATCTATGGAACCCCAAAAATACATAAGAAGGATATCCCACTGCGGCTAAAAATAGCCAGCATCGGATCAGTTACATACAACTTACCAAAAGCCCTGGTTGAAATCATCAAACCCCTCCTTGGACTATCAGAATACCACTGCAAAAACTCAAAAGAGCTGGCACAAGAATTCAAAAATATGAAAACAGAATCAGACGAAATCCTCATTTCACATAATGTCATTTCATTATTCACAAAGACCCCTGCTGATGTCACACTACACATAGTTCAAGAACGCCTCAGAAATGACAGAAAAAAAGATGCACCAATCTCACAGTTGGCGGCATATCTGAACTATTACAATTTGTTACAAAATCCACCTATTTTCAACACAGAGAAAAAACTACAGACAAAAACAAGGATTTGCAATGGAAGACCCACTATCAGCCATCATGAGCAGCTTTTTCATGGAGGATCTGGAAAACAAAGCCATCAACACAGCACCTACACAATGTAAACCCACCCTCTGGAAGAGATACGTGGACAACATTTCGGAGAAAATACAGAAAGGACACATGTAAGAACTCACTGACTATCTGAATACCACGGACAGCACTGGGAACATAAAATTCACACACGAAGAGGAAGAAAATGGCACCATAGCCTTTCTGGACATGAAAATCCACCATAACGACGATGGCAGTATAAAAATCACAGTCTACAGGAAACCAACCCGCACGGATCAATACCTACTATGGACATCAGAACACCCCACAGCAAACAAACTGTCAGTTGTCAGGATGTTATGTGAACGGGCCACCATCATCACAGACCAAGAAGGCAGACAGGAGGAGGAAAACCACATAAAACATGCACTCATATGCTGCCAATATCCAGTATGGGCCATAAACAAAGGGAAACAGCAAGTCAAAAACAAAGAAAACAAACAGGAAACAAGACACAGAACAAAAGCCGAAATCAAAAACAAGGACACCGTAACTATACCATACATCCAAGGGATAACAGAACCAATTCAAAGGATCATGAAAAAATACAAAATAAACACAGCAGTCAAACCACACAAAAAAAATTAAGACAGTTATTAATACACCCCAAGGACAAAATAGAACAAGACAAAAAATGCAATGTAATATATGAAATATCATGCAGATCATGCAACAAAACCTACATTGGAGAAACCGGAAGATCATTCACCATGAGGAAAAGAGAACACCAGAAGGAGTGTGAGAAAGAAACACAAGGACGACTCACAAGATCACAAAGAGAAAAGGCAGAACAAGAAACATTAAAATCAGAAATATTAGATCACTGCAAAAGAAATAATCACATCGTGGACTGGGACAACGCAAAAATTATTGGATCGGAGAGCAACAGACACAAACACTGGATCAAGGAGGCCATAGAAATCAGGAAGCGGGGAAAATATAGCATGAACTGGGACGAGGGGGCCTTTATGCTTTCCCACACCTGGGACCACATTCTCCAGAGACCATCGGACGGCGGAAAGTGGGGCCGGCTCGGTGGATCTGACAGGTCTGCTGGGCTGGTCCCGCCTACGAAAGTCAGATGATAAAATGCCACTTTGCAGCAATCAGCTGATACTTCTGACAAAGGCTGCAGTAAACAGTCGAAACATGTAAAGAAGGAAAAAACATCCCCTTTCTATTTATATCTTTAATAAGAACAAAAGGTAAATAAGAAATGTAACTGCAGCCAGTGTTGTAACCCTTATAGAAGTAAATACATGATACTAAATTTTGTAAATGAGTTTAAAAAGTGTGTGTTTTTTTAGGGGATGCCTATTCTGGCAACTGAATTGCCAGAATAGCCATTAGAATTCAATAGAATTGAATTTCCCCCGGGAAGCAAATACACTTTTAAACTCATTTATAAGATGTAGTATTTTTTTACTTCTAAAACTGTATACGGGGTTATAATACTGGTTGCAGTGTTGCATTTGTTGTTTATTTGTGGTTTTACAGCATTACTCCTCAGACGCGCTCCCTCAGATGTGTAGTATATGTGACGTGCTGCACTGTAGGTGCGCGCACACATGCACAGGTGACATCAGCATGTCAAGGGTATTTAAGGGCACGTGCTGTGACAGGCTGCCTCTTCCTGCTTTCATGTACACGATGCTCTGTATTCTGGCATGTTCTCAGCCCAATAAAGTTCACCTCAGCACATGGTCGTGTCCAACCATTCTTCAGATACAACTCTGGTGAGGAGAATGACCCACGTAACATCGAAGATGAACTCTCGGATCCCCAGAAACACACTATAACAGTGCGGCTTTGTTGGCCGGCCATTTTGCTGCCCCACGGAGCAGAATGGTCCAAAGAATTAGGTTTCCACAGCAACGATAGTGAATGGATGAGTCGGCCTAATGGTACATAGCCGACCTCTGCTGTTTGGCTGGCACATGTGGATTCGGACACTTGGAAGATGAGATGGTCCAATTAGCGGAGCACACCACGGATTCGAAACCATGGGAAAAACTACTGGTGGTGCCTTGTGACCTGCCGTTGGCCAGGGCGGTGGAAATAGCACCCCATCTAACAGCTGCTACCCAGTTAGCATTGCAGCCAGCGGGCTCCAACCCACACTCCCTATATTCAGCTCAACTGGTACAAGCAGTTGCCCAGGCTGCTCAGCCCTTCAACGACACGTCTCCTCATGATGGCTCCACGTCTCTTCACGACGGTCCAAGGTAAACATCACCAAATAGCAAGGGACCACAGCACACCAACCCTGCGGTAACTGCGGCTCTCCCTCACACCACACACATGCACCTGCATGCCCAGGACAGAGGTGCCAATGCTGCGATAAGCTCAGTTTGACCGCAGACGGCCCAAGTCCACTACACTCAGACCTTGATGCAGCCACTCCTTGCTCCGCACCGCACACCAAGCAGAACCCTGTAGAACTGGAGCCGGTCCCCCTCCCAGCACGTGCTTCCCCAAGCTGCCGCCTTACCACAGGAGCTCCAAACCACATCACTGCAGGAGTTGCAAGCCGTATCTGAACAGGACTGGCTACATCCTGCATCAGATGACACTCCAGCCATGGCGCTTTCCCTTAACAACAGGGTGGCAGAGCAACAACAGTACGTCAACCCATTCAGACTGGCTCACGGCGGCTTCCTTTGGTAGCGTATCATCACTTCCTGTGTTGCTGGCTGTCTGTGGTTTGCTCTATGGTTAGCTCTCCTCCTTATCCTGAGGATTTTGCCTTTAATTTTATTTTAATAACTTTTTTCCTTCTACCGTTAGCTCTCACTTCTGTTTATCAAGCCTCTTGCACCTGTGTGTGCACTAATTGTCATCTACTCACCCTCTTTAGCCTTCTGTTCACCTTTCATCAGTGCTTTTGTTAGCTTCGGGTTAGCCACTAGCTATGGCTACTAGCGCTCCTTCCTCTCCTCCTCTGGTGTGCTCTCTCTGTCAGATGTTTAGCTACACCTCTGCCTCCTTTAATGATAAAGGTAAATGTAATAAATGTTGTCTTTTTGAGGCGCTCGAGGCGAGGTTGTCTGATTTGGAATCCCGGCTCCGCTGCATTGAAACACCGTCTGTGCCAATTAATAATGACGGACATTCCTTAGCTACAGCGGAGCTCCCTAGCTTAGGGCGGCCTGCTAGCAGTCCTCCGGTCCTCCTCAGCAGCTAGGAGAATGGGTGGGTGATGGTGAGAAGGAAGCCTAGCCAAAAAAGCCCCGGTTAACCACCAACCTGTTCATGTTTCTAATCGCTTTTCCCCGCTCAGCGACACACCCGATGAGGAAAAAACTCTGATCAGTGGCAACTCTGTAGTCAGAAACGTGAGCCTAGAGACACCAGCAGCCATAGTCAAATGTATTCCTGGGGCCAGAGCAGGCGGCACTGAGTCAAATTTGAAAATGCTGGCTAAAAGTAACTGTAAATACTCCACAATTGTTATCCATGCCGGCATTAACAGCGTCCGACTCCGGCAGTCAGAAGTCTCAAAACGTAACGTGGTATCGGTGTGTGACTTTGCCAAAACAATGTCTGCCTCTGTAGTATTCTCTGGGCCCCTCCCCAATCTGACCAGTGATGACATGTTTAGCCGCTTGTCATCCTTCAACCGCTGGCTGTCTGTGTGGTGTCCTGCAAACAATGTGGGGCTACATAGACAATTGGAACTCATTTTGGGGAAAACCTGGTCTTATTAGACAAGACGGCATCCATCCCACTTTGGATGGTGCGTCTCATTTATCTAACAACCTGGCATAATTTTTTATCCAAATTTCCAAAACCTTGACAACTCAGAGTTGGGACCAGGAAGCAGTCACAGTCTTACACGCCTCTCTGCAGTTCCTCTTCATCCACCACCCCTCAACTTAGCCCCTGTCTTCCCCATCAGAGAATCATTGTCTGCTCCCTCCAAAGAAAATAAAAATATAATGTATAGGTGTTCTGCCCACAGTAGAGTGTGTTTCATAGAAGGTTAAAAATAGTTCACCCTAAGTTAATAATAAAATGTCATAATTCATCTGTAATAATTCATGCTAAAAAACAGTCATTGGGTTAAAAGTAACTTCTATACAGTCAGTACTGGTTTACCTGTATTTCATGTTGAAGGCGCAGCTAGTGGTCGCTATGTTTTATGGGTAGCAGAAGCGGAAGTCAGTGAGAGAGAGAAGGAAAAAAAGGAGAAAAGAAAACCTGCCTGTGAATGTCTAAGATGCTCCTCCTGTGTGTTATATCCTTTTCTACACCTTCGAAAGCAATGGCTGTGAGTTTATTTAGTGTCTTGTTAACTTTATAAGTTTTATGAGACGTGATTTTGAGATCGTTTTGTGAATATGATGTCACCAGGAATTAGCCTTATCCCAGGAGCTTACTAGCTTGCCTTACACCAAGAGTGCTGTGTATTAGCATAGTAACGCTGCTGCTAGCGATCTAATTAGCATATGAAAAGATAGTGAAAACGTGTTGTTTGCCTTTAGTAGCAGCTAGACTTAACTTCTGTGCAAGTTTCTGATGTTAGCCATTTTTTTGGTGCATTTATTTTTCACTTGACGAAGAGCTAAAATATATTTATTTTGTGTTTATATTTTCAGTTTCACTCGGGCATTTCATTGAGCTTTTTAAGCCACAATTGTAAAGAATTGTAAGCTGTCTAGAAGACTGTAATAAAGGAGCAAGACGCTCGGTTTCCTGGCTCATGAAAGACGAGTTTGGCTTGCTGTTGATCTGCGTTCACATACACATTGTATACAACACGTAGTGATAACAGTACAGTGAAAAGCCATGTCAGCAGTTGGTGAAGATAAGATTCACGACACAGCGATGGACGACACTCAAGAGAAGAGGGCAGAAGAAAAGGTGAACTCTGAAGCCAAACCATCATACAACGCTAGCTCCAGCTCCAAACATTCTAGGTCCAAGTTATCCTCAAAGTCCAGCGTACTGGAAGCAGCCATCATGGCACGAGCCTCTGCCGAAGCTACGAATGCTAAAGCCTTGTACAGTAAGAAACAACTAGAAATTAAAAAGCAACAAGCAAAGCTAGAACTGGATCTAGAGATGCTGGAGATAGAGAAGGAAGCAGTGGCAGCTACAGCAAAAGCAGAAGTTCTAGAAGCTGCTGCAGCTGCCGAGCAAGACAAAGGAGAGGGTGTAAAGAGCGCAATTTCATTACAAGTTGTCAGACAGAGAACTATGGAGTATGTGCACCACCAAACGCAGCTAGAGTCACAGGTGCGACCAGCCGAAGAAGAAGCACCTCAAGTCGAACCTGCACAAAAGGCGCAATTATTCACTTCAAGGAGACCCGAACAAACTCTCTCTCCACCAGCATTCAAAAAAATGAATCCATCGACATACCGAGAGACTATGTCAGGCCAAACAGCTACCATGCTTCCCACAGTGGTGACCCACCTATGGCAGACTTTGCTAGGTTCCTCGCGCGCAGAGAGCTAATCACAACTGGACTCTTTAAGTTTGACGACACCCCCGAAAACTTTAGAGCATGGCAGTCGTCATTCATAAATGCAACTGAAGACGTTGGTCTCACATATAGCCAGGAGTTAGATCTCCTAGTGAAGTGGCTTGGTAAAGAGTCCTCAGAGCATGTTAAAAGAATCAGAGCTGTCTATGCCACTAACCCTAAAGCTGCTCTCCAATTGTCATGGGACAGGTTAGAAGAATGTTATGCTACGCCAGAAGTAGTAGAAAACGCCTTGTTCAAAAAATTAGATAACTTCCCTCGCCTTACAAACAAAGATAATGTAAAACTCAGGGAACTTGGAGATTTGCTCTTAGAGATGCGGGTCGCTAAAGATGAAGCTTATCTCCCAGGCCTTGCCTACCTCGACACACCCCGTGGTGTTAAGCCCATAGTTGAAAAGTTACCTCCAAGTTTACAAGATAAATGGCTGCACACAGGCTCAAAATACAAACAAAAATATGACGTAACCTTCCCTCCCTTCTCATATTTTGTAAAGTTTGTCCAAGATGAGGCTAAAGCAAGAAATGACCCAAGTTTTGCGACATGCAGCAGCCAACCCTTCAGCAAAGGTGAGAGACCACCATTCAAACAAACTAGCTACAGAACACCTCTAACTGTAAACAAAACAGAGGTCAACACATCTGCTCCCGCTAGTACTAAAGAGGATGATTTAACACGCTACTGTCCAGTCCATAAGAAAATGCATCCTCTAGCCAAATGTAGAGCTTTCCAGATTAAACCGCTACAAGAAAGGCAAAACATACTCAAAGAACACAAACGATGTTTTCGTTGCTGCTCTCCCATACACACAATAAAGGACTGTGACATGAAACTCAAGTGCGAGGAGTGCCAAAGTGAAAAGCATTGCTCTGCCATGCATCCCGATTCAAGTCAGCAACCCCAGCCAGAAAACACACCTGAACCAGAGCCTCAGCCCCGAGACAACACACCACCTGAGGTAACGTTACGGTGCACTGAGATCTGCGGCGAACGTTATCCCCCATGTTCTTGCTCAAAGGTATGTCTAGTTCGAGTTTTCCCCAAAGGTCAACCAGAACGCTCCGTTAAGATGTATGCAATCCTTGACGATCAAAGTAATAGATCGCTGGCCCGTCCTGAATTCTTCGAGCTGTTTGGGATCAAGGGTAGCCCTCTGACGTACCATATGAGAACATGTGCTGGTCTAACCGAAATGCTTGGCAGGGAAGCAGTGAGGTTCCAAATCGAGAAAGTAGGTGGAGGCCCACGCTTAGACCTCCCTCCTCTCACTGAATGCGACGAGATAGCGTTCAGTAGAGATGAAATACCTACGCCCGAAGTCGCTCTTGCTCACGCCCACTTAAAACACCTCGCTCCTCTCATTCCCAAGTACGACCCAGATGCTCAGATAGCAATTTTACTGGGCAGAGACATCATACAAGTCCACAAAGCAAGGCAACAAGTCAACGGACCCCACAATGCTCCCTTTGCTCAATGCCTGGACCTAGGCTGGGTAATTGTGGGGGAGGTGTGCCTTAACGCTCATAAGCCAACCGTCAATGTTTATAAAACGCACATGCTCTCCAACGGACGCCCATCTTTCTTCACTCCTTGTCCTAACAGCATCAACATTAAAGAGAAACCATGCTACGGCGGGGAGAACAAGGACGGCCTCTCTAAACACAGCTCAAAACCCAATGCAGTGGAAGAAAAGCTTGGGGACAAAGTTTTTGAGTGCACAGAGAACGATAACAAGTGTGCCGTGTCCTTCGAGGATGAGACCTTTCTAAAGATAATGGAGGAAGAAGTCCACCAGGATGGAAATAACAACTGGATCGCTCCTCTGCCATTCAAGTTTCCTCGCTTGCCACTCCCAAATAACAGGGACCAAGCATTGTCTAGACTCGGCTCACTAAGACGCAACTTAACGAAAAACCCTCAAATGAAAGAACAGTTCTCAGAGTTTAATGACACTCTACCAGCTCAGAGAAGTCTAGGCCTGTGCTGGGACATAAACACTGACTCTTTCACGTTCATGGTTGCTGTTAATGACGAACCCTACACCCGCCGCGGGGTTCTGTCAACAATTAACAGTATCTTCGACCCCTTGGGACTAGCATCACCAGTGACAATCAAAGGCAGACTCTTGTTACGTGAACTGTCGAATGGTGTCCAAGGTTGGGATGCTCCTCTCTCTCAGGACAAAATGGACACATGGGAAACATGGAAAATGTCCCTCCAAGATCTTAGCAGCCTTAAGGTGCCACGCTGCTATGTACCAGCTTGCCTCTCTACGTCCACTTACACCGAACTGTGTGTCTTTTCAGACGCCTCAAGCTGGGCTATTGCGGCAGTAGCGTACTTGAAGACAGTTACTAACTACTAACTAACTAACCTGCACTTATATAGCGCTTTTCTAGTCACAAAGACCACTCAAAGCGCTTTCACTAGTACTGACCCTCTATTCTAAGGGCCTATAGGAAACAGATATCTAGGGACAATTTAGAACAGCCAATTAACCTAACATGCATGTCTTTGGATTGTGGGAGGAAACCGGAGCCCCCGGAGTAAACCCACGCAGCACAGGGAGAACATGCAAACTCCACACAGAAAGGTTCCAACCCCTGCCAGCCTGGGGATTCGAACCAGGAACCTTCTAGCTGTAAGGCAACAGTGCTAACCACTGCACCACCGTGCTGCCCAGTTAATGAAGAAGGACAATGCGAAGTCGGGTTTGTGCTTGGGAAGGCAAATCTTTCACCACAACCAGAGCCCACGATACCTCGCCTCGAACTTTGTGGAGCAGTTCTAGCGGTTGAGATGGCGGAGCTCATTCTGGACGAACTTGATCACAAACCAAACGCTTTCAAATTCTACTGTGATAGCAGGGTGGTTCTTGGGTACATTTGCAATGATTCAAAGCGCTTCTATGTCTATGCGCATAATCGCATTCATCGTATACGTCAGTCCACATCCCCTGAACAGTGGCACTACGTCACATCAGAGCAAAACCCAGCTGATCTAGCCACCAGGTCAATACCTGCCTCACAGCTCATGGACACTATGTGGTTTAAGGGACCAGACTTCCTTTACAAACTACCTGAATCCGGGACACCTGAATCCTTTGAGTTAATCGAGTCTGAAGTAGACTCCAAAATCAGAAAAGTCGCTACCTTTGCTACTCACATTCAGAAAAACGGGCCCTTACCAGAATGCTTCCAGCGCTTTTCAAGCTGGAACTCATTAGTACGTGCCATTGCATTCCTAATTCACCAAGCTCGTTCTCACTCATCAAGCAACTTGTCAGATCATTCATGCAGGGGCTGACATCAATGTAGCAAGCCATCAATGTAGCAAATAAAGTTGAATTGAATTGAATTGAATTGAATTGAATTGAACTGAAAACAGATATAGGGCAAATGTGGGATGTTGATGGCCTTGTGAAGTTTTTGCAACAAGAAGTTGAAAGCAGGGAGCGTGCTGCACATTTGACACAAATGAGAGAGAATCATAAAGATACACATGCAAATCAGAAACAGCACTGCAAACCAGATTCAAGCAGAGAAAAGTGGAAAGGACCTAATGTGCCCTCAGCTGCAGCCCTCCACACAGGCAGTTCACATACACCCTTTGTGCACAGTTGCATATTCTGTAACAGTACCAGCCACAAGTCAAAACAGTGCACTGAAGGCACAGTCACAAGCAGGAAAGAAAAGCTAAAGAAAATGGGAAGGTGCTTCATATGCCTAAAACCCAGACATCTTGCTCGAGACTGTAGATCCAAAAATGTGACATGCACTGATTGTGGAAGGAGACATCATGCTGTTGTGTGTGACAAAAGTGAGCAACCAATAGAAAAGACACATGCTGCTGAAAACACGAGTGATACAGTAGTCTCCTCAGTCATTCCACATGCAGCCAAACCAACCCCAGAAAAATGTGAAACAGTGCTGTTGCAAACTGTGAGAGCAAGGATTGAAGGACGTGGAGGAAAGAAGATTGTGCGTTGCTTAATTGATGGAGGAAGCCAACGGAGTTTTGTCCATGAGAAACAAGTGAAAGATTTAAAACTGCCAATACTAAAACAAGAGACATTAAACCTTCACACGTTTGGCTCAAAAAACCCAGTGACCACAAAATGCAATGTCATAAAACTAGTCCTGGAGAATGTGAGAAACAAAGATCAGAAAATTGAGATTGAAGCTGTTCAAACCCCACAGCTTTGTACTGCAGTCATGAAAGTCCCCAGTGAACACATCCAACAGCAGCTGGAGAAAAAAGGGCTACCAGTAGCAGATGTGTCAGCGGGAGACAAAGATAGTTTGGAGCTATCAGTACTGATCGGAGCAGATTACTACTGGAGAGTAGTCACAGGTAAAACTGAGAGACTGTCAGACGCTTTGGTTGCCATAGAAACCAGATTCGGCTGGGCAGTGCAAGGACCAGTTGTCATGTGCAGTATGAATGAAGCAACATGCATGCACATTGGACTCAGTGAAGACTCAGTGGAGATCTCAAACCAGCTAAGAGCATTTTGGGAGATCGAGTCGTTGGGCATCACTACTAAAGGTGAGGAAACACCTGATGACAAGAAAGCCAAGGAGAGCTTTGACAGGTCAGTCAGATTCATTAATGAGAGATATGAAGTGGCGTTGCCATGGCGCCAAGACACACCCGAACTCTCAGACAACAAGAAGATTGCACAAAAGAGGTTTGAAACCCTGAAAAGAAAGCTGAAATCTGACGTGACACTGTTCAAAAGATACAACGATGTAATAGAGGATTACACAGAACAAGGAATATGTGAAGATGTGCCAGAGAGCAGTCATTCAGCAGAGACAGAGAATGTAACCTACTACTTACCTCATCATGCTGTAATCAGAGAGGACAAAGTAACTACCAAGTTAAGGGTAGTGTTTGATGCTTCGTCACATGAAGAAGGTTGTTCCTCTTTAAATGACTGTTTATTACCTGGCCCAAACCTGAATGCTGACCTCATAAGCATTTTGATCAGATTCAGACAAAATCCTGTAGCTTTCACAGCGGACATTACTAAAGCTTTCCTTCAGATATCTATAACTGAAAGTGACAGAGATGCTGTGAGATTTTTGTGGCTTACAGGACCCCCAGATGTTGAAGGCACCAACATGCTGTCGCGTGAATTGCCTATAAAAATATTTGTCATAAGGTACAGGAATTATTTATTTTATTTAATAGTGGGTGTGAAAGGGGGCGGAGTTAAACCGTCACTTCTACACCCGCTAAATTAAATAAAAGCACTCGTAAAAGGGGCACCAGTCCTAACGGACAATAATATTAACTTTAATTTTATTTAATTTTGTACCTTCAATTACTTAATGAATCAGTCTCAAAATTTCAGTGAGTTCTTGTCTTGCCGTGATTAGGAAACCTGTATATGCGAAAGGAAAACGCTTCAACTTCTCTCATTCACCCTTTTATTAAACTCATTCAGGTTACATGGCATGGCGTTCAAATGATGAATAAACAGATTTAAATGATGACAGCATAAAATATCACATCAACTGATATTGGATTCCTGAACATAACATCCAGCGTTACACCTCTGTAGAACCAAGGAGGAACCAGACTTAATGTTTCAACGGTAAATGAGGCTGAAATGTTTTAACAAAACAACGCAATTTTATGGGGAAAATTCATAAGCTAATTATCTAAAAATGACTTCTGAATTAATCTACAAAAATTTAAGGGCAGTTACTTAAAAATGACTAAGAGTTTTCCTTCAGTTTACAGCTCTATCCTGTGGCTGAGAGACTAATTGAGCTCTGAAATACGGGCCATATTCAATTGTAATTTAATTGTTAGGACATCATGTTTTAACCCAGCAGATAAGAAAAGTAGGAGCTTCACTCACACAACAGCTGTAGGTCCATGTTTCCGCGGGTCGGTACCGCTGGGTTTGAAGTTAGGACGTCGGAGGAAGCGGCTGCTGTCCTCACAGCCGTGGAGGTGATAACTCAGCTGGGGGCCCTTCAAGGAGACCATGGCAGCCGTGGATGGTTTGTCTCAGGGCGGCGTGAAAAGTCCTTGGAAAAGAGTCCAAATTTGAGGTCTCTTATAGCGGGATAGACCAAAAAAACTGAAGGAGAAACATCTCAGTCTCTGTTCACTTTAAACTAGGCAAATTAAAGGTCCACTTTAACGGCGTGAAAAGTCATGAAAAAAATGAGAAAAACATTTACTAGGATAAGAATGGCTTCTGAGGTGAAGGAAAAAGTTTGAGAATTTGATTCTCTAAAAGGGACGAGCTCTAAAGGAAAAAATAGTTTCTCCTTAGTGGCCAAAAAAATAACGGAAGACTTGACAAACACACAAAGAACAGAATAAAACTTCACAGGACCTTGAAACGGTGGAATAAAATCTTCTTCTGATATCTAGATTACTATTCTGCTTCTTTAATCTTAATTTAGTTCCTAATCTTTCTCAAAATCTCTTTCTTTCTTCTTTCTGTGTTTCTAATTCTTAATTCTCTCACCGTTCTCTTTTTCTCTTGCTACTTGTTACATTGTTACTTTACTTCTTGCTAATCTTCCTGCCTTACTGTTCTTTGTCTGATCTTATTTCTTACTGCTCTTACTAAACTCAAATCTAACTTCTCTCTTTTAAAGTTACCTCACCGGGTCGTAAAATGATGATGTCAATCGCAAGACTGACCAATTGACTTTTTCAGAAGCAGTTTGAAATGGCTGCTATCCAATGTGAGAACATTTCTTTGTTTGAGAGCAGCCAATCAAATGAAGACACCATCCCATGAAATTGCAGAGGAAAAATCAACACTCAGTCAGTTCTTATGAAATTAGGTGCTCAATATAAAATCTAACTAAATTAAATGACTTGGCTAATATTTGGTGATCATGCATTTATACCATTACTCCAATATTACATTTGTTTGAATAACACTCATGAATATAACATTTCTTATACATAATTATAATACATGCATTCACATTTAGATCAAAATGCAGCAAACCATGCAGCAAACCATGGTTGGTGATAAAAGAGGGATGATTTTCAGTGTCCTTAGGATCCAGAGGATAAGCTGAAAGAAACTTAATGTTTAGAACAAATTAAAAGTCATCCTACATACTGAAAACACATTCCATAGGTATCTGCTAGGAGGTACTGTTGAGCTGTAGATGATTTCCTTTAGTATCTGGGAGAAAACCTGGATAGTATCGTGGGCTATAAACCCGTCAGATTAGGCGGTTAATGACTGTCTTTTTAAGACATTGGTTTCCTGTGAAAAGATACGTTATCCAAATGCAGTGTTCACGTTGGAGGTCTGGTCTCTTGAGTTTTATGTTCCTTTGAGCTTTTAAAAGCAAATTCTGATCCTTACAATCTCTGCAAGAGGCAACTGTTTACATTGGGGTCCTGGGAAAGCAAGCATCTTTGGTCAGGCCTGGAAGAGGCCTGCATGAGTCGACATAAAAGCCAGTGATATTCCTGAAAAGGCAGAAAAGTGGTATTCCTGTGTAATGAATAAAGTGAAATTCCGATAAAATGAAGAGAAGTGATCTTCTGTCTTGGTTTGAGGAGACGATGATGCTACAGATCCCCCCTTTGTAGCAATGGTGAGCATCGGTCAGCGTTGGTACACACCCATGGCAGCTTCGTCTCCTTGGCAACACTTGACCTAAATACTGGGTTAAAAGGTTTTTGTGATGTCCATACACACTAGCATGCAAACAGTATCTATTACTAAGTACAGATCTTTGACTTTGGTTTACTGGAAGGACTTCCATGAATTTCCAAAAATAATTTGAATATGGACAAATGTAGATTATAGAATTTGCTTGGAGTAGTAATCTAAGGCATATGTCTTGAAATGACTCAAAAATTCTGGTTACAAAAATAAGTGCGTAGTCTTACATACCTGAGGTAGGAATTTTGGTTTACGATGAAATAGCTATTATAATTGTTTAAAAATAGTTTGAATGGGCACAAAAATCAAAATGGAGTGCAAGAACTATATATAAAAATATATGTTTGTATATAAGCATGCATATAACTTCCAAAATTCTAAAAATAAAGAAAAATAAAAGTCAAAACAAAGAATGCAAACAAAAATTTATTGCTTATTTGAGGTAGATGTTTAGGTTAAGCAATATTGGGTTGATTCAGGGAGGTTCGAATTGAATTGGTTTAGCTGGACTAAACCATGGTTCCACAGAGGTCTTACTCAGAGGGTGTTTGAGACCTTTGTTCTGGAAGACTGAGCAAACATGGAAAGTCATCATTGTTCCTTGAGTGGCAATGAGGAATAACTTTGTGACATCTGAAACAGGGGCAAGAAGCGGTGAAGGCAGACTCATTGTCAAAGTGTTAGCTGAAAATCTAATATTTCTAGCTACCTTTCGAAGAAACACAGGCATTAGATGTGGGTGAGCATGGTCACCCTCTAACATGAAGAGTGACAAGTCCAAGACCTTGTTGAGTTTGAGCGAGGCTTTGGAGCAAACATTCAAAACCAACACAGTATCTTGCAAAGTTTTGGTAACAGTTGGTGGTTAAACTATCTGGCATTTCAGTGTAGCGGTGTTGACTGATTTAACAGTAGATGTGCTAAGGCTAGCAAGGGGCCCTAATGATGAGGCTGTGGGTGAGAATCTACCTAAGGATTGTTGACTTCTTGTCTTGACTCTGTCCAATTCTAACTGGGCGAAAGTAGGTGAGAGTGCTAGGTAGAGGGCTAAACTGAAAAACAGGATGGCCATCATCCTGGCCAACGAATAGAAGTGAGTCATTTTAATCTTGAGCTTCTTGTTGGTTTGTTTTTTTTCTTTAGGTACCTGAGTGGTAGGTGAAAGTTATTCTCAGTGGTGGAACAACTTTGTTAGAGACTGAGCTCTAAGCTATTAGTGTTTATCACCTTTAGAGGGTTTTGTGGTTATTGACTTAAGCTAGTGATGTTGTTGATTTTGTGTGTACTACTTTGAAATAGTAACTTGATGATACTGAATGAAATTTTGCAGGGTCTTTTAAAGTTAGATTTTAAGGAAGTCAGTTAGTTTGGGTTAACTTTCTCCTTTTGAAGGTTTAATGCAGTTACCTGATTGAGGAAGAGAAATGCGACCGAGCGTGCCTGAGGCTGAGCGTGCCTGTTAGCTGAGTCAGCTAACAGTTATCTATCGGGCACAAACAAGATTTTAGGTTTGTTTACTGACTTAATGCAACAGTATTGTCCCCGACGAGTCCCATGGGGTTTTTGTAAGCTTTGATTTGATTACGATGGACCCATTTGGAGATGGGGTTTTGGTGACCCTTGCTTATTTTGATTTGGTAAACGACCGGAGAGAGTTTATCTGTGATCGTGTGTGGACCCGTCCACCTGGGGAGGAACTTCCGAGCGAGTTTTCCTGCTCGTGTGTTGGTCTGTCCAGTCTGCGGAATGAAAGCATTATAGAAAACCTTGTCTCCCACTTGGAGTTCGTCATGTGAGGCTTTCTGATCGTAGTAGGCTTTGCGTCCTTCAGCTGATCGATCCAAATGTTTTGGGGCAAAGGCAAAAGTCTGTTGGAGGTGTTTGGTCAGGTCAGTCGTGTACTAGTGAGTAGTATAAGCTGTAGCAACACTAGCTTCTCCAGGTTGGTAGAGTAAATGCAGGGGCAAAGTCATTTGCCGGCCTGTCATCATTTCAAAAGGTGACCCCCCCGTAGCTTCATGGGGTGTGGCTCGGATGGCCATTAAGACCAGCGGGAGTTTTACATCCCAGTCTTTTTGGTGTGGTGAAACATACTTCTTCAGTATGTTGATCACAGTTCGGTGGGTTCTTTCAACCTGTCCAGAGGATTGTGGGTGGTGGCTAATATGGAAGTTAGCTTTAACTCCCAAGGTTTCCCACAGTTGTCGCATGACTTCGGCGGTGAAATGAGTGCCGCGGTCAGAGTTGATTCTGCTTGGCAGACCAAATCTAGAGAATACATGGTTCATCAACAAGTAGGCCGTGGTTTCTGCTGTGTCATTAGGAGCAGGCAGGCACTCGACCCATTTGGTGAAAGCACATGTGACTGTGAGGAAATATTTGTTTCCTCTGGCTGACTGTGGAAGGGGGCCTACCCAGTCAATTTGGAGGTCAGACCATGGGAATGAAATGCCTCTTTTCTGTAGGGGTGCTCGATGAATCGGGTTGGTTGGTTGAAACTGGCAACATACGAGATATCCCTTGATGTAGTCCGCTACATCCTTTCGCATGTATGGCCAATATGCCACTTGTTTGAGCGCGTTGTACGTCGCTTTGACGCCTTTGTGTCCTGCAGTTGGGAGATCATGGGCATGAACAATCATCACCCCCCTCTGGTTACGAGGGACCACAAGCGCAGGCGCAGGGAGTTCATCGGAAACATGAACTAGAATGCCATTTCGCAGCTGCAAGGACGATCGTGCGGCAAAAAGTGGTTTCAAGTCTGGAGTGTCAGCGAGATCCGAGTCGGATGGTGCATTAAGTGCAGGATCTGAGAGGTATTGTATCATTTTATGGATTGCAGGGTCAAGGGTTTGAAGAGAGATAACGTCAGCGTCAGTGAAAACAGGGTCAACCGCAAGGGGACCTGTGGTTTGTGTCATGTCTTGGGCCCTGTTAGTCTGGGCCCTAGTGACTGCGCAGACTGTAGGGGTGGGTGGGTGGGACTGTGAAGTCGGCACCTGAGCAGAATCAAAGGACCAGGGTGTGCCTTGTATGGCTCCTTGTTTTGCAAGTGAGTCCACAAGGTCATTCCATTCTTTGTCCTTACCTGGTGTGCGAGAGTGACCTCTGACCTTTTTCCAGTACACCTGGAGGTTGTTGGAGGTGACCAGGTGATCACATGCCTTGAAAAGTTCTTGATGTTTAACCGGTTTGCAGTTAGAGGTTACAAAACCTTTGGCCTTCCAGAGTGCTAAATGACAAGTGAAACTGAGGTGTGCGTAGTTGGAGTCAGTGCAGATGACCAATGTGCGAATGCCATGGTCTGCGGCAAGTTGCAGTGTAATGAGCACACCTGCGATTTCCGCATACTGAGATGATTGGGAACCCAGTTGATAGTTGTGGGGTTCACAAGGCTGATTGTTCAGCCATGCCACACCCACACCAGCACGAATGTGAGTTTCATGGTGAAAAGAACAACCATCGACATAGGCAGTGACCATATCTTGGCAGATGTTCTGGTCAAAGTAGTTATGGTTTGGGTCTTCAGTGACTGTAGGTGGCTCTGCATGAATGGATGGTCCTGGAGTGTTCTCAGAGCACCGTTGGCAGGCAGCCAAGTCTGTGCCGAGAGGGCTTCTCAACTTTTGTTCGTAGCGGACCATCACGTCAAAGCTTTGTAGAGCCATCAACCAGGAGGCTATTCTGGCATTTGTTACAACGCCTTCTCTGATGCGTTGACTGTTAAGGAAGACCACTGGTTGGTGGTGAGTCTCAACTGCGATTCTCTGGCCTCCCACATAGTTGGAGAAATGTTTGATTGCCCATACAGTGGCCAGAAGGGCTTTTTCACAGTCCGAGTATTTCAGTTCTGGACCAGAGAGGGTTTTGCTGGCATAGGCCACGACTCGTTTGTCATGGTCGTAGATTTGGTATAATCCAGCGCTTAAGCAGTTGGCAGAGAACCCCACTTGTAAGAAGAATGGTTGGTCGCAGTTGGGATAGGCCAAACATGGTGCTGTGCATAACTTTTGCTTCAACGCTAGCATAGCCTGTTCTTGAGCCTCAGACCAAATGAAAGGGGTGTCCTTTCATAGGAGGTCTGTAAGGGGTTTTGCCAAGTTTGCATAATCCTCAATGAACTGACGTGAGTAGTTGCATACCCCTAGGAAGCTCCGGAGTTCAGAGATGTTGGTAGGGGCTTTGATGTTTAGCACACCTTGAATTTGTGCCGTTTGTGGTAGGACCCCTTTTGATCCTACCAAGAAACCAACATAGTTGACTTTGGTTTTGCACCATTGGCATTTGGAGAGAGAAATTTTGGCTCCAGCTCGCGTGAGCTGGCCAAGGACACGGTCGATTTCAGTGAGGTGGATGTCCAGAGTTGGACTCCAAATGAGAATGTCGTCAACATAGATGAGGTTACCTCTGTCTCGGGCATCTGGACATGCTTTGTTCAAGAAAATGTTGAACTCTGCAGGAGAGTTAGCATAACCGAAAGGGCATCGGGTGAATGTGTATTGGCGATTCGCAAACGTGAAGGCCAGTTTGTGTTGGTCTTCAGCTTGGACAGGAATAGTCCAAAAACCAGAAGCAATGTCCAGTGTTGAGAAGTATTTGGCATCTTTGACTCTAGGGAGTTCTTGTTCCAGTTGAGTCATAGGCCACCAAGAGAGAGGAACTTGAGTGTTCAATTTCCTGTAATCAATGGTGAGTCTCCACTTACCATTGGGCTTTAGGACAGGCCATAAGGGAGCCACTCAAGATTCCCCAGGCAGTACAAGATTCCCTTGGCCTCTTGTACTGCCTGACGTAGGTTGGAGGAGCGTCAGGTGGTGTAGGAATGCATACTGAGTGGATTGCGGTTAGTCCACAGTCCAAGGAGTCTTTGGAGAAGGATTGTTTGTATTTAAGAAGAACTTGGTGAAGTTTTTCACATTCTTCATCAGAGGTTAGGGCATCAGCATCAGCTACCACCTGTGCAATCTCTTCAGCGATAGTGAGGACTGGTTTCGGTGGAGCATCGCTGGGATTGTCATTGGTTTGCTGATTAGACTCCGATGGAAGGAGCTCAATGGCTTGGACAAGCATTTGGTCCTTGTTGGTCAAGTCAATTCGTCCCACTGACTCTTTGTCAGGGGTTGGCATTGACACAAGAGCAATGGCCTTAGAAGGCTTCGTGTAAATGACTGTAGGTTCAAGAGAGTCGGCCCAAAGAGAATCAGGGAGGCCGCCTAGCACAGGAACAGTCAGTTCAAAATCGTGGAAATCTGTGGTGATGAGCCAGCCAAGAGGCGTGGCCTTGGGCAGGACGATGGTCTCTGCCATGGGATTGTTTACTGGTAATGTGGTGGTTCTGTAGTCTAGGCTTAGAAGGGGCATGGCCTCCAGAGTTAAGCCTAGATCGTCAAGCAAAGGAGCCGGTTGGAAAAATGCTTGTGGATGCATAAGTTTCTGTCCGGTCTGAATGCATAGTTGCACCGGGTAGCACGTGACATTAGCAGGCATGAGACAGTGTTGAGTGTTCAGTACCTGGCAGGCCTCAGGGATGGTCTGGCCTGACTTTAGAGTGTCAAGATCTGGTTTAGAGTGAGCGTCTCGAACTGGGGTGAGAGACCATAAGACTAACTAACTACTAACTAACCTGCACTTATATAGCACTTTTCTAGTCACAAAGACCACTCAAAGCGCTTTCATTAATACTAACCCTCTATTCTAAGGGCCTATAGGAAACAGATATCTAGGGACAATTTAGAACAGCCAATTAACCTAACATGCATGTTTTTGGCATGTGGGAGGAAACCGGAGAAATCCCGGAGTAAACCCACGCAACACGGGGAGAACATGCAAACTCCACACAGATCACTGTTGTTCGGGGGCTGGGATCGAACCCACGATCCCACGATCCCCACAATCCCCCGGCCAAGGGTAAACTGTGCTGCCGCAGTACAAACCACTGCGCCACCGTGCAGCCCAGACAGGCAGCTCAAGACATTGTTTATGGTATCAACCTGGGTTCCGAGTCTCACAAGAAGATCACTGCCGATGTAGACTGCATGTGGCAGGTCAGGAATGACCAAGAAGGGATGCGTTAGCAGTCTGTGGTTCCACTGAAGGTGGAGGGCGCAGATACTTGTGGCGACCAATGTTTTGTTTGATTTGGTCCCAGCAGGGAAATGAAAAGACTTGTTAGTGACCATAAGGTCAGGGTATTTCTCGTGTAGAGAGTTGAAAAGTGTCTGGCTGATTGCGGATTTATCAGCCCAGAGAGCCAGTACCACGTCAGTCTACGTGGGAGCTTTGGATAACTAGTCCTTTGACTACTTGGGGGCAGTACTGTTCATCGGCTGCCCCTGGTTTTAGGGTGCAAAGAAATGAACTGTGTTCATTTAAGGTTGGGTTGTCAGATGTGGTGACCTGAAAAGGGGTGCCTGTTTCAGCCTGGTCCCCAAGGTCACCTTCCGTCAAACTTTGTTGGGTCAGCAGTGTGAGTGGGTTGACTCCTGGAACATCCAAGGTGTCAAGAGTGTAGCACTGTGATCCAGTTGCTTCAGGTAGAGTGGTTGGAAGAGGTTGTCGAACTTGAGCCCATAGCTTGAGATTCTTGAAGTCTATCAGAGGCTCAAAGCGATTAATTCCTTGCCTATCAGCGATTGATTCCTTGCCTGTCAGCAATGGAATTGAGTTGAGATTGGACACATAGACCGGGTGGATCAATGTCAAGGGCCCAATGGAGATTTTTATCAATGACATGTGTGACACAGTCGTGTTTGAGAGTGCATAAGGTTGAATAGCTAAGGAGCACGGTCTTAGTTTCAAGTCTTTGTGCGCAAGGTTAGCAGTGACACGTAGGTGTTCAAAAAGGTCACGCGACATGAGTGTGATGTCCGCGGCTGTATCCAGTAGGGCTTCGTGCGTCATCACATCTTCCAGGGTCAATGACAGGAAAAATTTTCGTGCAACCCCCCTCTCGGTTAAATCACACAGAAATTCTTGGACCGGTGGTTCAACGCAGATTAAAGAGTCGCCGGTTTCGGGCGAGTGGAGTTTCCCAGGTAGCTGGACTACCAAAATGGCACTGGGTGGCGTTGCATTTTGGAGCTCCTCCTGAGTTTCGGGTGGAGGATGCTCAGTTGTGTCTTCGGTATCCTTCCCCTTTGTAGTAGGATACTCCTCAGGGTTGACTTGTGGCAAACCTAAAGGATCGTTTGGGGTGGTCACAATATTTATGGCTAGGACATCTGGTTTCTCTTCCTCTTTCACCTCCTTTTTCCTCTTCAGTTCGTCAAGTATACGTTGGAGAGTTTCCAGGTCTTCTCGGCTGGAAATGGGCTTTCCTTTCTTCTCCCAGGGTTTAGAGTTAAACTTTCCAGGGGGAGGTCTTGCTTCCCTGTCGAAGTTTTTTCGGCGGTACGAAGGAGGTGACCACCTCCCGCGGTTATGCGAGTGTCGAAATCGATATCTGTCATCCCGGGTATCCGTACCGTATTCTCGTGACTTACCTGGTGGGCTTAGTCTCCGACGGTAGTCAGGTTTTGGTGATGTTGACTTGGAACTTGGTGTCAAAAAATTGTCTTGGTCATGACTCGACTTATCTTGACTAGAAGACTGTCGTCGTTTTATTTGTGACCGAGATGCTGGAACAGGGGCTAGCCTTGGGGCGCCCTCTAGGTCCAGGGTGTCTGATGCGGTGTTGACAGCTAACACCGCGGTAGACTCGGTATGCTTCTGATTGCTTTGTCGCTGTTTCTGGAATGCATAGTGTGCGAACTCTCTTAGTTGGTTTATCGAGTTTGTCTTTGGGTTAGCCATGACTCCAAGGTGGTGTCCAATGGTGGGATGGAGATTCTGAATGAACAGAGCCTTGAAGTTGTGGTCTTCTTCCATCTCAGGTGTGTTTTGAGATCCAAAATATGCGTGCAGGAGTCGCTGGTAGTATGCCTGTGGAGGCTCTAAGCGACCCTGTTTCACGGCTAGGGCTGTCGCTAGCCCTGACTGTAAGCAGTCGTCGGAGAACTCCTTTTCAATGGCTTCATAGAGTTTCCGGTGGTTCATCTTGATGTCAAATGGTTGCCGATCTATAAATTTTGATACCGACCTGTTGGATGTCAACTTGATCAAATAAATGCGATTGTCAACCATAGCATCAGGGTATTTACGCAAGTAGTAGTCGATGTCTTGCAAATAAGCCCTGGTATCAGGTGACCCACTGGTTGAGGGGTCAAATTTCGTGACGTGACGAGCGATCTTATTGAGATCTCCATCGGATGGAATTTGCAAACGTCTTTCGTGTTGCCGTTTGGGTCTGAACAGGACAGGTGAGTGTGAGCCGGGGGAGTCCCCATCCCATGAGGGGATGCCCCCCTTTGTCGAGGGAACTGGCCTGTCCATTGCTTCTGGTCTCAGATCCCTTCGTTTGCGGTGGTCTTCCAACTCTTCTTTGACGTCCTGAAGACCTTGTTGTGCTTCTTTTAGGAGCAGTTTGCATTTCCCATAATCAGAGCTTGTTTCGTCCAATTGACCTTCAACTTCTTTGAGTTGATTCTCTTTGTGAAGCAGGGCGGTTCTCAATTCCTCGTTTTCTTGCTGAAGTGAGGTATTGTTGTCTTCTAGTCGTTGCTTTTCTTCCTCTGCTTGTTCCAGATTTAGCAACGTCTGATCGAGCGTAGCTTGGGTGTCTTCTTCCTCTATGCGAGCTTGTTCCTGCTTTTTCACAAGGGATTTGTTCTCTTCCTGAAGAGAAAGGATGGTTGTTTGTTGTTTCACCAGTTCCTTTTCAGCGTAGAGTACTTGGGTTTCAGCTCGTTTTAGCCTTGCAATCAATGCTAGTGCAAACTTTCCTAACACACCGGGGATTTCTTTTGCTTTCGGTGGGCTAGTTTCGCACTCATCCAAAATTTTTTTCGTGATTTGCTTCAAATCTTTGGGTGGAGTATCCCGAACATGTTTGGAGAAACCGGGTATAAGGTCAGAAGCCAACTCTTCCAATGTTACTTGAAGGTCATTTAATTCGTCCAGTGGACTCGACATGTTTGACCGTTTGTGTAACGCTTAGCTTGAAATCAATTCGCTGATTATCGCTAAAGTTGTGAGTCAAGAGTTAACCTTGAGTGTCGTTTTACAGTGAGGGTAATTACAAGCTTCTTTTCGGAGTTTGTTTCAACTTCCAGGCTTGTAAGAAGGAAAGCAAATATTTTGGAATTCTTTAGAAATGTGGAATACGTGTTAGTTTATTTGTTGACACTGAATTTTTATTTGTATTTCACAAGACAAAAGCAAAAAAAAAAATAGTGTTGATTGACTTCTTTCAGTTCAGTTATCAAAGTGTAGTTTTGGAATAGTCCTCAACTAGGTTGTGAATTTTTGTTGAATCTCACTTGAAAGTAAGGATTTTATTTACAAAAGGAAAAGAAAACAACAAAAATAGAAAAGGTTAAATGCTTTAAGGCTTTAGGGTTACAGTATAAGTCTTCACTTTGTTTTAAAGTTAGAACTGGCTTTGTTCTATTTGTCAAAGCTTATCTTCATTTAAAGCCTTTCAATGTCTTAATATTTACAAGTTAGGAAACAAATGAATTGTCTTTGTGTATTGTCACTAAGGCTTCCTTAGGATTAAAGTTAATGATTATTTAAAAAGAGAAGAAAGAAAAAAAATGTTTTACAGACTAGTCAAAGTTTTCACTTTTTGACTTATTTCAAATCCTGGTGAGAAATAGTGAGTTGGTTAAATGTTTTCCTTCTCCTGGTGAGGAAACATGAATCAAAGCAACACTGACTGTAAATAAGCTAAAGCTTTCAAGGGTTAATTGCTGAATGTGGTTTCCTAATTTTGGAGAAAAAAATTTTTTTTGTTAAATATTTAGTAAATCACTAAATCTTTTACCAACATGCACAGGATTAACATTAACTTGAGTTTAAATGAACATTGTCATTTATTTGAGTCCCTAAGTTGAATGGCTTCCTGTGAAAGAAATCGCATAAAGTGATCTTTAAAACAAAACACATATATATAGCTTCAAAAGTTTGCAGACTTTTAGCGTAAGATGTGTGAATATATGCTTTTAACTAAAAAGATTAAAATATGTGGTTAACATACGTGAGTAAATACAAAGTCTATGCTTCTATGTTCTTTCACTGTGTATATATGCAGTCAAAAGCTCTTCCACCAATGAGAACAAACTTCAAACCCACAAGTTTCCTTTTCCTTTTGGTTCATGGGATAAACTTTGATTTGGGTCTAAATTTAGATTGTTCCGGATAATTCGGGTTGATTTAAAGACAATTTGGAAGCTCTGTTTGATTATAAATCAGCTTAATAGATTTGCTCTGCTTTAATCCGAGTGTGCATTCATGCAAGAAATGCAACTCCTGTAGTTGACCACACAATGGAGGCAGTTATCTCAGCCCTCCCAGGGGGAGGAGACACTGGTGATGTCGCTCTGGGCGGGTCTGCCGGTCTCACTCAAAAATGGCGGCTAGGGTGACTCCCTCTTAGCGCCTTCAAAATGGCATCTGCATGCTTACTCTGCTCATGCGCAGTTTTTCGTGCACGCCTTTCGGTCACGCGCGCGACTGTGCGTGTTCACGTGACATGTGTGCAGGCGCCGAGTCTTATCGACACGCCACGCCTTGCTTTTCAAAATGAGAGTTTAATCTCCAACTTTCACAAATAATGTTACCCCTTTAATTCCGGGTATAGTTTAGCGCAACTTCCCCAGCGGTTTATCCAGTGACCAGATCAAAGTGCGTCCAGCTTAATCTGACGTCACCACGCTTGGGTAATTAAATTACAGAACTGGCCAGTTTAATTAATCCTTTCAAGTTAATTGCCGAAAGGTTAAACTGGCGAGAGACAGGACGGTTTTCTTCGCATTTCTGTCACTCTAGGCCTTTATTTTTCTTAATCCAGCATATAATAATATTGCTTAAACTTCTTTGCATGCATCAAAAACTGTCGACCTTAGTGGGTGAATCACCCACCCCCCTTTGCAGCTATCAGCCACCAGACTCCTCAGCGGGAGGTTAGGTAAACAAACACAGCAGACACACAGGCAGGGGGAGAGACGCGGCCTCAGCCTCTCAAACAAACACACAGACTCGCCGAATAGTGGATCAATATTTGCAGGAAAAAAAAACAGCTTATGATTTCAATGAATTTTCTTTTGCATATATGTTTCCTAATTACACAGGCCTCACACGGGGCACCAATAAACTGTCGCGTGAATTGCCTATAAAAATATTTGTCATAAGGTACAGGAATTATTTATTTTATTTAATAGTGGGTGTGAACGAGGGCGGAGTTAAACCATCACTTCTACACCCGCTAAATTAAATAAAAGCACTCGTAAAAGGGGCACCAGTCCTAACGGACAATAATATTAACTTTAATTTTATTTAATTTTGTACCTTCAATTACTTAATGAATCAGTCTCAAAATTTCAGTGAGTTCTTGACCTGCTGTGATTAGGAAACCTGTATATGCAAAAGGAAAACGCTTCAACTTCTCTCATTCACCCTTTTATTAAACTCATTTAGGTTGCATGGCATGGCGTTCAAATGATGAATAAACAGACTTAAATGATGACAGCGTAAAATATCACATCAACTGATATTGGATTCCTGGACATAATATCCAGTGTTACACCTCTGTAGAACCAAGGAGGAAGCAGACTTAATGTTTCAACGGTAAATGAGGCTGAAATGTTTTAACAAAACAACGCAATTTTATGGGGAAAATTCATAAGCTAATTATCTAAAAATGACTTCTGAATTAATCTACAAAAATTTAAGGGCAGTTACTTAAAAATGACTAAGAGTTTTCCTTCAGTTTACAGCTCTATCCTGTGGCTGAGAGACTAATTGAGCCCTGAAATACGGACCATATTCAATTGTAATTTAATTGTTAGGACATCACATTTTAACCCAGCAGATAAGAAAAGTAGGAGCTTCACTCACACAACAGCTGTAGGTCCACGTTTCCGCGTGTCGGTACCGCTGGGTTTGAAGTTAGGACGTCGGAGGAAGCGGCTGCTGTCCTCACAGCCGTGGAGGTGATAACTCAGCTGGGGGCCCTTCAAGGAGACCGTGGCAGCCATGGATGGTTTGTCTCAGGGCGGCGTGAAAAGTCCTTGGAAAAGAGTCCAAATTTGAGGTCTCTTATAGCAGGATAGACCAAAAAAACTGAAGGAGAAATGTCTCAGTCTCTGTTCACTTTAAACTAGGCAAATTAAAGTAGAACTGAACCCACCTTTTTGCCGAAAAAGTAGAATAGCAGATTAATTCCTTATTACCTATTGTATTTTTCAACACATAAAAGAAATTTTTAGGCCGTGCAATGGCCAGGCTATAAGCCGATAAACTTTTGCCTCTGGCTGGCAGTGCCAAACAAACCGGAAGTAGTGCAGACGATGCTGCGTGATGTCACGAGTGTGATCCCTAACCAAAACAACAATGGCAGATGATAGCAGTTCCAGTCAAGAACACCAGAGTTTTCAGAGTGAAGAGGCATTCAGGATCCGTGACAAGACAGAGGAGGATGCAGGAGTGTCAAGTGAACAGGAAGATTGCGAGGGAGGCATCGAACCGTACAGATTAGAGCCAGAATTTTCGGGGGATTCCGGCACCGACTCAGACCGCAGCAGTGATGAGGAGGAGAGTCGCTTATTGAATACAGAATGGTGATGACATAACGCACGGCTCAGGAGACGCACACACAGGCTCAGAGTAGTTCAAATAGTTTATTAACAACAGGCGTGAATGAGTGCGTGTCTGTGGGATGTCAATGTGTTGGTGGCGGCGTCTGCTTCAGGCACAGAGGCAGGTGACCGTACAGCCGGGCAACCCTATGAAAAAAGCACAGGGAGAGGGTGACGGGCATACACCAACACAGAGGAGATTATGGCGAGAGAAGGACTTACTTGGATGGACAGGATAGCTGGCACAGCAAGGGGCGAGACCCGGGAGACAGCCACCTGGAGAGCTCGGTGCAGCAGCGAGGAATGAGCGTTGGAAGGACGTCGTCCACCGCCGGGAAATCCACCTGTGCACAGGGGAGCAGACTGGAGAAAAAGAAGGTAAGGGCTTCTTACCCAAATGTTTGCGCTGAAGTTTGGAAATGACTCACAACGGTGAGGGACGAAGTCTGACGGCTTCAGGCCGAAGCTCGGCGAGACGGCTTTTATCTTTCGCCGTTGATGACGAGCAGGTGCGGGAGCAGGTGGCGCCGCTGATGAATGGCACAGCGTGACAGTACTCCCCCCTCTAGCAGCGCCTCCTGGCGATGGCTTATCTGGGTGCGCTCGGTGGAAGTCCGCGATGAGCGATGGGTCCAACACAAACGACGAGGGTACCCACTGTCGATGCTCGGGCCCATAGCCCTCCCAGTCCACCAAGTACTGCAACCCACGACCCCGGCGTCGAGAGTCCAGGATGGAGGCGACGGACCAGGCCGGATGGCCATCAATCATCCGGGGCGCGGGTTGCGCAGCAGGAGGGGGGCAAAGGGGGTCAGTGACTGCCAGCTTCACCTTTGACACGTGGAAGGTGGGATGTATGCGGAGGGAGGGGGGAATAGCCACGCGCACAGCCACCGGGTTGATGATCAGGGTGATGGGATAGGGACCCATGAACCACTGTGCCAGCTTCCTCCTCTCGCCCTTCAATGTAACGTCCTGGGTCGACACATAAACTTGTTGCCCAACTCTGTACGCCGGGGCAGGTCTTCTGTGCCGGTCCGCCACGGTCCTGTTGCGCTCCGCTGTGCGTAAAAGCGCACTACGCGCGGCAGCCCAGATGGAGCGGAACTGCCTGAGATGCGCCCTAACTGAGGGGACAGTTACCTCGCTCTCCTGCGCTGGAAACAGCGGGGGGTCGTAACCCAGGGACGCCTTAAAGGGGGACATCCCCGTTGCAGAAGAGCGGGCGGTGTTGTGGGCGTACTCAACCCAGGCGAGATGGTTGCTCCAGGACGTTGGTTTGGATGTGGTCACACAGCGGAGCGCAGCCTCCAGCTCCTGGTTGGTCCGCTCACACTGCCCGTTGGACTAGGGGTGATGGCCGGAGGAGAGGCTCACCTTGGCTCCGATGGCGTTACAGAATGACCTCCAAACCTCGGATGAAAACTGGGGGCCCCGGTCCGAGACCACGTCCACCGGAATCCCGTGCAGCCTGACCACGTGTTGGACGAGGAGATCCGCCGTCTCCAGGGCAGTAGGGAGACCTCGCAGGGGGACGAAGTGCGCCGCCTTGGAGAAACGGTCCACGATGGTCAGGATGGTGTCAAAGGAGTTGGAAACGGGGAGTCCGGTGACGAAATCCAACGCGATGTGCGACCAAGGCCTGCCAGGAACGGGCAGGGGCTGGAGCAGACCCGCTGGAGGGGCATTTCCCGACTTGCTGGTGGCACAGATTGGGCAAGCCCGGGCGTAGCGGGCTGCGTCCCTCCGCAGGCCTGGCCACCAAAAGGACCGTTGGAGGAGGTTAATCATCCGGGAGGTGCCGGGATGACAGGTGAGCCGGGAGGTGTGGAGCCAGTGGACGACCTCTCCTCGGACCGCAGATGGCACGAACAGTCTTCCTTCCGGTCCGCCGCCAGGATCAGGTTCCACCTCCTGCGCCTTCCGGATCTTGCTCTCGATGTCCCAAGAGATGGCACCCACGACGCACGACCTGGGCAGGATGGTGTGGGGCGTCTCCTCAGCCTCCACGGGGGTAAACTGCCTAGAAAGGGCGTCAGGCAGGCCGTTCTTGGAGCCTGGCCTGAAGGTGATGGTAAAACGGAACCTGGCGAAGAACAAAGACCAGCGCGCCTGGCGGGCGTTCAGGCGCTTGGCAGATCGTAAACACTCAAAGTTCTTGTGGTCCGTTAGGACCACGAACGGCAGGTCCGCCCCCTCTAGCCAGTGGCGCCACTCCTGTAAGGCGAGTTTGATGGCCAGGAGCTCTCTGTCCCCCACATCGTAGTTCCTCTCCGCCGGGGACAAGCGCCGGGAGAAGAAGGCGCAGGGTTGTTTGGCGCCATCGTCAGGTGACCGCTGGGATAGAACTGCTCCCATTCCCGTGTCCGAGGCATCCACCTCCACGATGCACTGCAGCGCGGGGTCGACCTGGCGAAGAACCCGGGAGGAGGAGAATTCCGCCTTCAGCGCCTTAAAGGCAGCAGCGACCTCTTCTGTCCACTGGAAAGGGACCTTCGGGGACGTGAGGCGGGTCAGTGGTCCGATGATCGAGCTGAAGTTGGGCACAAAGCGGCGGTAGAAATTGGCGAAGCCAACAAATTGTTGCACCTGCTTCCGGGATGCGGGAGTAGGCCACTCCACCACCGCCTTCACCTTCTCTGGGTCTGGGAGCACCTGGTCTTGAGAGATGATGAATCCCAGGAAGGATGTGGTCCTAGCGTAGAATTCACACTTTTCAGCCTTCACGTAGAGCCGATTCTCCAGCAGTCTTTGGAGGACCCGCCTCACATGGACCTGGTGCTCGTCCCTGGACCTGGAGAAGGTAAGGATGTCGTCCAGGTAGACGAACACGAAGAGGCCGATGAAATCCCGGAGGACATCGTTGATGAGGCGCTGAAAGACGGCAGGAGCGTTGGTTAACCCGAACGGCATGACTAGGTATTCAAAGTGGCCGTTCGGGGTACGGAAGGCTGTCTTCCATTCATCTCCCTCCCGGATCCTGACGAGGTGGTAAGCGCTGCGTAGATCCAGCTTGGTAAACCAGGTCGCCCCCTGGAGGGAGTGAAAGGCAGTGTCCATGAGAGGCAGGGTGTAACGGTCCCTCTCAGTGATGTCGTTGAGCGCACGGTAGTCTATGCAGGGGCGGAGGGATCCGTCCTTTTTCCCAACGAAGAAGAACCCTGCCCCCACGGGTGACGACGATGGGCGAATTATCCCAGCGCTCAGTGATTCCTTCAGGTAGGTGTTCATTGTCTCCTTCTCCGGCGCAGACAGGCTGTAGAGCCGACCAGAAGGTAAGGGAGCCCCCTGGCGGAGGTTGATGGCACAGTCATAGGGCCGATGAGGGGGAAGAGACATAGCTTTCGTCTTGCTAAACACCATACCCAGGTCGTGAAATTCCGGAGGCACCAGAGACAGGTCCGGAGGTGCTGCGTCCGCCACAGGGGAAGAAGCGGACGGGGAGCAGGCAGCGGACTGAAGGCAGGTGCCCATACAAAACGTGCTCCATGCCGATACCCCAGCTGACTTCCAGTCCAGGACAGGGTTGTGGAGGCGTAGCCAGGGATACCCCAGGATGACGGGCGACACAGAGTTGGGCAGGACGTAAAAAACCATCTCCTCCCGGTGGTTCCCTGAGACGATGACTGGGACGGGAACGGTCTGATGTGAAACTCTCCCAAGGGAGGCACGAGAGAGATTGACCAGGGAGATGGGGTTTCTCAGTGCCTGACAGCGGATGCCCAATCGGGTTGCCAGGCTTTGTGAAATGAAGCTGCCTTCTGCGCCCGAATCCACCAGTGCGTGGGTGAGATGCCCAGTGGGGTTGTGGCAGAAACGGATGGGCAGCTTCAATTGGGTGAGGGGATTTTGCCGATTGACGTCCGCGAGGCCCCCTACAGTGACTCGCGGACCCCGCCGTTTGGCTTCTGTGGACAAAGCTCCACCGTGTGCTGACTGTCTCCGCAATACATGCAGAGACCCAACTCACGGCGGCGTTGTCTCTCTGCCGGGGAGAGCTTTGTCCAGCCCATCACCATCGGCTCCGACTCCTCGGGGCGCGATGGTGGCGGCGTCGCCAGGGGGCGAGCTTGGGGCAGGCGCAGCGAGGCTCCCCGAGGGCGAGAAGTAGACGACTTCCGTCCTGAGGAGCGCTAGCGCAGCCTGTTGTCCAAGCTAATGGCTAGTGAGGTTAGCTCCGCTAGCGTTCCGGGGACATCCCGTCCAGCCAGTTCATCCCTCAGATCGTCATTGAGGCTGCGGAGGAACAGGCCACAGAGGGAACGTTCGTCCCAGCCCAATTCCTCCGCCGCTACCCGGTAATCGATAGCATAGTCCGCGGCTGACCGGCTTCCCTGCTGGAGAGTGAGAAGCCGATCGACCTGGACCGTCTCGGTGCGAGAATGGTCAAACACCTCCAGGAAGCGCCTCACGAACTCGGCATAGGTGAGGGTGGCATAACTGGGTCTCGCCATTATAGCGTAGGCCCAGGTTAAAGCGCGCCCCTCCAGGAGGTTACCTATGTAGCCGATTCGGCTGTGATCTGAGGGAAAATCTCCAGGCACACGGTCGAACACAGACTCACACTGCATCACAAACCCCCGCGCTCCGCCGAGCTTTCCGCTAAAGCGAGTGGGGGTCGGAATTGGTGTGAGATGGGCCGGTGCCACCGGAGCCGGCTGAACGGCCGCAGGAACAGGAGGAGCTGCGCCACCCTGAGGAGCCGGGGGGAACGGCTGCTGGGGGTCCAGGCGGTCCAATCGGTTTGTTATTGCTACTAATTGATTCAGGATCACCTGTTGTTGATAAGCGATTTGATCCACTCGAACCTCGAGAGTGGTAAGACGGTGTGCGAGCCCGCCGTCTGCCGAGCCGCTCTGCTGAAGCCGTACTGACATAACGCACGGCTCAGAAGACGCACACACAGGCTCAGAGTAGTTCAAATAGTTTATTAACAACAGGCGTAAATGAGTGCGTGTCTGTGGGATGTCAATGTGTTGGTGGCGGCGTCTGCTTCAGGCACAGAGGCAGGTGACCGTACAGCCGGGCAACCCTATGGAAAAAGCACAGGGAGAGGGTGACGGGCATACACCAACACAGAAGAGATTATGGCGAGAGAAGGACTTACTTGGATGGACAGGATAGCTGGCACAGCAAGGGGCGAGACCCGGGAAACAGCCACCTGGAGAGCTCGGTGCAGCAGCGAGGAATGAGCGTTGGAAGGACGTCGTCCGCCGCTGGGAAATCCACCTGTGCACAGGGGAGCAGACTGGAGAAAAAGAAGGTAAGGGCTTCTTACCCAAATGTTTGCGCTGAAGTTTGGAAATGACTCACAACGGTGAGGGACGAAGTCTGACGGCTTCAGGCCGAAGCTCAGGGCGAGACGGCTTTTATCCCTCGCCGTTGATGACGAGCAGGTGCGGGAGCAGGTGGCGCCGCTGATGAATGGCGCGGCGTGACAGGTGAGTCTTTACTTTGGCATGTTTGGGGTGTCAGGATAAGGAAAATTAACAATAAAAAAGAAAGGAAAAAAAATCAGCATTTTTCCAACTTATTACAGTGATCCCTCACTTATCGCGTTTAATGGGGACCAGAACCGACCGCGAAAAGTGAAAAACCGCGAAGTAGTGTCACCCCCCCCCCAAGGGCGTCACAAGCACTATTTTGCACAAAAAGGCACAAGAGAACAGCGAAAAGTGCCACTAAGCAACACGAGCGATAAAGAACAATGAATGCGGTCTTCCTTCGCTGGGTAAAACATCTCGGCCAATCAGCTTGCGAGGTAAAACGTCTCGGCCAATCAGCTTGCGAGATTCCCGAGCGGTGAAGAGGTGGGCGGAGAGGAATGGAGCGGTGGTCTGAGAGGTGGATTTTGAGTTGTGCGGGCTCTCCGTGTTGATACCTGATGTTCTAATGTAGTCTCCCTGCCTTCTCCCTGCCTTCTACATTAGAACATCAGGTATCAACACGGAGAGCCCGCACAACTCAAAATCCACCTCTCTGACCACCGCTCCACTCCTCTCCGCCCACCTCTTCACCGCTCGGGAATCTCGCAAGCTGATTGGCCGAGACGTTTTACCTCGCAAGCTGATTGGCCGAGATGTTTTACCCAGCGAAGGAAGACCACATTCATTGTTCTTTATCGCTCATGTTGCTTAGTGGCACTTTTCGCTGTTCTCTTGTGCCTTTTTGTGCAAAATAGTGCTTGTGACGCCCTTGGGGGGGGGGGGGTGACGCTACTTCGCAGTTTTTCACTTTTCACGGTCGGTTCTGGTCCCCATTAAACGCGATAAGTGAGGGATCACTGTATATCTAGAAATGCATGGCTTCCTGGTCGCTTTTCCTCCCCCTTTCTTTTCTTTCGTCGCCATGACAGCTTTCCTTGGCCACTGAACAGATCTTCTCAGGTGTTGGAAGTGTTTTGTAGTCGACTATCACGACAAAATGCACCAAAAACAACCAGTGTTGACGTGCTCGCAATGGTAAACATGAGGACTAGGTCACACTCGTGACGTCACGCAGAACTCCGGCTGCACTTCCGGTTAATCAGCAGATTCGTCTGATTTTTCAGGGCGGGAAATTCAAAATCGCGATTTTCTCCAAGATTCCGGGATTTGTGGAGGGGGTGCCAATGATAAATTATCTTTATAATTGTATGTACTATCACCCAGTGCCGTTCAATGCCGTTCAGTTCAGTTCACCTTTAAAGGTCCACTTTAACGGCATGAAAAGTCATGAAAAAAATGAGAAAAACATTTACTAGGATAAAAATGGCTTCTGAGGTGAAGGAAAAAGTTTGAGAATTTGATTCTCTAAAAGGGACGAGCTCTAAAGAAAAAAATAGTTTCTCCTTAGTGGCCAAAAAAATAACGGAAGACTTGACAAACACACAAAGAACAGAATAAAACTTCACAGGACCTTGAAACGGTGGAATAAAATCTTCTTCTGATATCTAGATTACTATTCTGCTTCTTTAATCTTAATTTAGTTCCTAATCTTTCTCAAAATCTCTTTCTTTCTTCTTTCTGTGTTTCTAATTCTTAATTCTCTCACCGTTCTCTTTTTCTCTTGCTACTTGTTACATTGTTACTTTACTTCTTGCTAATCTTCCTGCCTTACTGTTCTTTGTCTGATCTTATTTCTTACTGCTCTTACTAAACTCAAATCTAACTTCTCTCTTTTAAAGTTACCTCGCTGGGTCGTAAAATGATGATGTCAATCGCAAGACTGACCAATCGACTTTTTCAGAAGCAGTTTGAAATGGCTGCTATCCAATGTGAGAACATTTCTTTGTTTGAGAGCAGCCAATCAAATGAAGACACCATCCCATGAAATTGCAGAAGAAAAATCAACACTCAGTCAGTTCTTATGAAATTAGGTGCTCAATATAAAATCTAACTAAATTAAATGACTTGGCTAATATTTGGTGATCATGCATTTATACCATTACTCCAATATTACATTTGTTTGAATAACACTCATGAATATAACATTTCTTATACATAATTATAATACATGCATTCACATTTAGATCAAAATGCAGCAAACCATGGTTGGTGATAAATGAGGGATGATTTTCAGTGTCCTTAGGATCCAGAGGATAAGCTGAAAGAAACTTAATGTTTAGAACAAATTAAAAGTCATCCTACATACTGAAAACACATTCCGTAGGTATCCGCTAGGAGGTACTGTTGAGCTGTAGATGATTTCCTTTAGTATCTGGGAGAAAACCTGGATAGTATCGTGGGCTATAAACCCGTCAGATTAAGCGGTTTATGACTCTCTTTTTAAGATATTGGTTTCCTGTGAAAAGATACGTTATCCAAATGCAGTGTTCACGTTGGAGGTCTGGTCTCTTGAGTTTTATGTTCCTTTGAGCTTTTAAAAGCAAATTCTGATCCTTACAATCTCTGCAAGAGGCAACTGTTTACATTGGGGTCCTGGGAAGGCAAGCATCTTTGGTCAGGCCTGGAAGAGGCCTGCATGAGTCGACATAAAAGCCAGTGATATTCCTGAAAAGGCAGAAAAGTGGTATTCCTGTGTAATGAATAAAGTGAAATTCCTATAAAATGAAGAGAAGTGATCTTCTGTCTTGGTTTGAGGAGACGATGATGCTACAACGCGTATAATGAGAATGGCACGTGTTGTGTTTGGAGTAACTTCAAGTCCATTTTTACTTGCAGCCACTATCAGACATCATCTGGAGAAATATGAAGCTGACCAACCAGACACAGTAAAACTAATGAGAGACTCACTTTATGTGGATGATCTTATCGCTAGCTCAAGTAACTCAGACGAGGCATACAGACTTACTACAGGAGCAAGAGAAATACTGGCTGCTGCCAACATGAACCTCTGTAAGTGGACAACAAACTCCCTTGAACTGAAAACCAAGTGGTCAAACAGCAAGCTTGATTTCACACAAGAAACAGAAACACATGGAAGTGTGTTGAAGGTACTTGGTTTGGTGTGGAGACCGGACACAGATGACTTTGCCTTTGACCTCAAACATTTGATGAACATTCTAAAAGGAAAAGAAAACACAAAGAGGAGTGTTTTGAGATCATCCTCCAGAATCTTTGATCATATAGGGTTCCTAACGCCATTTACCATTCGAGTTAAATGTCTGTTTCAGGAAATGTGGCGACGGGGCCTGAGCTGGGACGACGAGCTGCCTCCAGACCTTTCACAGGCATGGCAGCAGTGGTGCATGGAGCTTCCTCAGATCCACCAAATAGTCATTCCGCGGTGGTATGGAACAGAAAAACTGTCAGATAAATCACAAGTTCTCCATGTCTTCACAGATGCAAGCGAAAAGGCGTATGGCACAATTGCGTATCTACAAGGACAAACAACAGAAGAAGAGACTGTTACTGCGCTCGTTGCATCCAAGTCAAGAGTGGCACCAATCAAAACAATCACACTGCCACGCTTGGAACTAATGGGAGCTGTGATTGGAGCAAGGTTGGCAAATAACCTTTTGAAGGCACTGAAAATGCAGATCACTCAACTCAGAATGTGGTCAGACTCCATGATAGCGATTCACTGGATTCGCAGTTCATCAAAGAAATGGAAACAGTTTGTTGCCAACAGAGTGATGGAGATACAAACTTTAACACCACCAGAACTATGGACACATTGTAATGGAAAGGTGAACCCAGCTGATCTCACCACTAGAGGTCAGTCCGCATCAAGGTTGAAAGAGGAAAATCTCTGGCGGTCAGGCCCATCATTTTTGAAAGAAAAGGAGCTTCAAACTACACCGCCAGAAACAGCACAAGAAATACTATCAGAAGAAGAGGTTAAAGCTGAGCTAAAGGCAAGTCAAGTCGCAGTACATCTCAGTAACAGTGAAAGAGTGCAATCTGAACCATTGCTACAGCTGGACAAATACAGCAAACTACAGACTGTACTAAGAGTAACTGCATGGATTCAAAGATTTCTCCACAATTGTCATTCAAAGCAAAGACAAAGGGGAGAACTAACAGCAGAGGAAATGGCAAAAGCTGAAAAGGTATGGATACGTGAAGCGCAATTTAACAGTTTTGAAAGAGGAATAACAGAGTTGAAAACTGGAGAAAATGTGCACAAAGACTCAAAAATCAGAGACTTTAAACCCTTTCTAGATGAGCAAGGCTTAATCTGTGTAGGAGGAAGGCTGCATCAGTCAAACATGAGTTTCAATGAGCAGCACCCATGGTTGTTACCCTCAAATCACAGATTTGCACAACTTCTGATAAAATACAGTCACAAAAATGTCATGCATTCAGGCGTGAGAGACACTCTAGTTCATCTACGAGAGAAGTATTGGATTCCACGCGCGAGACAGTTAGTCAAAAAATGCATTTTAGACTGTACTATCTGTAAAAGATTCAAAGTAAAAGCAGCACAGCAAACAGCGTGCACCTCTACCCAAAGACAGAGTTACTGAAGCACCGCCGTTTGAAGTCACAGGTGTTGACTTTGCAGGCCCACTGTTTGTAAGGTCCAAGAATTCTGCAGAGAAAGCGTACATAGCACTTTTCACCTGTGCAGTTACACGTGCAGTGCACCTTGAACTAGTATCGATTCTATCAACAGAAGGTTTCCTCTTGGCATTCAAGAGATTTATTTCACGGAGAGGACTTTGTAGAGTAATCTACTCGGACAATGCAAAAACGTTCAAGAGAGCAGATCAAGATCTAAAGGAACTGTGGAAGGCTATAAAAGAGCCAGAGCTGCTGGAATATTTTTCTGAAAAGGGAATCAAGTGGAAATTTATTGCAGAAAGAGTGGCTTGGTGGGGTGGTTTTTGGGAAAGGTTAGTGCGCTCTGTAAAGGGATGCCTCAAAAGAGTAATGGGCAGAGCATCTCTGAGCTTTGAAGCGTTAACTTCTCTGTTGACAGAAATAGAAGCCACTATTAACTCAAGACCACTCACATTTGTGTACAACGATTTACAAGAACCAGAACCTCTGACGCCAGCTCATTTCCTCATAGGGAAAAGACTTACCTCTTTACCACCAAAGCCATTTTCCACAACAGGTCAGATAGCAAATGCAAATAAAGAAAAGCTGACCCGAAGATGGAAATATCGCCATAGACTTGTCAATGAATTTTGGAACAGATGGAGGAGGGAGTATTTGCTGGACCTCAGATCGGCTCACACTCGTCATACCCCAAATCCAACACAACTCAAACCAGGAGATTTGGTTCTCATTGGAGATGACAAGATACCACGTCAAACATGGAAAACAGGACTAATCATAGAGGTGTTCCCAGGAAGAGATGGACTAGTCAGATCCTGCGCTGTGCGCACTCCAACTGGGACGACGTTAAGAAGACCAGTTCAGCTACTATATCCTTTTGAAGTTAACATTTGAACTGTTTTCTTGGGGGGGAAGATGTTGAATATTCAGTAGTTCATAATGGTTCATACACATAAGTTAATAGTTATTACATATTAAAATACATATAAAACAAACAGATATTATAAACATTTAAAGTTAATTAGTAAAAGCTATTCATAGCAGTAACTTAATTAAAATCCCAAAGGTGTTTTCCTTCAATGCAGTCGCTAGACATTGTCCACTAGACGGCGCTGGTGCTGTACCTTTGGCCAGGAAATGTTATTGTTCAAGCTGCAGACCGAAGAAGAAGCCAATGCTAAGCAATGCAGTGCTATCAGACAGACGGATGCATGTTAGCCAGCGAAAACAACAAATGTGTTGTAAACTGAGATGCAGCATTTTTCCAGTAAAGCCAAATGAAGTTAAAGTTGGGTGTTTGGACATTTTTCTTTATGACAACTGATGTTACAGCTAAATCCACAACAGCTGCAGCTGGCGTGGCGTCGGCCCTCTCCGTGACTACAGTGGATGTTGGCCCCTCAGAGGATCATGGAGGAGCAGCCCCAGTGGACATGGATGCAGGCGGGGTTGGAGGAAAAACAATTGACCTCTCGGCAGCGGGAGAAAGCGCCAGGAAGAATCAGGGGACAGCAGCTGTCGAGAAGGGAGGCACTGACAACTCAGCCGGAGATGAAGAACACTGAATGCACACTGCTGAGGGAGGCTTCTGACAGGGCGTAAGAGAAGCTGCAGGCTGAGAGATGGTGGTGTTCTTCCGCCGAGATTTTTGGGATCGGCGACGATGAGTGAGAGGTGGGGGCATAGGCTCATCATAGAGAGGAAGAGGCTCCGGAGTCAGGGGATGCTAGATAATCTGCTCCAACTCTGGTTCCCTCGGTGAAAACTCCTCCAATTCATCAACCAACTCCGGGAGGAGCCATGGCTTAACCTCCAAGAGGAGGTCAGTCTCTGCCAACAATACCTGCCTGCACTCCTCCAGCTCCTCAGCTGATGGAGGGGGCCAAAGCTAGGGAGGAGGAGATGGAGCTTCCGCCACAGAGCGGCGAGAAGCTGGAGGCTTCTTTTTTTTTTTGCGTGAGTGCTTACTCTTTGTTGGTGTTAGCGCAGGTGTCGGATCTGCTTCCCCTGGCTCATCACTCGTGAACTGAAAGGAAAATATGGAGAGAAGTAGGTTTGGTTACCTCCGGGTGATTCCACAGGCTGGGGCATGCCTTCAGCACCTGCGCCGCGCCATCCAGACACTCTTGGACCACCTCAGGGGTACAGGAGGCCTGTATCTGTGACCAAATGCCCTCCAGGACGCACACCGACCACCGCTCCACTTCGTCCAGTTCTGAGATGGACACCTCTGGGGTAACAGACATGGTGCTCTCCATGAGTGAAAAAAAAAAAAAAACAAAGAAGGGGAAAAAATGGGAAAATCAACGTGCTTTGCCACCAGGAGTGAAGGAGAAAAACAAATCAACAAACTCACAGCTGCTGGTGCCTGCGTTGGCAGCACCCTTTTGTCATAAACACCTTTCAAGGCAGGGAAAAAGGCACCACGCATCGGCTGTGAGTTTGCAAATTTTATTGGAAGAACAAAACTGAATAACAAAAAACTTGTGGAGAGAAAAAAACACAGGTCAGCGAGGATAGCTAAGGCTAAGGCAAGGGCATCGCCGGCTAAACCTGGAGACTAAGCTCGAACAACAGGTAAGCAAAAATAGCCAAGCTAAGGCAAGGGCATCGCCGGCTAAACCTGGAAACAAATAGTAAAACGCGTAGCACAAAAACAAATGACTTATGTGTAGGAGTAAGGCGCTGAAAGTTGCAAGTTGGTAGTTAGTAGTGAAAGTAGGGTGCTGCGCCAGACAAAGGAGCGCAGCCCTTTAAATAGGGATGGAATAATCAACATTAGTGGAAAACACGTGTGGGTTCACATGAGTGGGAAAAAAGTGAACAATAACTGGTAGTAGGAATCAGCTGGCAGAGGTGAGAGAGGAGTGGCAGAGCTTGACAGCTGACAGGACAACGCCCACACAGAGAGCCAAACCGGAAGCGCCGCCTGACAGTTGTCAACCCCAAGAAAGACATCACTGTAAAAGGATAAATATAATCAATTGCAGATAGATCTATAGATATATAAATATATTAATTGCAAACGAAACATGGCTGTTAAAAACTGAAATATAAACAGAAAAATAGAAAGCAGTATAACAACTCATAAAGGCACAAAAATACAACAGATAAATATAAATACAGAGAAAAGCCATGAGACTGAGTCTGGAAGAACATCCAGAACTAAGCTCGTGACAGCTGACCCTTAGTGTCCACCACTGTCATTTACACATATGTTCAACAAAATTTGCTATTGTCCACCAATTATTGTTTATAAACATACTTTTCCAGACTTCATCAGTCAGGTCCCTTTAATCCAGCTCTCTGCTAGCTTGATAGCTAGCATAGATACCAACTGAGTGCTAGCTACTGCTTGTTTGGTCTTCATCCGTAGCAGTAGCTTGTGCACATTAGAGCAGCTGAGTCACTAGAGCACTTTGAATCTTTGCTGAAGACACAACTCTTTGCACTGGCATTCAACACAGGTTGAGCTTGGATATTATGGATTTTATTTATTTAAATTTATGACAGACTCATTGTGTTAATGTATTGTTTTTGCTTTTGTTTTTATCTGTTAGTATGCTTTTTTCCATTATGTACAGCACTTTGGGCAGCACTTGTTGTTGTAAATGTGCTTTATAAATAAATTTGACCTTGACTTTCATCCATCTTCTACCACTGATCAAGGGGTCCGGGTCATGGTGGCAGCATTCTAAGCAGACAAGCCCAGACTGCCACCTGATACACAAAACACCCATGATCCCACTGATCCATCTTGGTGGTGAGCCCACTGGAGGGCAGACCCATGTCACTTGTTTGAGCTGAGCCCAGACTGGATTGCTATATCTGCTTTTGTTTACATTCTTTTTGCCACCTTCTTACTGGCATTTTCAGATGAAGTAATGATGTAGAAGCATGCATTATGTTGTGAGGTTGTAATTAATTTTAAAATTAACCTAAGCACTAGCTAGCTAATTAGCTAATTAGTATGTGATGGCATCTCTGTCTTTGTGTGTGTTGTTTTTGCAATCTTTTTAAAGGCATCATTGGAAGGTAAGGAGTGCAAAGCATATATTACATTGTGAGACTTCAATGGACAGTGTATGCTGTGATGTTTTAATCTTAACTTTAGAGTTAATAATTGTAAAAGTAAAGTGTCAGCAGGTAAGTATTAACAGAAATCTAGCACACAACTGTGCAATTTCTGGGTTGTGAAGTGTGTTTCATTTCAAACAGCACATCACTGTATACATTAAGGTACACTTCAATTCAATTCAATTCAACTTTATTTATATAGCGCCATTTCACAACAACAGTCATCTCATAGCACTATCAACTGTAGGGGGGACCCCCACAGTTGCAGAAAGACCCCAGCAATCAGGCGATCCCCTGTGAGCAAGCACTTGGCGACGGTGGAGAGGAAAACTCCCTTTTAACAGGAAGAAACCTCCAGCAGAACCAGGCTCAGGGAGGGGCAGTCATCTGCTGCGACTGGCTGGGGGGTGAGGGGATAGAGAAGAAGAAAAGAACAGACATGTAGAGAGCAAACAGCACGATGGGGACTCAATCTATGGGAGAGAACAAACAAATGTTAATGACCAGTAAAAAAAAAATATTTCATAGAGAGTGAGGAAAGGAGTGAGGCCCAGTGCATTACTGGAGGTCCCCCGGCTGACTAAACCTATTAGCAGCATAACTAAGGGAGGGTTCAGAAACACATGATCCCTCCCTAATAGTAGGCTGTATCAAAAAGGTAGGTTTTAGCCCTATTCTTAAAAACAGAGATCGAGTCTGACTCCCGAATCCAGATTGGCAGCTGATTCCACAGGAGAGGAGCTTGATAACTGAAGGCTCTGCCTCCCATTGTACTTTTGGAGATTCTAGGTATTACAAGTAATCCTGCATTTTGGGAGCGTAGTGCTCTGTTAGGATGATACGGTAGTATCAGATCTTTTAAATAAAAAAGGAGCCTGATTGTTTAAAGCTTTGTAAGTAAGAAGAATGATTTTAAACTTAATTCTAAACTCTATGGGAAGCCAATGAAGGGAGGCCAGAACCGGAGAGATATGATCTCTCTTTCTAGTACCTGTTAAAACTCTTGCTGCAGCATTTTGGATCAGCTGAAGACTTTTTAAAGGTGTTTTAGGACAGCCTGATAATAAAGAATTACAATAATCTAATCCCGAGCTAACAAAAGCGTGGATCAGCTTCTCAGCATCACTCTGAGACAAGATGCTCCTAATCTTGGCAATATTACGCAAATGATAGAAGGCAGTCTTAGAAACAAATTTAATATGTGAATTGAAGGACAAATCCTGATCAAAATAACTCCAAGGTTCCTCACAGAGCTATTAAGAGAAAGAGTAACTGCATCCAAACTGAAAGTTTGATTTGGAAAGGAATTTCTAAGGTTTTTTGGACCAACAAGAATGACTTCAGTCTTATCTGAATTTAATAGCAGGAAATTACAAGTCATCCAAGCTTTAATTTCCTTAAGACAGGCTTCTAACTTGGCTAATTGATTAGTATCATCTGGCTTCATTGACAGGTATAATTGTGTGTCATCTGCATAACAATGAAAATGTATACAGTGCTTTCTAATAATGTTGCCTAACGGAAGCATATATAAACTAAAAAGAGTAGGGCCTAGCACAGATCCCTGTGGAACTCCATGACTAAGCTTTGAGCTAAAAGAAAACTCATCATTTACATGAACAAACTGGAACCTTTGTAAGTAAGAAGAATGATTTTAAACTTAATTCTAAACTCTATGGGAAGCCAATGAAGGGAGGCCAGAACCGGAGAGATATGATCTCTCTTTCTAGTACCTGTTAAAACTCTTGCTGCAGCATTTTGGATCAGCTGAAGACTTTTTAAAGGTGTTTTAGGACAGCCTGATAATAAAGAATTACAATAATCTAATCCCGAGCTAACAAAAGCGTGGATCAGCTTCTCAGCATCACTCTGAGACAAGATGCTCCTAATCTTGGCAATATTACGCAAATGATAGAAGGCAGTCTTAGAAACAAATTTAATATGTGAATTGAAGGACAAATCCTGATCAAAATAACTCCAAGGTTCCTCACAGAGCTATTAAGAGAAAGAGTAACTGCATCCAAACTGAAAGTTTGATTTGGAAAGGAATTTCTAAGGTTTTTTGGACCAACAAGAATGACTTCAGTCTTATCTGAATTTAATAGCAGGAAATTACAAGTCATCCAAGCTTTAATTTCCTTAAGACAGGCTTCTAACTTGGCTAATTGATTAGTATCATCTGGCTTCATTGACAGGTATAATTGTGTGTCATCTGCATAACAATGAAAATGTATACAGTGCTTTCTAATAATGTTGCCTAACGGAAGCATATATAAACTAAAAAGAGTAGGGCCTAGCACAGATCCCTGTGGAACTCCATGACTAAGCTTTGAGCTAAAAGAAAACTCATCATTTACATGAACAAACTGGAACCTATCAGATAAATAAGATCTAAACCACTGCAACGAAGTTCCATTAAGTCCAACATAGTGTTCTAATCTATCAAGTAGAATATTATGATCAATAGTATCAAAAGCTGCACTAAGATCTAAAAGGACAAGTACAGAAACTAGTCCATTATCAGATGCAATGAGGAGGTCGTTAGTGACCTTCGCTAAGGCTGTTTCAGTACTATGATGGATTCTAAACCCAGATTGAAACTCTTCAAGTAAACCATTTCCCTGCAGGTGGTCAAATAATTGCGTAGCAACAACTCTTTCTAAGATTTTTGAAATGAAAGGGAGATTAGAGATTGGTCTATAGTTAGCTAAAGCTCCTGGATCTAGCGTTGGCTTTTTGAGTAAGGGTTTAATTACAGCCGTTTTAAAAGCCTGCGGTACATGGCCTAAAGTTAATGAAGAATTGATTATATGAAGAATAAAGCTACCAATAAGTGGGAAGACTTCTTTAAATAACCTGGTAGGAATAGGGTCTAAAAGACAAGTTGAAGGTTTGGATGAGGAAACTATTTTGTCTAACTCACAAAGGTCGATTGGAGTAAACTCATCAAGACAGACACCAGTAGAAGGAGTTGTAATAGTTACAGTATTTAAGTTAACTGTGGGAAGAATCTGATTGATTTTATCTCTGATGGATGAAATTTTATTATTGAAAAAGTTCATAAAGTCCTGACTAGTAAGCTCTAAGGGGATGCTAGGATTGACAGAGTCCTGACTCTTTGTCAACCTGGCTACAGTACTGAAAAGAAACCTGGGATTATTCTTGTTCTCTTCTATTAATGCAGAGTAATAACTCGTTCTAGCTTTTCTAAGAGATTTTTTATAAATTAAAAGATGATTTCTCCAAGCTAAATAGATTTCATCTAAATTAGTAGAGCGCCATTTTCTTTCTAATTGACAAGTCTTCTGTTTTAAGCTACGAGTTTCTGTGTTGAACCAAGGAGTTAAAAATCTCTGATTAGACTTTTTCTTTTTTAAGGGGGCCACCAAGTCTAGAGCCTGATGCAGGGAAGCTGAAACACTATCCACCATGTTATCAATTACAGAAGGAGCAAGCTGTCTATAGCTTATTTCCGTTGTGTTGACACATGGCATAGAGGAAACAATCTGCATAAATTTGGAAACAGCATCATCTGAGAGGCATCTACTGTGATAATATTTTTCTTTAGGAGCCAAATAGTCAGAAATAGTAAAATCAAAGGTTAACAGACAATGGTCTGACAGTACAGGGTTATGAGGAGACACTACAAGATTTTCTATTTCTATGCCATATGTCAGAACAAGGTCCAATGTATGGTGGAGGTAATGAGTAGAATTTCCTACTTTCTGAGAAAACCCAATCGAGTCTAATATTGAATTAAAAGCCACATTAAGGCAGTCACTATCTACATCCACATGTATATTAAAGTCCCCTACTATAATTATTCTATCAGATTTCAGCACTAAATCAGCTAAGAAATCAGCAAATTCGGATAAAAATTCTGAATAGGTTGATGGGGGACGATAAACTATGGCAAATAAAATTGGGTTTAACCTGAAATTGCTAAAGTGCCCAACACTGAGGACCAGGCCCTCAAAGGAATTATAACATGTTTTTTGCTTTACATTAACTAGTAATTTGGAATGGTAAATTGTTGCTACTCCTCCTCCACGACCAGAACTTCTGGGATTTTGACAGTTTAAATAACCAGAGGGAGGTGATTCATTTAAACCAACATAATCCTCTTGCCCTAACCAAGTCTCTGTAAGGGAAATTAAATCAATCTGATGATCAATTAACAGATCATGGACTAACAGAGACTTGGGAGTTAGAGACCTAATATTTAATAAACCACATTTAATTTTTAAATTATGAGGAGGAACAGAGGCCAAATCATTCAATTTAGAGGCTTTATGTTTAATTTGAGTTTTACCAATATTTTGCTTTATCACTATGGGATGCTTATACATTATATTTTTATTTACTTTGGAGGGAGCAGACAATGATTCTCTGATGGGGAAGACAGGGGCTAAGCTGAGGGGTGGCGGATGAAGAGGAGCTGCAGAGAGGCGTGTAAGACTGCGACTCTGCTTCCTGGTCCCAACTCTGAGTAGTCATGGTTTTGGAAATTTGGATAAAAAAGATGCCAGATTGTTAGATAAATGAGAAGCACCATCCAAAGTGGGATGAATGCTGTCTCGTCTCATAAGACCAGGTTTTCCCCAAAAAGAGCTCCAATTGTCAATGTAGCCCACGTCATTTTTAGGACACCACACAGACAGCCAGCGGTTCAAGGATGACGAGCGACTAAACATGTCATCACTGGTCAGATTGGGGAGGGGTCCAGAGAATACTACAGTGGTACACATCGTTTTTGCAAACTCACACACCGATTCTATATTAAGTTTCGTGACTTCCGACTGCTGGAGACGGATGTCATTAATGCCGGCGTGAATAACAATTGTGGAGTATTTACAGTTACTTTTAGCCAGCATTTTCAAATTTGACTCGATGTCGCCTGCTCTGGCCCCAGGAATACATTGGACTATGGCCGCTGGAGTCTCTAGGTTCACGTTTCTGACTACAGAGTCGCCAATGATCAGAGTTTTTTCCTCAGCGGGTGTGTCGCTGAGCGGGGAAAAACGATTAGAAACGTGAACAGGTTGGTGGAGAACCGGGGCTTTGCGACTAGGCTTCCTTCTCACCGTCACCCACCCAGTCTCCTCGCTGCTGAGGAGAGCCAGGGAACCGCTGACAGTGGGACCTAAGCTAGCTAGCTCCGCTGCAGCTAATGGGCGTCCGTCGAGATTAACTGGCGCAGACGGTGTTTCAATGCAGCGGAGCCGGGATTCCAAATCAGACAACCTCGCCTCGAGCGCCTCAAAAAGACAACATTTATTACATTTACCGTTATCACTAAAAGAGGCAGAGGTGTAGCTAAACATCTGACAGAGAGAGCACACCAGAGGAGGAGAGGAAAGAGAGGTAGTAGCCATAGCTAGTGGCTGGAGAGCTGGAGAGCAAACCACACAGGCAGACAGCAAAACAGGAAGTGACGATACGTTACCACAAGGAAGTGACGATCCACGAGTTCACATGTGGAACAAGCAAGCCAACACCAGAGGCGTCAGACTGGAGGGGCGGGTGGGGATGGTACTCTTTACCCAGGGCCCATTGCAGGGAGGGACCCTCAAAAAGCCTGGGACGAAAACATTTTTTCTGTTTTGCATTCTTTTAATTTCTAATTAATTAATGTCATGGTAAAATTTACCCTGGCTGAATGAAGTGTTTAACATACTGAATTTTGCATTACCAGTAATGATGGATGTTGTCTCAGGCCCCTATCACCCTTTAAAAAGGTGCAAAATAGTTTAGTCTGCACACCTGCACTAGTTAACCACATGAACTCGGGAGATTCCGCGGGCGGTCACGTCTCTGTGTCCTAGTGCGTCTCAGTGCGCACTGAGACGCACAGTGCGCACTGAGAAAAATTGGTTCGCAAAAACCACAAGCATGGAAGCGGAGATGGTTTGACTGGGTCGGATGACGAGAAGCACGAGTCAGTAACAACCGGACCAGCTTCATGTTCGTCTGACAATGAGGAACTTACTGCTGTTGTGGACAAGTAAGTGTTATAAGCTAAATTATTCTTTATTGATGAAAATAGTAATAAAATAACTTTTGACCGATCGGTAATTACAACAGTCCCTCATGGCCACAAGGTTTTTTGTGTGCCGAGTTCCTCTGTAGCGGGGGAGGGGGGGGTTGTTATCCTCTACATTGCAGATATTTTAGTATAATTTTTATTGCACTGTAGGCTATTTTTTCTTGAAAAAAAAAGGCCACACATTTTTTACGTGGCATGTTTCTTTGTGTGTGTGTGTGGGGGGGGGGGGGTTGTTTGTTATCCTCTAGAAATGTAATAATATTTTAGTATAATTTTGCACTGTAGGCTATTTTTTCTTGTAAAAAAGGCCACACATTTTTTACGTGGCATGGTCCTTTGTGTGTGGAGGGCTTGTTTGTTCATTCATTCATTCATGAATGAACAAACAACCCCACACACACACACACACACAAAAGAGCATGCCACCTAAAAATGTGTTTGTTACCCTCTAGAAATGTGATAACATTTTAGAATATTTTTTTATTGCACTTAAGGCTATTTTTTCTTGTAAAAAAAAAACAGGAACTGTGCTGTGTATGTGAACTCTGGGAAAATAGGAGAATAGTGAAAAATAAAAATTGAACTTTGTAAATGACTTTTTGTTTTCACACAAACTTCAGATGAAGACTCTGGTGAGGAGTGGGTGCCAGATGAGTACTCTCTGTGCCGCCTTGCATAAAGGACTACAACAGGTATGTGATGATTTGAAAATGTAACAATTGGCTTGAGTAATATATTGAAGTATTTTTTTTCTCCTTTTATTCTAAAAATTATGTTTTTTTGTCCATTCAGGTGCATGGGTGGAGTGGACCTATCAGATGCCTTGATAGGCTACTACAGTGTTCTCCAGAAGACCATGAAGTGGTATAAGAGCTTTTTTTTACCACTTCATGGACATTGCCATCGTCAATGCCTACATCCTCCACAAGGCACTCACCTCTGGAAGAGGAGAGAAGCCATTGAGACAGAAGGCATTTCGGGAGACCCTTGCTAAGCAGCTGGCACTGTTGCGCTCTCGATCAGCCACACCCACACCACCTCATCCTACACCCACTGCACATCACAGGATTGTCTTTATCTCAGGGCACCGCACAAATGGACGGGCACTATGCAGGCAGTGCCGTAAAAAGACACCACTCAAGTGCTCCACCTGTGATGTGCCTCTCTGTTTGATCCCAAACTGAGACTGTTACAATAACTGGCATATTGCCAATAACATATAAAGGACTTCATATTCACATTTGTTGTTTGTAAATAGTATGTTTTGTATATTGACATTTTTGTTCAGTAAAGCGTGTTTATATTTTAAACTTCATTTTCTCTGTCATTACTACTGACAGTGTTTCTGGATATCTAACAAGATAGCCCTGAGTGTCACCTTTCATTAGAGCCCAAGATGAAGCTTCTATGTTGAAGCATTCAAAAGTTATAGACGTTATACACTGTCCTTTCCACCCCTCCCTCGTCCCACCCACGGACTGACATGCCCTCCAACAGTTCTACCGGAGCTGGAGCCAAACGATGGGGGGCGGGGGGGGGGGGGGTCACACCCCCTGCTGAGTGTTCTGGGGGGAGCCCTGTGGTGACCCACCACAATCTACATGGACATTCAATCCTCATACTCAGTAAGTCCGGGGGAAGCAGAGGACCATTCACATACAGATAGAGAACCCCTGGGGAGACAACCAGAACAATGGACAATTGTTTATACATTCCCGGATTAAGGATGAGACGTGATCATGGTCGTCATGTTAATCATATGTATTGACTGATATGTATATCAATATGCTAATGTGCCATGCACTCTCTGTTTGTATAACATGTATAAAAGAGCTTGCTATACATGCCTCAGGGGCGCAACACGACACAGCACAGCAGCACAGTAGCGCACAGCGCTACAAGTGCGTCTCATTATGATGGAGGAAATAAAACTCTGCAACCTTCCAGCTCATCATACCTTGCCTGATTCTATTCCTCCACCCACCCCCCACACACACATGCATTTCTAAGAAGAAAAAAAAAACTTGAAATTCCCAACAGTAAAGTTACAAATTTACAAGAAAAATTGGCTTTCTGAAACATTTTAATATAGCCTATATATGAAGAGTTTGTTTGCAAAAACCAATAAACACCACTTCCATGAAAATTTCACTCTTTACATCAAACAACTGTTAACATTACCTACTTGTAGAAGTTCATATCGTTTTGTCTCAAAAGCCGTTATGTCCTATGTTATAGACGCTATAAATTCATGTTTTTGTTTTTGTTTTTTTCGAAAACCAATAAACACCGGGAGCGTTTTTTGTTGTTGTTGTTGTTGTTGTTGTTGTTGTTGTTTTGGGGGTTTTTTTCAAAAGCAGATAACTCTACAGGGCAAATCAGCACTTGGTATTTGGGTCACATGACTCATCTTGGCTGCCTTCCTGGTCTGCTCACTCTGACTGATTTCCCTGGCTATGTTCGGAATGTTCACTGACCTCCTTCTCGCTATATAGTGAATTTAGATATAGTGGACTATACAATAAACTCAATATAACAATAAAATTAACCACTTTCGGAGACTATTGGGCTTGTTTTCATGGCATGGTTAATGACGTCATCACGTGAGACAGCAAAATGTAACAGACCAATGGTGGTAAAAAAAAAAAAAAAAATGAATACCTGCATGTAATTTGTAGTAAATATGTATTAAATCAAATTGTTTTTGCTTAATTATTAAACATCCACCTAATTCCTGGGGGTGCAGCTGTAGGAATAATTATGGGTGGAGCTTCCGGTTTCAGCTGACGTAGTGTTAAATCAGTCAGTAAGAGTGGAGTAGCAGGGACATTTAAAATAACATTTTTAAAAGTTTTTCAAATTCATTTTAATGTATAGTCCACATATGTGTTTTGCACTCAGGTGGCAGCTAATTTCACCTCTTGTAGTTTTTGTATTTTTTCAATGTTTTGGCATAGTTCTGGTACTTGCTGGTGTTTGTGGTTGTGCCAGTAGACTGGAAAAATGGAGACTTCTCACCACTCGGTGACAGACTACATCCAAGCACAGTGTTGTGGCGTACGTCTGCTCTAAGGTAAATTTGAAAATGTCCAACATATTTTAACAAAATGCAGCCGACTTTATTGGGATGGAGACATGCTGATCTGAATGCCCACCATGTCATTATGAGTACAGGCAATGAGAAGTCATAAATCATGACTCTTTCTTTATTTGGCAGCGGCAAAGTCCCGGGGAAACCCCATGAGTGCCTGATATCGTTGGAAAGCATAGGCATCGTACTTTCTAAAAATACCTATGTTTTTGCGGAAGACGTAACTCCAGACTGATCGAACGTGAATTTTCAACCTAGCTAAAACATAAACAAATCGTCTTTTTCTGGGTCAGTTTTTACACACTTCCTACAAATTAAATATAATTTTGAAGGTCTTACATACAGAATATGGAAATCATGTTACATCAGTTTTGAAAATGTCCTCAAAGTGACTCATTTTGCCAGCATTGGTCATTTGTTTATAGCATTAGCATCTTAGCAGCGGCGCTAAGTAACGGAGCTACTATCTACGAGGCCACTTTTTAAGGTCATTTTCTCATCCTTCGATAATCGTGGGAAGTGGTATGATTATATTACTGTTTTGAGGTGCAAGAGGCTGGGTTCCCCCACTTCTTATGCCGAAGTCATTGTTTTTAAACAAGGAAAAGTGTCCCATTTCAATGACAACCATATGTTCTAAACTAGTACCGGAAGTTGCTACCATAATTCACGCAAGGCATTATGGGGCCTAGGAATAAGGTGGATAAATACCTTAAAAGGAACTCTGATTATATTGGCATGTTAGCTCTATTTGCTTTATTTTTATGTTACTAACATAACTATAATATAATTTTTTTGAAAATAATTCCCAGTTTTATATATTTTTAAAAAACTTTATTATGATGTAAATCGCCATTATTGTTTACGTCGCAATGCATTCTGGGTAGTGACGTAGAAGGGTTGCAGCCGTTTTTTCTGTCTTATACAAGCCAAGAAGCGAAGCTACTAACTACTGCCATTTGTCAGTGAAAATGCCACATTGCGCGGCTTTTGGATGTAATTTCCAATCAAAGGGAAATAAAGAGAGTGGGGTAAGCCTCCATAGCTTTCCTAAAGAGGGAAAGTTGAGGAAAAAGTGGGGCGGCAGCGGCTCAGCAGGTAGAGCAGGTCGTCTAATAACCCCATGGTTGGCGGTTCGCATCACACTCTCCCCAGATATCCTGCCGTTGTGTCCCTGGGCAAGACACTTCACCCGCATTGCCTCCAGTGCCCATAACACTGGGTATGAATGTGTAAAAATGTTTAAATGCTCAGTGGTGGCCGGAGAGGCTGTTGGCGTGGATTGGCAGCCACACTTCCCTCACTCTGAGTCTGTGATCACGCGCTGTAGCGCATGCCTGATAAAGCTGATATATACATTAATCACGCTGTAATAAAGCTCCTCCTAAAGCTGCTCCTCCACATTGAAAGGAGTCAGTTGAGGTGGTATGGGCATCTGATTAGGATGCCTCCTGGACGCCTCCCACTTGAGGTGTTTCAGGCACGTCCCACTGGGAGGAGACCCCGGGGCAGACCCAGGACTCGGTGGAGAGACTATGTCTCCCAGCTAGTCTGGGAACGCCTTGGTATCCCCTCTGAAGAGCTGGAGCAGGTGGCTGGGGAGAGGGAAGTCTGGGCTTCTCTGCTTGAACTGCTGCCTCCGCGACCCGGACCTCCGGAAAAGCGGTAGAAGATGGATGGATGGATGGATAAAGCACAATATCGCTCTTTGCGCACCAGTCTGGCGGATGAAATAAGGGAACCCAGTGTGGAGGCACGGAATAATTGCAGGCAGGACACGCGAACCGAAGTTTAAAAGGGTGTTTATTTCATCCTCCAGCACGAAGCTCACTCCAGCGCTGTGGAGCGAGCCCTTTTTTTTATTACTTATTTTGTACTAACCACAGTGCGCAGTGGTTAGCACTGTGGCAGCACAGTTTACCCTCGGCCGGGGGATCGCGGAGATCGTGGGTTCGATCCCTGCCCCCGGCCAACAGTGATCTCCCTCATCAAAAAGGCCCAGCAGAGGATGTTCTTCCTGCAGCAGCTGAGGAAGCTCAAGCTACCCACCAAGATGTTAGTGCAGTTCTACACAACTGAGTCCATCCTCACTACCTCCATAACCGTGTGGTACGCAGGAGCCACTGCCAGGGACAGACTAAGGCTGCAGCGCGTCGTGCGCACTGCTGAGAAGGTGATCGGCTGCAAGCTCCCATCTCTCCAGGATCTGTACATCTCCAGGACCCGGAGGCGTGCTGGCCGGATCATAGCCGATCCCTCACACCCTGGTCACGTACTGTTTGCCCCTCTCCCCTCAGGTAGAAGACTTCGGTCCATCCAGACTAAAACCTCCCGTCACATGAACAGCTTCTTCCCCTCTGCCATCAGACTGCTGAACACTAAGTGACTTATTGACTCTCGTGCACTATGTACAGCAGCTCAACCAGACTCATGTCAATCATCACTGTTTTCTTCCTGCATTACCGACTGCACTATATGGTTCTCCACATTATCTGCTGCTTGCTAATATATTTAAACTGCTGACTAGTATTACTCACTCTTATTCTACACTTTATTGCATGTATAGTTTATTTCTTTTATTTTATCATGTTTAATGTTGCAGCATTGCACCGAGACAAATTCCTAGTTTGTGTACTACATGAACAATGGCAATAAATCTGATTCTGATTCTGATTCTGATTCTGATCTGTGTGGAGTTTGCATGTTCTCCCCGTGTTTGCGTGGGTTTACTCCGGGATTTCTCCGGTTTCCTCCCACATGTCAAAAACATGCAGGTTAGGGAGTTAAGGGGCGCTTGCGCATGCAGCGACTGGCAGCTGGTGGCTTGTCACCAGACTGCAAAACAAATCTACCTATGGGTACAAAATAAGTAATAAAAAAAAAGGGCTCGCTCCACAGCGCTGGAGTGAGCTTTGTGCTGGAGGATGAAATAAACACCCTTTTCAACTTCAGTTCACGTGTCCTGCCTGCAATTATTCCGTGCCTCCACACTGGGTTCCCTTATTTCATCCGCCACACTGGTGCGCAAAGAGCGATATTGTGCTTTATTACAGCGTGATTAATATATATATCAGCTTTATCAGGTGCGTGGACGTGAGTGAGTGATGGCGGTTGCGCAGCCGAGGCGCGCCGACCCCCCCCCCCTCCCCGGTGTGTGTGGCGAACGGTGTGTGATTTGGTGCGGATAAGTAGAAAGAGCGAGGCGACTGGAGCAGGTAGAATTTGTTGCTGACAACAGTGCGGTATATAAATAAAGCCCCAACGCTTCAGCAAAACGGCCTTTGCTTCTGTGTACCACAAGAGTGAGATTTACTCAGGAATTGACCGCGGAGGAAGATGCATCTCCCCTGCGTCCCAAAACCACAGTTAGGAGACGAAAGTCAGGAACGGTCAACACAAGCGTGCGATCACAGACATGTCTCATGCGCGCGCTTTGAGCGATATTGTGCTATTATCACAGTGTGATTAATACATATGTCAGCTTTATCAGGCATGCGTTACAGCGCGTGATCACAGACAGAGTGACGGAAATGTGGCTGCCAATCTGCGCCAACAGCCTCTCCGGCCACCACCGAGCATTTAAACATTTTTACACATTCATACCCAGTGTTATGGGCACTGGAGGCAATGCGGGTGAAGTGTCTTGCCCAGGGACACAACGGCAGGATATCTGGGGAGAGCGTGATGCGAACCGCCAACCATGGGGTTATTAGACGACCTGCTCTACCTGCTGAGCCGCTGCCGCCCCACTTTTTCCTCAACTTTCCCTCTTTAGGAAAGCTATGGAGGCTTACCCCGCTCTCTTTATTTCCCTTTGATTGGAAATTACATCCAAAAGCCGCGCAATGTGGCATTTTCTCTGACAAATGGCAGTAGTTCATAGCTTCGCTTCTTGGCTTGTATAAGACAGAAAAAACGGCTGCAACCATTCTACGTCACTACCCAGAATGCATTGAGACGTAAACAAAAATCGTAATAAAGTTTCTTAAAAATATATAAAACTGGGAATTATTTTCAAAAAAATTAAATTATAGTTATGTTACTAACATCAAAATAAAGCATATAGAGCTAACATGCCAATATAATCAGAGTTCCTTTTAAGGTAGTTTATGTTGTGATGTGAAGCTCTTCTCTCACTGCTCTGTTGGCTGCACATTCACTATATAGTACACTACATGGGGAAGGAGGTTTTTTTTCCAGCCTTATTCCTTTTCTTTTTCTATTGTGAACACCAATGAAGAGAGAGAGAAACGCCATTTCAATTCTCCGGTATGTCCTGTACGTATAGTAGTATTGACAATAAAATCTTTGCATCTTGAATCTTGAATTATAGCTTTATTATACAGGTGCATCTCAATAAATTAGAATGTCATCAAAAAGTTGATTTATTTCAATTATTCAATTCAAAAAGTGAAACTCATATAAATTCATTACACAGAGTTATTTCAAATGCTTATTTCTTTTCATTTTGATATCTATGGCTTGCAGCAAATGAAAACTTCAAATTCAGTTTCTCAAAAAATTAGAATATTATATAAAATTAATTAAAGATTTTTAATAGAAATGTTGGCCGATTGAAAAGTATGTCCATGTACACACTCAATATTTGGTTGGGGCTCCTTTTGCATAATGTAAAAATTAATTTTCTGGACAATTAGCAGAATCTTTTCAGTTAACCCAACCAATAATCAGAGAAGAAATATTATTTCTCAGCTTAACTTTATTGGAACACACAAGGGTCAACATGGCCACCGATCCCCCTAGCTCTGTTTTCTGGGGAGGACCCCAAACACAGGAAGTCCCTCCTATATAAAGGCTTGCCATTCATGGGCGTTACTTTCGCACAGTACATGTCCATTGTTTCAAACTGTCCACTTGGCATCCTTCCTCGCAGCGGCTCCAGATGTCTTCCCTTTATGGCTTTATGGCTCCTTTTAGTCCATCTTTACCCGTACACATGCCCATATATGGAAACAAGAACAGAGACTTTTCCTGTGAAACTATTATGTGTGTGTGCATGTGTATGGGTGTGTGTGTGTTTGTTAGTGTGTGTGCATATGTGTGTGTGTGTGTGTGTGTGTGTGCGTGTGTGTGTGTGTTATGTGTGTAAGCAACTGGTGTTTATGTGTGAATGGTGAATGTATGGATCTAAGAGATATGTGTATGCAAACACTTTGTGTAATATCTAATTAACTAATCTCCACTATTTATTTATTGTAACAATTTTCCTCTCTTTACTCCATTTTATGAAGTCATTAACTATAATAAAGAGGTATCAGACACCTGATGTTATTCTCGTGTGATAAGTGGAAAACCTACAGTATAAGCAGTACATACTTTCATGAGTAATCATTGTAATGCAATTTCTTTTGTCTTCGTTCTTTGAACATTTATACAGTAAAAATTCTCACCTTGTTTCTACTACCTTTGACAATCATAAAAATGAGTTATCATTTACAAACATTCAGTATTACAATTTCAGTATCAAAAATAAAACTCAAAAAACTTCCAATAAATGTATTTACATAATTTTCAACTGTTACATCATGCTTTAGTCATGCATATGGCAATGCATGTTGTCAATACCAACATTTTTTTTCTTGCAGAGACACTGGTAGACATGATTTAAACCTGATTATCCTCATCACTTGAATTCTTGTCGCTCTCCTCCTGCTAAGCTAATATGAGATACTGGTGTGCACCAGCAGCGTGTACTGTTTTTTCAATAAGGCCTATACCACAGGGAATGCAACAACATCTTACACACATAGGGTAAGATGTTTAGGGGCGGCAGTGGCTCAGGAGGTAGAGCAGGTTGTCTAATAACCCGATGGTTGGCGGTTCGAATCCCGCTCTCCCCAGATATCCTGCCGTTGTGTCCCTGGGCAAGACACTTCACCCACATTGCCTCCAGTGCCCATAACACTGGGTATGAATGTGTATAATGTGGAAATGTGAAAATGACGTGGCAGAGTTTATCTCACGAGTTTAGGTTTCAGGTGTATATATGTCCCACATAACCCCCCCCCCCCCCAAACGTCTAAGATGGAAAAATGGAGTAACAGTCTGCATGTCATGATAAAATCATGACACATCAGCCCACGTGCTGCTTGGGCCTCAGTCTCCTCCCGTATCTGCTGTAAGCAGGCTTCACCACTTCCGCGGCGCCATCCTGCTGGGGGGCTGCTGTCTGGGGGTGAGAACTGTTAGTCAATCCCTGTGGGTGTTCTGGGAAATGTCCCCTAGGGGGTCTGCCGCGCCGAGGAGCCCTGGCCAACAGCACGCCTTCGTCCGCCACCACAAAGGTGGGTTTGAGCCTGTTTATGCCAATCTTTTCCTTCCTGCCCCCCAAATCTAGCAAAAAATGCTTATCCCCTGTTTCCAGCACTCTAAATGGTCCATCATAAGGTGGTCGTAACGGCGGGCGATGGGCATCGTGTCTGACAAAAACAAACTCCACGTTTTTTAAAGCCTTAGGTACAAAAACGCGCGGAAAACTGTGGTGAACGGGGCCAGGCAGCGTGCCCGATTCCATGCCGCTCTGCAACCGCTGAGCCGGGGAACATTCTGGCGCAGGATTATCTGGGAGAAACTCCCCGGGCAGCCGAAGTGGCTGCGCAAAAACTAGCTCGGCCGGGGAGGCTTCTAAATCCTCTTTAGGTGCGGAACGCAACCCCAATAAAACCCACGGTAGCCTGTCCACCCAATTTGCATCCGTAAGCGACGCTCTGAGAGCCGCTTTCAATGACCTATGAAAACGTTCGCATAACCCATTAGCCTGCAGATTGTACGCGGTTGTGCGGTGGATCATTACCCCCAGGCTGCGGGCCGTTGCTGACCAAAGTTCGGAAACAAATTGAGGGCTTCTGTCGGACGTGATGTCCGACGGGACTCCAAAGCGCGCTACCCATGCTGTTAAAAACGCGCGCGCCACTTCCTCGGCTGTGGTTGACGCCAGTGGGACCACTTCCGGCCAGCGCGTGGTGCGGTCTACCATTGTCAGAAGGAGTGTGCACCCCTGTGATGGCGGGAGGGGGCCTACGAGGTCCACGTGAACATGATCGAACCTCTTAGCCGGGATGTGAAACGGCTCTAAGGGAGCTCTCGTGTGTCTGTGTACCTTGGCTCGTTGGCAAGCCATGCAGGCTGCCGCCCACTCCCTAACTTGTTTGCGCAGGCTCGGCGATACAAATTTCTCTCCCACCATTTTGACCGACGCGCGCACTCCCGGGTGCACCAGAGAATGAATCGAGTCAAAAACGCGGCGGCGCCACATGGCTGGTACCACAGGACGCGGTCGCCCAGTGGAGACATCGCAGATTAGGGGGGGCATACCATCTTGCAGCACCCTGTTCTCCAGCCTTAACCCTGTTGGTCCAGACTGGAGCGCACGCACGTCCGCGTCGCTAACCTGATCCGCGGCCGTGGCTGCATAATCTAACCCTACGCGGACCAGGGCCGCCACGGCGCGCGAGAGACAGTCCACCACTACATTCAGTTTACCCGCCACATGCTGAATATTCGTAGTAAACTCTGAGATGGCGGCCAGCTGCCTCTGCTGCCGGCCTGACCACGGTTCTGAAACCTTGGCCATCGCAAATGTCAGCGGCTTGTGGTCAACGAACGCGGTGAAACGGCGTGCCTCCAGCCAGAACTGGAAGTGGCGAATGGCCAAGTGGAGAGCTAACAACTCCCTTTCGAATGCGCTGTATTTTCGTTCACTATCGCGTAAAGTCCCGCTGAAAAAGGCGAGCGGTTGCCAAGCCCCGGCTACATGCTGCTCCACGACCGCCCCTATGGCCACATCTGACGCGTCAGTAGTGAGCGCTATGCGGGCCGTTGGGTCTGGATGTGCTAACAACGCAGCGTTTGCCAGGGCTGTTTTGACCTCTGAGAATGCTCGCTCTCGCTCCGGAGACCATTCATTGCTGACGCCCCGTGACCTCCGGGACCCGCCAGCCGGTCAGCCGAGGAAGGTGTGATGAAACTCACTTGGGAGCCTATGTCCACGAGGAATTGCCCCCCCAAGCGCGCATCCGTCAAGTAGAGCAGCTTGTTCTCTTCACCGAGGGCCGCAGCTGCTACCGACCCCCGGTCTTGGCGTTTCCTGAGCGCTTGAACTGGCACGGTGGTATACATTTGCGTGCCTTCTCTGCAAAGCGGTGATGGTAGAAACAGAGGGTGTCTCCTCCGCGATCCTTGGCCCCCGCCGCCGCCGTCGTCAGTGGGTCTGCTACCGCCGTCTCTGGCCCCCCACCATCTCCGGCCGTCGCGCCGAACTCCGTCGCTGCCGCGGTGGCCGCGCACTGTTTGCTGGCGTTGAGAATCCGGTGCGCCTCCTGGGCCAGCGCTCGGAAGTCCCGCTGAGCCAACACCGGCGAACTGGCCAGGGTTGCTCTCGTGGCCGATGGTAGGGTTCTGATGGAAATGTGGCTGAAGATGAAGTCGTCGTTGTCTGAGCCCCTCAACCTCAGCATGTCCTCCATCAGGTCAGTGGGCGTGCCATCTCCCAAGTCGTTCAGAGCCAGGAGCCTCTCTGCTCTCTCCTGGACTGAGAGAGTGAAGCGCTGGATGAGCGCAGCCTTCAACCCGCCGTATTTGTCGTCGGCCGGCGGCTGCTCCAAAAGGCTCTGCACATGTCGAGCCGTGCGGTTGTCAAGCTTGGCAATCACATGGTAGAACTTCGTGTCATCTACCGTTATCCCCCAGAGCGCGAACTGTGCTTCGACCAAGTGGAACCAGGAGCGCGGGTTGTCTCGCCAAAAGTCCGGTAGCTGGACGGTAGCGGCATACACTTGGCTGGGAGCTCCTGACCCGGCTGGCTCGGGGGAATTTCTTTCACTCATGATACGTCTTAGGGTCACCAGTGTGGAAATGTGAAAATGACGAGGCAGAGTTTATCTCACGAGTTCAGGTTTATTCACATCTTCCAACATCAGCAAAAACAGAAAGAGGAAGAAACCCAGACATTCGTCCTTTAAATACCCCAGGACCTTCAAAGCTCACCGTCACATTGTATTTAATCCCCAGTCACAATGCATCTTCTCTTAGATCTTATCACCTCCCCCCAAAGTCTCTGGCAGCCAGGAAATCCCCCAAGGCCGTCTCTTTGCATACCAAAGCCTAAACTTTCACATCCTCCTGTTATCTCCAAGGAGACTCAGTCCTTTGTTCAATCTGAGATGTGAAGCCTACAGTGGCATACATATGAAGCATAAAGTGATATACATATGTGCATATATGTCCCACAATAAATGTATAAATGTCCGGTGGTGGGAGGAGAGGCCGTTGGCGCAGATTGGCAGCCACGTTTCCGTCAGCCTGCCCCAGGGCAGCTGTGTCTACAGTAGTAGCTTGCCACTACCATTGTCTGTCTGGAGTGAATGAATAATGTATCTACTTGTAAAGCGTCTTTGAGTGTCTATGATAAAGCGCTATATAAATCTGATGCATTATTATTATTACATAAAGATGGCAATTCCAATCATAAGGGATAATATTATGTTTTTTTATCACTCCTGCCCACCGTCCAAAGAAGGATTGTAGCCAGGCAGTGAAGACATCGTTTTCATACCTAGCATCTTGGCCAAAACTCAGTCCTAAGTATTTTCTTTCCAACCCCTGTTCAAGGAAATAGTGCGAGTGTGACCAATGCTCCAATGTTTAATTCAACTGATATATTCGTTGCTCAGACTGCATCATGTGGTTTGTATTCCAGGTCCCTCTTTCAATGCCCTGACTGTCTGACTTAATCCAGATACATCATGATAGCGTGGTCAGTCAGTCATACAGGTACAAACACTTCAAAGTTAGAGGGCAGGTGTGAGTAGACCCTATACCCACAGAACCACCCTCCTCCATTTAGTTCAAAGGTGTTGTTCTGCCTGGCCCCATTGACGCTGGGGCTAAAACTACAGAAGATGGCTTGGAGGAACTGTTTGAAATGTTCCTAAGTCCTGAGCAGGAGAAATTTGTTTTAAAGGTAAAGCCAACTTTATTGTCATTCAATCCATACAGCCAATCATGTACAGTAGAATGAAATTACGTTTCTCCTACCTACAATGTTAATAACATCTAGAATCAAAGGGGTCACTTTTATTTTTCCTACTATCAAGGAATTTTGCATATCCCCTACACTAATTAGTTGTGAATACCTGTTCTACATATCTTAGTGGGTGTTTGAATATAGTATTATTGTTTCACAGTTAGGATTAGGATGAATAGTAGGCCATGCCTGAGCTATAGGGCCTCTTTCCACCAAACCGGTTCCAGTGCTTAACTGGAGCCATTGCGTCATTAGCACCAGTTCTTTGGGTTTCCACCGACTTAAGCACCAGTCCTGGGCTCCCAAAAGTGGGGCTATCGTGGCCCCAACTCCTAGCTGGGCCAGCGGCAGCACCAGTTTACGTTGGTTAGATCCACAGCCATGGGCGTGGTTAACTGACCAGCTTCAAAACATTACTGACCGCCATGTTGCTTTTTAAACAGCGGAGCACGCAACGAATTCCAAAACCAAACAGATTTAGCATGAAGAAGAGACATATTTCTTGGCTCTATGGACATAAGCAGAAGTACAAGATAAGCTGGAGGGGGCCACTCATCTGAACTGTTTTGGAGGACAGGCCAGCCAGACGGACCATCGTCACTGCCGTGGATTAGTCTGGACAACAAACTGCTTAAAACACGCTGGTAAGTGTATTGTCTTTAAAATGCCAGACGTTAACCAATATACAGTATGTATACATATACAGTATATCCGCTTGTATTGATATGTAACGGCCAAAGTGCGGATATGTTTTTAGTCACTCTTGTGGCTATAGTATTTTCGGTTAGCTATGCTAACAAGCTAACAGTACTTTTACTACGACCAAACGTTTCTCCTCGCCATAAAGAAATGAACAGGTCGTCTCTGCTGACAGATGTATACCGCTTGTATTGATATGTAATGGCCAAAGTGCGGATTTTTTTTTTTTTTTTTACTCACTCTTGTGGCTATAGTATTTTCAGTTAGCTATGCTAACAAGCTAACTGTTTTTAGCACAAACGTTTCCTCGCCATACAGAAATGCGCGTTTGAGAAACTAGAACAGAAGTCTTAGCATCTTACAGAATACTTTTTTTTATAAAGACATCCAGCGCAAAATACGTTTTTTGTGGTATGAATACTGTGTATGAATGGGTGCCTTGCGTTATGTTATGGGAGATTTTTCTACCAGACACTAGTAACGTCGTCTTTTTTACTATTTTGGTAATATTTCCATAATCTTAGGCCATTTTTTTTTAAAATTTCACTCGTGTTTAATTGTGTTGTGTAGCCGTATTTTATCTAATCCTTCTCTTACTTTATTGCGCACTAGCCTGGTGGATCACCTACAGTTTCATTGTACTGTACAACTGTACAGTACAATGAAGTTTCATCTATTCCTATTCTTCTATTCCATAATCAGACATGTAAGCTTTGCTAACATTGATATTGAATAAAATTGTCTTCTATGTCTGCACATTTAATGGAAGGCTTAAGTTGTTCACTGCCCAAACTAAAACACTTTTTTTTCATAGATTTATCACAGCTGGATGATGAGGGAGAACCAGCCAGACCTGTGGTGTCCAGCTCACCTTCACCAGCTCCAAGCTTGTCCTCCTCCTGCTCTTCTAATCAGACCAGATTAGGTAATTTATGTTCAGATCATTTTGATTTTGTGTACTTTGTTGATCCCCAAAGGGGAAATTGAGGGCATCCACCTGGATGGATCATGACCCATTCACACAAAGGAGGGAGTGAATTAAACCAATTATACACTTGAATTGAATGTTGTGATGCCACTAACAGTAAATGGATGTTGAATAGACACATTCAATCTTGGATTGAGGATTCCTGCATTTTTCAGTGTGTGGTTATTTTATATTGCTTATTTTTGTACTTTGAAACAGGGAAACAGAAGTGTGACACAAACATGGACCTCCTTCTTGATTACGGTCAGATGAGACAGCAGGAGCAGAGCAGGAGGGAGGAGAAGCTGAACTTCGCTTTGCTGCAAAGCAGACCAACACCCTTGTTGGACTGATGGGACGTGTTGTGTCTGTGCTTGAGGGACTGTAAAAAAAAGTAACTATCACAGCATTGATATTTTTGTCTGTGTGTACATAATATTTCATATGTAGCAGTCTGAAGTTTTTGCACATTTTGGAAATAAAAGCTTTCTTTCCTTAAGTGTTTTTTCTGCTTCTACATTGTTATCCTCACACCAAACATATTCAGGTTCAGGTTCCTTTATTTGTACCCGTAGGTAGATTTGTTTTGCAGTCAGGTGACATCCATATTTACAAACTACAGTTACATTCAACATGAACACAAACACAGGCACACATGAAGCTGACTATAGACATGATAAAAGTGCTCAAGGCTCCATCAATCAGGACATAAGACAAAGAGATAAGAGAAAAAACACAAGAGAGAAGGGTCATATTAAAAAGTTAAAGACTTTACATTTCATATGCAAGAAATATAAAGTTATTTAGGACAATGCAAATCACTATAACATTGTAGTGGTGGGAAGTGAAAGTACAAGTACTGAATTACTGCACTTAAGTTCATTTTTCCAGGTATTAGACAATATAAGATAAGATAAGATAAGATAAGATAAGATAAGATAAGATAAGCCTTTATTAGTCCCACAACGGGGAAATTCCAGGATTGCAACAGCACAGGGATAGCAACACTCAGAGCAACAATCAGAAGGCAAGAAAAAAAAAACAAAAAAAAACAAGCAAGCAAGAGCAGCTAATATACATATGTACATATTACTATAAAATATATATATACACACACACACACACAGACACACAGTGCAGAGCATTGTAGCTGGATGGAATAAATATATGAATATATGAACACAGTGCAGAGCATTGTAGCTAGATGGAATAAATATGTAAATATATAAACACCCACAGTATGGAGCATTGCAGCTAGGTATCAGGTATATATCAGGTATTTTTGGACTTACTCATATTTTTGACAACTTCTTTCACATTTTTTAAAGAACAAGCAGCAACAAACTTTAAATCTATGTACTTTTTCTGTGGAAAATGTTCCAAGTTGCCAGCTTCAAAACTGATGAGTTTATCTTGTTTTGACAATGTACCACGTGACATTATGTCAGCTCTGGACAAGATCATTTCTGGGGAAAGAACTTTGAACACTTTACAGTCTGTCTCTTGTTATTCCTACATGAATAAAAACTTGAATCAGTACTTTAACCAGAATAGATGACACAAGTACAGAAGGGTATACCCTTCACAACTCTGTAGTTTGGAGGTGCATAGAATATGTATTTATACAGTATCTTCATGTATATATGCAGTAAATCTATACATTTTTCCATGTAACCTTGTGACTGCATTATTTTAATTGCTTTTAATCCCAGATCAAGTTTGTTTTGGGTTCAAAATGCATCGTAAGTGTTAAATATATCGTGTTATACCGAACTAAGTACTGTTTATCTGTTTAAATATATATATTTACCGGCTAATATAACCCATAACAATATGGCCCCTGGTGATCATTTTTTGGGACAGCTGATCACTTTTTGGCATGACATAACAGGAGACCTCCGTCTCGTAATGTGCCGTAACACCACCTATTACAGAAATGACATAAATATTATGTTTAAAAGTGTAGTCAATGCTCGCGCTACAGACTTTATCTAACAACGGTTGATAACTGAAATATTGATGATTACCGGTGTCCTTAAACGTAGCCGCCGTTCTCTGCCATTAAGAATAAAACTGTTTTTGGATGGTAATACAGGTTTGGAATAAAAGCAGCGCTCCCAAAGAGACAATAAACTCCTAATTGTTGACAAGCTAGCGTTGCTACTTCTTCTTCTTCTCTCGGTTACTGGCGGATAGCAAACAAGTGAGAGGTGCATACCGCCACCTTCCGTCTTCTCTGGTGTTCTGCGGGGGTTGGGCGCTTCACACTACATAATGACGTAGCCCTGACGTAATTCCCGACTAGCTCCATATCGGTGGAAAGACAACTGGTTCTTATGAGCACTCTGGTTAAGCACTAGCACCAGCACCAGAACCAAACTAGCACTGGAACCGGTTTGGTGGAAAGCTGGCCAAAGGGGTCTTTTCCAAGTACATTTACTCCAACATAATATTGTCCTGATTAAGACAACTTCAGAGATGTTTTAGTTACTCTAATAGGGTTACAAATTGTGCATTCCTTAAGGCCATATGTGAAGCTCGTGTTCGCAGCACATGCCCCATGGTAGGGTGACTATATAATGTATATGTGTTTTTAAAGTGCACATGTACTGGTGACTCTCTTCATACATCACAGACTCAGATTCATAGTGCATGGAGTGGTCACAATTATATATATATAACAATAGTCACACTGGACTCCACAAGCTTTATCTTCAGTGCATGTTATGGTGGGTGGTGTCCCTTTATCCTTAATGTCAATGTTTATTTATTTGTCAATTACTTTAAAATAGCTACTGAGCTGCACAACAACCATATCAGGAGGACTACGACAAGGACAAGTGTGAGGAACACACATGTGAGCCATTCAAAAACTGGAATCTACGTCAGTAATCTCTGAGGGGTCTTTCATTGTTAGCCATTTTGAGTGTATTCTATCTGCTGTAGACCCTTAATTTCTTCACCAAGGTTTGAGACAATCAGGTCAGCTAAAATACCTGACTCCCTTTGTAGCCTCAGACTTCCTCCACAACAGCAACACTTTATGGCTTTCCCCCTGTAGTGCCTATGGTTTGTTTGTTTTGATAATAATTTACAGTGTGTAAGCTGTACCCAAGTGTCTCTGCCTTGTGCTTTACAGCTGTTGGAATTGACAATATTACCTTATACATATGGCCCTCGCCAAGGGACTTCTGACCAGGTCTTCTTTTAACAGTTTTGTAAGGCTTGGTTTCCAGGTTTATGATGATGATTCCTCCTGTGTTTTCCTTCCTAGGAAGAATAGCGTGAACAGAATCGTTTTGAGTCAACATTTTTAACATGTAATCTGCTAAACCAAATCTCTTCATCTTCTGAGTTGAATGGTCTAAGAGAGGATACTAATTAATGCTCTTCATATAAACTTCAAATGGAGATAAATCTTCTTTTGTAGGCATTATTGTCATATAAAATAGCATCGAGGTAAACAATAAATCCAATTCTGTCCTGTTTGTGCCATTATTTTCTTAACCTTCTAACTGTGAAGATTTCATGGACAGATCATGCGCCCCTAGTGGCACAGCGCAGCACTGTGCCTGTCAACTGATATGACGTGCAGAAACGCTGCCCAGCTGTACTGAGGATTTGTACTGATTATGCCTATTCACAAGGTGGCAGACACGTGTTGGCTGACACGGAATACACCAAAGAGCAAGAAATACTTCTTCTTCTTGTACTATGCGATTAGAAAACAAATATGGCCACTACCGATCGCTGTGGAGTACTGAAATCACAGACGGAGCAGAAAATTCAGGAGCAAATTCTACCAAATTTTTCAACTATGATTCAAAAAGGAGATTATTTAGCTTATGAAGGTAAATGTTTACATTTACAAACTTTTTGTTATGAGAGGGTGCGCGATGCTGGTTCATTTGACCTGCTGGTGGCTACAGCGGCACGTGACCGAGGGGACAATCACTCCACTTCCGTGCAGTTTTATAAGATAAATAGTGTCAGAATAAAAGTGAAATTGAGGTGAGATAATCGTAAGAGTGTGTGGATGTGGGAGAAAAACCACAAATGCCTGACAGAAGAGAAAATAGCAGCCAGCATGGACAAAAATGGATGCAGCACCTTTGCCAGTAGTAAGTGACGAATGTCTGTGTTTGTTATTGTTTTGCTTACATTGTACTGCATTGTACTGATTTCCTGGTTCATATACTTTAAAGATAAGATAAGAAAAAACCCCAAACAATGAACTGTGACAAAAGGCAGAGCCATTCTTTGTGTAAATATGTCCAAAGTCCACTTTTGACCAGTTTTGAATTCGATATGGCTGCCGCGGCATTATGCAAATTAGATGCATAAATTTACTCCTATCTGAAACTTTGGATCATATTCTACATCTGTAATGACAATAAAGTTGAATCTCATCTCATCTCATCTCATCTCATCTCATCTTTCTAATTGGCAGTAAGCCATTATCTCTTACAACTTTCAAGTTATAGCCTTGGAAATCTGACATCTGAGCTGAATATTTTCTCGAAAAAAATCTTTACCACTATTGACCACTAGGGGGTCAATGTCGCAATTTGGCAACATACACTGTTAAAGCCTTAATCTTTCTATAAAGGTCCCTTTATGTCATTCTACAAATCTTGGAGACTGTGGGTAATATGCTTCATGATGTTTCAAATCACTATTCAACACTTTCCCTAAATGTGAAATAATCTGTAAACATATCCACTATAACTAAACAATATCTCTTCACTTCACATTTGGTTAGCTCAATGAAGTCCATGCAAATGTTCTGAAATTGTTATTTTGATGATGGAAAACAACCCTTCCTTTGGTCTTGATATCGTCCCGAGCATTATTTTGTGGACAAATTCTACATTATTGGCAAAATTTTGTAACAAAATTTTCAACTTTCAAACCCATAGGCTGTGATAACTAATAACCAATATTGCCATCCCTCCCTTGAGCACATGACAAAATCTATGTGTTCAAGTAGCGACATAGAAAATTAATTTTTGTGGGAAGATGGGTTTACCCTTTGGTCAGGTATAAATTTGGGAACTTTCATTAAACACATCACCTTTATTTAATCACCTATAGACTCCAGTCTACAGAGATATGTTTTGTTTGCATATTACTTCATCAGGAGATGCCAACAATAGTCATAGATGAGCAATTGGTTTCTATTAGGAAGTATAAAATGTGCAAGATTTGCCGACATTGACTAAGGAAAAATTGTAGGAGACTCCCAGTACCCTTGTGGTAGTCTGGTGAGTGTGTACTTTTGTTTTCAGATGTGAGTGTAAAGCAGAATTGATGATCTGGATGTACTGGTATGCCAAAAATGCATTGCTAATGACTACTGCTGTGAAAAGTTGCATTTGGAGTTCTAGTTCATTCAACAATGTGTGATCCTGGTACACAATGAGCACAAAGAGTTATAGCTTTATTACGTAATTCCTGCAGGCCCTGCATCATCAGGATGTTTCCTGCAGGAATAAGGAGGCTGAGCATGACATTATAACATCTGCTGCTTTTTTAGCTCTTTTACAACCTGTTTAACCCCTTGCACTCCGGTCAATTTCCCTAAAAACGCCAAAAAATAATGTGCCCAAATTAAATCCAAATCTGTTCTTCAACCCTTTGCATCATCTTCATGGGGTTGGTCTCATTTAAAAGAAAACACTTTGAATTTTTTGGCAAAACAGTCATAATCTCTGTAAGTGCTCCGGCCACTGAGTTACAGTCATCTAAACATAGTGAACTTGAAGAAAATAAATTTGGCCTGGGTGTTTTTTTGGATACAAATGCTTGCAAATAACACACAGCTTCAGATCCGGGCTGGAAAATGCAACAGAAATGTAGAACCAAGTGTTATCCAGCTGAGGTCCAAATTTTGTAACAATACCACAAAAAATGAATATATTACACAGCTTTTTCCTCAGGCTGTTCCCAGGCGTTTTGGAACTGTGCCAAATGGCACAGTTTGGAAAAACATCTGTAACTTTTGAATGCTTCAATGTAGAAGCTTTATTTTGGGCTCTAATGAAAGGTCACACTCAGGGCTGTGTCTGTGTGTGTGGGGGGGGGGGGGGGGTTGTCCCCCCCCCCTCGCTACAGAGGATGGACATCGGCCATCACTACATGACGGATTAGCTTCATGTGGGATGTGGGACAGCAGCTCAGTCACCGCGGCTCCCCCCTCCTCGCTACAGAAGAATAGCGGGGGGGGGGCGGCGTTCACAGTTTGGACGCGACGAACGAACCGTGTACCGCGGCGCATGAACTTCAGACTTCGTGCGCCGCACAGTTGTAATTTACCGATCAGTCAAAAGTCATTTTGGATTACAATTTTCAGGAATAAAGAATAATTTAGTTTATAACACCTTACCTCTTCACAGCAGTGTCCTGGCGAACTTCTCTTCCCCATTGTCAGACGAACGCGACGCTGGTCCGCTCGTGGTTCTGGTCTCGCGACCCGATCAAAACATAATCCCATTATTGCGGTTTTGTGCTTCCATGATTGCGGTTTTTGGCGAACGATTTTTCAAAACAAATAACAGTAGTAATTAAAAAAAGACTGGCGAAGGCGTGTGTGTCACTCAGCCTTCGTCGTCAGCCTCCGTCGGTCTATGATCATGGAAGAAATCATAACGTCTACTCTGCTGGAACAAAAACAAAAGCACCACCTGTGGCCGAACATGCCGATGCGCGAATGGCACTCCCTGTCACACAGGTTGCATTTGTGGATGGTCTCCGTGCTGCTGGGTCTGTGGGGTTCTTCCTGCGGGTCCTTTTTTGATCCGCTGCAGCAGTCAGTCTTCACCCAGCCTTAAAAAAAACAGCTCGCGAACTTCTCTGCTTCAATTGGCTCACTGCATTCACAGCGTTGGTAGGCGGGTCCTTCTTGCTAGGTTTTCAGTCATTGGTTCTTCAAGGTTTCAGAAACCCAATTCAAGGCTCTTATTAGTCGAATGAGAGGTCAATCAGATGAACTAATCTGTTTGCGGCTGTGTCTGCAGCTTTTGTTTTCAGTGCGCGCTTGGACGCCATCACCACCTACATCACCATCTCCATCATGCGTCCGAGAGCGCACGAGGGCCCGTCCGCGGTACAACGGAGTGCAAGAGGTTAACACCTTTTTGATCCTCTAGACAGAGAGGATATTGTGTGACTTTGATGTTATAGTGACATATTTTACTTCCTTTTATAAGCCAAACATCTGTTTCATCTTTTTTACTATAATGAATTTAGAATTTGCTTCAAATTTTCTCATCCTCTCTTCTGTTAATGTTAAGATTGGTCATGTAAGAGATTTCTGGGTGTCAATGTGCACAGCCTTTTGTGCTGTGGTTACCCAGTTAAGTGACAAAGCATATGTTTCTAATTTAGGAGACTATTCTATCTTAAGGTCAGATGTTGGCTTTACATGGATGACTATATTCCTCAACAGAGGTGACAAAATGTCCAACATTTTTCCAGTCCCTGTGTTTGGGTCAGACCAGTGAGATGTGTGGAACCCCATTGTTTAAAATGTCTGTTATTCTCATCAGATAAGACAACGGATGCTTCCACATATCCCATTGGTGACCAGTACAAGTTTTTATGACTAATCTGGAGGATGGATTTCCAAAAAATGTTTGTTCATAAGCTGGATCACATCCGTTCAATTGTCTATAGTACATGGTATAATGATATTGATTTGGAGATTGCCAATCAGTAGGAACTACTTGTAAAATGTTGGGATATCACTTAACATGGTTCAGTTGAGACCAGGTCGAGTGAGTATCAGAATTTCAGTTTGGAAGTCTCATAAACTACTTCGTCAATATGTGGGTAGCCTCTGACAAAATGAACCACCCTTCAACAATGTTACCAATAATAGGATCCTTTTACAGATTTTGATAGATATTCTACTGTTGTTTACCATTTGCAGATTTTAACTGTTACTTTTCCTTCTGACTTTGCCAAGCCCTGTATGTCATTACCTGAAATTACTGATCTACATGCACCTACGTCACCCAAATTTAATTGGAGTACCTTGAGCTTCCAACATTACTTCTGGTAAACACTATATTATTAACATTAGATCAAAGTCTGGTAAATGGAAGATGTCTGCTATTTTCTAATAATTTTCTAATAATTTAATTTTCTGCTAATTTTCTGTATATGTGTAGGAGTGAGTCCACTTATCTGTTTTAGTCTTAATCATGCAGTCCAGTTCTGTCTCAGTGTATATGGCTCATGGGTGCCTCCCCCTCCCAGCGGCCGGTCTTGCCATCACTCAGTTTCCATTGTGGGTGCATTCCCTCCTCGGCCATGGCACCTCCTCCTCCACTGCTGTCCTCCCCCTCCTCCTTCTGGCTTCCTTAATAAAAGACATAATTCATGGGGGGAGTCTCAGGCTCCCATGGGTCAGCCATTACATAAGTAAGTGCAGGTTTTTTCTTTAAATTTTATTTTCCTTTCATACCTAGATTCCCAACACCAATCTGTTAATATCTTGAAATTTAGTACAATGCCAAACAATGTTTACAAGTGATCTAGACCAGCTGAGAGTTTTGTGGAAATAGTTTGCTGTTATTCTAATCTTGGTTTTCACTAAATAACTATATTTTATTTGCCTGAATCAAATCTAAGAGTTTAATCCCTATAAACTAGATTTCATACTTGGATTTAGGTTATAATTAATAATGATGATTTAAACGTTATCCTTTCATCTACATCCAAATCATACCAGATGCAAAAAGATTCTAAACGTTTGCCCAGTGACATAAGAACACACTGCTCCATTATTCATCAGGTGGATATAATTCTGAGTTTTATTGCTTTGACATGAAGTGTGCACTTCGCTTCTGGGTTAGGGTGCAGAGTTGAATAAATAAGGGGATAAGTAATCTTTATTTCTACACTATACTGTGAATTTTAGCTAGAGTAATTGTTTTTATTGCTTTTCACACATATATTCTAAACCCAAATTCTTAAAATGTGTCATAATGTTCTGCAAAGTGGGGGAGTCTCAGCTCAGTGGAATATGGATATGTACAGTTTTGAAAGCAGATCCCGGTGCCCATCTGAAATCTAATTTCAGGTGTATTTTATGCCATAGTTGTTTAAAATAATGCCGTTCCAAGACAGTAAAAAAATGGTTTTACAACTTACATTCAGGCTTATGCTGTGTCTTCGTGTCAGAAAACCCTCCTGCCACTACTAATTTGATTTTTTTCCTCACATACACAGGAGACTTACAGATTTGCTGTTTTTTATTTCTTGTCTTTCTCTCTTTTAGACTTTTAGTGAATGAAACTGCTGGTCACTTATTGTGAAATATGATTTTAGTAGTAGTTTAAAGCATCAGTTATGCATTCTTCAATTCTTGCGAACATGTGCTGACTACAGATGATTCATGAATGCTGCTTGGAGAACTTATGAGCAGTTTGTTGAATCTAGAGTGGCTGGTTAGTACTAACACAGCTTCCTGGCAAAATATGCATGAATTACACAGACCAATATTTGAGCCATGATCAGAAAAGTAAATGGAAAACAACAATATAAGGTATTTTACTTACGTGTGGTCGCTTTGTCCCATCTCTCGATGTCCTTTTGTTTTAAATTATTTTACTGCAGTCACGAAGGAAGGAGGGGTTCGTTAGGCAATGGCTTATTTTTTTCCTTTTTTCTTCAGTAGTGTTTTAAATTACTTTATTTTTATATATTCTCCACCTAGAATTTTCACAACAACACATTCCCTTTTATAATTAGAAATAAATCTACTTATTCTCTCCTCTGCCCATATTAAAGTTGAACCTCTTCACTCTCCAGCTGATTGGGTAGCCTCTGCCTCACTACATCAAAACCCGCTATAGAGCTGGCGTGGGAGGTTTTTCTTTGCCATGTGCACAGTCTTAAAGCTTTCCTTTCAGCCAGAGAGATACTAAACTCCCGAAAATTGTTAGAAAAATTTGAAGGTTGATTTGGAGGTAAATTTATGAATGAATACAATTCTTGTAGTTGACCACAAGATGGAGGGAGTTATTTCTGCACTCAAGGAGGAGGAGACACAGTGACGTTGCTTAAAGGCGTTTCAAGATGGCTTTTTCCCACACATGCGCGCTGAATGCCACATGGCCGCTTCAGTCACGTGCAAATGTGAACACGCAACGTGGCTACAAAGCCTGTTCATAAACTATGCCTTGTTTTTTTTTTTTTTTAAAGAAATTAGAGCGCTGTCTCTTTAATTTAGTTGTAAACATACAACAATAATCTTACAACTTTTACTTAGTGTCCCATTCAACGCTGTTCCTCAAACAGTCTCCACTCAGTAACTTTTAATCATGCTTTAAACAATGTCTTAGCTCATCTAAGGAGACAGCAGGTGAAACAACCCCTCCCCTTTGGTGAAAAACACACACATTCGTCTTTGTTCCCTGCACGGCAAGAAATGCTCTGTTTAAGTTGAATCGCCTAAATATATATATACTATGGGAAAAAGATTAGTAGATATTTACAGCCCCACCGTTATTTTTTAACCCACACATTTATCCCCTCAAGATTCACAGAATCAGCTTGCACGATATGGACAATGCATGCAGAGGTTATTGTGTATTTGAGTGTGTGTCTGTCCCTGCCACACTGAATTTGCATATACTCTTTTCTCTTAGCTTAACTTTATGTCGAGGATACTTTCACTGGGCCACGTCTGGTCACCAATACCAGAGGTATCGTATCATAAAGTTCAGTCCTATACTGATTTTAACAAGCTATCTTTGTTATTATGGACAGTTGCTCACTAGTGAGGTATTTTAAGATCTCATGCTGTACCATAAATTTTTAAAATCATTAATACTTTTACTCACTCAGGGATTAAATCTGAGAGTCTCGTAGTTATTTCTACATTACTCACTCATTGATAAAGTTTGAGATTCTTATAATGTATTAGAGTACCTTATTTATGCTCACTATTGGTGTAAAAAAGTTCTTGCATTGCAAATCTTCCTTATTTATAAAAGCGGCTCTTTGATCTGTCCCTAACATGTGAATGCATGCATGCTTTTGACTTCCTGTGTGTTCTTACAATCATAGAAAATAGCCACAAAATATAATATTAAGTTTTCCAAAAGAATTTAAAAAACAGGACAAAAGACTTACTTTGACTGAATGTAGCAAACAATCCTACAGAGATTTTAGAAGAGGTTCTCTCACCTTCTGATCAGTGGGCCACAGATTGTCTGCAGCACCCAGACAAAGGATTTGTCTCCTTATGATACCCATTTGCCAAATAGTTGGAAAACTGCCCACATCCTCCACCATGACTGTAAAAATTAATTTTCTGGACAGTTAGCAGAATTTTTTCAGTTAACCAGCCAATAATCACAGAAGAAATATTATTTCTCAGCTTAACATTATTGGAACACGCAAGAGTCAACATGGCCACCGATCCCCCCCAGCTCTGTTTTCTGGGCAGGACCCCGAACACAGGAAGTCCCTCCTTTATTAAGGCTCGCCATTTGTGGGCATTACTTTCCCACAATACGTCCAGTGTTTCAAACTGTCCTCTTGGCATCCTTCCTCTCAGCGGCTCCAGATATCTTCCCTTTATGGCTTTATGGCTCCTTTTAGTCCATCTTTAACCCTACACATGCCCATACGTATATGGAAACAAGAACAGAGACTTTTCTTGTGAAGCTATTATATGTGTGTGCATATGTGTGTGTTTGTTAGTGTGTGCATATATGTGTGTGTGTGTGTGTGTGTGTGTGTTATGTGTGTAAGCAACTGGTGTTTATGTGTGAATGGTGAATGTGTGGATATAAGAGATATGTGTATGCAAGCACTTTGTGTAATATCTAAATAACTAACCTCCACTATTTAAAACAATAATTACTGCATCAATGCAGCATGGCATGGAGGCGATCAGCCTGTGTTACTGCTGAGGTGTTATGGAAGCCTAGGTTGCTTTGATAGCGGCCTTCAGCTCATCTGTATTATTGGGTCTGGTATATTTCATCTTCCTCTTGACAATACACCATAGATTCTCTATGGGATTTAGATCAGGAGAGTTTTGGGGGGTTTTTGTACTTATTTTGTACCTGTAGGTAGATTTGTTTTGCAGTCTTGTGACAAGACAAAGACAAAAGAAAGACAAGACAAAAAAAAAGGCTTGTGGACTTATCTGTTGTTGCAAAAAAACATACTAATAAATTACCAAAAAGTAACAATGAGTTGATGTTTGATTTGTTTGCTTTATTATGTCTGAGATACTCATATTTCAAGTGACCATGTCTTAGAAGCTGATTTGGAAATACTAACACCTATACGACTTTATGGAGATGGAGGAGGGCAGGTTAACAGAGGTGAGGGTTTTTGCACATTTTGCTGACAAGGGGAATAGACTTTTTAAGTTTTTTTTGCAAATATTTATTTATTTGAATGGAGGTTTAATATTTTACCTATTGAAAAGCAAGATTTTTTTATATTTTTGCAAAAAAAAAAGTTGTATTTTGAACATATTTATTTTTCAGTGGAAGCTGCATTTTTTGTCATTGACTTTAACATAATTAAAGATGAAGACCATGGTCTCTGTTAGTTGATAATTTTGTAAAACTCTATGGGGTATTAACCATGTCACGAGTGTATAGGTATTAAAATAGATATACCAAACAAGTACAGCAAAATTTGCACAACTATATGTAAATTTCTTTTTTTCATTATTTTGGAGTGCGTTTTCTTTTTTTTTTTTTTAGGGGGGAGGGCACCTGCCCTCCAAAATGTCTGTGCACATCACTGTATATTAGTCTCAACTGGAAACTGGATTTGTTAAAGATTAGCTTAATTTAATGTTTATTTGAAAGGGACATTACATACTAATGAGCATTAATACAAATGTAAATATGCCAGATTTAGCAATAGTGCTAATTTGTATCCGTAATCCCCGGATTACAGGGATTACGGCAGATCCGGCAGATTACGGCAGATTTTGTGATCGGCAGATCACAAAAACACACAAACAATCATACAGGAGCAGAACAACCGCAGTGAAACTGTACAAAGTGGATACGCTAAAGTGCAAGACTTAAGGTGCTACAAACAAAACATTCAAATGTCACACGAGTGAAGTGCTGTGTGTGCGTACACACATATGCACCCAAGCACAGCAACAACAAACAGCAGCAAACAAGAGGTGGGGCATATGTGTGTGATGCATGGGCTCATACTGTATATACAGTCATGTGAAAAAGTTTGGACACCCCTTTAAATATTCGGTTCTTTATTAAGAAATGTTCACATATCTATTTCTAACCTTGTTTTTGTTTTCATTTGCATTTTTTTATTTATTTTAGCCATTTTAAGTGGGAATGAATGTGGAAGTGTCCTAAAAAAGATGGGGGTGTACTAATTTATTCCTCACTATTTGTTTAGAATTATATTTTACAGAAAAATTGAGAAAATACATTCATTTTTAATTGTTTAGTTATATTACATGAATCTCCCAGTATTTTTAACACTGATATTAAATATCCATATGTCCAAATATGTTAAAAAGCAGGCTTATACAGGGTGTCCTAATTTTTTCACATGACTGTACATGCGGATGCCGCAGAGCAACCACTAGTTATGGGTACAGTTTTTGTTGTTCAAAAGCCAATTTTTACAATGAATGTTTAGTGTGGTACATTCTCTGATTGCAGGTGGTATGTTATTCCAGATCTTGGTGCCCCTCACTGAGAGCACAGATTGAGCAAATGTGGTGCACCTGTGGAGGACCTCACAGTCTCTTCTAGTGATTGCTCTGGTGGTTGTGCTGATGACAGTCCTCAGTTTAACATATAATAGTAAATGGTAATAGCCATTTGGTATTTTATAAATTGAACAGGCAAATTTGAGAGTTCTATAATTTTCAAAAGGCAGAAAACTGTGTTTCTTGTAAATGTGACAACAATGCTATGTGGGATCTTTCTTATCAAATGTTTTTATAGCTTTTTTGTATAAGGATTCAATGGGTTTGATTATTGTTACACCAGTGAGTGACCAGTTGGTAAAACAGTAATAGATGTGTGAGATCATAGCATGTAGGAACCTTTTGGCTTTTGACAAACTGTCAGGCATAGTCTAATTTGTTTAAAATTTCTTAGATTGAATTTGATTTTGTTTGAGATTTTTTTGATGTGTTTTTTAAAGGTTAATGGGGAATCTCATTAGATCACCTCAAATGCTCTACTAGCCAAAAACTGGAAGAATACAAAAGAATCAGACCAATGGAATCGAAAAAAAAATAAATAAGTGTGTAAATGAAAAATACTACAGAGCCATTCTCAAAAGTATATTATAGACAAAGAGGTCTGGAAATACTGATGACAGCAAATATATTCTCCAAGACAGATAAACACATCATATACTAGGATCAAATTGTCCATACCAGTGGAGCTTACTAACCAAGGCGTTTAATAGAATTGGTCCCATCTTAAACCTTGGAATGTAAAATTCAAAATTCAGTTTGTGTTTGAGGGGCCCACACACAGTGCTGTACCGGGGGCCCAAAATTTTGTGCTATGCCCCTGCACAAACACATTATAATTCTCATAATATAAGAAGCCACTGAGAGTTACTTTAATTAAAGATTACACAACATACCAAAAATAATTTTTTGTAAGTTGTCTGTTTTTTCAACTGATTTAAGACAATTTTGCACCACTGAATCCAAAAATGACATCCATTTCTCTCGATCAGGTCAGGTTTTTATGCTAAGTTGTAAGCAGTTATACAGCAGTTGTACAGTTGTACTGTAAATTGAATAGTAGACACTGATAAAGGTAAGTACATGTAAATTGAATGTTACATCATCATTGTTCAAAATTCAGAGAATTTCAAGAAATTAACAAGAATTTTGCATCATATAAAGTAAAAATACCCGTACGTGTAAACAAAAACGTAAAAAAAAACATGTGGCCATAGTTCAAAAAGTTGACCTGATTGAGCAAAACCAATGTGATTTTTGGATTCAGCACATCAAAAATGTCCTAAATCAGCTAAAAAAAACTTAGACAATAATATGGGTGTTGACCAATGATCAGAACACCACCGAAGTGGAGCGATACATGTCCGGTGAAGCACCCAACTGCAGTTATCGGGGAATCTAGTAACTTCTGGAATCCCCATTGTCTACTCAGATTGCTCTGTTGAAAATAACTGATGTATAATGGTTGTTGATACTTTTTTTGTTGTTCATTTTTGGATATTTACAGTAGAAATGGAAATTAAAACAAATGTCTTCATTTCCTTGATATGATTGATAGAGCACCTTCTTCCTTTTTTTAAGAGAACAGATGTTCTATTCAACTACATGCTCTTTCTGTTTTGTCTCGTGTGTAAATGCCAATATATTTGCACCATACTTGCGTGGAAATTAGTAAGTACTGCAAACTATATTAGGCCTCGGTATGAGATAACTATGAACTAAAGGCAAAGTTTATACATATGTAGGCTCATCTCATCTGAATGTTTTGTTGTTTGCTTTTTTTGTTGTTATGCACTTGCAAAACAGATTTGTGCAATGTTTTAGGGTCCCATATATATGTCAAATGCAACCTCCGGCAGAACAGGAATAATAACTCCTTCAGGCGGGACAGACTTCAGTGCAAGATGGTTAATTTACAAAAAAGCAGATAAATGCAGCTCAAGGGCTGGCAAACACAGAGGAGCAGATAATGCTAAACAGATGATAACAAAGGACCGGAGGGAAACACTGCAATAATACCACAAACAACTGAGAGACAAACCAATAAATAAAGGGTAACTGATAATTAACTTACGCAGGACAGGTGGGGACATATTGAGAGCTAATTGATTACACATGACACAGGCTACACGTGTGGGAAAACAATGAGGAAGACTAGAAAACACAGCTGAACCAAGAAACTCAGCTCAGACGAAGAAGGCTAGTGAACGGCGAACCCAGATGATGATGGAGGCTGGCAAGCGGCGACCCTGGAACTCCATCCCCACTGCAGTCACCTCAAATAGGGAGGAAAAAACACAGGTGGTGCCAGGAGTAAGGCAAGACTCTTTAAGTATAGATGTTAAAAATACTTAAAAAAAAAAGTACTTGCCTTAACTCCCGCTCCACTGCTAGTGAGGACCTCGATGAATCAGTTGATCCAGTGGCAGCAGTCTCAAGACTCGCTGGCGGAGCTGATGTGACGGCCTCTGGAGACGCTGGCGGAGCAGCTGAAGAGACGGTCTGCTGAGCAGCGGGTGCCGACATTGGGGAGGAGAGGAGGACAGCAACAGCAGATGAGGAACACTGAAAAGGAACTGGCAGGAGGGCCAGCATAACACTCGGAGGCAAAGAAGCTGAGGGGACAGCCAATGCGGAGTTAGACGACGAGGAGGCTGCTGCTGGAACTCTCTGGAGTGGCAAAGGAGCAGTTGCTGGGGAAGTGAGGCTGGATCCCTGCTCTACTGTCGCTGAAGTTCACACTGCCGCTGGGGCTGCCAGAGGAAAATCACTGCTCCATGTGGCAGTGGAGCACACCTGGTGGGGAGCAGCTGGGAGGCGGCGAGGAGCTGGCATCGGGAAATGGCGAGAAGCGGAGGCTGGAGCTGGTGGTAGGTTGGCTCTACAGGCTGGGGTATACATCTATTACTGCTGCCGCACCATCCAGGAACTTAAGGGCTGCACAGGAGTGTGGGAAGTATGGGCATCTGAAATATAGTCCTCCGCCAACCCCGCAGCCCAACACTCTTCTTCATCCGGGCCGTATAAACTAAAGTCTGTACTCAAAGAGTCTCATGGTGGCATTATTCTGTCAGATGCAACCTCAGGCAGAACAGGATTAATGACTCCTTCAGGCAGGACAGATTTCAGTGCAAGATGGTTTATTTACAAAGCAGATAATTGCAGCTTGAGGGCTGTCAAACACAGAGAAGCAGATAATGTTAAACAGACAATAATGAAGGACTGGAGGGAAACACTGCAATAATGCCACAAACAACTGAGAGACAAACGAACATATAAAGGGTAACTGATAATTAACTGATGCAGAACAGGTGGGGACAAATCAAAAGCTAACTGGTTACATGTGACACAGACTACAGGCATGGGAAAACAATGGGGGAGACTAGAAAATATAGCTGAACCAAGAAACTAAGGATAACCCAACAAACTAATGATAACAGAATAAAGGTGCAAACAGTTCAAAAACAACAGAAGGCATGGACATGGTGTCCAGATCATGACAATATAAGCTTAAATGCACACCAATGCCTTGAAGGCTTTTAAACCCCTTATCCAATAGAAACTTGTTTTAGTCATCTTTTACTAACGGAAGTTTAAAAGTAACACTCTGGTGATAATCAAGTGGTTTTTTGGGTTTTTTTTTCCTTGTTAACATGTCTCCAAGATGTTTTTTTTTTTTTAATGACTTACAAGACGTATCAGGAGCAAAATCACTCATAAGTGTCAGGAACCGAGCCGACTTGGTTTCCCACAGCTCGGTCCTGGCCTCTCTGTGGGTACGTGCCACGTTGTAGGTATATTTGTATGTATTTCTGTGTGCTCTGCCGTACCCATAGCCACTGCTTTCTGGCCGGCAGCGGTGAGGCAACCTCTTGCGCTCACACTGGAGTGAGCGCTGTCTGCCGGTCGGCCCACACCCCCTCTCTATTGCTGCCAGCTGTTCCCACTCCCGTGTGCCATCTCCCCGCTCCTCACCCAGGTGTGCTCAGTTTGTGAATCCAGCAATGCATGTACTTAAGGAACCTTTTTCCAGTCATGCATTGCTGGGTCATTGTGCTTCATGTGGTCGTCTTTTGTCAATTGAAGCCAAGGTCAATGAAAGATTGTGTTCCCTCAGAGCGTTATTTGGACTACTCAGACTGCCCTGACTCCGTGAGTAAAAACTGTCAGCGTTTCTGTGCGCAGTTGTGCTGCTATGCTTTATTGTAGCGTTTCCCCCCGTGCAGCACACCTGCTACGCTTTGGCTGTTGCCCGGTTTTATTCCTCCCGTGTCTGTTGGGTGTTCTGGAGGACTCTTGATTACTCTGAGGGCTAATATCTGTTGGAACTGTTGATCTGTGTCTAATAAATGTGTGTGGTGTAACCTGCACCTAAATCCCCGTCCTTTTTCCCCGTCCTCCGTGCGCTGTGGAAAAGCGCACGAGGAGCTCATGACAATAAGTGTCATGTCTGTTTTTCTACTGCAAAATTTCAGTTCAGCTCCTCCCCCTTCTTAAAGGTGAGTTTAGATTGTCCATAATTGTGATGTCACAATAACAGGGAACCAATCAGGACTAAGCACTGGATATGGCCTCGGGGGAAGAGGGTGGAACTAAAGAGTCAATTTGGCGTCCAGTGTCAGTTAGCACCTGTGGTCAGCTGCTTTGAAAATGAGACCGAAATTAAGATGAGTTTTACCATTAAACTACTTTTAAGGACTCATGCAGTTTCAACCATTATACTGAGCCACCGTGCATACAACTGGGCAAGATGTTCAACCGGCAAGTCTGTATTTTATCAAGGGATTTATTCTGTTTCTGTAATGTAGCGCTAGCTGCCATTAACCTTTAAATGTGCTGATACTGTATTCTACTAATGGTACGATTTTACGTACAGTAAAGCCTTGCGTCGTATAGGGCATGTGCTAGAGAGAAAATGACCGACAAATATCTAGATAAGCCTGGATATAATAAAATGCTACATGTGTTGATTTGTTGGTTCAGACTTTTTTGGAGGAATGCTGCTGCATGTGAAAGAGAGGAGGAGTAAAGTGATGTTATCAGATGTGGTCGTCTGATAGTTTTGCCCCGATGCAGCACAGCAAAATAAAATGCTTTTGGAGTGTGATGAGATCGTGCAGAGAAGATTGTGCACAGAATGAGTGTGTATTGTTGTTTGGTAATTGCGGAGAGGACCAGCGCTGCATTGTCTCCATATGTCCACTCTCCAGTTACCGTCCAGAGCTGCCTCTTTGCTGTGTTTCATGCTGCCCTGGTGCATGTGTGGTTGTATGTGATATACAGTTGATCTGGTCATTCCTCTGAACAGTAATGGTGGTGTTGACTTATAAAGTTTTTGATAATATAGGCACACGAGCACCAGTGGAGACTTGTGCACTGCTTTTGGGGAGAGGGCAATGGTGACGGTCGTTGTACACGCCATGCCACTTTGCTGTGGTACTCATGTGCTCTCCAAGTGCTAGAATCAGAATCAGAATCAGGTTTATTGCCATTGTTCATGTAGTACACAAACTAGGAATTTGTCTCGGTACAATGCTGCAACATTAAACATGATAAGATAAGAGAAATAAACTATACATGTAATAAAGTGTAGGATAAGATTAAGTGATACTGGTCAACAGTTAAAATATATATTAGCCAGCAGCAGATACTGTGGAGAACTATATAGTGCAGTCGGTAATGCAGGAAGAAAACAGTGATGATTGACATGAGTCTGGTTGAGCTGCTGTACATGGTGCACGAGAGTCACTTAGTGTTCAGCAGTCTAATGGCAGAGGGGAAGAAGCTGTTCATGTGATGGGAGGTTTTAGTCTGGATGGACCGAAGTCTTCTACCAGAGGGGAGGGGGGCAAACAGTACGTGACCAGGGTGTGAGGGATCGGCTATGATCCGGCCAGCACGCCTCCGGGTCCTGGAGATGTACAGATCCTGGAGAGATGGGAGCTTGCAGCCGATCACCTTCTCAGCAGTGCGCACGACGCGCTGCAGCCTTAGTCTGTCCCTGGCAGTGGCTCCTGCGTACCACACGGTTATGGAGGTGGTGAGGATGGACTCGATGATGGCTGTGTAGAACTGCACTAACATCTTGGTGGGTAGCTTGAGCTTCCTCAGCTGCCGCAGGAAGAACATCCTCTGCTGGGCTTTTTTGATGAGTGAGCTGATGGTCAGCTCCCATTTGAGGTCCCTGGTGATGGTAGTGCCTAGGAAGCGGAAGGAATCAGCAGTGGTGATGGGAGAGCCTGAGAGGGTGAGGGGGGGCAGAGAAGTAGTGACTTTCCTGAAGTCTACAATCATCTCCACTGTCTTCAGAGCGTTCAGCTGCAGGTTGTTATTGCTGCACCAGGACGCCAGCTGGGCCACCTCTCTCCTGTAGGCGGACTCGTCGCCGTTGGAGATGAGCCCGATGAGGGTGGTGTCGTCCGCAAACTTGATCAACTTGACAGACTGGTGGCTGGAGGTGCAGGAGTTGGTGTAAAGGGAGAAGAGTAGGGGGGAAAGTACACAGCCCTGGGGTGATCCGGTGCTGATGCTAGTATAGTCTGAGACAGTCTTTCCCAGCCGCACATGCTGCCTCCGGTCCGTCAGGAAGTCGATGATCCACCTGCAGAGGGAGTCAGGCACGTTGAGCAGGGACAGCTTGTCCCGGAGCAGAGCGGGGCGGATGGTGTTGAATGCGGAGCTGAAGTCCACAAACAGGATCCTGGCGTAGGTTCCCGGGGAGTCCAGGTGCTGCAGGATGGAGTGGAGGGCCAGGTTGACTGCATCGTCTACAGACCTGTTGGCTCGGTAGGCAAACTGCAGCGGGTCCAGGAGAGGGGTGGTGATGGACTTGAGGTGGGACAGGACCAGGCGCTCAAAGGACTTCATGACTACAGAGGTGAGCGCTACAGGTCTGTAGTCATTAAGTCCAGTGATCCGTGGCTTCTTGGGGACAGGGATGATGGTGGAGGATTTGAGGCAGGATGGCACGCTAAGTGGTTGTTTGGACACTCCACAGTCACGACAGCATTGTACTGCAATTTCTTCAACATTAGATCTTCAATATTATCATTTTCTGGTCAAATTTGCCAGCTTGCAGACTTGTGTGTGGTCCTTGAAGAGAGGCAGAACATCAGCGTCCTCATGGGTGGGATGTGGGTGGGCCTAACTAGAATATTTATAGATCCCAACATTTGAAAGAGGAGGAAAATTGAAAGGATTTGCACATGGAATTGTAAGACAAGTTTTTTTTTTGTTTTTTTTTTGTGGAAAAAAAGGGTTTGAGATACCATTTCAGAGAATGTATATTGTTGTTTTTTTTTTCACCGCTTAGCCTCTAAAAGCTGAAGGGGTATTGTTATCATCCTGCCAGGCAGATGGGCGGCAGCAGTGTTGGCTGCATTGGTGCCATCAACACCTACCTTGTGAATGGGATAACTAGAAAAAGAAATGATGTGGGCCTTTCAAATTGATACCATGGGTGTATCTATAAAAAAAATCTCAGGAGTTCAAATTTGGAAGAGAGGTCAGAGGTCAATTTTCCCCAGATCTTATGAACGCTGTGACGATGGAGTTTCACCACTGGTATGAACCTCTTTAATTAGATATTATATGTGTAAGGGAATTTATAATTTTCAAATGTTAAAATGTATTCTAATGTATAAAAATACACACAGAGTGGGAAGTTGTACAGACGTGGACAAAATTGTTGGTACCCCTCTGTTAATGAAAGAAAAACCCACAATGGCTACAGAAATAACTTGAATCTGACAAAAGTGGTAATAAATATAAATTCTATGAAAATTAACCAATGAAAATCAGACAATGCTTTTGAATTGTGGTTCAAGAGAATTATTTTAAAAAACAAACTCATGAAACAGGCCTGGACAAAAATGATGGTACCCTTAACTTAATATTTTGTTGCACAACCTTTTGAGGCAATCACTGCAAACAAATGATTTCTGTAACTGTCAATGAGGCTTCTGCACCTCTCAGCAGGTATTTTGGCCCACTCCTCATGAGCAAACTGCTCCAGTTGTCTCAGGTTTGAAGGGTGCCTTCTCCAGATGGCATGTTTTAGCTCCTTCCACAGATGTTCAATAGGATTTAGATCAGGGCTCATAGAAGGCCACTTTAGAATAGTCCAATGTTATGCTCTTAGCCATTCTTGGGTGTTTTTAGCTGTGTGTTTTGGGTCATTATCCTGTTGCAAGACCCATGACCTGCGAATGAGACCAAGCTGTCTGACACTGGGCAGCACATTTCTCTCTAGAATACCTTGATAGTCTTGAGATTTCATTGTACCCTGCACAGATTCAAGACACCCTGTGCCAGATGCAGCAAAGCAGCCCCAGAACATAACAGAACCTTCTCCATGTTTCACAGTAGGGACAGTGTTCTTTTCTTGCTATGCTTCATTTTTGCGTCTGTGAACATAGAGCTGATGTGCCTTGCCAGAAAGTTCCACTTTTGTTTCGTCTGTCCATACAACATTCTCCCAGAAGCTTTGTGGCTTGTCAGCATGCAGTTTGGCAAATTCCAGTCTGGCTTTTTTATGATTTGTTTTCAACAGTGGTGTCCTCCTTGGTTGTCTCCCATGAAGTCCACTTTGGCTCAAACAACGACGGATGGTGCGATCTGACACTGATGTACCTTGACCTTGGAGTTCAACATGAATGTGTTTAGAGGTTGTTCTGGGCTCTTTTGTTACCATTCGTATTATCCGTCTCCTCCTGCGGCCACGTCCAGGGAGGTTGGCTACAGTCCCGTGGATCTTAAATTTCTGAATAATATGTGCAACTGTAGTCACAGGAACATCAAGCTGCTTGGAAATGGTCTTATAGCCTTTACCTTTAATATGCTTGTCTATAATTTTCTTTCTAATCTCCTGAGACAACTCTCTCCTTTGCTTCCTCTGGTCCGTGTTTAGTGTGGTACACACCATGTCAACAAACAGCACAGTGACTATTTGTCACCCTTTAAATAGGCCGACTGACTGATTAGAAGTTTGTAGACACCTGTAATGTTAATTAGAGGACACATCTTGGTTGAACATGTCCCTATGGTCACATTATTTTCAATCTTTTCTAGGGGTACCGTCATTTTTGTCCAGGCCTGTTTCACGAGTTTGATTTTTAAAATAATTCTGTTGAACCACAATTCAAAAGCATTGTCTGATTTTCATTGGTTAATTTTCATAGAATTTTTATTTATTACCACTTTTGTCAGATTCAAGTTATTTCTGTGACCATTGTGGGTTTTTCTTTTATTAAGGGGGGGTACCAACAATTTTGTCCACGTCTGTAAATGGGATTTATTTGTGCGCTGGATATCGGTTTTTCTGGGTGAGTTGAAGTCCACCTGTGAGATAAAGAGTTAATGTTAATAATTAAGTCAACTATGTGAGGCAAATAAATAAAAAAAACATTTACCTTTGCCAGCATATTTCTTAGTGGTGTCTCGAGTAAAAGATTCCCCAGGGGCTTGAGTGCCTAACAAAGGGTGCCAGGAGGAAAAAGTATGCAATAGATGAGTAGAGGGGGAATTTGGTGGTGGATTTAAATGTAAATAATGGTTTATATTATTTATTGTACTTGTTTGTGTTTACTGTGGTTAATGTCATGTTTATTGCTTGGTATTATGCGCCATCTAGTGGCCGTTTTGGTTAACTTATTTAAGACGGAAGAAGAAGAACTTGGACAGGAAGTTGTTGGGAAAAAACAGCCCCACTGTGATACACGGCAGCTCCACTTTCCTGGTCTTCTTTATTCATTTGTGTTTGTTAAAGCATCATCTGTAAGTATTTTATAGTGGAAATAATTAGTCACCACATACGTTGTCTTCGGTTTGGTAGTCTAGCGTTTTTGGTGCACTATTTCACATTGAAAATCGTATGTTAATGTTTATACTGGTGCTAAGCTAACGGCTGCTATTCTGTGCTATGATTATTATTTTAGCCCAAATTGACATGTGTATGTCTTGTTTTTCTGTACTGTTACAGTTTAACAAATTAAAGATTCAGTAAACTACACTGAGCGTCTTCTGGAGTTCGAGAAGTTTCTGGATCTGTGTTTAGCTGTTTGGATAGCTAGATCAGCTTCTAGCAAGGCCATTTACAGTACTATTTATGGGTGTTTATTTATTATGTGGGATTTTGTAAATATTGTGTAAATACTATTTATATGTTTAATGAATATTTTAAGGTATTATTGAGTATATGTAAAATGTGGATATTTATTGGCTTACCTGTGGACATTGGTATGTTCTAATCAGGTTAATTATCTCAATGGGTATATCAGCACGTGATTTTTATTTGGTTGTTGTTGGGTGTTGTATGTTTTTAGACTGGAGTTGTTTGCCTGCACAGTATCTGAAATAAATGGAAAAAGTGCTTGTTGCAAATTCTTTAAGTCTAGCTCTTCTGTGACACGCGTCTTGACTGCTCGGCTGTATGACAAATGGTGTCAGAAGAAAAAGCGGAAAGTGTTGTTAAAAGCTGAGGAGTGACAACACTGTATAGAACAAGCAATGGCTAAAAGAAGCAACAGGAGCAGTTAGAGGACTGTGAATCAGGTATGTCAACTGAGGTGTAGGGGGCCAGCTAAATGGACAAGCTGGAAGAATTAACAAGCTTAGTGAAGTCATTAGTTTGTTCACAGACATCCAGAGATCGTCAATTAGAGGAAGAAGCCTCTCTCCAGGAGCAAAGATGGCGGAGTATGCAGCATTAGTTTCACCAGATACAGTCTCAGGTGATGGAGTTGAGAGAGGGGTATGAGAGCCGGGCTGAACTCAATGGTGAGAATTGTGGTCTATATTAATCATATATCCCATAACCTACATATGTTTAAGCATGTGAGAGTGTTTAGTGATTACATATGTAAAGCGACTTCACACCTCAGAACAGGACAAAGGGTCTCAACCGCCAGTGAAGATCAAAGAGCATCCCAGGCGCTGCGGTGGAGACCGGATGGGTTGCCCTGACCCCCCAGGGCCAGGTGGAGGAGTACGAAGACAAAAGAAGGGATTAAGATAGTGAGGGATGTCAGCTTTTGATATGCATGTCTTTTGTTATGTGTGAGTATAAGTTCGTAGAGCCGAAGGTGTTCGTTCTCTTACTTCTTCTGCTGCTGCACCTAGATGAGACTTGTTAGAGGAGCTGATAATAAACTTTGGTTTATGAATCACATCGCCTCGTTATTTCAAGCTCCTCTACACTGGTGACCCTGACGCGAGATGGACCAGAGGCGTTCCCCCGCGATCGACTCATCTGTGGCGACCCAGGCAGACGCCGACGCCCATGCAGACAGGGGAACAGATGGACGACATTCCCCCACGGCAGAAGTGATAGAGAGGGCTCAACCGAGCACCAGCGCCACGGAGAGAGCCGAAGCAAGGCACTCTCACCCTGCGGACACATCAGTGACGGTCCACACAAACGCCGTCACCGTCAAGCTGCCGGACTTCTGGCAGGAAGACCCCGCCTCGTGGTTTCAGCAAGCTGAAGCCCAGTTTGCACTTGCGGGCATCACGGCTGACGAGACAAAGTTCTATCACATCGTCGCCAAACTCAATGCCGCCACTTCGAGATGTGCGCGGAGCATAATCCAGCGGCCGCCGGCCCAGGACAAATATAAAGAACTGAAAGCGACCATCGTGGCAAATTACGCCCCCCTCAGCCGAGGAGAGAGCTGAGAGGATCCTGGCGGTCTACGGCCACAGAGGATGCAGACCCAAGGCCCTCATGGAGGACTTGCTGCAACTTAAAGAAGAGGACAATGACAACTTCCTCTTCCATTTCATATTCCTCAGTACGCTGCCGCCACACATGAGAGGGACGCTTGCCAACATGCGATGCAGCACCCAGCAAGACTTCCGCACGCTGGCTCACGAAGCTCAGCGGCTCGTCAACGCCTGCAAGGAGCAGACATCAACAGCAGCATCCGCAGACCTCAACGCTGATGTCCGGAGCCATGAGGAGCCACAAACCACCGAGCAGAATCAGCCCACGGTGACAGCGACACGGCCAAGACGTAACAGACAGAGCGACGTTTGTTATTACCACCACCGCTTCGCCGAGAAGGCTTACAAATGCGTTCCCCCCCGCAAATTCACAATTTCGGGAAAACGCCCAAGCCGAGAGCTGTTAACAGCGGCGGTTCTCGGCGAAAAAAGCAAGCTTTTATATGTGACGGACGGACACACCGGCAAGCAGTTCCTTATTGACATGGGAGCTCAACTAAGTTTTGTCATGCCCTCCCAAGCAGACCGGGCCATGGGCCCCCGGGGCAATGGAGCGGTGGCAGCCAACGGCTCCATCATTGACACTTTTGGCGAAAAGAGCCTGCCCCTCTGCATCCACGGCCGCAACTACAGATGGACATTTGTTGTAGCGGCGGTGAGTTTTAACTTGTTGGGCGCAGATTTTTTGTGTGCACATGGGTTATTAGTTGATCTAGCAAACAGACGCTTGGTTAATGCACTGTCCTTTGCTTCTATTCCCTGCTCAGCTCGAATTTCTCCACCACCCGTGCAGGCTAGCGTCACCACAGCAGGAGGTAAGTTTGATCAACTCCTCACCCAATTTCCAGCACTCACAATTCCCAAATTCTCAGCCACAGTGGCTAAACACGGGGTCGAACACTTTATTCCCACAACGGGCCCACCCGTATTCGCCAAAGCTCGGCGCTTAGACGCGACCAAGCTCGCCATAGCTCGGGACGAGTTTACCACCCTTGAAAAATTAGGCATTATCAGACGCTCGAAAAGCCCCTGGGCATCACCACTTCACATGGTCCCGAAATCCGACGGTTCTTGGAGGCCGTGCAGCGATTACCGCAGATTAAACAATGCGACAGCGCATGACCGCTACCCAATTCCTCACATTCAAGACTTTTCACTACATCTGGCGAGTGCGCGCATTTTTTCAAAAATAGACCTAGTCTGCGGTTATCATCAAGTCCCAGTTCGAGCAGAGGACATTCCTAAAACAGCTGTAATAACCCCCTTCGGTCTTTTTGAATTTTTGCGGATGCCTTTCGGCCTCAAAGGGGCTGCTCAAACCTTTCAGCGGATGATGGACGCAGTATTACGCGACCTCCCTTTCGTGTTCGTCTACCTCGACGATATGCTGGTAGCCAGCTCGTCTGAGGAAGAACACGAACAGCATCTCACTATGGTTTTTCAGAGACTAGAAGAGCACGGGTTAATAATCAATCCAGCCAAATGCAAATTCGGCGTGTCACAAATTGATTTTTTAGGACACAGAGTTTCTCCGATGGGGGCAGTCCCACTGCCAGACAAAGTTCACGCAGTAAAAAGTTTCCCACGGCCACAAACGGTCAAATTGCTGCAAGAATTTTTGGGAATGGTTTATTTTTACAACCGTTTCCTCCCCCACGCAGCTCAGCTCATGCAGCCCCTATATGACGCGCTCAGAACACAAAAACCTTCCAACGCGGTCGAATGGACCCCGGAACGCGAACGCGCCTTCGCGGAAGTAAAAAGTGCCCTAGCTAATGCCACATTGTTGGTTCACCCCGATCCCTCGGCCCGCATTGCGCTAACCACAGACGCTTCAGACCTGGCCATAGGGGCAGTTGTAGAACAACATGTCAGCGGAATCTGGCAACCTTTGGCATTCTTCAGCAAATCGCTAAACCAAACTGAGCGTAAATACAGCACTTTTGACAGAGAGCTGCTAGCGCTTCATTTATCCATCCGCCACTTCCAGTTCTGGTTGGAAGGGCGGCGTTTCACGGCTTTAATAGACCACAAACCGCTCACCTTTGCGATGACTAAAATTTCCGAACCATGGTCAGGCAGGCAGCAAAGACAGCTAGCTGCGATTTCAGAGTTCACCACAGACATTCGACATGTGGCAGGCAAACTTAACGTAGTAGCAGACTGCCTCTCTCGCGCTGTGACATCGCCAGAGCGCGAGGAGACAGATTATACTACATCAGCCGCAGAACTCTTCGCCAACGCGGACACATACGCAGCACCAATCCACGCAGGGATAGATTATGCAGCCATGGCAGAGGAGCAAAGTAGTGACGCGGACGTGCGCGCACTCCTGTCTGGACCAACAGGGTTAAGGCTGGAGGAAAGAGGTTTACGCGACAGTGTGCCCCCCCTAATATGCGACATCTCAACCGGCCGACCTCGCCCGCTAGTCCCAGCTGCATGGCGCCGCCGTATTTTCGACTCAATTCACTCCCTCGCGCACCCAGGTGTGCGCGCTTCGGTTAAAATGGTCGCCGAAAAGTTTGTGTGGCCTGGCCTGCGCAAAAACGTAAAAGAATGGGCAAAGACTTGCATTTCTTGTCAGCGCGCCAAAGTACGCAAACACACAAAAGCCCCTCTGGAGCCTTTTCGAATCCCTGCTAGAAGGTTCGACCACGTTCATGTCAACCTCGTGGGGCCGCTACCTTCCTCCCAAGGTTTCACACATCTGTTAACAATGATAGACCGCACCACGCGCTGGCCGGAGGCAGTCCCTCTGGCGTCAACCACAGCGGAGGAAGTCACTCGCGTTTTTTTGACAAACTGGGTGGCACGTTTCGGCGTTCCATCAGACATCACGTCCGATAGGGGGCCTCAATTTGTCTCGGAGCTTTGGTCAGCCATGTCCAGCAGCTTAGGGGCGATAATTCACCGCACCACCGCTTATCACCCTCAGGCTAATGGGTTATGCGAGTGTTTTCACAGATCTTTAAAGGCCGCCCTCAGAGCCTCACTAACGGATACAAATTGGGTAAATAAACTTCCCTGGGTTTTATTGGGGTTGCGTGCTGCGCCCAAAGAGGATCTAGACGCCTCCCCAGCAGAATTAGTTTTTGCACAACCTCTCAGGCTTCCAGGTGAATTTTTACCAGAGAACCCAGAGCCAGGGCATCTTCCTGCCCCGAGGTTTTTAGGCAGCAACGGACCGGACTCTCTCCCCGGACCGACACATCACTCTTTTCCACGGGTTTTTGTCCCCCAAGCTTTAAAAAACGCTGAATTCGTTTTTGTTAGGCATGAAGCTTTAAAACCAACCTTCCGCCCACCATACGATGGGCCATTCAGAGTACTGGAACCTGGTGATAAACATTTTGTGCTTGATTTTGGGGATAGAAAAGAAACAGTCAGCATTGACAGACTTAAACCTGCCTTCTTGTTGAGAGACGAGCCTGCACGGTTGGCGAGAGCACCTCGGCGGGGTAGACCCCCCAAGAGAAAAGACTCAGCCCCCCTGCAGGGAACAAATAATCACTCTCCTCCCCAAGCTGCAGATTCCTTACAGGAAGGTCCCACCAGGACGCCCAAGCGGACCCACAGCAGATTCGGGAGAAGATTAAAACCCAGACGGCACAGGGACTGATGCAAACTACTCAACAGTTGTTCACTAATTGTGCTGTAACAGTTTAGGACTGACTTGTGATATTACTATGCTGTTATGACTACCACTGAACTTTCTTAGGAGCATGGCTGCTGGAAAGTTTCTTCTGTGTCAAGAGGTGTAGCAGTTAGTATGTCATAATAATTATCTTAAACTGTCAATTTTTCTATTGTCCTTTTCTTAGTTGTTTGGGGGGGCTGTGGTCTATATTAATCATATATCCCATAACCTACATATGTTTAAGCATGTGAGAGTGTTTAGTGATTACATATGTAAAGCGACTTCACACCTCAGAACAGGACAAAGGGTCTCAACCGCCAGTGAAGATCAAAGAGCATCCCAGGCGCTGCGGTGGAGACCGGATGGGTTGCCCTGACCCCCCAGGGCCAGGTGGAGGAGTACGAAGACAAAAGAAGGGATTAAGATAGTGAGGGATGTCAGCTTTTGATATGCATGTCTTTTGTTATGTGCGAGTATAAGTTCGTAGAGCCGAAGGTGTTCGTTCTCTTACTTCTTCTGCTGCCGCACCTAGATGAGACTTGTTAGAGGAGCTGATAATAAACTTTGGTTTATGAATCACATCGCCTCGTTATTTCAAGCTCCTCTACAAGAATGACGCTTCGGGTGAAGACTCCAGGGTGACGGCTAGTCGGGTCGGCCCACAGGAGGAGCTACTGCTGCAGGTGCAACCAAGGACAACACACACGCACCGTGAGCCCAGGCTGAACCCGCTCTCTTCCGAGGATGATATTGAACATTATCTGGCAACATTTGAAAGAATTGCTACGGTCTGCCGCTGGCGAAAGGAAGAGTGGGCTATTCAACTGGTTCCTCTGCTCACAGATAAAGCACATAGTGCATATGTGCCTATGGACATGTCAGACACAGAAGATTATGAAAAAGTGAAGGAAGCAGTTTTAATGAAATATGAAATGACAGCCGACGCTGGGATAGGCTCCACCCCCCCCCCCCGCCCCCGCAACCCAAAAAGGATTAAGCGGAAGAAGATGAATGAATGAATGAACCTATAGAAGAAGATTTTGTTCCCTGGACGTTCATCAGGATGAAACCCCCCGTGAACTTTATGTTTGTTTGAAAGACCTGTTTAATAAATGGGCTAAACCAGAGACCTCAACGATAAGAGACATTTCTTAACTGATGATTCTGAAGCAATTTCTGCGGATGGTGGACCCAGAACTGGAAGTCTGGATACAAGAGCGGGACCTAAACATTGCAGAGGGCGCTGCTCGGCTTGCAGAAGTTTTCCTGTCAGCCAGGTCTGGGAGCAGAAGACCTGCTTTCAGCCGTGACGGCTACTTCACCACACAGAGTAAGTCTAATGGGGGTGAAAGGGGTAGTCAAGCTCAAATTAGACCTTATTCCAGTTCCAGTCAGTTCACAAATAGTAAACACAATATTCGTAAAAAGTCACGTTTTTTTCTCTAGGCATGATATCCACTGCTACCAGTGCAATGAAATCGGTCACACTCGGTATACATGTCCAGCTTTGAAGCAAAGTAAGCCTTCTCTTTTATGTTCAGTCCCAAGACTCACCCTCTCAGCCCCAGTTCGGAGAGAGGTATATATAACATCAGTTTTGCTTAATGGTCAGTATGAAGAGGCCGTTTTGGATTCGGGTTGTTTTCAGACTGTTGGTCTGTCCAGTTTGGTCCCTAGAGATCTGTGGAGTGAGACTACAGTGAATATTAGTTGTGTACATGGGGAAAAGAAGTTGTACCCGACCGCTGAGGTCTATTTAATGGTGGGTGGCCAAACTTATCTCCTTTCTGTAGCTCTTCTGCCTGATTTGCCATATTCAGTTATTCTTGGCAATGATGTTCCAACTTTGTTGGATATCATACAACAGGTGAGGGACAAACGGCAAACTGAGGAGGAACAGGTATATGGTGCTAATGAACAGAGGCTAAATGTACCTGTTGAGAGGGAATGTAATATGGTCACAACTAGAGCCCAGAGGGCTGGAAATGTTCTCCAAGAGCTACCTTTTTATGACTCTGGGCTGGAGGTGGGCCCAATTAAGCAGCCAAAATCTAAGGCCCAGAGAAGAAGGGACAAGGTTTTAGTTACAGCTAAGAACCTGGGTGAGGAAGTAACACAGCTAAGCCAGTCAGTAGACTTTGACATTCCTTCTGACATAACCGCATTGCAGAAAGCTGACCATTGCTAAAACCCTGGTTTGATAAAGTCTCTGAAATTGAGGGTGTGAAACAGGGCAGAGTAGACTGTTTGGTTGAGGCCTCTTATGTGATCAAAAATGGCATTTTGTATCAGCATCAGGGGGAAGTTATGGCTATAGCTTTGCCACAAGGCCTCACACAGAAAGTTATGGAGCTAGGATATGCTATTCCTTGGGCAGCTCATCCTGCATTCCAAAAAACACTTCAAAGAATTGCTAGAAGGTTTGTGTGGCCGGGAATGTACACTCAGGTTAAGGAGTTCTGTGCTTCATGTGAAACGTGTCAATTTACATCACCTGGGGAGTAGCCCGTGCCCAACTTCAGCCATTACTGGTCACTGAAACATGGATGGATATAGTTGCCCCCCTAAAGAGAAGCTCCTCTGGTAGTAGGTACATTTTAGTCATTTGTGACTATGCCACGCATTACCCAGAAGCCTTCCCATTGAGATCTATTAAAGCTCAGCAGATTGCCAACTTTCTCATACAGTTATTTTCAAGGGTAGGCATACCTAGAGAGGTCCTTACAGACTGTGGATCAAATTTCTGGTCTAAGCTGTTGCAGCAAGTATATAAGCTGTTGGGTATAAAGGGTATTAAGACCACCCCATATCACCCTCAGACAGACGGACTGGTTGAGAGATTTAACCAAACTCTGAAGAACATGCTGCGGAAGTTTGTTTCCAGTAAAGGCTCTGACTGGGATCAATGGGCGTCATATTTGTTGTTTACCTATCGGGAGGTTCCCCAGGCTTCAACAGGATTCTCACCCTTTGAGCTACTTTATGGTCGTCAGGTGAGGGGTCCACTGGACTTGTTGAAGGAGCACTGGGAGAGTCCACCTAATGATCAGGACAATGTGATGTTTTATATGGTAAAAATGAGAGAGAGGCTGGACCAGATGACTGCTTTGGCTCAGGACCACATAAGGATGGCACAGGCTAATCAGAAGACTTGGTATGATAAAAAGGCCAGAAAGAGAGTTGGATCAAGAACTTTTTCAGGAGAAACCTGGCTTCACCATGCTGGTTCAGCATAAAGTTCATTTGAAGGAAGAGGCTATTCCCCGTAGAAAGTGTTATAGAATCCCTGAACATTTGGTCCCAAAGCTTAAGCAGGAGATTGAGTTGATGTTGTAGCTGGGGGTGGTTGAGGAGTCAACGAGTGAATGGGGTAGTCCCATTGTGCTGGTCCCAAAGAAGGATGACTCGTTGAGGTTCTGTATTGAGTTTAGATATCTAAATGCAGTTTCAAAGTTTGAGTCTTACCCCATGCCCCGAATTGATGAGCTGTTGGAGAGAATGGCCAGGGCTAAGTTTATTACCACACTAGACCTGAGCAAGGGGTATTGGCAGTTGGCTTTGGCACCTGAAACTAAAGAATTGACAGCCTTTAAGACACTTTATGACAACTTTCAATTTAAAGTTATGCCATTTGACCTCCAGGGGGCACCTGTGACATTCCAAAGACTTATGGACCAGATATTGAGAGGTGTATCATACTTTGCAGCTGCCTACTTAGATGACGTGGTCATCTACAGTCAGACTTGGAAGGAACATGTGTTGCACTTACAGCAGGTCCTTCATCTGATTAAGACAGCAGAACTGACCATTAATCCACGCAAGTGTGCCTTTGGACAGCAGCAGGTGGAGTACCTGGGTCATGTTGTTGGACAGGGGGTTATTAAGCCACAAGTGGGAAAGGTGGATGGCATTCAGGCCTATCCTGTGCCCACTACAAAGGAAAAGGTATGTTCATTTATGGGTTTGGTAGGTTGGTACAGTAAGTTCATTCCCCATTTTGCTGAGAGAGCAGCGATTCTTACTGACCTCACCAAAGCTTCAGCACCAAACAAGGTGAAATGGACAGAGGAATGTGGTAGAGCCTTCGAGGATCTGAAGAGTGCTATTTCTAGTAAAGGCGTTCTCTACAGTCTGGATTTTGCTCGTCCATTTATTCTCCAGACTGATGCTTCAGTAGTGGGCATTGGAGCACTGCTTCTCCAGGAGGTGAAGGGAGAAAGACGTCCAATACTGTTCCTGAGCCGTAAGCTGTTGGACCGGGAGACTAGATACTCTTTGGTAGAGAAGGAGTGTCTCGCCATGAAGTGAGCCATTGAATCGTTGATATTATCTGCTTGGTCATTGTTTCACTTTAGAGACAGATCATCGGGCCCTAAAGTGGCTATACTGGATGAAAGACTCCAATAGTCGTCTCACAGGGTGGTATTTGTCCCTGCATCCTTATGATTTTACAGTTCAGTATGTGGTGGGGAAAGCCAACCTTGTGGCAGACAGCCTTTCCAGAGTACATGAGTACAGTACTGTTGGCGGGGGGGTGGGGGGGGGAGTGATGATGGAGTGTCGCCATAGGTATGGACCTCTTTAATTAGATATTATATGTTTAAGGGAATTTATAACTTTCAAATGTTAAAATGTATTCTAATGTATAAAAATACACACAGTTGGAAGTTGTAAATGGTATTTATTTGTGGGCTGGATATCGTTTTTTCTGGGTGAGTTGAAGTTCACCTGTGAGATAAAGAGTTAATGTTAATAATTAAGTCAATTGTGTGAGGCAAATAAATAAAACAAAACCACTTACCTTTGCCAGTATACGTCCTGGTGGTGTCTCAGGCAAAAAATTCCCCAGGGGCTTGAGTGTCTAAAAGAAGGTGCCAGGAAGAAAAAGTATGCAATAGATGAGTAGAGGGGGAAGTTGGTGGTAGATTTAAATGTAAATAGCAGTTTATATTATTTATTGTACTATTTATGGGTGTTTATTTATTATGTGGGATTTTGTAAATATTGTGTAAATACTATTTATATGTCTAATGAATATTTTAAGGTATTCCTGAGTATATGTAAAATGTGTATATCTATTGCCTTATCTGTGGACATTGGTATGTTCTAATCAGGTTCATTATCTCAATGGGTATATCAGCAGGTGATTTTCATTTGATTGTTGTTGGGTGTTGGATGTTTTTAGATTGGAGTTGTTTGCCTGCAGTGTCTGAAATAAATGGGAAAAATGCTTGTTGCAAATTCTTTAAGTCTAGCTCTTCTGTGACACGCGCCTTGACTCGTCGGCTGTATGACAGACACAATCACTACAGAAAGAAATGATGTGGCCTTTTCAAACTGATAACATTATATCTAAGACAAGTCTTGAATGGCTTAGACCCTGTCCTCTGACTATGTGTTTGTGGTCAAAAGGTAAACATTAACAGTCCCTTTGCACTGTTGCTATAGAACAAATAAAGCTGGGATCACCAAACTCGGTACATACATACATGTGAAAAAATTAGGACACCCCATTAAATATTCAGTTCTTTATTAAGAAATGTTCATATATCTAAATCTAACCTTGATGTTGTTTTTATTTGCATTTTTTAACATTTAGCCATTTTAAGTGGGAATGAATGTGGGGGTGTCCTAAAAAAAAGATGGGGGGTATCCTAATTTATTCCTCACTATTTGTTTAGAATTACATTTTACAGAAAATTTTAAAAAAGTCTTTAATTCATTTTTGTTTAGTTGTATTACATGAATCTCCCAGTATTTTCAACATTGATATTAAATGTCCATATGTCCAAATATGTTAAAAAATAAAACAGGTTTATACAGGGTGTCTTAATTTTTTCACATGACTGTAGGTTCACCTCGAGACCATGGCCTCTGACTGTGGGTCTGGGGTCAAAAGATCACCTTACCTTTCCCTATGCCCTGTTACTATAGAATAAGTAAAGCTAGGGTCACCAAAGTGTGTACACAGATTCACCCTGTGACCCTGACCTTTGACTACGGTTTTGGGATTACAAGGTCAAAAATCAAAGTCAACTATATCTCTACAACAAAGAAAGCTACTGACACCAAACTTAGTACACAGGTTCACCTTTGGACGCCTACCCACAATTATGGGTTTGAGGTTAAATGTCAATGCCAAAATGCCATATAAAATAGCAAAAAACAAAAGCAAAGAAAAATATATATACTGTATATATACTGTATATATACTGTATATACTGTATATATATAGTATATATTGTGTAAATATGTCCACAGTTCGTTTTTACAGAAAGTTATGTAATCCGATATGGCTGCCATCACATTATGCAAATTAGATACATAAATTTACTCCTAAACTCAAACTTTGGATCATATTCTACATCTTTCTCATTTACAGTAAGCCATTATCTCTTACCACTTTCAAGTTACAGCCTTTGGAATTTGTGATATCGAAACTCAATATTTTCTTGAAAAAAATCTTCGCCACCAGAGGGTGCATATCTGTGACAAAAAACCTTAACTGGTTAACCTAACCTGCATGTCTTTAGCCTGTCGGAGGAAATTAGAGTACCTGGAGTAAACCCACACAGACATGGGGAGAACATGCAAACTCCACACAGAAGGGTCACCAATGGTCAGGTGGTGGGATCGAACCCACGACGGTCAGGGGTGGAATTGATCCCATGACCTTCTTGCTGTGCTGACACAGTGCTAACCACTTTGCCACTGTGTTGCCCAAAATTGAGAACAACATACAAATTATGTTAAATTTGAGAATAACACACAAATTAATAAATGTAATTTTTAAAATTAATAGTTTAGTTTTGTTTAATCCATACATGTAATCACAAAGTTTTACTTTTAAAAGAATGATTTAAAACCTAAAATATTAATATTGCCTGAAATACTGGTTAAGTGGCAGACCTGACAGGACTGCTGAACTGTGTGTGCTGTGACAGTCTAAAATCCTTTCCTCTCAGCTCCTGTGTGACCAGCCAGCTTATGCCCCAGCCTACAGGTGTTCAGTCAATATGTACTCACAGTCCCTTGGACACTAAGGAGGTCTGTTGGAGCCCCCATGCCAGCCTAGCAGTAGGCCTGCTAGTTTGACAGTCAAACCCAGTGCTAATCCACTGCTCCAAAACCCCCTCAGAAGCAAAGAGGGATCAAAATGTTTGAAGGGCACATGAGAAATGCAACTCTGCACCTGCATTTACTCCCAGTGAGACTCACTAATAAAATGCACAACCTGAGGCATAAGCAGCTGAATATGGAGACAAGGTAACAACACAGAATATTCATGAATTGTGTCCTGATTCCTAATTAGATCGATTAAAAAAGACAAGAGAACAGATGCCTTTGATATGTTCCCCACTCTCTGTCACTTCTGCTGAATGTAAACCTAGGCCTACATGATGGTCTAGGTTATTTATGCATATTACATCTTTCATGCAAAGCTAGCAGATACAGTGTTTCATTCTGTCACACAGGACATAAATGGATGATAGAACTACTCATTGAAATACATGAAGGTAATCACAATATCTCAGGACTAGCAAACAGGCCCCAACTAGAACCATGAAGGGTTTTTTGACCTTTCCCATTTGTGAAAAAAATGTTTTAACCCAAAATGATCCCAGAGGTCTGTACTTTGTGCCCAATTACTCACAGAATCTAATTCTGCTCACATCCACACCTGCTACCAATTTAGATTCACCAGCTAAATGAATTATATAATGAACATATCTTTGACATACAAGTGGAAGCCAGAGTACCAAGCTCAAACCCAGGACTTCTTGCTGTGAGGTGACAGTGTTACTCATCATGCAGACAAATGGTGATAATAGAGATACTAGATAACAAAATTTATCTTTCTTTTAAGTTTGTCATTCTACAGAGCATCCAGAAAATATTCACAGCATTTCATTTTTTCCACATTTTATGTTACAGCCTTATTTCAAAATGGATTAAATTATTTTTTTACTCAAAATTCTACACACAATACCCCATAATGGCAATGTGAAAAAAGTTTGACATTTTTGCTAATTTATTAAAAATAAAAAACTAAGAAATCACATGTACATAAGTATTCACAGCTTTTGCCATGAAGTTCAAAATTGAGCTCAGGTGCATCCTGCTTCTACTGATCATCCTTGACATGTTTCTACAGTTTAATCGGAATCCATCTGCGGTAAAGTCAGTTGATTGGACATGATTTGGAAAGGCACACACCTGTCTATATAAGGTCCCACAGTTGTCAGTGAATGTCAGAGCACAAACCAAGCATGAAGTCAAAGGAATTGTCTGTAGATCTCCAAGACAGGATTGTCTCAAGGCACAAATCTGGGGAAGGGTACAAAAAAATTCCTCCTGCTTTGAAGGTCTCAATGAGCACAGTGGCCTCCATCATCCATAAATGGAAGAAGTTAAGAACCACCGGGACTCTTCCTAGAGCTGGCCGGCCATCTAAACTGAGCAATCGGGGGAGAAGGGCCTTAATCAGGAAGGTGACCAAGAACACAATATTTGATTTATAATTATGATGAGGTATAAAGATTATTTAATTTGTATTAGTGTATTGGGACCTGAGACTTACTCTGGGTCCACACATGCAGAAAAAGATGATAGTAAACACTCGTTTGGGGGCACCAGCTCCCTCTGTTGTGAACAATTTATTAATTAATTCCACTTTATACCTTTTTAATCAATAAATTAATGAATCAATCAATCAGTCTCAAATTAGTGAATTCGATACTGGGGCTTCGAAGACAGACTCAGACCGGAATAAATCCCCAACAACTTCTCTCATTTTATAGATTTATTAAATGAACTCTGATTAAATGATCTTACATTCAAATAACTTGTAAACAGGTGAAATGATCAACATTAACCATCAGATTACTTGTAACTGGGACAGAGTAATAATGTGAGCACATCTATAAAACCATGGACTTTAGCATGAATTTGGAAGAGTTGAAATGAAACATGAATAATATTGGACGCAAATTTATGGAGAAAATTAACTTATTATATGGAAAGTTCTGGACTACTCTTAAGAAAGTAAAAATGGAATTTTAATGAAAAGAAGAGTTATATTAATTGCTCTTTAACTCCTCGCACTCTGGGCAATTTTCCTAAAAATGCCAAAAAATAACATGCCCAAAGTAAATCGAAAGCTGTTATTCAACCCTTTGCAGCATATTCATGGGGTTGGTCTCATTTAAAAGAAAACACTTTGAATTTTTTGGCAAAAAAAACATAATCTCTCTACGTGCTCCGGCCACTGAGTTACAGTCATCTAAACACACTGAACTTGAAGAAAATAAATTTGGACACAGTGTTTTTTTGGATACAAATGCTTGCAAATAACACACAGCTGTCCGATCCGGCTGGAAAATGAAACAGAAATGTAGAACCAAGTGTTATCAAGCTGAGATCCAAATTTGGTAACAATACCACAAAAATTGAATATTTTACACAGCTTTGTTCTCAGGTAGTTCCCAGGCGTTTTGGAACTGTGCCAAATTGTGCCAAATGGCACAGTTTGGAAAAACATCTGTAACTATTGAATAATTCAATGTAGAATCTTCATTTTGGGCTCTAATGAAAGGTCACACTCAGGGCTGTGTCTGTGTGTAGGGGGGGGGGGGGCCCTACAAAAGACGGAGTTCGGCCCTCGCTACATGATGGATTACACTCCTTGCATGTTTTCACAGCGGCTCCCCCCCCTCGCTATTGTGTGTGTGTGGGCGGGGTTGTCCCCCCCCCTCGCTACAGAAGACGGCCATCGCTACATGAAGGAATAGACTCATATGCTTCCCCCCGCAGACCGGGGGCGTTTGGACCGTGAACGCCCCCCCCGCTCCTCTTCTGCAGCGGGGGGGGGGGCGTTCACGGTCCGAACACGGCAAATGAACCGTTTATCGTGGTGCACGCACTTCGTACTTCGTGCGCAGTACAGTTGTAATTTACCGATCGGTCAAAAGTCATTTTTGGATTACAGTTTTCAGGGAGAAATAATAATTTAGTTTATAACACCTTACCTCTTCACAGCAGCAGAGTCGTGGCGAACTTCTCTTCCCCATTGTCAGACGAACGCGACGCTGCTCCGCTCGTGGATCCCAATCAAAACATAATTCCAATATTGCGGTTTTGGTGAATGATTTACGACCTTTGTCGTCGGCCTCCGTCGGTCTATGATGACGGAAGAGAATCCTAAACGTCTATTCTGCTGGAATGAGTGCAGGTCCCACTTGTGGGTGTTCTCCATGCTGCTGGGTGAGCCTGGGTCTGTAGCAGATTCGTCCAGCGTCCTTTGTTTTCATCTGCTGCAGCAGTAAATCTCTCTTCACCCAGCCTGAATTTCTGTGCTTCAGTTGGCTCCTGCATTCACAGTAGGCGGGTCCTCCTTCCTAGGTTTTCATTCATTGGCTCTTCAAGGTTTCAGAAACCCAATTCAAGGCTCTTATTAGTCGAATGAGAGGTCAATCAGATGAACTAATCTGTTCGCGGCTGTGTCTGCAGTTTTTTTTTTTTTAGTGGCACTTGAACGCCACTACATCACCATCACCACCTACATCACCACAATCTGGACTATGCGTCCGAGTGCGCACGAGGGCACAGGAGTGCGCCCTCGTGCGTCCTAGGACGCAGAGACTTGCCCGCCCGCGGAACAACGGAGCGCAAGTGGTTAATTCTGTATCTGGTCAGAGTTATGAATTAGCTTTAACTCAGACAAATCATGGCATACTTCAAGAGATGGACATCAGACAGCAGAAGAAACAGAAATCTAGCTCACTTGAATTCTGGTGTATTGCTATGGTGTTGGGGTCCTTGTAGACTTCGAGCCGGGTCCTTAGCTGAAGCTCTATTTGCAGATTAACAAGAAATATCCACCAGTGGATATTTCTTTACCAGGAGCAAACAGTAGGGAGCTGAAGTTCGGCAAAGCTAATGGCTGCTGCTGCTGCTGGCCACGTCATATGCCATGTGGAAAACTTGAGGAATTTTTCAGCAGCATTCTTGAGCCCAGATACAAATGGGATTGAGTTTCAAAGTCTGATTACAGTCACAGAATTAGAGAGGCAAGTTAAAAATAACTCAATTCAAGCCACAAAATGACTGGAGATCTTCTGATGTCATGGAATTCAGAATAGCTTCCATTATGGAGACAAAGGATCGGTGAGTCAGTCCTTTAAAAAAACACAGTGGATTTAAAGAAAGTTTAATAGTATGAAAAGTTAGAAAACACCAGTGAAGCATGAAGTTTGACTTCATTTAACAAGTTGAGCTCAAAGAATAAGTAATTCCCGGATGTTTAGAGAAAACATTAAAACACAGAGACTTTCTCAAGACAATAGCAAAACTGAATTGACAAAAACTCTGTGATGCTCTGATACTACTCTAAAGTGCTCTGCTCTGAAGGAGGGCATCTCCCCTCTTTATAACTTCAGACAACTTTCACACTGTTAGGGTGATTGACATAAACCCAAGCCAATAGTCTTCCTTTGTGGGCGGGCTTTATGGACTTTAGTCCAATGAACAAACAGTCTTTTGTCTGTAAGGAACCAATGGAATGAAAGAGCTGTAGCCCATCATATGCAGGTTGATGATTGGCTGATACCGGTCCTCACAGAATGACACACATTTTAAAACACTGGAGATTCCTTAACCCACTTATGTATAAAGTCTAAGCTAGCTTTAGTGAGCATGCAACTTTATAACTAGTGCTTTTAAATTAACATGCAAGAATAAAATTTATTTTAAACATTTTATCATGCACATATTTAAAATCAAGGATTAATAAGCATTTCAAACCCAAATGATTGTCCACATAATATCAGAGACCCACAGAGGCAGTGATCTTCAACAAATAGTGTCCTTAGAATTGTCCTGAGAAATGAAACTTGAAGAGAGTTAATGTTCATCAGTGTACAGTCAAAAGTGAGCGTCTACTCCAGAGACATCCACCAGGGGTAGTGTCAAGCTGTCGATAATCCTAGGGCCTTAGGAAATGTCTTTAAAGTTTATGGGATGCCTGTTGAATATAAACCTGTCTTAGTTGGGGAAGTTCCCAGTTGATTTACGATGTGAGTTAATCCATTGGAAGCATTCCTTAGGTTTGCTTAACAAAGGAATGTTGGTTCAGCTGTGGTCCTGGGAGGAAAAGCAATTATTTACTGGTCTTTTCCTGGGTGAAACAATGTCTTTAAGATGCAAAGTCTATTTTATTGATGAGCCAACGCAAGATGATGCTACACGATTGTCACTCTGTCCAAACTCCAGCGTTCCTCTGTGGAGAGAGGAGAAACTACCAGAAGGACAACCTCTCTACAGCAATCCAGCAATCAGGCCTGTAGGGTAGAGTGGCCAGATGGAAGCCACTCCTTAGTAAAAGGCACATGGCAGCCCACCTGAAGCTGAACCAGTGTTACTTTGGTTCTGGTGCTTGTACCAGTGCTTAACCAGTTCAACTGTAGTGCCTCATAACAACCAACTGGTTTTCCATCGACATGGAGCTAGTCAGGGATTACATCAGGGCTACGTCATTACGTAGTGTGAAGCATCTTCATGCCACCCCACAGAACACCACAGAAGAAGAAGTAAAAAGAGGAGAAAAAGAAGCAGTGCTAACTTGTCAACATGGAGGAGTTTGTTGTCTCTTTGGGAGTGCTGCTTTTATTATTCCAAACCTGTATTAACGTCCAAAAACAGTTTTATTCTCAATCGCAGAGAACAGCGGCTACGTTGAAGGAGACCGGTAATTATCAAGATTTCTGTTATCAGCCATTGTTCACACAAGTCTTTAGCTCAACTAGCTAGCATTGACTACACTTTTAAACATTATATTTATATCAGTTCTGTAATAGGTGGTTGTACGGCGCATTACGAGATGGAGGTCACCTGTTATGTCATGCCAAAAAGTGATCAGCTGCCAAAAAAAATGATCGCCTGGTGCCATATTGTTGTTATGGGGACATATTAGCCGTTAAATATATATTTCAACAGGTAAACAGTACTTAGTTAGGTATAATAAGATATATTTAACTCTTATGATGCATTTTGGACCCCAAACAAACTTGATCTAGGATTAAAAGCAATTAAAATAATGCTATCACAAGGTTACATGGAAAAATGCATAGATTTACTGGATCTATACATGTACTGCATGAATATATATTCTATGTACCTCCAAAACAATGAGGTTTTTGCACATAAATATTGCAATGTAATAAATTATTTACATTGTTATACAAACTGCAACACTTTGGCCAACACTATAATTTTTCAAATGCGAAAAAACTTCAAAACATTTAAACATATTGCAGGTGGACTGAAACCAGGCAGTGCACCTTTAACAAGCGGGTGCTCCTGGCTCCTCTAGATGGTGATCACTTTTTGGCACGACACCGGATTTCACCACCCAGCCGACCCCATGCAGAAGTGGCTGATGAAACCCTTTTCAGACACAGGCAGACTTACCCCTGAACAACGTAACTACAACTACCAGATGAGCCATGCACGTTCAGTTGTGGAAATGGCTTTCAACGGCTTGAAAGGACGATGGAGGTCCCTCTTGACAAGGAATGACTAAAAACTGGAGCTGAGCAAGAAAATGGTGCTCACCTGCTGCATGCTTGATAATATTTGTGAGGAACATGGTGACAACTTTGGACTCCCAGACACACATGATCACAGTCAGCCTCCAGTTCAACCACTACCTGGCCATGCCATGTAGAAGGGGATGACATTAGGGCAGCTTTTTTTTTTTTTTTTTTTTTGGTCCAGGCAGCTTTAATGGAGTATTTTAACAGTGGGGAGCAATAACCTCTTTAGTGCCTGCCATATTATTTACAAAATATAACATATGTGAAGTAGTGCAAAAGCATTAATGAATAAAAAAATTCAGCTGACAATCGGGCCTTGGTGTACTCTGTTTATAAGTATTTATGGCATATGTATATATTTTATAGGCACATTTACAGAATTGGTAAAGGTATACGCCTTACGTACTTGTATGTAATCTATTCTGGTTAAAGTACTGATTCAAGTTTTTATTTATGTAGGGGTAACAAGAGACAGACTCTAAAGTGTACAAGTTAAAAGTACTTTCCCCAGAAATGATCTTGTTCAGAGCTAACAGAATGTCATGTGGTACATTGTCAAAAGAATATAAACTCTATCATTTTTGAAGCTGGAAACTTGGAACATTTTCCACAGAAAAAGTGCATAGATTTAAAGTTTGTTGTTGCTTGTTCATTAGAAAATGTGAAAAAAGGTGTCAAAAATATGTGAGTGAAGTCCACAAATATGTGATATATTTTCAAATACCTGATAAAATTAACATAAATGCAGTAATTCAGTACTTGTACATTCACTTCCGACCACTATAATGTTGTAGTGATTTGCATTGTTTATCCTAAATAGCTTGATATATGCTGCATATGTTTGGTGTAAGGATAACAATTACTTAATGTGGAAGCAGAAAAACACTTCAGGAAAGAAAGTTTTTATTTACAAAATGTGCAAAAACTTAAGACTGCTACATACTGTATGAAATATTATGTACACATAGCAAGAAATATCAATGCTGTGATAGTTACTTTACAATCCCTCAAGCACAGTGTCAGGATATCTGAAAGTATTTGAACTCACAAGGACAAAAACATTCTATTATAAATATTTGTCAATCAGATACGAGACATTTATTGCTCATTTAAGTCTTTACTTGTGCACAAGGAGCGTCACTGACCTTCTGTTACAGAATTGGAAGTGAGCGCTGCTGCACTCAGGCAGCACTTCCTTTATATACACAAAGTAGGAGCTGGAAACAATTACACAACACTTGCCGCACCCTTATGAGTGACGCACAGAAATCAGACTTCTTATCACAAGATTCTTCACAAAATTCTTTAGACAACAACTCAGCAGTTTCCAAACTTAAGTACAGACAAGACAAATTATTTTTAGCTTTCTTAGTAAGTTCCAGACATCACCAGACATGTTCATTAAAGGGCAACAGTGAAAAGGTACAAATCAGCAAGTATAGTTCAAAATCAGCAAGTATAGTTCAAAATCCATTATGAAATGATAACATGTATATACATATGCATAATTTTCTGACATTCCCTCCTTTTTATCGTTTCATAATATTCTCATCACATGCAAACATCAGTACAATGTAACTTCAGAGCAGATTTTCTACATTGACTTCACAAAGCATCATTTCCAAATTTATACAGGAGTACAGTCATCATTGTCCTCAGGTTTGGGGTTATGGTCATTATCAGTCTCTTGGGGCAGTGGGGTATATTGTCCGTATTGTCCTTCAGTGGAAATGGCCAGAAGAGTTTGTTGGAACATGAACGCATGCTGTGAAACAGCGCGAGATATCATGGATCTAGTACATGGAATGATGCAACAACAGAAAAATGACATACAAATCAGAATCACACCAAGTGGTATAAGACTCCTTAAAAATACCTGCCACCAGGCACCTGAAAGGAACCATTGCAACCAACCTTGATCTGTCACATAATCTGTAGACATGGCTTTTTGAATATTACGTAAAGCAATAAGAGCATTAGTCATGTTGTTATTATGTACATTATCTGGGACATAAGTACAGCAGGTAAGATTAAATTTAATATATATTCCTCCCTCTGCAGCTGTAAGCAAATCTAAGGCCATTTGATGCATCATTATCAATTCCCTAAGAGAATCAATTTCAGTATTTTGTAATTTCACAATATCATAGGAAGTATTGACATAAAGACCAAGTCTATAGTCTAGTGTTTCAACACGGAGCATTAACTTTGCAACCCCTTCCCAAGGAAACAATGAGAGGGCAATCTTTTGACCAGTAGTCCATAGTTTAAAATCCTCAGGGACATCTGCTCCCCAAATACGATCATGTGTTTTTACCTCTGATACCTGTCGCTTCTTTCGTGAGGGCTGCTGCATTTCCTTATCAATTATAAATGTGTGATCACTTACAAATATTGGAGCACACACTCCAGTCCAACTAGGTGAAAGTACAGGATAAGCCTTGCGTCCACACAGCCACCATCCCCCTTGAACCCAATAAGTGCCATTGCTTGCTTCTCCTAATACTACTGGGGCTCCTTCACCTTGAACTGCAGTTTGTTTGCAGTTTTTAGTAATACCATATGACTCTGTACCTATTGACTGTTTGTAACACATGGGGTGGTCATAACCAGAATACCTCATAACAACTCTTTGTGGTTTAAATCTATGCTTAGTGGTGAACTTCCAATTTACCCAGAATGTTTTATCACATGTGCCATTTTTCAGGCCATGAGAATAAGGATCTTTATCATCTATTTTAATATTATAATGCTGATAACCAATTCCAGCCATACTGGCATAACATTTGGCCTGGGATTTATTCATGTGCATTCCATAGATAGTTACCTGTTTAGCTGATTTAGGCATATAAGAGCATACATAACAATTTGACCTGTTAACAGACTTGACAACATTTGAAACATATTGATACCATGAATTAGAATATATTGGGTCAGGTTCATGATCTCCCTCTGTGATCCACCAGTGATCCGTGTGATAAGTCCATCATTTCCGTCGCTCCAGGGTGGGTATGGTGACCAGGGCAATAGCCACAAAAGTCAATATGGCTGTGACCAAGATGGGCTGCCAGGGTTTCATGATGCTTGTTTCCTCTGGGAGTGTACCTACAGACTTAGGTCACTATCTTCACCGGGTCTGAGATGAAGCAGCCCGGACTTACCCTAGAGGTGGTTGAAGGTCATCAATGGGTACCTGCAGCCTCTTAACATGCGAGAGATGTATCCAAGAGGGTCTTTCAGCGATCCGTACTGCTGAAGGAGTGGTTAACAGTACTTCATAAGGTCCCGCCCACCTCACAGAAGTCCAGTTTTGGCGGTGGTGATTTTTGATGAAGATGTAATCACCTGGTTGCAGGGGGGTTTCCAAATTCACCTGCGGATCACAGAAAATCCTAACAGAATCAATATAATCTTTATTCTGTTTATAAACTCGCAAATGCTCTCCCAAAGTTTTGTATGGGTTGGTAGGCTGCAATGGCAGTAATTCTGGTAATACATATGGTCTGTGGAACGCACACTCAAAAGGAGACAGGCCACTTTTCTTGTCTGGAATGGTGTTAATTATTAGCTTAACTACAGTTAATGCTTTAGGCCATGTAAGTCCTTGATCATGCATCACCTTGTTTAGCATTTGTTTAATTGTCCCATTTTTCCTTTCCACTAGGCCTGCACTTTGTGGGTGATAGGCTGTGTGGAATTTCAGCTGTGTACCAACAGAGCGAGTCAAGTCTTTGACCATCTGTGCGGTAAAATGTGTACCATTGTCTGCATAGAGGATTTCAGGAATGCCAAATGTTGGAAAAATGTTGTTTTGTAAAACCTTACAAACAAACTTGGCATCTGCTTTAGCAGTGGGATGTATTTCAGTCCATTTGGTGAATGTGTCAATGAGAACCAGACAATATTGTAATTGTCCAACCTTAGACAGCTCAATAAAATCCATACACCACTGTGAAAAGGGTGTTTTAGGTGGTGGAAAACTACCTTGTCTCGTTCTCATGGCACCTTGAGCATTATTTTGTATGCAAACTAAACATTGTTGGCACACTTTTTTCAGTTCCTTCAGGATGCCCGGGCAATAAAAATGTTTTTCAGCTATTATCTTCATACCCCCTGCTGACACGTGGCCTCTGCCATGTGTCAGGAGCGCCACCCAGCGGTACAAGGAGGGAGGAAGAATTATTTTGTCATCATCTGTACAATAAACCCCATTGGAGGCTTTGATTGAGTGCGGAGGCATAGTCATTTGCTGTTGCTCGTCCAGTAGGACTGTAAGATCTACTGTTGAGGACACAAAACTAGTGGCCAGATGGCCCCTAGCAGCACATTGAGCAGCATGATCAGCTAAAGCATTCCCTTTGGATATCAGGTCACTGCCTTTAGTATGAGCAGGGCAATGGACAATAGACAGTGTTTTAGGAAGCTTAAGAGCATCAGTAAGTTCCTTAAGGAGGTCACTGTGTTGTGTGGGTTTACCTGAAGAGGTCGTAAACCCTCGAAGTTTCCACAATGCAGTGTGAGAGTGTGCCGCATTAAAGGCATATCTGCTGTCTGTGCAGATGGTGACATCAATGTTAGCAGCCCAGTGTAAAGCAGCAATTAGGGCCAGCAGTTCTGCTTTTTGAGCAGAGGCTGGTTGAGACAGGTTTTTAACAATTAAGATCTCTGTCAAGGTGGTTATGGCAAAAGCAGTTGAAGTGGACCCGTCAGGCAGTTTAGTAGATGATCCATCTGTAAAGAGCCAGAGGGAGTCCTGATTCACCTGTTGTGAGAGATCTGGACGAGGTAGGAAATCTGTTAATGACTGGTGAATGCAGTCATGATCTGGTGGATCTGTGTTGTCACCTGCAGAGGGTAGCAGTGTAGCTGGGTTCAATGAGGCACATCTCACAAAAGTAAGGTGTGGTTGTGTGAGTAATGTCATGGTGTAACGGAGACATCGTGCATTTGACAACATGGTGTGGCCATGCTCTGAAAGGAGGATGTCCACAGCATGTGGCACATGAACGACCAGTGAATGGTACAGGACAATGTCCAGCACCGCATTTACAGTGTCAACTGTGGCAGCAATTGTTTTCATGCACGGTGGAAGGCCCATAGCAACCAAATCCAGTCTTTTGGAATAATAAGACAGAGGTTTATATTGCCCAGCATGCAATTGCGTTAGTACAGCTGACATGTGTCCTTCAACAGCATCACAAAACAAATGAAATGTCTCTTCATAATTAGGGATGTGTAGAGCACAAACATCAGATAGCATGGATTTTAGATGGTTAATAGCTTCTTCATGTTCAGGAGTAAGGACAACCGGGGAATGCAGGTTGCCCTGAGGGCCCTGAAGTAATGCATACAGTGGTGCAGTGTGTTGTGAGAAATTGGGTAACCACTGCCTACAATAATTCAGGGTGCCTAAGAGTGACATGAGCTCTTTCTTTGTTTTTGGGAGTGGTAGATTCTGTATTGTACTGATTCGTGATTTTTCTAACATTTTCCCCCCAGCTGACAATGTATGCCCCAGAAATTTGACACTGCTTTTGCAAAATTGCAGTTTCTTCTTGCTGCATTTTAAGCCACTGTCAAAGAGGAAGTGAAGCAAAGCCAGAGTGTCTTGTTTACACTGTTCCTCAGTAATTGACGCCACTAGTATATCATCCACATACAGGAGGATTTTAGATCCTGCAGGTGGTGAAAACTTAGCTATTAAAGCTGACATTTCTTGTGAAAAAGTGGTTGGGCTCTCACAGTAACCCTGTGGCAGTCTGGTGTAAGTGTATCTGTTACCCTTGAAGGTAAATGCAAACCAAAACTGGCTATCTTCATGTATTGGAATAGTAAAAAATGCATTACTGAGGTCAACCACTGAGAAAACAGATGAGTCATGACCCACAGTGTTTAACAATGTATGCGGGTCGGGGACGGAAGGAGCTCTGGCTACGACTGCAGCGTTTACAGCTTGTAAGTCTTGGACTAATCTCCATCCAACGCTAGGTGGAGCCTTTTTTACAGGGAAAAGAGGAGTGTTCACAGGAGAATCAAGACATGGTATGATCACTCCACTTTTCAACAGATCAGAAATGATTGGTTGGATGCCTTCTATTGCTTCTGGTTTTAAAGGATACTGTTTTTTGTAAGGGAATCCTCTCCCATTAGAATGAATTTGCACGGGAGTAGCATTTTTTTAATTTCCCAACGTCTGCATCTCCTGTAGACCACAAAGTTTTTGGTAGAGACTGCAACTCTCATTCACTAACAAATACAGGAGCAGACGGTACTGTGATTCCTAAAGCATCAGGTGGATGCTCTGTGCCACACAAATAGGTAATGTCAAAATGTAGAAGAATGGACATGTGCATAGGAACACGATACAGCATTGTTGTGGGGGAAAATTCAACATTGAGAATGTCAGTGTTCCTCCAGTCTGTTACCTGCTGTCCCTGTTGGACTAATTTGCCTGCATCTGCCCAAAAATATTTTTTAGGTCCCCACATAGTCATGTGTGGGGGTGTGCCTGTATTATGTAAGGGCAGAAGCTTCTGGGGCAGCACTACGTCCAGTGCTGCTTCACCCTCAGCTTTAAAGTAAAGATGATTTGTTATTACTGTGATGGTAGGCTCACTGTACAGCGCTTCAGCCAATGCACAATCAAATGGCTCATTACAGCGTGTGTATTTCATGGTAACATGCAGTGGCCTTGGTCCATGGAGGTCCCTCACAAGGAACCAGGTAAGAATACTTGTCATGTGTCTAGCGCTTTCCAAACTGAGCGCAGTTTCTGTTTTGCTGTCAATTTGGAGGTTGTAAGAATATAGGGTACCACATCCGTGGTCGTCACAGTCCTCATCATTTATAAAAAATGCATGCTGGTTTCTGAGAATAGTGTAATCATCCTTAATTTTGTCAGGACCCAGAATGATGTCTAGCTTGAAAAGCACATCTCTACCCAGTAAGTTCACCGGGCAGGAAGGTGCTACTGCTACTGTGGTGACGCAGGTGAGTCCAGTATTTGGGTCAACTATGGTTGCTGGGCCACAAACACTTTCAGTTGTGGTAGTTCCACCAGCATTTTGGACTCTTATAGTTTCACCTGTAGGGAAACACTGTGGTGGAATTTCACGCATTGTTGTTTTTGTGGCTCCTGTGTCGCACAGGAATTTTACTTCTTTCCCATTAACCAGTAAAACAATGGTGGGGGCTGAAGTTGTGCTGCAGTACATGTTTAAACTAGTCAAGTCTAAAGTCTCAGTTGGTCTATTTACAGCTGCAGCTAGTCGTCGGTTTTGGTCATCAACAATTGATTGGTCCTCTGGGGAGAGCGGGTCTTTGTCGGTTAGTCATGCTCTCCACTCCTGCTGTCCTTGACCCCCTGAGGGTCCTGGGTTTGTGCTCTGTCCTTGTCCTTGAAAAGGCCCTCTGCCTCTTCCTCTCATCCATCCATCAAACCTTCCTCTCCCTCTACTTCCTCGTCCTCTCTCAAAGAATCCCTGCCTCCTGGACATGGGGCAATCTCGCCACCAGTGTCCAGGTTGACCACAATTAAAACACACATCCTGATTTCCTTCATCCCTCTCCCTGGTCTGATACCTATTCCTCGGTCTAGCTCCTCCTCGTGTCATTTGGGCCACATATACAGTGTCTGTATCATTTTCTGAGGAGGCAAAAAGCAGAACTGGTTTAACTGGGGTTCTCTTTTTTAGTTTTGCCTCTGCTACATGAAAAACATGATCTTTAAACTCCTCCTGAGTGCATGTTTTAAGTGTCACACATGATACTTTGATTGCCTCTTTAAGTTCTGTGGGTAGAGTGTCTAAAAATGTGTATTTAAACAAGAGGAGCTCTTTTGCAGTGTCTATTTCTCCCACTACATCCGTAAATATCTTATTGAAGCGGCACCAGTATTCTTGTATGTCTTCACCTGGTTTCATCCTGGTCATTGCCACATCAGAGAGGGTTTTAATGGGTTTATAATGGCCTGACATTCTTTCAAGTATTTCTGCTATTAGATAACCAAGAGTAGCTTTGTCTCTCTCTGGGTGATATGCGCCATCTCCCCACGCGTGATTCTCCAAATCTTGGCAAAATAAATCAAATTTAGCTCCTAGTATCACTCTGAGAATTTTAATCATTTCATCAGCACTTGGATTATACATCAGCCTAATCTCATCTATTTCTTCAGTGCACCTTTTTATATCACTCTCTGGTGTGGGTACAGCTTTTGCAATGTTATGCATTTCTGCTAAGGTCCAAGGTTTGTAGGTAGTGGCAGTTCTAATTATACTGGTTTTAATTCTACCACCGGCCGTTCCATCGGAGTTTGTCATATCGTGAGTAATTGGCACACAAATAGGTTTTTCAATAAATGGAAAATTGGCGCTTGTTTCTTCTTTTTGTTTAATAACATTTTCTATTTTGTATGTTTCCACCACTAATTTAGCATATGGACCCTCCTTAGGATCTCCACAGTCTGTGTTAGAGTAAGGGGGCGGAGGCTCGGCGCCGCTCTGAACCAGGGGTAAGGGCGGCGCTGAGCTGGAGCAGCCAGCGCTGGCTTGGACATTCATTTTTGCGTTCACCGCTCCTTTTCCTGCATTTTTCTTTTTCCCTTCATCTGCTTTTGTTTTAGCTTCTGCCGCGGCATTTGCCCAAAGTGTAGCGCATTGTAATTCTGGGGTTGGTTTGTTGGTTCTTTTATTTTTTCCCCTATTTCTTGACGTCATTTCTATTGTACTCACTAACACTTGACATTCATCCACACTCAACGTGGGTTTGAATGAGAAATCCTTTTCCCATTTATTTAGGTACTTATTAGGATCCTTCACTTTTTCCCTATCCTTTAATTTATCATTGTAGTTTTTTATTGTCCTGCGCGCAACTTCTTCTCTCTTCTTCGGCTTATTTTTCACTTGTCTATGTTTACTTTTCCCTTGTCTATCCGGTTTTCCTATACAATTGCCCATTTTATGTAGCTGTGAAACGCCGTCACACTACCCTGAAACTATTGTGCTCACTTTTTGGATGGAAATAGATTCTCACACAACAATTATTTTTACCACCAGGAAAATTGTGGGTCGCCGCCTCACAATACCATTACTTAGCGTCAGCTTGACCTGTGGTTACACTGATAGCAATTGCATTTCCGCGATTTAGACAATAAACTTCACTTACTTAAAACTCTACTAGTGCGGGACGCCGGCACCAGACAGAGGTAGGACGTCGCAGGCTCGCAGAGTTCTCTGAAGGCGAGTTTCCAAAACTGACTGTCAAGTCAGACCATGCATGGGTTTCAACCTGGAGCCCGGTCCGTTCCTCACTCTGGCTGGGTTATTGGTGAACCATCCTCTGCTACCAAGTATGTCAGGATATCTGAAAGTATTTGAACTCACAAGGACAAAAACATTCTATTATAAATATTTGTCAATCAGATATGAGACATTTATTGCTCATTTAAGTCTTTACTTGTGCACAAGGAGCGTCACTGACCTTCTGTTACAGAATTGGAAGTGAGCGCTGCTGCACTCAGGCAGCACTTCCTTTATATACACAAAGTAGGAGCTGGAAACAATTACACAACACTTGCCGCACCCTTATGAGTGACGCACAGAAATCAGACTTCTTATCACAAGATTCTTCACAAGATTCTTTAGACAACAACTCAGCAGTTTCCAAACTTAAGTACAGACAAGACAAATTATTTTTAGCTTTCTTAGTAAGTTCCAGACATCACCAGACATGTTCATTAAAGGGCAACAGTGAAAAGGTACAAATCAGCAAGTATAGTTCAAAATCAGCAAGTATAGTTCAAAATCCATTATGAAATGATAACATGTATATACATATGCATAATTTTCTGACACACAGACAACGCGTCACACCAGTCCAACAAGGGTATTGTTACTGTCCTCCATCTTCTGGATGCATTGCAGCAAAGCGGAGGTCAGCTGCTCATCCCTCCTGCTCTGCTTCTGCTGTCTCTCATCTGACCTCTCCAGGTAGTCAAGAAGGAGGTCTATGTTTGCGTACTGCTTCTGTTTCCCTCTTTTAAAGTACAAAAAAAGGAAGCAATATTAAAGCTGCAAGCAGCTGTAAGCGGAACCTCAACCCCTGCGCAACCGTGGACTCCAGCGCCCATCGTACCTAGCTGGCTCAGAAAATTTCCTGTTGTCACGGCAAGTGCTGAATAATAAAGTAAACCGTTTGCCGCAGAACTTCCTGTGAGCAGTAGGTGGGGCTAAAACTTTTGTCAATCATTTTTATGTAGGGACATGTAGGGCAGGACTAATATCCATTGTAGAAAATTTGGTGAAAATTAGACAAAGTTTGTCCAAGTTACAACTTTCTGATGTTCCATTGCGAAGAGTCAACCGTCGCCATGGCAACACTTTCCTGTCAGTTATATGTTGCCCACCCATATAGGACTATATATGACAGTCACCTCAACGTATGTTCCAGATTTCATCACTCAAGGTCGTTCCCAACAACCCCAACAAGATCATGGATTGAATGGCGAGGAGGGCGTGTCCATGGTAACAGCAGTGATGACATGCTAAAGGTAATGTGCAGTTATGATCAACCAGGTGGTCTGATAAACCTCAGAAAATTGCATGTCCTTCTGGCATGCAGCGCCTGAGTATGGCATGTGAGTTATGGCAACTTCCTGTCCATTGGTAGTAGGGGATGCTGTTGCTATGTGTCATTCTTTATTATAGAAATTATCAGTATTATAACTAGAAAAGCACTCGGAGAGCTCAGACCTCCGCCAAGGCAGCTCAGTCCCCCATGCTGTGATGTACTCAAAAATGTAATTGCTGGACTTTGAAAAGTCTTACATTTATTTTATCTATATTTTCAGATTCCTTGACCATGAAAACATACCTTTAGCAATTGGATTCACGCTGATATCTTTATTAGTTGAGTAGTTATTGACAAAAATCACTTTTTCGGTAATGGCGGTGATCCGGATCACTCCCAAAATCTAACCATTTCTTCCTTTTCCCATTTCGGACTTTTCCTGAAAATTTCGTCAAAATCCGTTCATAACTTTTTGAGTTATGTTGGTAACAGACAGACAGGCAGACAGACAGACAAACCCCGGTAAAAACATGCAGTAACTTCCTTGGCGGAGGTAAATCAAATCAAAATCAAATCAAATCAACCTTCATTGTCATATTGCTGTACATACAACTGTAGTGCAGGCAAGATGAAATTGTGTTTCTCTCCGCATCCATGTAAGTAAAAAGAACATAATTTAAGACACACTCACACACACCCTCACCCCCCACCCCAACACAGCCATTCACACATCCCTGAGACATACTTGAAAACTAACCAGAACTATAATATACAAATAATATACTGTACATTGTAAAGAACTGAGGTCCACACGAATAGTGGTTTCAACAAAGTTCTCTATTAAAACAAGGAGCGGGAACATTAACAGGCGGCAACATCAACACATCGCCATTTTCATATTCTCTCGGTGAAGGTCAACTCTGAACTCGTGACATCACCACAGTCTTTTAAAGACACACCACACATATAATTATCACATTATATGACATCTCCCCCTTTTTTAGTTTTTTTTTTTCAGAACAAAACAATTTTTCAATTCAAACATTTTTCATTTCCATTTCACCCTTCCCCACAGCCCATGGCTTAATCATTGAACAATATAACCACACTAATCACAGTGAACACGTGATTTTCTCTCCTTTTTTTTTTCTCTACAAATCTAGTCTTTGCACAGGTTTGCTCAATCTACCAGACCGGGTAAACAACAGTCCTTGCTTTGGGTCTGGCGGTTTGACACTGGATACTGGTAAAATAGTGTCAGCGGCAGCTGCAGTTTCAGGCTGCTGTTTGACGATCTCTGGCTGCAGTTCATTTGGAGCTGAAGAGTGTATCTCTCTGGCTGTTTCAGGAGCATGTTGCAGGTGACGGCGGTTGCATCGTAAAGTTGCTCCCTGGGGTGTTTCTATAAGAAAGGAGCGAGGTGTGCTGCTTTCTCTAGTGACAACAGCGGGTGTTTTCCAGGATTTCTGATGGTCCAGTTTTGTGAGGACTGAATCTCCTGGCTTTAACGAAGGTAGGGGTTTAGCTCCATGGCGCTGATTAAAGCAGAATGCTTGTTTCTGTTTCTCCATTGCATCCTTATTCCTGATGACTTCTAGATCAGGCCATCGGGGCTGAAGATTCACTTCCTGTGTAGGAAGAGATGTTTTGATCTTTCGACCCATAAGTAGCTCTGCTGGACTCGTGCCTGTGGTGGTGTCGGGCGTTGACCGGAAGCACATGAGGGCTAGCAAAGGATCTTGCTGCTTTAAGATTCTTTTTGCTGTTTGAACTCCTCTCTCTGCATGTCCGTTCCCTTGAGGGTTCTGTGGACTTGAGGTGATGTGCAAAAAGTCAAACTCCCTTGCAAACTTTTTAAACTCTTGGCATGAGAATTGAGGCCCATTGTCAGATACAACCACATCTGGACAACCAAACCTCGTGAACACTGCCTTCAGCTTTAAGATCACCTGAGAAGCAGTGGTTACTGGCAGATGAAGTATCTCGAGGAACCGAGAGAAATAGTCTGACACAACAAGGTAAGTGTGCTTATTATGCTCACACAGGTCAACAGCAAGTCTCTTCCAGGGTCGATCAGGTAGAGGGGTAGACAAGAGAGGCTCTTTTCGCTGAGCTGGTCTCATCTCACGACACACCTGACAGGACTGGACTTTGCGTTTGATTTCAGATGAGATGCCAGGCCACCACACAGATGTGCAGGCCCGCGCTCTACATTTTGTCAGACCTTGATGTCCATCATGTATTCGATCCAAGATGTCTGCTCTGAGCACATCCGGAATCAGCATACGGCTTCCTCTGGTGATAATTCCATCGCATTCAGACTGTTCATTTTTAATGGGAAAATAGTCTCTGATAGCTGCTGGGACATTGCCTATGTATTCTGGCCATCCTGACTTGATGTACTGCAACACCAACTGTAGGTTACAGTCAGCTGCTGTAGCGGTCTTTATAGTGTCTATTTTATGTGGAGTAGCTGGCAAGTTATCAATAACTGCTGCTATGTAACACGCCACATCAGAGTGAGTATCAGTCTCGTTTTCTACGCACTGTAGTGGACTTCTTGAGAGTGTATCTGCCACTGCCAAGGTCTTTCCCGGAGCATATTCGGCTATCGGTTTGAACCTCATAAGTCTCATGAGTAGCCTTTGGCACCGTATTGGCACATTATCCAGGTCCTTTTTGTTCATGAGTGGCACCAAGGGTTTGTGATCTGTGACCAACTTAAAGTCTTCCAGACCACAGAGGTACTTCTCAAATCTCTCACATGCCCAGACACTCGCCAAACACTCCTTCTCCATCTGTGCATATCTAGTCTCGGCCTCTGACAGACGACGTGAGCAGTATGCCACAGGTTTCCAGTTTCCATCATGCAGTTGCAGCAGTACTCCACCTATACCATAGCTGCTGGCATCGGCTGATACGGCAGTAGGTCGGTTCACATCATAGAATTTCAGAACTGGAGAAGTAGAATGTCTTTGATGCGCTGAAATGCCTCCTGCTGAGAATGGTCCCACATCCACACTGACTTGGATTTCAACAGTTCATATAGTGGCTGGCCCACTGTCGACAGATTTGGTATATATTTCCCTAGATAGTTAAACATTCCCAGAATACGCTTGAGGTCATGCACGTTCTGTGGTGGAGGGAGCTCGCGGATTGCCTTGACTTTATCAGTGTCGGGTCTCATGCCTGATTTGTCGATTTCTTGGCCCAAGAAGTGAAGCTTGTTTTGTCTAAACTTACATTTTTCTCTGTTCAGTTTAAGTCCGGCTGACTCAATCCTTTCCAGTACCTTGCTGAGACGCTGGTCGTGCTGTTCAGGAGTGTCGCCGTACACCAGTATGTCATCCATAAAGATAGCCACGCCTTCCAGGCCGTTGAGGGTTTCTGTCATTTTACGCTGAAAAATTTCAGGAGCGCTTGTGATCCCAAATGGAAGACATTTGAAGGCATATCTCCCAAAGGGTGTGATAAAGGTTGTCAATTTACTGCTTTCTGGATGGAGAGGAATCTGCCAAAACCCGGAGGCAGCATCTAATGATGTGAATGTGGTTGCTCCACTAAGTTTTGCAGTGATTTCCTCTGCAGTAGGAAGAACATACCTCTCTCTTCGTACAGCTTCATTTAACCTCTTTAAATCGACACAGATCCGCACTTTTCCATTTTTCCTTGGGACTGGCGCCATTGGTGCACACCAATCTGTAGGCTCAATCACAGCTTCAATCACATTATTCTCCTCCATACGCTGCAATTCCTCCTTAACCTTCTGCAAAAGTGGCAAAGGGACACGACGGGCAGTGTGCACTGTGTATGGCTGAGCGTTCTCTTTTAACAGGATTTTAACTGGTTCTGTTTTAAGTGTTCCATGCTCACCAAATGCTTTGTGAACTTCTTCGACACGCTTCACAAGCCCCATTGACATTGCTGTATCTCTGCCCAGCAAATTGTTTGCATTATTGCCACTGATGACATACACAGGAAAAGTATATGGTTTTTCCTTGTATTCTGTGAAGGCTTGAAATTTTCCTATACAGTCCAACTGACCACCCGGGCTGCACAGTGTGACATTAGATGGCTCTAATTTCTTCTTAGGAACTAGTTTGTTAAATGTCTTTTCTCCCATAATGTTTGCATCTGCACCCGTATCAATTTTAAAATTGACTGGTGTTGTTCCAATTGTAAGCTGTATGGTCCATGGGTCATCGTTTCTGTCCGTTTTTGTGACTGCGCCCCAAAAAAATGGTGTCTGGGAAACTGTCCTTTCAGTGACTTCTCTGACTGATTTACTGTGACATTTCTTTTCCCAATGACCCACCTTTTTACACTTGTTGCATGTTGACTTCATGGCTGGGCACTTTTCAGGATCTCTGTGTTTTAATTTTCCACATCTTCCACATCATGAATCTTATTGCTCTCCACTTTCTTTCCTCTTAGGTCTCCCTTTAGACCTTCCTCTGCCTGCTGCATTTCCCTGGATCTCCTGCACCGTAGCGTGTGCTCCCCCCTGCTGGTGAACCTGGAGGGCAACCTCCTCGGACTGGCGAACTGTTTGAATAGTTTGGGCAAGTGTTAGATCGGCCATTAGCTGCAATCTACGTGATAGTTCTTTATCGAGGATGCCCACAACAATTCGGTCACGGATATGTTCGTCTCTGTTTACACCAAAGTCACAGTGCTCTGACATCTCATAAAGGGCTCTGATAAACATTTCCGCTTTCTCACCAGGCCACTGCATCCTCTGGTGAAAACAAGCGCACTCGTGGATCACGTTCCGTTTAGGATAGAAGTACTCGTCGTATTTTCCTAACACGACGTCAAACTTCTTTTGATCAATTTCCTCAGTAAAGGAGAATGATTTAAAGATGTTTTCAGCTTCAGGGCCCATGGCGTAAATCAGTGAACTGACCTGAATTTTGCCGTCCTCTTTACTCAGTTTTGTAGCCATCCGAAAACGCAGAAAGCGCTCTTTCCAGCCCGCCCATTCGTTTGGACGATGAAAAGGAAAACTTTCCGGGGGATTAAACTTGGCCATCTTACTGAAGCAAAGCGTCCGTCAAGCACTTCTGACACCATGTAAAGAACTGAGGTCCACACGAATAGTGGTTTCAACAAAGTTCTCTATTAAAACAAGGAGCGGGAACATTAACAGGCGGCAACATCAACACATCGCCATTTTAATATTCTCTCGGTGAAGGTCAACTCTGAACTCGTGACGTCACCACAGTCTTTTAAAGACACACCACACATATAATTATCACATTATATGACATACATAATGTCCACAGGTGCAGCAGTGTGTATGAGAGATTCCAGAGCAACTGTTCAGCATCCTAACAGCTTGTGGAAGGAAGCTGTTAATCAGTTTGGTGGTTCTGCCTCTGATGCTCCGGAATCGTTTGCCAGATGGCAGAAGTTCAAAGTGTTTATGCAGAGGGTGAGAGTGGTCCTTGACAATGTTCAGTGCCCTGCTCCTACAACGGTTCTGAAAAAGTTCTTGGACAGAGGGGAGGGAAACTCCAATTACCCTCTCAGCTCCCATAACTATCCTCTGCAGGGCTTTTTTGTCTGACATACTGCAGCTGGAGTACCATGTTGCAATGCAGTACGTCAGAACACTCTCCACCACACCTCTGTAGAAGGTCCTGAGGATGCAGATGGGAAGAGAGGCCTGTTTGAGTTTCCTCAAGAAGTGCAGTCTCTGCTGGGCCCACTTCCTGATTCCCAAGGATCCTTTAACAACTTGATGTTCTGCACTCTCTCCACTAAACGGCCGCCGATGCTGAGAGGGACGTGTTCAGGCTGTGACCGCCGGAAGTCGATAATCATCTCCTTTGTTTTATCCACATTGAGCACCAGATTGTTCTCCCTGCACCAGCCCTCCAGGTCTCTCACTTCTTCCCTGTACATTGATTCCTCATCCCTCTGAATAAGTCCCACCACTGTGGTGTCGTCTGCAAACTTAATAATCTGGTTCCCCTCATGTCTGGATACACAGTCATGTGTTAGAAGTGTAAACAACAGTGGACTGAGTACACAGCCTTGAGGGGATCCGGTGCTCAGCGTGATAGAGTTGGAGATGTTATTTCCAACACGAACAGACTGAGATCTCTCAGTCAGGAAATCCAGGATCCAGAGACATGTGGCAGTGTTCAGACCGAGAAGGAGTAATTTCTCCATCAGTCTCTGGGGAATAATGGTGTTGAATGCTGAACTGAAATCAATGTACAGGAGTCTGGCGTAGGTGTCTTTCTGATCCAGGTGGATGAGGACAGAGCGCAGGGTGGTGACTATAGCATCCTCCGTGGAGCGGTTTGAACGATATGCAAACTGGAGCGGGTCATGTGATGCAGGGAGGCAGGCTGTGATGTGTGGTTTGACAAGCCGTTCAAAACACTTCATCACAATTGGTTTCGGTGCAACAGGACAATAGTCATTCAGACAGGACACAACTGGTTTCTTTGCCACCGGTACTATGATAGAGGTCTTAAAGCATCTGGGAACGATGGCCTGACTCAGGGAGATGTTGTAAATGTCAGTCAGGACATCTGCCAATTCGCTCGCGCAGTCTCGGAGCACACGTCCTGGGATGTTGTCCGGACCTGCAGCTTTACGTGGGTTGACCCTGATTACGGTCCTCCGTGTGTCCGCTGCGTTGATGGTGATAGCTGGCCCAACCGATGGTGGAGATGCGCCAGCCCTCCCTCTGATTGTCGGGTTTGATGCTCCAAAACGTGCAAAGAAGTTGTTGAGCCTGTCTGGAAGCTGTCATAACTCTGGCTCTCACGAGCCAGGAAAGGAGATACGAGGGCGACCAGTGAGTTAGCGTAGTTTATTAACAAAGCACACACAACACAAAATAACGAACAGAAAAGTAAAGAGCCACGTGGGGCTAAAACACACACAGAACTAAGGGAAACATACCACCCAGGGAGAAAGGCTAGAGAGGCGACGAGGGAAGAATACACGCCGAGTCACAACACTTACTTTGGGTGAAGCGCCGAGGTAACGGCGGACTGAAGCTAGACGTAGGAGCTAACAGTCGTGGGAACACAAGGAACGTCTTCCCATAGCGAGGTCGCAGCGACGAGTAACTCTCGGCTGCTCGCTTAAATGGGGGAGATGATTGGGAATGGGAGACAGCTGTCCCAGCGCAGCTGAACAGACAGCTGGCAATCAGCTGGGCGCTGTCAAAGAGCGGGCCATGGAAGACCCAGCACGGACTACCCCGGAGCAGGAGCGACACTGGACAACCTGAACGCAGAGAAAGAGCGTTCAGGTCGTGACAGTACTCCTCCCCCGAGCCGCGCCTCCTGGAGCGGGCTAACCCCCCCCCCCTCCGAGGGAAGACCAGGGAGGGCGGTGGGGGCCAGATCTGGGAGAAAGGGAGGGACCAGACAAAGGAGGCAGGGAAGGAAAAAAAAAAACCTAGATACAGTATAGGGTCAGATACCATAATAATTTCAAACACAAAAGAAAACCATCACCCCCTCCTCTGCAGAGGCCAGACGGTCTGTGCAGGTGACCACAGGAGGTGGGGAGAACAACCTGCAGAAAAACAACGACATAATCATGGAGGAAAAAAAAAGGTTCACAACAACTCAGGGCGAGGACAATGCAAAACTCATGTCCCGGCGACCAAAAAGACTACAAAACTCAGTAAACATAAAGTTGCAGAAGACTACACATGTAACCCCGGCCAAAAACAGAAAGTATAAAGGGACAAACCGGGCACAAGACCTAAAAATAAAGCCTGAGGCCGCTCACCGGTATAAGGATACAAAAAAAAAAAAAAAAAAAAAAAAAAACCCAACTCCTCAAACATGAATTAACGCAACACAGAAAATCAAACAGTCTGGAGGAGGATATAAATGCAGAAGAACAAACTATTCTGAATAAGGCCAGGCAATGTGAGGCGGAAGCAACTTAAAGGACAGATTAAAATAAGGATCCATACAGGGACCGTAAAACATAGAAAATTGTCTAAGGAAAAGTTCTTCGTTGAAATGACATCACAATAAGGACTCTAGCAAAGAAAGTTCCTTGATGTCCTGAATGAAACTAAATAATGGAGGGCATACAAAATACAAGGCTATATACAGTCAGACAATGTCAGGAACGACAGCAGGTGGAGCAGGCGATGACAGCTTGTCCGGCGGGCGGCCCGAACTCCACCAGGCCAGGAACCACAACACCAGTTCGGGTGGCCTACCCGAGTCCCAGGCTAGGAGACACAGTTTCTCCGGAGGCCGACCCAGATCACCGAACCAGCCAGATGGCTTCCCAGGCGGTCGTCCCGTGACCTCAGACCACGAAGAGCTGAGGGAGAAGTCTTGGTGCAGCTTCCTCCCTGAGGGAAAAGGCAGGAGGAAACTGACCCAGGTGAGAAAAACCCCCACAGTAGTAGGGGGAGAAGAGATGGAGGCCAGGGGCAAAGTTAGCCTGCCATCTAATGGCAACAAGGGTAGGGGGAAACTGGCCCGGGCGAGAGGAACCCCAACAGCGGCAGGAGGAGAAATGATGGAGGCAAGGGACGAAGTCAGCCAGACGTCAGGCGAACACAATCCTCCAGCTCCCACACTAACCGTTACCCGGACCGGCGCAGCACCCCCGGTGGACCCCGATCGGGCCGGCGCAGCACCCCCGGTGGACCCCGATCGGGCCGGCGCAGCACCCCCGGTGGACCCCGATCGGGCCGGCGAAACACTCCCGGTGGACCCCAGCTGGACCGGCGAAACACTCCCGGTGGACCCCAGCTGGACCGAGACAGCACTCCCGGTGGACCCCAGCTGGACCGAGACAGCACTCCCGGTGGACCCCAGCTGGACCGAGACAGCACTCCCGGTGGACTCCAGCTGGACCGGCGAAACACTCCCGGTGGACCCCAGCTGGACCGGCGAAACACTCCCGGTGGACCCCAGCTGGACCGGTGAATCACTCCCAGTGGACTCCAGCTGGACCGAGACAGCACTCCCGGGCGCAGCATCTGAGGCGAACACCGTGCAGGGAACCGGAACCTCCGAGATGGCACCCAGAGCAGGTTCGTCTCCGGTGACCCTGGGGAGAGGCTCAGAGGGACAAAAGGAACCGGGATCAGGATCACCGGCAGCGGCAGAGCCCGGCGGAACAGGCTCGAGCGCAGCAGACGGCTGCACCCAGCCCGCCCCCCCGAGAGACAGGCAATAATGCTCCAGAATAGAGAAGAGAGAAACAAAATAGAGCACTTGCCTGATCTCGGGTTCTACCGCCATCCAGGACTTCGATGCTCCGGGCTCAGCGTGCAGGACTCCGTCCTCCGGCTCCAACTCGACTGCGAATGGCTCCGCAGCCGGCATGATGGTTTCCACAGTCAAACGACCTCCAAATGCCGAAGACCGCGTCGACAGCCCACCTGGCGTGGGGGCAGGAGATCTGGACTCTGCTGGGCCGAACCATTCCTCCGTGGAGACCCGGGGACGCTTAATCGTCGGCGCTGGCTCCAACAGGCAGTTCGACCTTCTCCTCTGCCCATAACGTGGCTGCGGGGCTGGGGCAAAACCCTCCAGGGCCGCAGGCCGCCTCCTCCTCACGCAGCGATGTACACCTGGCACCGGGGCACACTCAAGGGGAAGAGACACAGAGGACGCAGGTTCATATTCAGTTTTTGCAGCGGGAGGAGAGAGCTCAGGGGACTGTGAACCCTGAACTCCTCCCCCAGGAATCAAACAAGGCAATTCACTCATAATGGGAGGAGAATGAAAGGACACTTGCCTGATTCCCGGAGGGCCGGTGGAACCCGCTACAAGGGACTCGAGTCTCTCTTCTCCCAACCGGATAGAAGTGGGGAACCCCCCGGAGAGATAAGGCGGTGCTACCCGCACCGGATCGGGACCTGGAACACCTGGAGATGAATTTGCGCTTCTCCCAGCGGCCGGAGTGAATGACGAAGAGGGGGGTGAAACAGCTGAGGAGAGCTGGGGGCCCAAAGCTGACGGGACAGCGGGGAGAGCGGGCCCAGGAGCGGGAGCAGCTGATTCACTTCTTCGGCGAGACACGGGAGCAACAGCAGGCTGGGAGGCGGAATTCGTGTGGTTTCCTGGAGCGGGATCCGGACGGGACTCTCGCTGAGATGAGTGGGGAATTTGGGAGCGACGTCTTCTGAACGTGAGGTCGGGAAAACGCCGCTCCTGTGCGATGAGCGAAGCCAACAAGTCAGCGTATTCCGGATAATCGTTCAGCTCCGGGTTCTTCTCGACCAGCCTGACCGCTGCAATCACGTTCTTCATGGCTACGGGGGGAACGGCGGCGGAAGAAGCGGCTGCCACTCGATCTGCAATGCGCATCGCTGTCATTCTCATCTTCTCCGGGGGAAACCCGGTTGACGTCACTCTATCCTGGGGATCACCCCTGGGTGAGGCGAACTCCTGGACTGGATCGGCGGCAGGAGCGGGATTCCGAAGCGAGGAGCGAAGGCGTTCTGTCCTCGGCTTCCTGCCGGAGTTCTCCTCCAGCCTACGGAGCCTCTCCCAGGCCACAGAGATGTCTGCCCTCCTTGCCTTAACCTCGGGGAGAAGGAAGTAGCGAGAAAAGCAGTTAAGCATACCCTCGGCGAGCTCCAGGCGCCAGCGTATCTCGCTGGGGCATCGTAGAGGTCCGTGGTGAATAACGTTCCGTCCACAAGGTCCAGAGTCTCCGAGAGATCGTGGCCTGGGTGCCGCATGAGTCTCTTGGAAGGAGACATGATACTGGCTCGCCCGTACCCAGAGGAAGAGGAAAAAAGGCGTCGAGTCCTTACAGCCAACTCACGGTCGCGGCCGTCTCACTAGGCTGCGACCTACTGTCATAACTCTGGCTCTCACGAGCCAGGAAAGGAGATACGAGGGCGACCAGTGAGTTAGCGTAGTTTATTAACAAAGCACACACAACACAAAATAACGAACAGAAAAGTAAAGAGCCACGTGGGGCTAAAACACACACAGAACTAAGGGAAACATACCACCCAGGGAGAAAGGCTAGAGAGGCGGCGAGGGAAGAATACACGCCGAGTCACAACACTTACTTTGGGTGAAGCGCCGAGGTAACGGCGGACTGAAGCTAGACGTAGGAGCTAACAGTCGTGGGAACACAAGGAACGTCTTCCCATAGTGAGGTCGCAGCGACGAGTAACTCTCGGCTGCTCGCTTAAATGGGGGAGATGATTGGGAATGGGAGACAGCTGTCCCAGCGCAGCTGAACAGACAGCTGGCAATCAGCTGGGTGCTGTCAAAGAGCGGGCCATGGAAGACCCGGCACGGACTACCCCTTAGCAGGAGCGACACTGGACAACCTGAACGCAGAGAAAGAGCGTTCAGGTCGTGACAGAAGCGAAGCGTCATCATCATCAACTCCCTGCCTAGACTTATAATCCGTCAGCGCCCGAACTCCCTGCTACATCCGTTTGGTGTTCCTTGTGTCCCAGAGGTGTCCCTGGATTTTCTCCGCATAGGCGCACTTCACCATCTTAATTCCCTTTGAGAACGCAGACCTGGCTGAGTAGAAGGTGATCCTGTCCTTCGCTCTGAAGGCTGCATCTCTGGCTGTGAGCAGCAAGCGCACCTCTGCAGTCATCTAGGGCTTATAGTTGCCCTGTGCAGTGATAGTCTTCACTATAGTGACATCCTCTGTGCACTTTGCGATGTAGCTGGTGACCGTTTCAGCATACTCCTCCACATCTGTCCTGTCTTCCTGGGAGGCTGCTGTTTTGAAGACCTCCCAGTCTGTGTGCAGAAAACAGTCTTTAAGTGCTGAGGTTGCACCCTCTGGCGAAATCCTGATTTGTTTTACTACTGGCCTGCTGCGCTTCAGTAAAGGTTTGTAGGCAGGCACCAGCATCACGGCTAGGTGGTCAGAATGGCCGAGGTGGGGGCGAGGTGTTGCCTTATAAGCATCTGGAAAGTTTGTGTACACCAAGTCCAACATATTCTCTCCTGTGGTCTTAAAGTCTACACATTGTTTAAACTTGGGGAGCCCAGTCTTTAAACTGGTGTGATTAAAATCCCCAGCAACCACCACAAAACTGTCCGGGTGTGAAGTTTGAAATTCACTAATAGCATCGTGCAGCTCTCCGAGTGCCTCGTTAACATTAGCTTTAGCATTAGCACTAGGAGCTATGTAAACAGTAGCTACAAACACGTTGGTGAATTCCCTCGGCAGATAAAATGGCCGACAATTTACAATAAGGAACTCCGCCAATGGAGAGCAGTGTTTAGATACTAACGTGGCGTGAACGCACCAGTTCTTGTTAATATAGATGCAATGTTAATGTAGAGGCCCCCCCTCCCCCCCCCGGCTCTTTCCGGAGCTAGCAGCCTCTCTGTCCGCCCGGAACGATGTCATCCCTTCCAGCTGAATGGCCACGTCAGGGATGTTGTCGTGGAGCTATGTCTCCGTGAACGCAAACACACAGCAGTCCCTCCACTCTCTCCGGGTTGCTCTCAGCAGACGCAGCTCGTCCAGCTTGTTGTCGAGGGAGAGGATATTGGAGAGAAGGAGCGACGGTACTGCTGGTCTGGAGGGGTTAGCCTTTAGCCTAGCATGAATCCCGGCCCTTTTTCCTCGCTTTTGCTTACGTTCACTCTGCTTACTCCTCCTCCTTTCCCGGGTAGCTGCCAGCGGAATCTTCGACAGTATTCCATGCTGGCGTAGAATGTCCAAGTCACAACCAAGCACCGCAATTCTTGTAGCGTGCAGTACCTTGATGTTTAATAAGGTCTCACGGTTGTAAGTTTTACAGAATGTACGTTTGGGATGATCAAAACACTCAAAACTCTCACGCTCATTGATGCCTAGAGGGGCCGCAGCGTCCAAGCATGCCGCCATCTTGACCTAATAATATATGTAATAAACATAATAATTATAGATAATAGTATATTATATATACTATTATATATAATAGTATATTAATATCAGGTTTGCCACATGGTGATATGGCAAACTTGGCCATGCCCCTTCCGTGAAACTGTTGGGCATTTAAAAAAAGTTTTCAAATGCTTTTGATGGCACATGGGTATAGATGATTGGTTCCATTTATGATGAAAATCAGATGACATGCTAAAGATCATCTACATACAATACCCCATAATGACAATGTGAAAAAAGTTTTTGAGGGATTTTTGCAAATTTATTAAAAATAAAAAAAACTAAGAAATCACATGTACATAAGTCTTCACAGCCTTTGCTCAATACTTTGTTGATGCACCTTTGGCAGCAATTACAGCCTCAAGTCTTTTCGAAAATGATGCCACAAGCGTGGCACACCGACCTTTGTGCAGTTTGGCCCTTTCCTCTTTGCAACACCTCTCAAGCTCCATCAGGTTGGATGGGAAGAGTCGGTGCACAGCCATTTTCAGATCTCTCCAGAGATGTTCAGTTGGATTAAAGTCTGTACTCTGGCTTGGCCACTGAAGGACATTCACAGAGTTGTCCTGAAGCCACTCCTTTGATATCTTGGCTGTGTGATTAGGGTCGTTGTCCTGCTGAAAGATGAACCATCGCCCCAGTCTGGGGTTAAGCATGCTCTGGAGCAGGTTTTCATCCAGGATGTCTCTGTACATTGCTGCATTCATCTTTCCCTCTATCCTGACTAATCTCCCAGTTCCTGCCGCTGAAAAACATTCCCACAGCTGTGGGGATGCTACCACCACCATTGGCATGGTTATGAACGGTGCCTGGTTTCCTCCAAACATGACGCCTGGCATTCATGCCAAAGAGTTCAATCTTTGTCTCATCAGACCAGAGAATTTTGTTTCTCATGGTCTGAGAGTCTTTCAGGTGCCTTTTGGCAAACTCCAGGCGGTCTGCCAAGTGCCTTTTACTAAGGAGGGGCTTCCGTCTGGCCACTCTACCATACAGACCTGATTAGTGGATTGCTACAGAGATGGTTGGCCTTCTGGAAGGTTCTCCTCTCCCCACAGAGGACTGCTGGAGCTCTGACAGTGTGACCATCAGGTTCTTGGTCACCTCCCTGACTGCAGCCCTTCTTCTCCGATCGCTCAGTTCAGATGGCTGGCCAGCTCTAGGAAGAGTCCTGATGGTTCTTAACGTCCTCCATTAATGGATGATGGAGACCACTGTGCTCACTGAGACCTTCAAAGCAGTAGAAAATTTTCTGTACCCTTCTCCGGATTTGTGTCTCGAGACAATCCTGTCTCGGTGGGCTACAGACAGTTCATTTGACTTCATGCTTAGTTTGTGCTCTGACATGTACTGTTGACTGTGGGACCTTATATAGACAGATGTGTGCCTTTCCAAATCATGTCTAATCAACTGAATTTACCACAGGTAGACTCCAGTTAAAGTGTAGAAACATCTCAAGGATGATCAGTAGAAACAGGATGCACCTGAGCTCAATTTTGAGATTCATGGAAAAGGCTTTGAATACTTATGTACATGTGATTTCTTAGTGGGTTTTTTTTAATAAATTTGCAAAAATCAAAAAAAAAAAAAACTTTTTTTCACATTATCATTACGGGGTGTTGTGTGTAGAATTTTGAGGAAAAAATTAATTTATTCCATTTTGGAATAAGGCTGTAACAAAACAGAATGTGGAAAAAAAAGTGAAGCGCTGTGAATACTTTTCGGATGCACTGTATATTGTGCAGCTCCTTGTGTTCCTCCTGGCTGCTGTGCATAATTTAGATTCTAACAGATTTGGTTTGTAACTTGTATAAATTCAGCTGTAAGACTGGAGTGGTATTTGGTGGTCTTTATGTATTTGTTTATTTTACTCAGTAGCATCACATCTGCCTGCGGATTACCCAGGGCTTTCTTTCACAGCATTTTTTCCCATGTGTAAGCTCCCCGGCAATTACACTGTAGTGATCCGTCTATAGACTTTAACGTTAATGCCATTTTTGATAGATAGATAGATAGATACCCAGCAGGCACAAGATGTTGATTCAACGTTGTATTCTCATTGATCTATGTCGTGACGTTGGGCAATGTAAAATCAACATTGAAACAACGTTGATTTGTTTCGTCTTAACAATGTGATGTTTACAACGCTGTATTGTATCAACATTGATTCATGGTCAGATGCTCAACAAGCAGCCGTACCTGTACGTTTGATTCTATGTATCCCATGATTCATTGCGTCATTTCGTCAAATAAGTGCCATTTTGGAAACTTTTCTGAAGAGACCTGGGATCTGCCGGAGAAACTGTTTTTAACATGCACACTTTGATGAACCTGGACAGCTGGAGTAAAGTTAAACTATTGGAGCTTCTACACAGAACTGGATTGTATGGGAGAATTTGAGATACAGCTGCCAACCTGTTGTATGAACTGTGGAGAGCAGCAATACGCCATTGATGCGTGTAGTCTGCCTTTCCCAAGAAGAAGAAGAACTTTTTCTGAAAGAAACAAGGAGTTATCTTGTTCGTTGGGAATCAGATTAATCCTCTTAAAGGTAAGAAAGGCCTATAGGCCTATTTATTAAATAAATAGAAATAAATAAAAATAAATAGGCCTATTTATTTTTATGTGTATGTGGAGCCCAGGGGAATGGAGAAGGAGTTATAATTATTTTGTTGAAATATTTAAGGTTGAATAGTTCATTTACATTAGTTTTAGTGCAATTTACTTTTTTTACATAAGAAAGTGATCAGTTTCAATTGAACTGAATGTATCATCTCATTCATCTGTGCAACACATGCAGTTTTGTCAATTTTTTTATTATTTATTTTTTTTTACTTCACAGAAACAGCAGCTGATAAAGGTATGAGGGGTGACCCTGAAAGAAAATGTGAGGAGGATCTGCCACAGGTACATTTGTTGTTTTGAAATAAATTATTTGGTCTTTATTGCATATATTGAATAATGCATGTAGGTATTTCATGTTGTATGCAAATTTACATTTATTTTATTTTGTATTCGGAAAATAGACTGATGAACTTTCAGGGGAAGAGGGAAAGTTTGGTTTTGGAGGAACCAAACTTTATAAAATTATTGAAGGTAATACTTAATAGTTGTTTAAATATAAACGTAAATACAACATATGCCATATGAGTAAATCAAGCATATATATATATATATATATATATATATATATATATATATATATATATATATACAGTGGGGTAAAAAAGTATTTAGTCAGCCACCAATTGTGCAAGTTCTCCCACTTAAAAGATGAGAGAGGTCTCCAATTTTCATCATAGGTATACCTCAACTATGAGAGACAAAATGAGAAAAAAAAAATCCAGAAAATCACATTGAAGGATTTTTAATGAATTAATTGGTAAAGTCCTCGGTAAAATAAGTATTTGGTCAATAAAAAAAGTTCATCTCAATGCTTTGTTATATACCCTTTGTTGGCAATGACAGAGGTCAAACGTTTTCTGTAAGTCTTCACAAGGTTTTCACACACTGTTGCTGGTATTTTGGCCCATTCCTCCATGCAGATCTCCTCTAGAGCAGTGATGTTTTGGGGCTGTCGCTGGGCAACACGGATTTGAATTCTCTCTAAAGATTTTCTGTGGGGTTGAGATATGGAGACTGGTTAGGCCACTCCAGGACCTTGAAATGCTTCTTATGAAGCCACTCCTTCGTTGCCCGGGCGGTGTGTTTGGGATCATTGTCATGCTGAAAGACCCAGCCACGTTTCATCTTCAATGCCCTTGCTGGTGGAAGGAGGTTTTCACTCAAAATCTTACGATATATGGCCCCATTCATTTTTTCCTTTACACGGATCAGTCGTCCTGGTCCCTTTGCAGAAAAACAGCCCCAAAGTATGATGTTTCCACACCCATGCTTCACAGTAGGTATGGTGTTCTTTCTCCTCCAAACATCACAAGTTGAGTTTTTACCAAAAAGTTCTATTTTGGTTTCATCTGACCATATGACATTCTCCCAGTCCTCTTCTGGATTATCCAAATGCTCTCTAGCAAACTTCAGACGGGCCTGGACATGTACTGGCTTAAGCAGGGGGACACGTCTGGCACTGCAGGATTTGAGTCCCTGGCGGCGTAGTGTGTTTCTGATGTAGCCTTTGTTACTTTGGTCCCAGCTCTCTGAAGGTCATTCACTAGGTCCCCCCATGTGGTTCTGGGATTTTTGCTCACCGTTCTCGTGATAATTTTGACCCCACGGGGTGAGATCTTGCATAGAGCCCCAGATGGAGGGAGATTATCAGTGGTCTTGTATGTCTTCCATTTTCTAATAATTGCTCCCACAGTTGATTTCTTCACACCAAGCTGCTTACCTATTGCAGATTCAGTCTTCCCAGCCTGGTGCGGGTCTACAATTTTGTTTCTGGTGTCCTTTGACAGCTCTTTGGTCTTGGCCATAGTGGAGTTTGGAGTCTGACTGTTTGAGGTTGTGGGCAGGTGTCTTTTATACTGATAACGAGTTCAAACAGGTGCCATTAATACAGGTAACGAGTGGAAGACAGAGGAGCCTCTTAAAAAAGAAGTTACAGGTCTGTGAGAGCCAGAAATCTTGCTTGTTTGTAGGTGACCAAATACTTATTTTACTGAGGAATTTACCAATTAATTCATTAAAAATCCTTCAATGTGATTTTCTGGATTTTTTTTTCTCGTTTTGTCTCTCATAGTTGAGGTATACCTATGATGAAAATTGGAGACCTCTCTCATCTTTTAAGTGGGAGAACTTGCACAATTGGTGGCTGACTAAATACTTTTTTGCCCCACTGTATATTATATATATATATATATATATATATATATATATATATATATATATATACAGGATATAGCTTGTGTATAATTTTTGTATATTTCAGAATGTGTCCTTCAGCACCATAAAGGAACACAACAAGCTGTAGAGGCAGCCTGTACCTACTGCCTGAAATATGCCCCCAACAGGGCTGGAGGTGGCATGAAGAACCCGGAGCAGTCAACAAATCTATAGATAAGAAAACCCAGCATATGTTATAGGCTACCTGACATTTTAGGTCTGACTACCTACTGTCATGGCTTTTTGTCCATTGGATCATATATAACACTGATATTGTACTTTTTAACTTGACCTTATATGACCTCATGTTGGGGGGGCTTTCTTTTGTATGTGTATGACATCTATCATATTTGTAGTGTTTTGTTATAATTAATAAAAGTGTGACACTTTGATTGGCTTCATGTTTTATCGTATTTACTAGTATATCCTGCAAATTTATGTCTTACAGATACAGTGTCAGTGTGGAGGAGGAACAAGTTTGTTGTGTGTGTGTGTGGGGGGGGGACTGTAGTACAAATTTTATAGTGGCATGAGATTGATGTTAGGTTTTTTTTTGTTTTTGTTTTTTTTGAAAGGTGAAAGAACACAAAGTATTAAAAGGTATAAGGTTTTCTTGGCAGCTGCTTCTGAGGAGAGAATTGGCTTTTCAAATGATTTTCCAGTGCTGACAGCGACACTCTGCAAAAAGTTCCTGGAGCTAGAAACGGCAAACTGTTGGAAAAAGCACTTAGTAGAAGAAGAGCAAAACTCGGGAAAAAAAGGGAGGCATATCCCAGCAGGCACAAGAAGTTGGATCAACGTTGAAAGAACAGCTATTGCCAACGTTGAAGACACTACGTTGATACAGTTTACAAATACAATGTAATGTCAACGTAGTTTCAACGTTGGCAATGACTGTTCTTTCAACGTTGATTCAATGTCTTGTGCTGGCTGGCTGAATGGATGGATGGATGGATGGATGGATGGATGGACTTTATTGATTCCAACCTGGGAAATTACAGTTCATTATTTTATTTCAATCTGAGCCCGTTACATTAACTGAGAGGTAGGCACAAGCAGCCTCTGCCTACACCCTTTCTGTCCAAAATATTTTGTCTTTTTCTCTTTACTTTTGTTTTTTGTCTTGTTATGATCCGACAGAAATAAAAAAAAAAAAATTGAATGAATGAATGAGCTGTCATTGTAACACAGTCCACTTGATAATCTTAGGTTTACTGTTGATCCTGGAGGGTCAGAACAAAATAAAATATTTTTTTCTGACCTCCACCTCCGTTATCAACACCTCAGCATCACGCTCCGTGAAGTTATTATTTTTTTATGTTATGCTTTCCTGCAGAATTGATGATCACTGTTTGACAGAAGAGCGACAGAAGGGGTGTTTTTTCTTCATTTACATTATCATTAGGGGGAGGAAGCGAGGCAGAGTAAAGAGATTGTGCAGTGTGCCAACTTTTCACGTGAGGTGGGATATATAAACAAAGGGAGCAGAGAAGCGAACATGTGCACAGTTTTATAAATCTGAAAATTTTTGTGCACACGTAGTTTTAAAATGTTGTTAGTACGCCATCTTTCACTATGAAAGCTGTGCAATCATTTATACATGAGGCCAAGATCAATAATGATCTTTGGACAGATGAGTCTAAAATTGAATTATTTGGACACCAGAACAGAGGACGTGTTTGGTGTAGGCCAAATACAGCATTCCAGGAAAAGAACCTCATACCAACTTTGAAGCATGGAGGTGGAAGTGTCATGGTTTGGGGATGCTTTGCTGCTGCAGGACCTGGCCAGCTCACCATGATAGAATCCACCATGAATCCTATCATGTATCAGAGGGTGCTTGAGGACCACTTGAGACCATCTGTAAAAAATTAAAGCTGAAGCAGAACTGGACCCTGCAACGTGACAATGACCCAAAATATACCAGTAAATCCACCAAGGACTGGCTAAAAACTAAGAAATGGCGAGTCCTGGAATGGCTGAGTCAAAGCCCAGATCTTAATCCCATTGAGATGCTGTGAGGTGACTTGAAACGGGCTGTAAACCCCTCAAACATCTCACAGCTGAAAGAATTCTGCATTGAGGAGTGAGACAAACTTTCCTCAGAGGTTGGTAAATGGCTACAAGAAGGTAGACTCACTGAAGTTATTTCAGCCAAAGGGGGTAACACTAGCTATTAGGCAGTAGGGTGTCCAAACTTTTGTCTCAGTTAGAATACACATTTTGGTTGATTTGTTTAATGAGTAAAACAAGATTAATTTTTGTTATTTAATATTTATTATTTAAATCACCTTCTTTTCCAGTGATAAATAAAAACAAGATTAGATATTAATATGTGAACATTTCTTAATAAAGAACTGAATATTTAATGGGGTGACCTAATTTTTTCACATGACTGTAAATAGTATTTATAGGCTCCTGTTGCAATATAACTTGAATACTTTATTTAAATTGTGTTATTTATTCAGGACCTGACAGGCTTATGGGGGAGGGAGTTGACGGGATATAAAGTGGTCAAATGTGGGTTTGGTTTGGGGGGGGGGGACAAAGAAAACACAGGAAACAATTGCTACTTCTGAGTAGATCTCAGCACAAGTCGGGTATCACAGCAATGCCCACCCTGGAACCACAGGTAAGCAAGACCCCATGGACCCTGGCACAGGCAGAGCATGGCCACCAAGGCCCCACGAGCCCGAGAACTACTGAAATCCTCGACCAAAGCCTCGCCCATCCCAAGAGGCCAAGGCCACCCAGGACCCCTACCTTAAATAAGACCATCCTAAGTCAGTCCAAATGTGTCCACACCAATGTCTGTCAAGAGTCAAATTTATTATTACAGTTACAGGGATCCAGACAGTATTTTAGAATACAGTAAAATTTAAAAAATGGCACCTCAAACAGTTTAGGATTAAAAACCTATCCATGATTTTAGACTTTACTTAATATAAGTCTAGAATACTACAGAGGGGTGTTTCATCAGTATGTTAATGTCCAAGCACCCTTTTACTACCCTATCAAGTACATCTACTTTTACAAGTAGAGAACGTATGTCCCTTTCTGAACCCTGTATTTTTCAAACCTTCAATCCCCCCAGCTTTGAGTCAACTCGCTTCTCACTAACACTCACCCTATATCTGATTCAAGTGAACATCCATAGCTACAGACTGACAGCCATCCACACCCATCCCTCTGGAAAAGCGCTCTGTGACTCAGAGATGGCTCGACAGATGGATTACTGTCGGTGCCTTGCTGTTGGCCTGGGGGCAGAAGTGTTTGATGAAGCCATGTCAAAACAGTTGTAGAGTTCTTTGATATAGAAGTCCACAGTAAGGGAGGGCTTAGAACATGCCTGCCTCACTGGTTTTATGTGTGGTAAAGGATTATACTTTTACCCAAGGTATTGAGTAGAAAAAGGGTAAAATCCAGTGGCTGCTCCAAGGAGGAGGTAAGGGAGGTGGAGCTTCCTCAGAAAGTTGAGAAGAAAATGAGACAAAATGATTGAAACATTGTGATAATAAATGTATTTGATATTATACAGTATGTATATTATTCTGTAACATGTAGTCAGACTCCTGTCAGAAGTCTGCGGGAGTTAAAAATAGTATTTATTTGCTAATAAATCTAAGAAACTACAATTTGAACACCAGCTTCAGATAAAAACAGTCCAAGGCCTTCCCTTAAACTGGACATTATAAAGAAGCTGGGATGTAGCTGGACGGCGTTCAGGATACCTGGATGAGTGGAGCTAACCCGCTTACTAACACTAGCCTTTGCCTTGTATTTTGCAACCAGTTGAGGTTTTCTGTAGCAGATCCACACCATCTGCATGCACCCTCTGGTGGCGAAGATTTTTTTCAAGAAAATATTCAGTTTAGATATAACAAATTCCAAAGGCTGTAACCTGAAAGTGGTAAGCGATAATGGCTTACTGTAAATGAGAAAGATGTAGAATATGATCCAAAGTTTATTATAGGAGTAAATTTGCGCAATTAATTTGCATAATGTGACAGCAGCCATATTGGATTACAAAACTTTTGGTCAAAGTGGACTTTGGACATATTTACACAAAGGATGGTTTTGTTTGTTTTTGTTTGTTTTTGTTATCTTATCTTCATAATATATGAACCAGAAAATCTGTAGAATGTAAACAAGCTGATAAAACATCAGACCTACCGCTCGTCATGTGTCGCCATGCGTCTGTGTGCTCATCCTCAGTCTTTATTTTGTCTTCTGTCAGTCATTTTTGCTTTCTCTCCCACATCCAGAAACTCTCACATTTATCTTCTGATTTATTCCACCTCGATTTTGGTTAGACAACACCACAGAACCGGCAGTATTGTCCTCTCTGTCACATGCGGCTTCGTCAATGGCGGATGAAAATTGTACATTCTCCGGTCCATCTTGTGCTGTCACAGAAGTTCCCTTCAGTAAGCTAAATAATCCCTTTTAGAGTCATAGTCCGAGTAGTCAGTAGTCGAAGCATAATCCCCAAAAGAGATGAGATTTCGGTGTTGCTGTCTGACTCAAATCTGGACTATCTTTGTCTCTCAGAAAGCTGGCTACACAGTAACATTGACACCAATATGATCGATATTGTGGGCTATCAGTGTTTTAGAAAAGACAGGCAGCCAGGGAGGGGAGGGGGTGTTTTAATTTACATCAAAGAGAAATTTAAATGTCAATTGGTTGATTTGAATACTTCACTTGAATGTTTAGCTGTTAATGTATGTCTCTCAGCGGTAATGAATTTCAACATCGCAGTATTGTACAACCCACCCTCACACAATTCTTCTTTTTATAATGAATTAAGTGATCTGGTTAAACAACTTGAGAGGAGCAGAGAAACCATATTTTATGGTGATTTCAATATCAACTGGTCTGATAAGGAAAAACAGAAACTGAAAAGCCTCATGACTAAATTTAATTACAAACAAATGATCAAAGGACCCACCAGGATAACCAAACAATCGAGAACACTTATTGACATGGTATTCACTAATAAACCAGAACGAATAACCAGAACCTATAATCTTGTAACTGGTCTCTCAGATCATAACATGGTTCTTGCTGTCAGAAAACTCACTAAAAAGCGACTACAGTATTTTGGAGGAGTCGATATTGACAAACCAAATTTTATTATTCCCAAATCAAAAAATGAGGAGTTTGAACATTACTTAGAGAATCAAAATTGGGAGCAGCTCATGTCAATAAACGAAGTAGATGATTGTTGTAATTTTATAACTGCAACAATTACTAAGTCCATAGAAAAATTTACAAAGCAAATTAAAAGTAGACAACAGAAGATTAACCTACCATGGTTAAATAATGAAATAAGAAAACTTATAAAGAGGCGAGACTCTGCATTGAAAACATCATTAACCTCTAAACTGCAAAATGATCACCTTGTGTACAAAAGTTTAAGAAATAAAGTGGTACAAGAGCTGCGAAAATCAAAAGTATCTTATTACAATAAACTGATAGATCATGCAAAGGGTAACAACAGTTCCCTATGGAGGCATTTAAATAACTTAACTAATAAAAAAAATGTTCAGAAGGGGGTAAAGGAACTTAGAATCAATGGCAAGACCATCAGTGACAAGGCTACATTGGCAAATGAATTTAATTCATATTTTGTGGGCTCTGTGGAAGACTTGACAAAAAACTTTGTGCCGCCAAATGTGCTCAACAACACAAATTCAATACTTCCAACAGATTCTTTTCACATCGATGAGGTAAATGAGGAGGTAATTGCTGGTATTGTTAAAACACTGTCAAACTCAAAAACTAATGATATCTACAACATAAGCACCTCCTTTCTCAAAACGCACAGCAAAATATTAATCAAACCACTGACTCATCTCATTAATCTCTCCATTAGATCTAGTACATTTCCATCTGGCTGGAAAAAAGCTGTCGTCATACCAGTTCATAAATCAGGCAGTAAAGACGATATATGCAATTACCGCCCAATCTCTATTTTACCAGTCCTGTCTAAGGTTCTTGAAAAAGTTGTAGCTACACAGCTGATAGACTACATACTGACATAACGCACGGCTCAGGAGACGCACACACACAGGCTCAGAGTAGTTCAAATAGTTTATTAACAACAGGAGTGTATGATTGTGTGTCTGCGGGATGTAAATGTGTTGGTGGCCGCGTCTGCTTCGGGCACAGAGGCAGGAGACCGTACAGCCGGACAACCCTATGGGAAAAGCACAAGGAGAAGGGTGACGGGCACACACCAACACAGGAGATACAAGAGCGAGAGAGGAGCTTACTTGGAGAGGACAGATGACTGGCACTACAAGGGACGAGGTCCGGTAGACAGCCACCTGGAGAGCCCGGTGCAGCAGCGAGGAACAGGCGATGGAGGGGCGTTGTCCGCCGCCGGGGAATCCACCTGTGCACAGGGGAGCAGACTAGGAAGGAAAGGAAGGTAAGGTCTTCTTACCAGAATGGTCAGCTGAGGGTGAAGGAACTCACAGCGATGCATAAGGAAGTCTGACGGCTTCAGGCCGAAGCTCAGGGCGAGGCGGCTTATATCCCTCGCCGCTGATGATGTGCAGGTGTGCGTGCAGGTGGCGCCGCTGATGAGCGGTGCGGCGTGACAGTACTCCCCCCTCTAGCAGCGCCTCCTGGCGATGGCTTCTCTGGGTGCGCTCGGTGGAAATCAGCGATGAGCGACGGGTCCAACACAAACAACGAGGGTACCCACTGTCGATGTTCAGGCCCATAGCCCTCCCAGTCCACCAAGTACTGCAACCCACGACCCCGGCGCCGGGAGTCCAGGATGGAGGCGACGGGCCAGGCCGGATGGCCACCAATCATCCGGGGCGCGGGTTGCGCAGCAGGAGGAGGGCAAAGGGGATCGGAGACTGCCAGCTTCACCTTGGACACGTGGAAGGTGGGATGGATGCGGAGGGAGGGGGGAATAGCTACACGCACAGCCACCAGGTTGACAATCCTGGTGATGGGGTATGGACCCATGAAGCGCTGTGCCAGCTTCCTCCTCTCGCCCTTTAAAATCACGTCCTGGGTCGACACGTAGACTTGCTGACCAACTCTGTACGCCGGGGCAGGTCTTCTGTGCCGGTCCGCCACGGCTCTGTTGCGCTTCGCCGTGCGTAAAAGCGCATTGCGCGCTGACGCCCAGATGGAGCAGAACTGCCTGAGATGCGCCCGTACTGAGGGGACAGTTACCTCACTCTCCTGCGCCGGGAACAGCGGGGGGTTGTAACCCAGGGACGCCTTAAAGGGAGACATTCCTGTAGCAGAAGAGCGAGCGGTGTTATGGGCGTATTCAACCCAGGCGAGGTGGTTACTCCAGGACGTAGGTTTGGACGCCATCACACAGCGGAGCGCAGCCTCCAGCTCCTGGTTGGTCCGCTCACACTGCCCGTTGGATTGGGGGTGATGGCTGGAGGAGAGGCTCACCTTGGCTCCTAAGGCGTTGCAGAACGACCTCCAAACCTCTGACGAAAATTGGGGCCCTCGGTCCGAGACCACGTCCACCGGAATCCCATGCAGCCTGACCACGTGTTGGATGAGGAGGTCCGCCGTCTCCAGGGCAGTTGGGAGACCTCGAAGGGGGACGAAGTGTACCGCCTTGGAGAAGCGGTCCACGATGGTCAGGATGGTGTCGTAGGTGTTCGAGACTGGGAGTCCGGTGACGAAATCCAGGGCGATATGCGACCAGGGCCTGCCAGGGACGGGCAGAGGCCGGAGCAAACCCGCTGGAGGGGCATTACCCGACTTGTTGGTGGCACACACTGGACAGGCCCGGGCGTAGCGGGCAGCGTCCCTCCGCAGGCCCGGCCACCAGAAGGACCGCTGGAGGAGGTCAATCATCCGGGAGGAGCCAGGGTGGCAGGTGAGCTTGGATGTGTGCAACCAGTGGATGACCTCCCCCCGAACCGTGGATGGCACGAACAGCCTCCCCTCCGGTCCGCCGCCAGGGTCAGGTTCCACTTTCTGCGCCTTCCGGATCTTGCTCTCGATGTCCCAGGTGACGGCTCCCACGACGCACGACCTGGGTAGGATGGTGTGGACCATGTCCTCCGACTCCTCAGGGGCGAATTGCCTAGAGAGGGCGTCGGGCAGGCCGTTCTTGGAGCCAGGCCTGAAGGTGATGGTAAATTGGAACCTGGCGAAGAACAAGGACCAGCGCGCCTGGCGGGCGTTCAGGCGCTTGGCAGATCTAAGGTATTCCAAGTTCTTGTGGTCCATCAGGACCACGAACGGCAGGTCCGCCCCCTCTAGCCAGTGACGCCACTCCTGTAGCGCGAGCTTGATGGCGAGGAGCTCTCTGTCACCCACGTCGTAATTCCTCTCCGCCGGGGACAAGCGCCGGGAGAAGAAGGCGCAGGGCCGTTTGATACCGTTGTCTGGCGACCGCTGGGATAGCACCGCCCCCACTCCTGTGTCCGAAGCGTCCACTTCCACGATGCACTGCAGCACAGGGTTGACTTGGCTAAGGACCCGGGAGGAGGAGAACTCCGCCTTCAGCGCCTGAAAAGCAGCCGCGGCCTCTTCGGTCCACCGGAACGGAACCTTAGGGGACGTGAGGCGGGTCAGCGGGCCGACGATGGTGCCAAAATTTGGGACGAAGCGGCGGTAGAAGTTCGCAAACCCAACGAACTGTTGCACCTGCTTCCTTGATGCAGGTGTAGGCCATTCCACCACCGCCTTCACCTTCTCTGGGTCCGGAAGCACCTGGTCGTGGTAGATGATGAACCCAAGGAAGGATGTTGTCTTCGCGTAAAATTCACACTTCTCGGCCTTCACGTATAACCGGTTCTCCAGCAGTCTTTGGAGGACCCGCCTCACGTGGACCTGGTGCTCGTCCCTGGACTTGGAGAAGATGAGTATGTCATCCAGGTAGACGAACACAAAAAGGCCGATGAAATCCCGGAGGATGTCATTGATGAGGCGCTGAAAGACGGCTGGAGCGTTAGTCAACCCGAACGGCATCACCAGGTATTCGAAGTGGCCGTTCGGGGTACGGAAGGCTGTTTTCCACTCATCTCCCTCCCGGATCCGGATGAGGTGGTATGCGCTGCGTAGATCCAGCTTGGTGAACCAAGTCGCCCCCTGGAGGGAGTGGAAAGCGGTGTCCATGAGGGGCAGGGTGTAACGATCCTTCTCCGTTATGTCATTAAGGGCACGATAGTCAATGCAAGGACGGAGGGATCCGTCCTTCTTGCCGACGAAGAAGAATCCTGCCCCCACAAGTGATGACGATGGGCGGATTATCCCAGCACTCAGCGACTCCTTGAGGTAGGAGTTCATTGTCTCCTTCTCCGGCGCCGATAGACTGTAGAGTCGTCCAGAAGGTAAGGGTGCCCCCTAGCGGAGATTGATTGCGCAGTCATAGGGCCTATGAGGAGGGAGAGACATCGCCTTGGATTTGCTGAATACCATACCCAGGTCGTGAAATTCCAATGGCACCAAGGACAGGTCCGGGGGCGCAGCGTCCGTAGGTGAGGGAGAAGCGGACGGAGAGCAGGCAGCGGACTGTAGACAGGTGCTCATGCAGAACGTGCTCCATGCCGACACCCCGGCGGACTTCCAATCCAGAACGGGATTGTGGAGGCGTAGCCAGGGATACCCCAGGATGACGGGCGACACAGAGTTAGTTGGGCAGGACGTAAAAGGTTATCTCCTCCCGGTGGTTTCCAGAGATAATAACCGGGATGGGGATGGTCTGGTGTGTAACTCTCCCAAGGGAGGCACGAGAGAGGTTGACCAGGGAGATAGGGTTCCTGAGTGCCTGACAGCGGATGCCCAATCGGGTTGCCAGGCCTTGAGAAATAAAGCTGCCTTCCGCGCCCGAATCCACCAGTGCGTGGGTGAGATGCCCAGTGGAGTTATGACAGAAACGGATGGGCAGCTTCAATTGAGTGAGAGAACTTAACCGATTGACGTCCGCGAGGCCCCCTACAGTGACTCGCGGACCCCGCCGACTGGCTTTCCGTGGGCAAAGCTTCACCATGTGTTGGTCATCTCCGCAGTACATGCAGAGATCCAACTCACGGCGGCGTTGTCTCTCCGCAGCGGAAAGCTTTGTCCAGCCCCGAGGAGTCGGAGCCGATGGTGACGGCGTCACCAGGGGGCGAGCTTGGAACAGGCGCGGCGAGACTCCACGAGGGCGAGAAGAAGATGACTTCCCTCCCAAGGAGCGCTCGCGCAGCCTGTTGTCCAAACTGATCGCTAGGGATGTTAGCTCCGCTAGCGTCTCAGGGATATCCCGCCCAGCCAGTTCATCCCTCAGATCATCGTTGAGACTGTGGAGGAAAAGGCCACAGAGGGAGCGTTCCTCCCAGCCTAATTCCTCCGCCGCTACCCGGAAGTCGACCGCGTAGTCCGCTGCCAACCGGCTTCCCTGCTGGAGGGCGAGAAGCCGATCGACCTGGACCGTCTCGGTAAGAGAATGGTCAAAGACCTCCAGGAAGCGTCTCACGAATTGGTCATATGTGAGGGTGGCATAACTGGGCCTCGCCATTACGGCGTAGGTCCAGGTTAATGCTCGCCCCTCCAGGAGATTCCCGATATAACCAATTCGGCTATGATCTGAGGGAAAGTCCCTGGGCACACGGTGGAAAACGGACTCACACTGCATAATAAACCTCTGTGCTCCGCCGAGCTTACCGCTAAAGCGGGCGGGGGTTGGAATGGGCGTGAGCCGAACCGGTGCACCCGGAGCCTGCTGGACGGCCACTGGAGCAGCAGGAGCCGCGCCACCCTGACGAGCCGGGGGGAATGGCTGTTGGGGGCCAAGCGGCCCAATCGGTTAGTTATATTTATCAACTGATTAAAAATCACCTGTTGCTGATAAGCTATCTGATCCACTCGAGCCTCGAGAGTGGAGAACCGGTGTGCGAGCCCGCCGTCTGCCGAGCCGCTCTGCTGAAGCCGTACTGACATAACGCACGGCTCAGGAGACACACACACACAGGCTCAGAGTAGTTCAAATAGTTTATTAACAACAGGAGTGTATGAATGTGTGTCTGCGGGATGTAAATGTGTTGGTGGCGGCGTCTGCTTCGGGCACAGAGGCAGGAGACCGTACAGCCGGACAACCCTATGGGAAAAGCACAAGGAGAAGGGTAACAGGCACACACCAACACAGGAGATACAAGAGCGAGAGAGGAGCTTACTTGGAGAGGACAGATAACTGGCACTACAAGGGACGAGGTCCGGTAGACAGCCACCTGAAGAGCCCGGTGCAGCAGCGAGGAACAGGCGATGGAGGGGCGTTGTCCGCCGCCGGGGAATCCACCTGTGCACAGGGGAGCAGACTAGGAAGGAAAGGAAGGTAAGGTCTTCTTACCAGAATGGTCAGCTGAGGGTGAAGGAACTCACAGCGATGCATGAGGAAGTCTGACGGCTTCAGGCCGAAGCTCAGGGCGAGGCGGCTTATATCCCTCGCCGCTGATGATGTGCAGGTGTGCGTGCAGGTGGCGCCGCTGATGAGCGGTGCGGCGTGACACTTACAAGACAGTCAACTTCTTCATCCACATCAATTTGGTTTTAGACCAGGATACTCAACAGAAACAGCAAATTGCTGCCTTACTAATAAAGGCTTATCTTATCTTATCTTATCTTATCTTATTGAAAATGTCAAACAGTCCTTGGACAGGGGTAATGTGGTAGGAGCTGTTTTTCTAGATCTCAAAAAGGCTTTCAATACTGTAAACCACAGTTTGCTTTTATCCAAAATGGTATCTTTTAACTTCTCTCCAGACACATTAGACTGGTTTGCATCTTATCTCCAGAATAGAGAACAGTGTGTAAAAGTTCACCAGGATAAATCCTCACTTTTAAACAACCGTATGGGTATCCCACAAGGGTCCATTCTTGGTCCTTTACTTTTCAGCATTTTTATTAATGACTTGCCGCTACACTGCTCTGCTGCAACATGCCAACTTTATGCAGATGATGCAGTTATTTACGCAGCTGCCAAGACTCCAGCACAGGCTGCAGATGTACTGTCTACAAGTATGGTTGATGTCCAAGAGTGGCTCCTCCAGAACCATCTATTGCTGAACCTTCAGAAAACAGTTTCAATGTGCTTTTCAATCAAAAAATATAACCTGCAATGTTTTAAAGTTAATATACATGATCATGACATCAGTTTAGTTACAGAATTCAAATACCTTGGCGATGTACTAGATCCTCAACTCAAATTTAATCTTCATATAAAGAAAATTTCAAAAACAGTAAAAAAAAAATCTGAACTGCTTTAAATTAATTAGATATTACATACCTTACGAACCTGCTGTACTGTATATGCATTCTATGGTTTTTTCTCATATATCATACTGTTTGACAGTCTGGGCTCAAGCAGCCCCTTCCACAATAAGACATATAGGTTCATTATATAATCAAACCCTAAAAATCTTGGACAAAAAGCCCATTAGGTGGCATCACTGTAATATTTTAAAAAAATACAACCTATTGAGTTTTGAGAGTTTCATTGACCTCTGTTTACTGAAATTAACTTTCAAATGTTTCCATAAATCAGCACCTGAGCCACTTGCTGGTTTCATCCAAAGACAGGACAGCAGCAGAGCCACCAGGAGTTCTGTTAACAATAACTGTAAAATATTCCACCGCAGAACCACATTTGGACAAACAGCTTTCTCTATAAAGGGCAGTCACATCTGGAACACAATGCCAAATGAAATTAAAATAATAACGGACTTTAAAACATTCACTAAAAAGGTTAAAAACTGGCTGAAAAATAAACAAGAATGTACCATGTATGAAATGATTGTCTGCAGGGTGAGAGTGAATGAAGGGAAGGAATGAATGTGTTTGTTTATAGTGAGTGACGAAGGGAGGGAGGCCTGAAATAGGCAAATGTGTGTCAGATTGTTATATTTGTGTATTTATAATATTTATAATATTTATAATTGTGTATTTATAATGTATTTATGTTTTTTGCATTGATGTATGTGGTTATTGTGTATTCCTTTTCTTTCCTTTTTTTTTAATTTTTTTTTTTTTTTTTACTTGTTTCTCCTTTCTAAAGCCCATCCAGGGACAAGAGTTGCAAATTAGTTAATAGCTATACACTCTGTGCAACACATCAGATTGATTGTCATTGATTAATTGTCTATGTTTATTGCACTGTCCCTGTCAAATAAACAAATCTATATATCTATAGTTGGCAAAATTTGGAGCAAAAGCTTCCTCCCTGGTAAATATATGTTGCACAATTGTTTGTACATCTCTTCTTCTGCGCCCCGAAAGTGATATCAGATTCAAACAAGTTCTGGACAGCTGAACTGAGTCATCCAGAGAAGAGCAGTAAGCTATATGTGTCTGCCAGCAAGTGATGTTAACCCTTAGATGCATGTTTAACTTAAATGGTTGGTACATCTGGGTTTATAGTTTGGGTTTTTTTTACATACTTTTTGACCTACCACATGACAGGTCCATATCTGTGTCACCAACCGCAGGAGAGGTAGATCATGTAATCAGATTTAATCCTTAAGGAGTTAAAACTGGATTTGATGACAGGAAAATTTATGCAGGTCCATGTAAAGACACCATAACCTATGAGTTAATATCTATGACTTTCCTGTATGCATCTATGCCTGTATTTTGTTTTATTTTCAACTCTTTAAATGATTTTGGAAAATATTTTTTCATTGGTGCTTCGTTTGACTAACAAACAGCACCTAACTGTCACGCCGCGCCATTCATCAGCGGCGCCACCTGCTCGCGCACCTGCTCGTCATCAACGGCGAGGGATAAAAGCCGTCTCGCCCTGAGCTTCGGCCTGAAGCCGTCAGACTTCACTCCTCACCGCTGTGAGTCATTCTCAAACTTCAGCTCAAACATTTTGGTAAGAAGCCCTTACCTCCTTTTTCTCCAGTCTGCTCCCCTGTGCACAGGTGGATTTCCCGGCGGCGGACGACGCCTCTCCATCGCCTATTCCTCGCTGCTGCACCGAGCTCTCCAGGTGGCTGTCTCCCGGGTCTCGTCCCTTGTTGTGCCAGCTATCCATTCCATCCAAGTAAGTCCTTCTCTTGCCATTATTCCTCCTGTGTTGGTGTGTGCCCGTCACCCTCTCCTTGTGCTTTTCCCATAGGGTTGCCCGGCTGTACGGTCTCCTGCCTCTGTGCCTGAAGCAGACACCGCCACCAATACATTTACATCCCGCAGACACTCACTCATTCACGCCTGTTGTTAATAAACTGTTTGAACTACTCTGAGCCTGTGTGTGTGCGTCTCCTGAGCCGTGCGTTATGTCACTAACAGGACCAGTAATGAATGAAATAATTTTTATGGGACACCAAAAGCCCACCAAGCGCCCCCCCCACCCCAAAAAAAAATCAATGAAATCATTCTTTGTTAATATTTAACAAATGGTACATTCTTGTGGTAACTAACGACACACACAAATCTTGAATAACACATTAAATCATATTTAACAGGACCAAGTGACATCAAGTCAACAAATGGGAACCGTTATCAAATGCTGTACTTGTGACACTTTTATAAATACTTGCGATGCATTCCTTTTATTTTGATTTAGTTATTTTGTTTTTTTTGTGTCCCATTTGATCCCGTTAGTTGTTGGTGCTGGATGTGTTGTCTTGCTCAGAATTTATCATGCTGAGTGAGGCTGGTCTAGTGTTGTCTTGAATAGCATGTTGGTCAGCATAGTGATGTTTTCTTGGGGTTTTGCAAGACCTGCACTGAATATCTGTGGAGCTAAAGACTCACAGTCCTCGCAAGTATAGATGTGTGTCTGTTTGTGATTAATTTGCCTCCTTAGTTTAGTTTAATGTTTATTTGAAAGGGACATTACATACTAATGAACATTAATACTTATACTGTGGTGACACTAGACACAGCAGGTGGACATTCTTCTCACACCCAGAAGCAGGAAGAGGGGCAGAACAATGGACTGTTATGTATACGTCCCCCGAGGATGGAGAGGACATCCGGGCGCCAGCTGATATCATGCTAATGATATGTATTGACTGATGTTATTAGATGGCAATCACTATGCTAATGTGCCATGCATTCTCTCTGTCTGTATAACCTGTATAAAAGAGATGGATACACATGCCTCAGCAGTGCAGTAGCTCACACGAGCTACGGAGCATGTTTCAGGATGTTGGAGGAATAAAATCTTGTACCCTTCCAGCTCGTTGCCTCTCGCCTGTTCCATTATCTCCACATTGGTGACCCTGGACGTGGCATGGAGCGTCTCGACTATGCCATTTTCTCCACATTGGTGACCTAACGGGAAATGGACTATTTTTCCCATTGCCGCACTGTGGACTCACCTCTTCATCCACACCAGAGCGTGCTTTCTGGAGCGGGGGGTGCTGGGACTGAGACGCACCATGATCTGTGACACTAGCAAACCAAAGGAAATGGCCTGAATGGGGAAAATCATCTGCGCCATCTGCGTTGATTTCCATCAAGCTCCCCGACCCACCTCCCGACAGCGGACTTTCTGCACACAGAAGGTCCGCACGCACACCGCAGGATTACGAGGACAGCGCGACTTCCAGATATGTGGTCACTGTGCCAGGCACTCGCCACACACCAGGGATAAACTGGCTCCACAGACTTATACATTGTCCTCCGCTGTTGCACATGCCCAAGGAACACGGCCGATCCCCATCCTTGGAACCTTTAGGGCTGATCTCACACCTAAAGCTGACGGCAGCCCGCACACAGGACTTTGTATGGGTTTCTCAGCCGCAGCGCACAACGGGAATTTAGCCGATTGCTTTACCCGATGACTTTAGGGCTGCTCCTGCACCTAAAGTCAAACTGCCAAGTCCCTCACACAGCTTCAGTTTTTTCACAGCCACTATGCATCTTCGGGGGATTTGGCTGGTTGCCTTCCCAACATCCTCGCAGGACTGAGCCGCAAGAGGAGTCAGAGACTTATTCTTTTGTCTTTTTCACAGCCACTGCGGATCACCTTAAGGTTTACTGGGAAAGTCCCTCACCCGAGGCTGATCTGCACGCAATTTTTGCACGGCCCAGACACTTTTGACGTCCCGGGCCGGCACTCACTTATTAATGACCCAAAACACACAGCTAAAAACACCCAGGAATGGCTAAGATCGAAACATTGGACTATTCTAAAGTGGCCTTCTATGAGCTCTGATCTAAATCCTATTGAACATCTGTGGAAGGAGCTGAAACATGCTGTCTGGAGAAGGCACCCTTCAAACCTGAGACAACTGGAGGAGTTTGTTCATGAGGAGTGGGCCAAAATACCTGCTGAGAGGTGCAGAAGTCTCATTGACAGATACAGAAATTGTTTGATTGCAGTGATTGCCTAAAAAGGTTGTGCAACAAAATATTAAGTTAAGGGTACCATCATTTTTGTCCAGGCCTGTTTCATGAGTTTGTTTTTTAAAACAAAAGCATTGTCTGATTTTCATTGGTTAATTTTCATAGACTTTTTATTTATTACCACTTTTGTCAGATTCAAGTTATTTCTGTGACCATTGTGGGCTTTTCTTTCATTAACAGGGGGTACCAACAATTTTGTCCACGTCTGTAGATGACAATCACAATGCTAATGTGCCATGCATTCTCTCTGTCTGTATAACCTGCATAAAAGAGATGGTTACACATGCCTCAGCAACGCAGTAGCTTACAGGAGCTACGAAGCGTGTTTCAGTATGTTGGAGGAATAAAACCTTGTACCCTTCCAGCTCATTGCCTGTCGCCTGTTCCATTACCTCCACATTGGTGACCCTGGACGCGCATGGTGCATCTCTCACCTGTTCTATTACCTCCACAATACTAACATTAATAATGTAAGTATGTTAGATTTAGCAATACTGCTAATTCACATCTGTAGTCTCCCGGCAGGCCACAAAAACACACAATCATACATGAGAAGAACATCGACAATAAAACTGTACAAAGTGGATATGCACACACAAGTGTCACAAGTGAAGTGCTGTGTATGCATGCACACACACATGCACCCAAGCACCTCACAACAACAAATAACAGCAACAAGAGGCGGGGCATATGTGTGACACTCTGGCATATGCATATGCGCATGCCGCAGAGCATCCACTAGTTATGTGTACAGTGGGATCACCCATGAGCCACTGCTGGTAAAATCTGATTTTTTTTTTTTTTTTTTTTTAACTTGAAGGTTTTGGTTTGATTCTTAAAAAACACAATCTCGCTAGTTCAGTGGTTTTGTTTTGCAAGAATGCATCTTGACTGACTTGTCTTTGGTAACCTTGCATCCAGTTTGAGCATGTTCATGTGCGTTGTAGTGCTTGAGGTAAGACAATAAATAAAGGGGGAGGGGGCTTCCATAGATGTGGCACTGCTTAAGTTTAATTGCTTTTGGTGGCAGTCAAAGTCAATATGCTGGTCAATGGCCCATGCATGCCGCAGGTTCATTTCTCCATAATTACTCTACATGCGCTTGGTCAATGCATAAGTCTGTCATCATTAAAATAAGAGTGGGTTGGGCAAGGAGTAGGGCAGGAAGAATGGAGGAACAAATGCAAACGAAACAAATAAATCAGTAGTGGGGACAGGAAGGAGAGGAAGCTCTGCTCAGCAGAGGCAGAATCAGGCTGACACACCACCCCACAAATACATGACATACTACAGCCAATGCACCATTTTCTGAAAACCTCTTAAGACTTTTTTTTAATGTTTTTTTAAGGTTAAACAGATGCAGAAATACATCAGTAAGGAAATGGCATAGAGGAAAGAACATTTTCCTCTGAAAACTGGCTAATATTAAAGGTCTTCCATGTTAGCTATTAATGACTGCATTTCATTATTTAAAAAATCACTAGGCAAAATTTAAATGCCCAGAATAAGTACTGAACCAGTTATGATTTGAACTTTGGTACCTCATTCTGGTATTTGGTATCTCATTCTGACTGACAAGGTCATGACAAACATTGCAATATAAATAATAATTCTCCAAATGTATTTGACAGCAGCTACCAAAGGCGCTACTGCCAGCAGCAAGTTGAATACACTTTTTTGTTTTATGATAATAATAAAAATGTATCAGATTTGCCTTTCCCATTCAGCCCTCCTATAATTCATTTCATATTTTGGATCAAAATACCTTGATGGAAAGCCAATTATTGACAACAACATAAGCATTCCCAAAGCAGCATCTCAGCTCATTAAAGTTCCCCTGAACCTGCTGGGTTGCAGCATAATGCGGAACAAATAAAAGCTGTGTCTGTACCTGTGCACATGTGCGTGTGTGAGCTGATGGCCGTTCACTGTGGCTCAACCATGTGTTCCACAGTTGCTGAGTATAATCCTCGGCCTTCAACAGCTGCCCACAGGTCTTTCAAAAAAAAAAAAAAGTCTCACTTGAATTAAAAACAGGTGGACACAGTTTGATTAGCTTGTTAAAACACACCTGCTACTGAGGGCCCAGGCATTAAACCCACACAGACATTCATACACAGACATAGAAACTTGAGCCTTTCAGCAAAGATACTGGTCAACACCAAATTTATTGTCTAAGTTTATTTTAGCTGATTTAGGGCAGTTTTGATGTGCTGAATCCAAAAATCACATTGGTTTTGCTTTTTGTTTACATGTACGGGTATTTTCGCTTTATATGATGCAAAATTCTTTTTTATGTCTTGAAATTCTCTGAATTTTGAACAATGATGACGTAACATTCAATTTACATGTACTTACCTTTATATAAAGGTAAGTATATGCACAGTACCAAGTAAGTACTAAGTAAGTACAGGTTTTTACTTAGCACCTGATCGAGAGAAAGGGATGTCATTTTCAGATTCAGCGGTGCAAAATTGTCTTAAATCAGTTGAAAAAGCACAGACAACTTGCAAAAAAATTATTTTTGTAACTATGTGTAATTATTATACCATGGGTGGAAATAGTAGCAACATTAAAAATGGTTTCCTGTGGAGAAAAAAAACCCTGCAATACTAATATTCACTGTATCTATGGAAAAGTGTATGCAGTAACTGGGCAATATCACATGAGAGGGAGTGTTGTATTGATGAATATCATCACACTATAATTTGGCACAGTCACAAAACTTCTGGCTGAGAGATGATCCATGAGCTAAGATATTCACAACACACAATCTGGACTGTGACATTGTTTTTATAAAGCAGCACCTCATCTATTAGTTGACAGTAATAAATGACTACAGAATATGACTTACTTAATTACTTTTTTTTTCTTGTCTTTTCCATCTGTAATTCATACAAAAGCTTGCTGCAGCAGGGACGTGCACAGGTATTACCTGTTGTTGCCCAGGAAATAGTCCGTTTGCCCTTTTTGTTGAGCTGCCCCTCCAGAGGAAAGGGTTTTTTTTGTTTGTTTGTTTTAAATAACCGTTGACCCTTATAACATCCATCCATCTTCTACCACTTAATTCTTTTTGGGTCGTGGGGGGGCTGGAGTCTATCCCTGCATTGTTGGGTGAGAGGCAGGATGCATCCTGGACAGATCACCAGTCCATCGCAGGGCCAACACAGAGAGACAGGTAACTATTCACTCTCACATTCATACCTAAGGACAATTTAGAATCCCCAGTTAACCTAACCTGCATGTCTTTGGCCTGTGGGAGGAAACAGGAGTACCCGGAGTAAACCCACGCAGACACGGGAAGAACATGCAAACTCTACACAGAAAGGTCACCGATGGTCAGGGGGTGGAATCGAGCCCATGACCTTCTTGCTGTGCTGACACAGTGCTAACCACTGCCTCACCATGCTGAACCCCTTATTACAGTAGCCTATATTTGCTGATATTACATATATAGTTCCTGTTTTCTCATACCTTTTCAGTGACTGTTTTTGTCTAATTTTGCCCTTGTTTGTGGTTAGTGCAACTGTCCCCCAAAATGTCTGTGCACGTCTCTGCTGCAAAACATAAAACAGTTAAACACATTAAAGTCTCAACATCAGATAATAACTAGCAGGCTTCCGCTAGCACTGGTCCTGGATAATTATGTTAGCTTCCCACAGCTATTTTGTGTGGCTGTTGACAAATCCAACCTCAGCTTGTCCATCTTTTTTGGTGAGGGACATTACATTTGCCACAAAGAGACTGGAAATGGTGGCTGCTTGTTTAGGCTCTCTTTAGCCTAGCCAAGCAGTTGGACCAGTATCCCCGCTTTTGTTAACATTCTCTTCGCCACAGTCTTTTTGAAGAAGTAACATGTCAGAAACATGCATTACACATTAAGGCTTTAAAGTGACATGCCGCCAAAAATCAAGTTTTTCCGTTGTTACCATGTCTGTAACATGGTTTTTGTGACATTCAAGACATATCACGAGGAAATTCAGTCCCAAGTCTCAAGTCTGTGTTTTTCTGTTGTGAATTTCCAGTTAAGCTCCCCCCCCCCCCCGAAAAAAGACCAGTTTGGACAGAATGTTTCTAGCTACAGTACGTAAGCATTCCTGCTTAGCCTGATTGGTTATAACGTTAACCAACCAGGCTAAGCACTGGGCGTGGCTTAACACCTGAGTTCACTCCCTTGGGAGAAGAGGGAGGAGCCGAGGAGCAGCAGGAGCTTTTCCATGTTCACTTTGTGGCTGTATGAGCAAGAAATCCTCTTCTTTTAAATTACATGTCTCACCCACAGACATGAAAATACGACAGCAATGATTAATTTTATTTGGAAAAACCTCAGTGTCCCTGCTGAAATACCGGAGAGAGGACATAGGTTTGCAGTCTGCATTTTACCCTGCATGCTGGGGGAGACAGCCGCAGAGGGTGCGTGGCATAATGGCTGGGGTGAGCCGGCGAGGCCGTACATATTGCGGTCATGGTTCCACGGCTGTGGGCGGGAACAACGGATCACCGACCCCCAGTGAGCTGCTTGGCAGTCCCAGCCAGCTCACTTCGGCGGTGGATGGGGCGTAGCACCCGCTGGCTTGCCTCCTTCACTCCCAAGTGGGAAAGACTCGGAGTGAGCCGGGGAGACCCTCGGTGAGTGGGCAACCAGAGACTGGCGGGAAGCCCTCCAGCCTCCATGTGGGGCTGGGCAGTTACTCTCCACTCCACTGAGAATGATTCTTCCGCAGGTTCACCTATGACTTTTACTTCCTCAACAGTGTTGCCAGATAGGAAATGTTGAAGTATCGTACTAGCGGCTTAAAATTATCGTATTTTGAGGAAAATTATCCTATACACCCAGTTTTCATTCTGATGTGGCTCAGGACAATCTTCAGTACCGTATTATCACAGATTGTACATATTATGGCCTATAACACAGTTTTACCATTAAATAATCAGTTGGAAAAAAGTGCCTCTTGGAGACCTGCACCTCTACCTGTGTGGAGTACAGGATGAGCCCCTGGCCTGCACTGAACAGCCCAAAATATTAGTCATAATTAATTATCTTCTATACGGCTTCTGTTGAATCATTATATATCAAGGTCTTGCCTCATAAAAATTTTGAGAAATACTCTGTTAATATGTTAGGAATAAACATTAAAATCAATCCACCTAAACTACTATTAAAATGCTTCTGATAATTTAAGCAGAAACCACTTGGTTTTATTAAGAACCACAATCCAGTGACATTTTTGCAGACATTTGCACATTGCAGCAGCAACAAAAAGCTTTAGTACTAATGCCAGCAACAGGTTTGAACTACCCAGTAAAACTGGGGTTTGCGCCCCCCCCCCCCTTTTCGTTTCTCAACCTGTTGGTGATGTTGCTTACTTGTTGAGTCTGCCATGACTGCAATAGTGCTGTAATGTATGTGAATGATTCGCTCGAGTGTACTAGTTTTTATGGGTGGACATAATGTATGACTCACTCACTGGAACTGTAGTCGAAAGCAGGAATCACCAGCTGAATCATCCACCTGAGCAGCAAATGAGACCCGCCCGCTTGGTTCAGCCGACACTCAGTTCAGTGAGTGGCAGATGGTTAGAACTCCAGTACAGCACTGAGTGATTCAGTGTACCATGGATCTTTTTAACTTGACTCAGTATGTTCCAGTGAATTGTGGATCCCATCACTAGCCTCCATCCAAGGTTGCCCATTTGCTCTGCTACTATGACGTGTCTTCTTTTCCACACAGCCTGCGCACGTGAGACGATGTGTAAAACAAGCACAGTATGTATGCACAGGATCCGTATTCTGATTGTGTTTGCTAATATATTGATAACTTAGCCAGCTAATGAAGGGGTCAAATTATCATACATTATGGGATTTTTGGAATTATTGATCGAACAGAGGGCAAAACTATCATACAAACACGATAATTATTGTACATCTGGCAACACTCGTGGGACTTGTAGTTTTTTCCGAAGAACTGAAAAATGCAGGAAAAAAAACATGTTGTCCTTCCTCTGTAAAAGTAAACACCGTAATGAGCCTGAAAAGAATTGATTTGATGAATAAATGGTGTAGTTGCTGAATGTGTAGCAACCACTATTTTAAAAGTTCAGCACAAGATGGACTGTTGGCAGGAAGCCATCCGTAGCCTGTACAAAAGTCACGCTGCCGCCTCTATTACTCCAGCATAGTTTTATCAGTACCTTTTTTTCGTGGATCCATTGATGGTAATGGTGAGTTAAATTTGTGTTTATTTTGAAAGCAAAGCCCATCCATCCATCCATCCATCCATCTTCTACCACTTAATCCTTTTTGGGCTGCGGTGGGGCTGGTGGAGCTCAGCATCTTTGGGTGAGAGGCAGGATACAACCTGGACAGCTCGCCCAACGCAGAGAGAGACAGACAACATTCACTCTCACATTCATACCTAAGGACAATTTAGAATCCCCAGTTGATGCCAGTTAACCTAACGTGCATGCCCTTGGGCTGTGGGAGGAAACCGGAGTACCAGGAGAAAACCCACGCAGACATGGGGGGACAGAACATGCACACTCTACACAGAAGTGTCACCGATGGTCAAGGGTAGGATTGCACCCATGACCTTCTTGCTATGCTGCCACAGTGCACAACTGCACCACTGAGCTGCCTTGAAAACAAAGCCTTATGTTGAAATTCCTTTCAAATTAAAAGTGGAGAAAATATGGGGCTATAATGATACAAGCCTTTAGTTCCACTTAATTTTGACTGAGCAAACTGAAAACCTGGTAAGAGACAGAGAGATGCATACACACTTACAACCACAGACGCATTTATAGACTACCGTATGCCTCCGTTTGCACTGAGGCATAATAAATATGGTGAAACCATGCAGAAATTATTATATACAATTGATCTGACTATTCCGCTCCACAATCATGGTGGTATTGACTTCTAAATTTTAAGATATTACAGCGGCACAAGCACACCGGGATGAGGACTGCTGTTGACTGGGTCAATGGATTTGCATTCCAGGAAAGGACAGTGGTAGCAGCCAGGGTTATGTGCCGTACCGCTCCACCTGTAATGCTTATACCCTCCAATAGTCATTTAGACTGTCTGCAATCATGGTAGCATTATATTTTTTTTAAGCATTAGATCATCACTACTATCTTTTTTTCTGATCAAATTTGGGGTTTTTTTGTTTCTTTTTTGTACAAGTTTTTAATGTTTTCCAACTGCTGATGTGTACACAGTGCACTGCTTCTAATCCACATACAAACCTTTTTTATTGCCAAAAATCACAAAATTGCCTATATATATATATATATATATATATATATATATATATATATATATATATATATATATATATACTGTATATATATATAATAATTTAAGCAGTTATGTTAAGCATGTCTCTAAATAAACAAACAAGCTGGCACTGTGTATGCTGTAAGATATCAGGGCCCACAGCTTACAAAGTGAGGGTCTGATGGAGAGGATAGGACATGTGGCAAGCTTACCAACCATTGGATAGTTATTGACCCTAAACATTGTCAGACATGGACATGAATGCTTTCAATCCTGTGCTTTGTTCTACAGCACCTAATCATCAATGCTATACAGTATCTCCAAACAACTGCAGTATACTGTAACAAGTCAAGCATAGCTGTCCAAAAGACCAGCTCTGATCAGTGTATTATATCTAAAATTATAAGCCTTTTTTCTACTGAAATACACCTTGTGGGGTTTATTTATAAAATTATTAATTTAGCATTCATAGCTTGAGGCATATTTGCACAATTCTACAACTACAAACTCAATTATTTCATTTGATCATATGTGATTTGATTTCATAGCTCTCTGTGCTGCCCTTAACTGCAGGTTAGGATATTAAAATACATAAGCCGGGCAGACTTTTGGAGTCTAACAGTAATACAGACCAAAGACAAGCCCTTACACTAGTGCTACAATACATTAATTAAACCAATAGATGGTCTAATGATTCTGCACTTATCTCACTGTTTTATGGTGTGCTGTGATGTTCCCATTGGCTGCTTTTAAAAGGCACCAGAGACATTGCCTGCAAAAGCCTTTTATGATATGCCAGCAGGTTAACAGCTATTTGAAAGCCCATTGAGTCATTCTTACACTTAAACGTTCTCACACGTGAAGCACTTTATTCCGAAGTCAACCTTTACTTGAGTGACCAGTGCATAAATGTGTGTGCGTGTGTGTTTGTATCCATGTGGGCAGGGAAGCTTATATGATATTACGCAGCAATTTCCCACCATCACCAATGGGACAAGGGCAATTGAACCTTGGCTCTTCATGTTTAAATGCTCATTTATGCCTCAAATGTTCCTTGGGAAGATAATAAGATGCCATAATAGAATTTTATGAAAATGCATGACATGAAATGGAGGCTTAGTGTATGTAAACCTCCTCCGATGCCCCTTATCTCACCCTTTGTAACAAATTCCTTTCCAGCATCTATGTGCTGGGTCCATAAACCTTCTCAATATGAATATTTAATGCACAACTCATGTAATGCAAATTCCACTTTGTTTTATTTTCTCTCTGCCCAGTCCACTATTTAGGAAAGTGCTGAGATAGATGTCAGTGAGCACAGAGACATACTGGTTAGAGTCCAAAGGCCTAGCTTGTGCATTACCAATTGGCCTGACTTAAGTCCCAATGCACAGTATGAAGACAGATTTTGGTTTGAACAGGTCAGATGTTAATACACACTGCATGTATTAATTAAGCAACTGCCTTCGGGGACTCACTATAAGAAATTGGATATGGATTCCTGTTATTTGTTACACTAGTACAGGTCAGAGGCTACTAAGAAAGGCGAGACACCTTTTCAACTCAAACCTCGTTTTCCACACATAAAGGAAGCAGAAAACATAATTGATTTGGCATACTTATGTACTGTCAAAAATTATGAAACAATTGTTTGGCTGTTTGAGAAAGAACTGTGGAGATCAATACCATTCAGTCTGCTTATTAAATTTGAAGCTACAATCAGCAGACAGTTAACTTAAAAGGTTACTGAATCAGTTAGAAAAGCTGGCACATACTGCTCAAAGCTAAGTATTTGGCACATCATCTGATTGGTTTAAATTACACAAAAAAATTCACAAAAAAACCACTGTCGATTCAGAGGGAGTAGCATGATGGACAAATTTTTGGCTGCCTCGCAAAACCAGGGTGACAGAAAAGTACTTGTTTTCATACAGATCAAATGAATTGAGACATTAAATAATCATCAGAAAGTTTAAAAGCACTGGCACAAATGTTCTACTAATGTTGGATGGTGCAGTAACAGTTTGCCCAAAGCTTGGTCTGATGGGAAAACAGTGGCCTATGAATTTTGTTCAGTTGAATTTTTAAGACTTCTAAAAGGAATAATCACACAGTTTAACACAAAACCGTGACTTTTCATATCAACCATTTTCAACTTTCACTTAACACTAAACCAACTTAAATGTATAAGCATAGGTAAAGGAAGTGAAACCACCTTCCCCCCTCTAATGCAGCCTTTGTATGGCTTGTTTAACATTTTTTTTTAGCTCAAGCACTGGTAACATCAGTGTGAGATCTTATCAATTAAGAATAGACCTACTAATACCAGAACTTTATAAAATGTTGCATTTTCTACTCTGTACACAGCTTCCTTTTTATGCTTGTCATCTTCTTTGACTCTGATGCACTTCCACACTGCTAACATTTCTTTGCACTGAACTACTTTTCAGTCAAATGGCAATGAAAGATTACCCAGATAGCATCTGACAGTGAAATAAATCTGACTCCAAAACAGAAGGATCAGGTCTTGGGCTGGTCCCGTGTACTCACTTTAGTTTCTAGTTTATTTTTCTTCGTCACCAGGACATGGGTCCAGCCCATGGCCTTGCCTTTAGTTATTATTGTATTATTTTCTGTGTTTTCTGTTCTTGCTCATTATTAGTATTATCTCAGTCTCTATTGGTTATTGTTATCTCTGCTTTAGCTTCAGTTCTGTTTGGTTATTAAGTTTATTATTATCATGGCTCTAATTATGTTCTAGATTATTTATCCTGCCTTGTCTGTTCATTGTGTTAGTCATGGTCATGTCTCTCCTGGTCCTTTGTTCATGTTTCATGTGTATCCTGTGCTTTTTGTTACCTCTTTTGTCTCAGCTCCCATGTCTCCTGTACCTGTAGCCACTTCCCTGCTGTCTCCAGTTGCCCTTGATTTTTCCAACATATTCTCTGTTTGTTTGTTATTCACTTGTTGTCTATTTATGTCAGTGTGAGTCTGTGTTCGGTATGGTGTCCCCCTCATTAAACGGCATCTCACCCATGACTCGATCTTGTCCTGTCTTGCCATGCAGTTCTGTATTTAGTCTTGGCAAGTCTGGTTTTGTTGTTTTGAGCCCTTGAGCTGGGTTTTGGTTTACCAAGCTCAAAAGAAATACTGTGAACACTGAGTCTGGCATTTGGGTCCTGCTTCCAACACACCATTCTGACAGAAGGACACTGTCAAATAGACCCACCGGACTTGAAGTTCCAGCTAATTGGCCTCAACAAGGAGAAAGCATGGGTGACTTCTAGTGCCGAGGACATAATCAAGTATGCCAGCACCTTCCGCATGCCGGAGAAAGCACTCAAATTCCCCACTTAGCCGAGGAATTGATCGGGGCTTTTCCCACCCTGCAACGGTACCCCCAGCTCGCCGGACTCCTGCGCCCCGTGACCAACCTGCAGTGGATGTTCTGGGGGCTGGGGAAGCCATCACCGGCAGCGGAAGACAAGCCAAGGGAGGAAGGATTGCATCCATCTGTGGGAAGATGTGGCTCCCGCCAGCGCCAAGTGACATAACGGCCTTGCTCCTCATCCCTGGAGGAGGTGCTTCAGGCCTTTGTTTCCTCCTTCTTTGACTCTGTGCCAGCTCTACATCATCAGGGAGAGGCTCTCCATCAGATGAGTTCCAGCAGCTCCCAGCAGGACTCGCCTTACGCTCCAGCTGCAGCAAAGCAGGAACAAGGCCAAGTACCTTTTCATTATTTTACAAGTTAATGAGAGGTCTTCCCCTGTTCCCAGGGAGGGGACTCAGCGTCAGCCAACTACCACCACTGAGCTCTCTCTCCCTGTCTCTGTTGTTAACTCTGCTGTCAGTTCTATTCTCCCCTCATCACTGGTGTCTCCCCTCTCCCAGAGCACCATGTCAGAGGTCCAGTCAGCAGCTGCCTCACCATTGGAAATGCTTCCAGCAGGTCCGGCTTCGCCCTCACCATGATTGCGCTCCAACCATCAGCACCTGAGGTCAGTGCACTCCAACCATCAGCACCTGAGGTCAGCAGGCTCCAACCATCAGCTCTTGAGGCCGATGTGCCTAAGTCATCCACTCTGAAGGTTGGTGCACCGCCACCGTGTGTTCCAGAGGCTGGTGTGCCTCCACCGTCCACTTCTGAGGTTGGTGCACCTCCATCATTTGCTCGGGAGGGTGGTGAGCCTTCTTCTCCTGTTCCCGAGGCTGGTGTGCCTCCATCATGTTCTCCAGAGGCTGGTGCATCTCCATCATGTGTTCCTGAGGCCGGTGCTCCTCCACTGTCTGCTGCTGAGGCTGGTGCATCTCCACCTGCTGTTCCTGAGGTCGGTGCACCTCCGTCGTTTGCTGTTGAAGCTGGTGAACCTCCATCATCTGCTCCTGAGGCTGGTGTGCCTTTGCTGTCTGTTCCAGAGGCTGGTGCGCATTTGCCACCCATTCCTGTGGCCAGTGCTCCATTGACATCTGTTCCAGAGGCTGGTGAGCCTCCACCGTTTGCTGTTAAGGCCAGTGAGCATCCATCATCTGTTCCAGAGGCCTGTGGGCTTCCGCCGTCTGCTGCAGTGGCCGGTGCGCTTCTATCTGCTGTTCCAGATGCAGGTGTGCCTCATTCATCGCATCCAGGGGCCGGCATGCCCCCGCTGTCTGCTGCTGAGGCTGGTGTGCCTCCATCATCTGTGTCTCAGGCCGGTGCACCTCCACCTGCTGTTCCTGAGGCTGGTTAGCCTTTGCCATTAGTTTCTGCCTTTGCCATTAGTTTCTGAGGCATGTGAGCCTTCATCATCTCCTGCTGAGGTCAGTGCACCTCCGCCATCGGTTTCTGGGGTTGGTGTGCTGCAGGCACCCGTTGCAGAGCATAGAGCTCCTTTATTTTTGTTTGGCAAGTTCTGTGCCCCTGCTGGCCACTGTCCCACCTTGCTCTGTGGTCTGGTGGCCTAGGGAAAGTGGCAGGACACCTTAACCACCCTGCATTCCGGTCTGGGGGTCCATGGACTTGGTAGGCCCCCTGACCCACCTTGTTCTCCAGTCCAGGAGCCCTTGGACTTGGGTAGGCCCCCTGACCCACCTTGGTTTATGTGTTGGGGTTGTGGACTTTGTTGTGCCCCACAAACTGTGTGGGTGTTTTGGTTTTTTGTTGGTATTATGTTGAGGGTCGACATTACACTGCATCCAGTGGCAAGGCTTCTGTCCAGGAGTACAGAAGTTGTAGGGAACATGGAACTACCCCTTAATTGTCACTGCTCCCAGGTCCACTCTGGCCCGGAGTGGTAGTACCTGTCTGGGCTATGGGAGAAAACCCTGACAGAAAATCCAGAGTGGTGCCCTGTAGGCAGTTAGCAGACAAACTATAGCTTTCTGGCAGATCCTGCATCCTGGCTCACCCCCAGCTGTCTCGATGTTTGTCTGGCTGCTGGACCAGGTGTGCCAGGAAGAAAGAGTGAGACTGATGCTGCGCAAGTTACCCTCACTTTAATCCAAGTCATGCGCAAGTCATGACACCATCTTTACCATCGCAAAAGTCCTGTGGCAATAGGGGAGTGGCGAAATGACTCTTTTACAGCGCTGTGGTGGAATTTTGGCCCACTCATCTTTGCAGAATTGTAATTCAGCAACACTGGAGGGTTTTCAAGCATGAACCGCCTTTTTAAGGTCATGCCACAGCATCTCAATTGGATTCAGGTCAGGACTTTGACTAGCCCACTCCAAAGTCTTCATTATCTTTTTCTTAAGCCATTCAGAGATGGACTTGCTGGTGTGTTTTGGATCATTGTCCTACTGCAGGACCCAAGTGCGCTTCAGCTTGAGGTCACGAACAGATGACTGGACATTCTCCTTCAGGATTTTTTGGTAGACAGCAGAATTCATCTTTCAAATTACCACAGCAAGTCTTCCAGGTCCTGAAGCAGCAAAACAGCCCCAGACCATCACACTACCACCACCATATTTCACTGTTGGTATGATGTTCCTTTTCTGAAATGCTGCGTTACTTTTACACTGGATGTAGTGGGACACACACCTTCCAAAAAGCTCAACTTTTGTCTCGTCAATCCACAGAGTATTTTCCCAAAAGTCTTGGGGATCATCAAGATTTTTTCTGGAAAAACAGAAAAGCGCAATGGCTGCAGCAGATCCAACTAGCACTCTTGATTATGCATCTAAACTGTAGAAGTAAATGACTATTCCATACAACAGACCTTGTGAAGATTTTGATCACTCGGTCACTTGGTAGCGAGATCACTATTTTCACTGCAAGAATACAACTTGCAAGGGCAGGGTGAAGATGTGAAGCAAAAACAATGATCAAGACTTGTCTAAAATCATCCCGATCAATAAAGCACACACTGTATATTTGAAGAATAAGGTCTACCCTTGCTAAAAACATAATTTGGTATTAAAATAAGAAGCACTCTAGTTTCTCTAAAATCTGATGAATAATTTTGGTTGAGTTGCAGAGCTCGCTGGGACAACTTTTACACACACACACACACACACACACACATTATTTAGAGAAAAGATAAAGTTAAAATTTAGAAAAGATTTCTAAATTTTCTATAATATAAAAGTAAGACAAAAACATCAATAAATTCATTTACACGTACCACTTCACAGTGTTGTTAGGGTTAAGCTGTTACTCGTGTTCATTTTTCCTCAGTTTACCATGGAGGTTCAGCCCGGAGGGAGGTTCACTGACTCGGGTTGCTCTGCTTTGATCCAGCGGCTCACACGGGACCAAACGGTCACCGTGGGGCTCACGTCACCGGGGCTCGGAGGTGAAGGAGAGACCGCCGGTGGACTCGGATTTCAGTTTGGTGGAAGTTTAAAAGTCACTTCAGCCAACGGTAGCTGCGGGACGATGAGGGAGGAGCAGCCAGGCAGGAGGACCGGACCTAACAGCTAACAAGGAGCAGCAGCCAGGCAGGAGGACTGGAGCTAACATATAACAGGGAGCAGCTGGACAGTGAAAAAAACAAAGACCCTTTGGGACGGTATAAAAAGAGGAACTCACCATCTGGCTGTCTTGGACACAGTTCATGCAGGGACTGCAGCGTCAGCACTAGCTTGGTTTTCGTTGCCGGGTTCAGGGTCAAAATCTCCCAAATCCCCATCATCATTATTGCTGTCTGCTAAATCACTCTTCAACTTCGTCTTCCTCTTCGTGTCATGTTTGCCCCTCCAGGGCTTAAGGACAGGCTCACTCACTGGGCAACATTTAAACATATTTATTTAACAAAAGAACACAGCGCAGGGGCTGAATAGAAAATAAAGTCATAATGGCAGAAAACTACATGGATTGAACGTGACAAATAATAGTAAACTCCAGACCTATGATGGAGACTGATGAAGATACCCTGCTGAAGGCAGCACGTGAGATGTACAAATAGAACTGGCACTGATCAGCAGATGAGGCACAGTCATGAGCAATTAACAACAGAAGACCAATGACTGAAAAACAGAGAATGAAGTAAGAACACTGTCACACAAGTATACAACAAAATGATGAGTGAGACAGGAACAAAAATAGTACTTATGAAAACAATAATAACAACTTAGAGGAAGCATAACTTAAAGAGTGGGACATGTTTGCACCATGTCCCCTCATGACAATGTCCCCCTCTTAAGGGCGGATCCCAGATGACCCCAAATAAACACTAAAGGACCCTGACTGGGTGGGTGGTGGAGGAAAAGACCAGGCAGGCCGAAACAAACGCCATCCCCCCCACACAGTTCAAACACAAAACATCACTACGGTACCTCAATACATGACCCCAAAGTTCAACACCAAGCAGATCAGGTGGTCTTCCAGAGTCCCAGGGCCACTGGACTGGAGATCAAGGTGATTCAGGGGCCTATCCAAGTCCATGGGACCCCAGACCAGACCACAGAGTGAGTCAGGTGGTCTCCTAGAGTCCCTAGACCACCAGACTGGAGAACAAAGCAGGTCAGAGGGCCTAACCCAATTCATGAGCCTCAAGCTCTCAGAGCATAACCAGTTGGCTGGTCACTCAGAGTCCCAAGGCCAAAAAACCGGAGAGCAGAATGGGTCCAGAGATAACTGTAAGGATGCTTCAAAGTGAAAATAACATAGAAATTTTAAAGTGAGGAGACGACAACAAAGAACCCCCAAACTCAGGAGATGAAAACATGAAAACTTTAGGTTCAGGAGATGATAAAGTAGAAACCTTAAACTCTGGAGATATCATGGACACCCCAACCTCAGAAGGTAACACAGGAAATTTAGACTCTGAAACAGACACAGGGGCTCTTTGCTCTGAAAATGACACACGAGCATCATCCTCAGGGGAAAATGACATGAAAGTTTTACCCTCGGAAACTTCAGCCTCTGGAGAAGACACCAAAGAACCTTAAACTCAGAAGATAACATTGGAATTTTACCCTCAGGGACTGGCAATAAAAAATCTTCACCCTCCACGGATGACAACATAGATTCTTTATACCTAGGGGGTAACTTGGAAGATTTAACCTCAAATGGCAACATGGAAGTCCAAAACTCAGGGAACGATGATACAGACATACCAAACCCAGGAGGTGTCAACATGGAAACCTCAACCTCAGGAGACATCAACATGGACATTTTTACCTCAAGAGATTACAATATAGACATTTTACCCTCAGGAGGTGATAACATGGACATTTTAACCTCAGGAGGTGACAGCATAGACATCTCAACCTCAGGAGATAATGACATGGAGGCTCCGAACCCAGGATCTAACATGAGAGCCTTGAGCTCAGGGGGTAATAACTTTAAAGGCTCTTGCTCAAAAATAGATAACTGAGGCACGCTGACCTCAGAGGCCTATATAGTCGTTTTGCTCAGCAGTGGTTTTCATTAAAGTGATTTTCATTCATTCATTTACATTTAAGTGTGACAAACATACAAAAAAAATGAGAAATCGGGAAGGGGGTGCACACTTTTTCACACCACTCTGTGTGTGTGTGTATATATACATATATATATATATATATACTGTATATATAAAATTCAGTTAACTTAAATTATTCAATCATTTGTTGAGAATGCAACAATGGTGACTATCGTGAAATATTTAAGCTCAGTAGTGTAATGATTTAATCATTGTACACAGGAGTTATGTACAGTGGTGTGAAAAAGTGTCTGCCCCTTCCTGATTTCTCATTTTTCTGTATGTTTATCACAAACAAGCTTAAATATTAGTCAAAAATAACAAGTAAAACACAAAATACAGTTTTTAAATAAAGGTGTTTATTATTAAGGGGAAAAAATTCAAACCTACATGGCCCTGTGTGAAAAAGTGACTGCCCCATAAACTGAATAACTGGTTGGGCCACCCTTAGCAGCAACAACTGCAATCAAGCATTTGCGATAACCTGGCAATGAGTCTTTTTCAGTACTGTGCAGGAATTTTGGCCCACTCATTTTTGCAGAATTGTTGTAATCCAGCCACATTGGAGGGTTTTCGAGCATGAACTGCCTTTTTAAGGTCCTGCCACTGCATCTCATCTCTATATCATCTCTCATCTCTAGATGACCAAAGCGCTTTACAGATCCTGCTATCCACCCATTCACACACACATTCACACACTGATGACGGCATGCTACCTAACATGGCACTTCCAGACCCACCAGGAGCAATTGGGGATGAAGTGTCTTGCCCAGAGACACAACGGCAGGATATCCGGGGAGAGCGGGATTCGAACCACCAACCATGGGGTTATTGGACGACCTGCTGTACTTTCTGAGCCACTGCCACCCCATAAATAGTCCACAGCAGATAGCGGGATGATGAGCAACAGGTGTGAGCTGACTGAGCGGGCAGATGACCAAATTAGACAGCCACTCTCAGATGGGAGAGCCCTCTCAGGCTCTCCCATCACCACTGCTGATTCCTTCCGCTTCCTAGGCACTACCATCACCAGGGACCTCAAATGGGAGCTGACCATCAGCTCACTCATCAAAAAAGCCCAGCAGAGGATGTTCTTCCTGCAGCAGCTGAGGAAGCTCAAGCTACCCACCAAGATGTTAGTGCAGTTCTACACAGCCATCATCGAGTCCATCCTCACCACCTCCATAACCGTGTGGTACGCAGGAGCCACTGCCAGGGACAGACTAAGGCTGCAGCGCGTCGTGCGCACTGCTGAGAAGGTGATCGGCTGCAAGCTCCCATCTCTCCAGGATCTGTACATCTCCAGGACCCGGAGGCGTGCTGGCCGGATCATAGCCGATCCCTCACACCCTGGTCACGTACTGTTTGCCCCCCTCCCCTCTGATAGAAGACTTCGGTCCATCCAGACTAAAACCTCCCGTCACATGAACAGCTTCTTCCCCTCTGCCATTAGACTGCTGAACACTAAGTGACTTATTGACTCTCGTGCACCATGTACAGCAGCTCAACCAGACTCATGTCAATCATCACTGTTTTCTTCCTGCATTACCGACTGCACTATATAGTTCTCCACAGTATCTGCTGCTGGCTAATATATATTTTAACTGTTGACCAGTATCACTTAATCTTATCCTACACTTTATTACATGTATAGTTTATTTCTCTTATCTTATCATGTTTAATGTTGCAGCATTGTACCGAGACAAATTCCTAGTTTGTGTACTACATGAACAATGGCAATAAACCTGATTCTGATTCTGATTCTGATTCACTCACAGCTGGAACTGGAAAACAGACTGAGTGGCTGGTAGGTGTGTCTGGGAGAGGAGGAAAGATGCTCAAATCACAAACCAAAACATAACAAAATGATAAAAAAAAAATAACAGACAGAAAATACTCAAAAATATATATAGGTAGTCTGAACTCTGGGCTCAGACTCATGACCCCACCCTCAAGGGGTGGAACCCAGACACCCCAAGGAAACACCAAAAAAGACCTCCCCCACCCCCAAAAGAAGTGGTACAGCAAAAACCACCCCAGGTGGGAGGTGGGGGAAAAGGCTAGGAGGGAAAAAACTAGAAACCCACTCATGACCCCCACCCACGCAACACCGGGCCCCTGGGCCCCCTAGGCCAAAGAACCCAGCAATTCAGGTGGCTGGCCAAAGTCCCAGGCCAGCCGGACAATGGTATGAGTCAGGTGGCCTGCTGGAGAGTTTGGACCATCTGACCCATCGGCTCAGTCTTTCGTGCCGACCCATCGGCTCAGTCTTTCATGTGGGCCGACCTAATTTCTTTGGCCACCAGGACCGGAGGGATGACCCAGGAGGTGGTCTCCCCACGGGAAGGCCCAGTGACAGGAAGCAGGGCCGGAGGGAGGGAACCATGACAGTGTCTGCTGGTGAAGGTAGGGGAACCATGACGGTGTCTGGCAGAGGAGGAAGGGGGACAATGATGGCCTCAGTGGACTTGGACTGGAGCACTGCAGCACCTGTGGTGGCTCCGGGCTGGAGCTACGCCGCACCTGCCGGACGGAGTGTCCACGATAACTTCAGTGGGAGGAGCTGAACCCAGGTGGATCTTCCCTGGCGACCTTGGGAGAAGCCTCAGGAAAAACAAGCAGAAGAACCAGCGTGGCTGCTGGGGGTTGGCTCTCCGCTGGCACTGAAACTGGGTCCTCCAGGGCCACAGACTCCACCATCTGGTGGTTCAACGGGCACCCAGAGAAATTAGGAGGAGACACGGAGAGAGCAGGTATCAGGCTTACAGCTGCAGCAGGCGGTGAGAGCTCAGAGGACAGCATAGGCTTAGTCTCACCACCGGGAAACAGACAAGGTAATTCATATTTAAGTGACTGAGAATGAAAAAACACTTGCCTGTTCTCCCGGGGTGTGGCATTTTCTGCTGGATGTTGGCCCTCAGAGGATTGTAGAGGAGCAGCCCCAGAGGACACGGAGGCAGGCGGAGTCGGAGGAAAACAATTGACCTCTTGGCAGCGGGAGAGAGCACCGGGGAGAAGCAGGGAACAGCAGCTGCTGCCAATTTAACTGGAGAGGAGAGGGAGGAAGGCTGAACAGCTGGGAGGGGCTTCTGCTCCGGCGCCAAAGGAGCTGCAGGCTAAGAGGTGATGTTTTTCCACCGGGATCGAGCGGGAGGCGGAGGTGTAGGCTCATCATGTACAGAATGCAGCTCTGGAGTCAGGGGACGCTCGATTTTTGGCTCCAACTCCGGCTCCCTTGGGGAAAACTCCTCTAATTGAGGCACCAAGTCTGGGAGGAGCCATGGTTTGTCCTCCAGGAGGAGGTCAGTCTCTGCCAAAAGAACCTGCCTGTGCTCCCCCAGCTCCTCAGCCAATGGTGTGGGCCAAGGCTCAGGAGAAGAAAGCAGAGCCGTCAGCGGAAAATGACGAGTGGGTGGAAGCTTCTTCCTTCCAAGCGCTTGCTCTTGGCTGGCACAGGCATTGGAGTTGTCTCCCCGGGTTCACTGCTCAATGTTTAATGAAGGAGAGTGGAGAGAAGCAAGTTGGAGAGTTCTGGATAGTCCCAAAGGCTAGGGCAGGCCTCCAGCATCTGTGCCGCTCCCTCCAGACACTCTCGGGCTGCCTCAGGGGTACAGGAGGCTCAAATCTGCAGTAAAATGTCCTCCAGCACGTTCAAAGTCCACTGCTCCATTTCACTGAATCCCGCGGTGAACCTCTCTGGGACCACAGCCATGGTACTCACAGGGAGAAAACACAAGAAAAATGAAAAAAATGTACACTAAAACAGCAGCTGAATCTGATTACGGCGGTAGCATTCTGTCATGAGCGCCCCTCAGTGCAGAGAGAGACAGATTCATATGCTGAACTGTTTAGTGACATTTATTAACCCTATGAGTGTGCACGTTGCCAAAATTCAACATAATCCCTAGTGGTCAAGAGTGGTAAATATTTTTTGTCAATAAAATAGTTCAGATTTCCAAGACTATAACTTTCAAGTGGTAAGAGATAATGGCTTACTGTCAATTAGAAAATATGATCCAAAGTTTCAGATAGGAATAAATTTATGCATCTAATTTGCATAATGTTGTGGCACCTCTTTAAATTCCATAGCTCAGTCAAAACTGGACTTTGGACGTATTTACACAAAAAATGGTTCAGTCTTTTGACACCGTTTTTTGTACAGAGGTACCACATCATCTGATCTTCAAAGTACACGAACAAGAAATCAGTACATTAAAAAAAACTAAACAGAAATTTCTCACTTTTGCAAAGTCAGAGTGACAAGACAGGCGCAGTGCCACGCTCTGCCACTAGGGGCACACACTCACACTGAAAGGGTTAACAAAAAAATAAAAATTCCAAAATGGTGCTCAAACATAAAAATACAAACAAGGGTAGTAGATAGGATTGGCACTCCAGAGCAGGCTCTGGCGGAGATAAAGAGGAAAAAAAAACTTACTGAGGAAACAGTCCAGTTAAATCAAGCAATGACATCCATGTAGTGAAGTCCATGTAATGCTGCCACACTGAGTGGCAAAGCAGTACGGTAGCCCATAACTAGTCCACAGCAGATAGCAGGATGATGAGCAACAGGTGTGAGCTGACTGAGCGGGCAGGTGACCTAATTAGACAGCCACTCGCAGCTGGAACTGGAAAACAGACTGAGTGGCTGGTGGGTGTGTCTGGGAGAGGAGGAAAGAGCCTCAAGTCACAAACCAAAGCATAATAAACTGATAAGAAAATAATAACAGACAGAAAATACACAAAAATACATAGGGAATCTGAGCTCTGGGCTCAGACTTGTGACAGGTGGTGGCTTAAGTCCATGAAGTATTTTATATATTGTGCAGGCATATTTCAAAATTTTGAAGCTATTAAAGCTCAGTAATTTGTATTTTTCCAAAATATTCCAGTGGTGGTATAAGACTGGTTTTCTGTCATAGATTTTTAATGCTCTTTTATACAGTGATTCAATTTGATTAAGTGTAGTTACACCAGTAAGGGTCCAGTTAGTAAAACAATATTCTATATGAGATAAAATCATTGCATGTAAAAATATTTTTGCCGCATTTGTTGTCAGCGATTGCCTAATCAAGGGGTGTCCAATCATGTGCCATGGAGGGCCAAGATCCTGCAGGCTTTACCTCCAACCAGTGTCTTCAACAGCAGATTCCACTGAATTTCTCCCCACTGATTGCTGATAAGTGAAAACACCTGCTGAAGAGACTGGGTAGAAGAGAAAACCTGCATGGTCTTTGCCCTCCATGGCACATAATTGGACACCCCTGGCCTAGTCTGTCTGAAATTAGATAAATTGTATTTGATTGTTTTAGAGATTTTTTAGCATGATTTTTAAAGGTTAAAGAGGAGCCCATAATCACACCGAGGTATTTAAATTCATGTACCAATTCCAGCTCTTCCCCTCCAAGGAAAACATTTGAGTGAGTGGTCTGAACTGGTTGTTTTGAAAAATACATACACATGGTTTTTTTAGTATTTAAAAGTAGGCATGATTTTGAAAGCCAATCCTGAATATTGGACATTGCGGATGTGAGAATATGGCCAGCTTCCTGGATGTTTTTATTACTGCATCATCAGAATACATTTGAATATGAATGTTTTTGCATATGTCCAGTAAATCATTTATATATAATGAAAATAGAATTGGTCCAAGTATGTAACCTTGTGGGACACTCATTGGACACTCCTGATAAGGTGATCTGACACCACTGACCACAACACATTGCAATATGTTTGAGACATATGATTTCATCCATTTAAGAGCTTGTTCTGAAAAGATGAAATTAGTTAATTTGGCTAAAAGAATTTTGTGGTCAACTGTGTCAAACACCCTCCTCAGGCCCAAGAAAACTGCACCAACACAGCTGCACCTATCAAGAGAGCTCTTGGTCTCTTCTAAAAACACACTAATGGCTGACTCTGTTGAGTGGTGGGCATGAAATCCAAACTGCATAGGATGCAAAGGAGTATGGTCCTTGTTTAGATGTTCTATTAATAATTCAGCCACCCATTTCTCTATAATTTTTGAGACTATTGGTAAGATGTTGGTAGGTCTATAATTGTTTTTGTCTGTTTTATCACAGGATTTAAGAATAGACTACCCATCCCTATCTTCAAAGCAGGTGGAACTGTAGAGTATTTAATAGAAAGATTTATCATATGTGTAATCGGTGGTATTAATGAGTCTTTATATTCCTTTAAAAAGTGAGTGTCCAGGTCAAAATTATCCTTTGCTTTGGAGGTGTTCAGTGAACTTATAATATTGGCTACTTCTTTTTCCATTATTTCATCTATATAAAAATAGGTTTTGTATCAGTAACAGGAACACTTTGATAGACATTTGGTTTAAACAGTTGTGATATTTCTTTTACAGAATTTATAAAGAAGTTATTTAACTCTGTCGCAATGATTGTTGGATCTTTCACTAATTTATTATTAACATTTATTTCTAATTCTCTGTCATCTTTTTTGCTTTGCCTGCTGTTTGTTAATGATATGCCTTTTTTACCATTCCCTTTCTCTTTTTTGATAATATTCGTTAAAAAATCAGCTTTGGTCTTGCGTATTACCTGTGTCACCTTATTCCTTGCTAATGTAAATTTCTGTCTATGAACAGTCAGACCTGATTTCAAGGCTATTTTAAAAGGTGGTCCCTATTTTTCATTAATTGTATGCAGTCTACATTTAACCATGGAAGATTTTCTTTTCTTTTTCTTATTCTCCTACTACTGTAGAAAGTCGCCAATGTTGTTTTATTTATTTATTTATTTTGGATTTGTGTAGCCCTCAGCCTGTAGACAAACTTGCCCAGCCTCTGTCATTTACTCCAGGCCTACTCTCAGAGCAGATAAAAACAATAGCTGGATGTATTCTGATTCGCTGTTAGTGTTTCTATCATTCATAAAATCACTCCGAAAATGAGTCTAATGATATCGTCTGACACTTTTGTGATAGTTATTGCTGTAGCATGGACTCTGCCATCCACCAGAGTTAGAACAATTTTAAAAACGATAATTTTATAGTTATCATCATCTTTATTGTGCATTGTTTGGATGACCCTTTAGTCCTCATTTAAATACAGTAGACCCACATTCACCTGTTTGCACCTGTCACAGTTTTTCTTAGTAAATCATGTGGAAAACACCCATTAAGGAAGTTGTAATGAAGTACCTGCTGTTTAGAACCTTAGTAAATCAGGCCCTGATGGTACTATCTCAAAGTGCGGCAAATGCTCATGAATGTGGTGAATTTTGGATTCGCCAACTGACGAATTGTGGCAGAAATCAAGCAAGTATCTCATGGAGCAGTGAATGATCACAAACACACTTTTTAGGTTTTGTCAGGGGTTTTAAAAGGTTGCAGATCAGTTTGCACAGTTTTTAAGTTTGCCAACAGTTTTGTCATGAAGGGTCTTAAACAGCTGCTAATGTTCACTACTAGGCAAACCAAAAAGAACTTTAGCAGTGTGTTAGGAATGCTTACAATTATTTTGTACCTGTTTGTGGAAAAATACATTGGGAATTGTTTTTAACATGTTCAAAAATTTTTGTTGACAAGAAAAAAATTCCGGCGAACTGTTTGACCTATTACCAACCCTGACAAAACCCAAAAAGTGCAACGTTCATGAATGTTCCTCAGCAATTGCTGCTCTGTGGGATATGGAGAAAAAGGGCTTTGTTTTATCTTCCATTGTTCTGATTTAATTTAATCAGCTTCAAGTTTTCGTGTTTCCTCTCTCTGCACCTGAACATACCAGTTCAGCCAGTGTCACAGTCAAGGGATTGAGATGGTGTAAAAATGCATTTGCATGGTTGTTTTACCTTTATTTGTCACACATTCATTCATTTAAATGCAAAAAGTAGTGATTCCATTTTGTTACCCAGACTTCCACTTTCTCCAGCGGAGCCTTATCACATGCTCTGATAATGTTCTCAGCTGTATCTATGACATCCTATTTTTGCCTGCTTCTTGGTACTTTCATTCCCTGGATTATGGTGGACTTGCCACTCAGCCTTTACACATGCTGACTCCTTGGTTTTCATCCCATTCAACATAGAATGGGAAGCATAATCCTCTGTGTATTTTGCTCTCAGCTCAATCATTTGGAATGACAGAATTAGAGAGGAACATTGCAGAGCAAAGTGCCTGCAGGCAAGAATCGTAGCCTTGTAACTTTGCATAGTACCTTTATGTGAAAAAAAAAAAAAAAAAAAATCCAAGATGGCGCCGCGGATGGCAGCCACTGGCTTCTGCTCTCTGATGTTTTTGATAATTTTGTGTGTTTTTTTGGACTTCTGCTCTTCTGTCCGAATCACCTATTCAAGGGAGGAGCTACTTTCACTCAGACTACCTCCCAATGCAACTTCTCCGCCAGTTACTGCTGCTGATCTGAAGTTTTTTCAGTCCATCTTAGCTGTGGGAGCAGCGGCTATTGGCGCTGGCCGGAAACGAAGGCGGCGTGGTAAACGTGCCGGTGCGTTAGTCAGGCTGAAGAAACGAGGATTTCGCACGCCGCTCCCATCGATCCATCTGGCAAATATCCGCAGTTTGGCGAACAAAATGGATGAACTGCTGCTCCTGACTCACAAAAACCGGGATTTTAGCAGATCTGGCGCCCTTTGTTTCACGGAGTCCTGGCTGAGTGAACACATCCCGGACAGCGCGGTGCGCCTGGACGGATTCCAGCTGTTTCGTGCTGATCGCAGCCGAGAATTTTCTGGAAAGACTAAGGGTGGTGGAATCTGCTTCTACATAAACGAAGGTTGGTGTACTGATGTCACAGTGTTGAAGAAGTTTTGTAGCCCTAACCTAGAGTCACTGTTCATAAACTGTAAACCCTTTTATTCACCGCGAGAGTTCTCCTCATTTATTCTGGTCGGAATTTATATCTCGCCTGCTGCTTGTACAACGGAGGCACTGCAGCTCCTCGCTGACCAGATAGCAGACGTGGAGGAAAAACATCCAGACTTTCTGCTTATCATTCTGGGTGATTTCAATAGAGCTAATCTCACAAATGAGCTTCCTAAATACAGACAGCATATTAAATGCCCCACCAGGGACACAAATACACTTGACCACTGTTACACAGTTTTAAGAAATGCCTATCATGCCGTCCCCCGTGCAGCTCTGGGTTTTTCTGACCACTGCCTGCTCCATCTTATTCCAACATACAGACAGAAACTAAAAACTTCCAAGCCTGTTGTAAGGACTGTGAAGAAATGGACTGAGGAATCAAAGCTGGAGTTACAAGCCTGCTTTGACTGCACAGATTGGAGTGTTTTTGAAGCTGCAGCCATTAACTTAAATGAACTCACTGACACTGTGACATCATACACCTGTTTCTGCGAGGACATGTGTGTGCAGACCAAGACCTTCTGCATATACAACAACAATAAACCCTGGTTCATTCCTAAACTGAAGCAGCTACGTCAGACCAAGGAGGAGGCCTACAGGACTGGTGACTGGACTCTGTACAAGCGGGCCAGAAACATGCTGACGAAGGAGACCAGGCTTGCTAAGAGGAGCTACAGTGTGAAGTTACAAAAAAACTTCTCAGCTAACAACTCTGCTTCTGTCTGGAGAGGCCTACGGAATATCACCAACTACAGGAGACCATCCCCCCACCCTGCGGAAAACCTCCAGCTGGCTAATGACCTAAACAGCTTTTACTGCAGGTTTGAAAAGAACCTACAGTTCTCACCTCCCACCCACACAAAAGGATTATCTGCAGCCCCAGGAACTCCATCCCTCCTCCACTCTGACCTCCCACCAGCACTAATGATCTGTGAAGAGGAGGTGCGCCGGGTCTTTCAGAGACAAAAGATCAAGAAGGCTGCAGGACCTGATGGTGTGTCTCCGTCCTGCCTGAGAGTCTGCTCCAACGAGTTGGCCCCCATCTTCACCCGGATCTTTAACAGATCACTGGAGCTGCGTGAAGTGCCTTCCTGCTTCAAACGCTCCATCATCATTCCAGTTCCCAAGAAACCCTCTATTACAGGATTAAACGACTACAGACCTGTTGCCCTGACCTCTGTGGTCATGAAATCCTTGGAGAGATTGGTGCTGAACCACCTGAAGGTCATCACAGGCCCCCTGATGGACCCACTGCAGTTTGCCTACCGGTCAAACAGGTCAGTGGATGATGCAGTGAATATGGGACTACATTACATCCTGCAACACCTCGACTCCCCAGGGACGTACGCCAGGATCCTGTTTGTCGACTTCAGCTCAGCGTTCAACACCATCATCCCAGGCATTCTTCATCAGAAACTCCTCCAGCTCAAGGTGCCCCCCTCCACCTGCCAGTGGATCTCCAGCTTTCTGACTGACAGGTGGCAACAGGTGAAGCTAGGGAGATTTACATCCAGCTCCCGAAAAATTAGTACTGGCGCCCCCCAAGGATGTGTCCTTTCCCCACTGCTCTTCTCCCTCTACTCCAACGACTGCACCTCAGAGGACCCTTCGGTGAAGCTCCTGAAGTTTGCGGACGACACCACAGTCATCGGTTTGATCCGGGATGATGATGAGTCTGCATACAGGCGGGAGGTGGAGCAGCTGATCCTCTGGTGCAGCCAGAACCATCTTGAACTTAACCCAGCCAAAACGGTGGAGATGACTGTGGATTTCAGGCGACACCCCCCTTCATTCCCCCCACTCACCATCCTCAACAGCACAGTGTCCACGGTGGACTCCTTCAAGTTTCTGGGTACCACAATCTCCCGGAACCTGAAGTGGTCCTCCCATATTGACACTGTCCGGAAAAAGGCCCAGCAGAGGTTGTTTTTTCTGCGTCAGCTCAAGAAGTTTGATTTGCCTCAGGAGCTGCTGGTTGTCTTCTACACCGCCATCATCCAATCTGTCCTCTGCTTTTCCATCACTGTCTGGTTTGGATCTGCCACTAAACAGGACAAGACCAGACTGCAGCGGATCATTAAGTCTGCGGAGAGGATCATTGGTACCGACCTACCCTCCATTGAGAACTTATATCGGTCCATAACCAGGAAACGGGCGGGAAACATCTGTGCTGACCCATCACACCCCGGCCACAAACTGTTTGAACTTCTATCTTCTGGTCGTCGTTACAGATCACTGAAGGTCAAAACCACCCGTCACAGGAACAGTTTCTTTCCTCAAGCCATCACTCTGATGAACTCCTAACATTCACCTAGTCCTACCTGTTGCTGTACTCATGACTTTTCATCCATTATTACATTGCACATAACTCTCACACTGCTTTTTACTTCATTCACATTATATCACTGAATCTGAGTCCACATTGAAATACTGTGTGATTGTATATTTTTTCATATATTTCTGCAAAGTGTGGTTAGTCCGAGTAAATAACTGCATATATTCCTGTATATATTTGCATCCTTTTATAGAAACGTGGACAGACTGTAATTTACTGTACATACTGTGGTTGTCATTGAATCCTTATTTAAATCCTTCACCTGAACAACGAGAGCAAGTTTTTAGCCAAAGTCAAATTCCTTGTATGTGTTGTGCATACTTGGCCAATAAAGCTGATTCTGATTCTGATTCTGATTTCTGATGTGAGCCTTACGCTGCTGTGGTTTTCTATATAGCTATTTCTGTCTCGCTTGCATCCTGCATCTGGCAAATAGAAATTCAACATTTCCACTTCCCTGCTGCTACAGCCCCTGATAAGTAGAAGACTTCTCCCTGAATGTATTTGCATTAAATCAAAAACCAAAAAGACAACTTGCTTAAAAGCAGCTGTCCATCTGCAGCTTTAAAACAGTTTGGAAGTGTTTTGTGTTTTGTAATAAAAATGAACACTATGCTATGAGGTTTTTCCCTTTTTTTTCTGACATCGTGGCATAACAGTTTGTGGATTTAAAAAGTAACTGGTTCAGTGACCTTCATGGGAGACTTAACAATTAGACAATCGATAAAGCGAGCGGGACTAACAGTGTTGTCAAACCTTGTCAAGTTGTGTGCACTGGCATGGATATTTTAAGTGGCTCTTACTTAAGCCCCACAGACACTGCTTTTAAAAAAAAAAAAAAACAACTCGACAGAGTTATGCTTTAGTCAGAGCTCACAAAAAAAGTCCTGAAAGACATCACAGCATTTATCCTAGGTGGTGGGCCGAGGGCGTTTTTTTGTGTCATTGATCAATCTGCATCGTGAGAGTACGCCATTTTTTAGATATAAATGGTAAATGGCGTTCACTTATATAGCCCTTTTTCTTATCTCTAGATGACCAAAGTGCTTCACAGATCCTGCTATCCACCCATTCACCGGCACTGGCCTGACCCATCAGGAGCAAGAGTCTTCTGTAGGAGGCTTCTGTATTTTTGATAAATCTAAGAAAATGTGTTGACAGCCTCGGTTTGACTGCATTTTTTTTTTAAAATAAGCTTACTTTTTTATTGTCAGTTCTCTCTGGCATCTTTCAGAGCAGCACTAGCTGACGAACCCATCAGGATGCGGTTTTGTCCCCCAGGTGACCGCATACTCCAATCACGTTCAACTTAATCAGGACACCAAGGGTAAAGTATAGTGGGTATTTCTGACAGCTGAATTATTAATAAGAATTAATTTCTAAAAAAACAAACAAACTTCAAAGCAGTAAAGAATGTAACGATCTGTACCTCCTTTAAAACTGTTGAATTTTACTTCACTGCTTTTTTTTCTACATATTTATTTGATTCTGGTTTATTAATATTTTTATCTGATACACCCTGGACCGTTTTCAATCTATGTTCCCTGTATTCCATTGTACATAATCTTTACCGATTATGTGTATGTATTGATTTTTTTTGTGCTTTGTTCTTCAATAAAATTTAAAATATATAAGACTGTCTATAACTACCTAAAAAAAATGTATTGCATTGGTTGAAGTAAACAACCGGACAAGTGCAAAATTATAGAACATAATATATTGATTAATAAGCCCTGATTCATTATCTCAGATCATTATATAGATTATCTGGTTTATTCTTTAGAAAAAAAAACATAATACCACAAGACTAGTTTATAACATTGTTATCAAATTTAATATTGATTCATAACTGACTATTACACCAGCATCATTTATGTGTTTAAACCTGATCAGAATGTCCAAATAAACCACTTTGTCTCACTCTTTGTCTGCTACCCAGTTTCTTGCCTTGGTATGGCCCTATCTTTATTGGTAATGTATCTGTCAAATCAGACACACATTTTCATTAGTTACCGTGAATGTCAGCAGGGGGATCTGTGGAGTGCTCCATACATACATACAATTTGTAATGGATTTTGTGAATCTTGATACAAAGGAAAGCAAAACAACTGAGAAGACATATAAAAACATATAAAAATATAAAGCGCTCAATAGCCACACTTCAGATGTGCCAGTCCACATAGGCTTTCATAGACAATGCTACATGCAGTATGCTAATAGAAGTATGGAGAGCCCGGAAAATGAGACAAAAATCAGCTCAAGCGAATGATGATGAGTAAGCAGCTTTAATCTGATTAACTCCAGCTGAACTGACCGTGTGCATTAATGACTGTAAACATTAATAATCAATTTAAGACAAGACAAAGAGACAATGATCTAGACAGGTCCAGGAGATGTCAGGAATGTCTGAGCACCTGGAGTTACCTGTTGAACAGAAGAGAAAATGTTAACACAATGTAGCTAGTTATCTTTAGAATGAACATTTATGCAGTATTGACATAGTATACACTTTGATGAAGATTCTCAGCCATCCAGGTGGGTCAGTATACTATATGAAAGCTCAGTCTAGTCAACTAGAATCAAGGATTTTTTTACTCTGAACGGTGAATTGGATGAATGGTAAAATGTTTCAGAATTTAAAAAAAAAAAAAAAAATATATATATATATATATATATATATATATATATATATATGAATCCAGTTGACTTAACTGAGCTTTCATACAGTGTAGTTGTCCACAGTTAAGCTTTCCAAATTTGCTTCTGTTACAATATTTTAGATGAGCACCACAGACTTCAGATGCAAATCCTTAACCAAACCGGGGTCTCTGCTCAACAAAAACAGGTTCCAGTCTACCTAAGATCACCACAATTGTAATAAATGTTAGATCATTATAGTAGATACACCTTTTTTTGCAAAGCTTACAAAAACAAGAACTAAATCAGAAAAAGATGAACAATATGTAAAAAAGACACTTCTCCAAAACCTAAAACACAGAACAGTTTTGATGTTGGTCTGATGCAGTTGTATGCTGGTTTTTCAGCAGGAATTCTTTTATATCAGGAGGACAACAATGCGAAGGACGTGTAATTACTTTATTTAGCAATATGCTACACAAGACGAGGGACAATGTGGAGCATGCATTTGGTTCTAATATTAACTAAGGAGATCTGTAACATGAAAAGAAAATACAGGGACATAAATATAGCATTATTATGCTTACCTAGTAGCTTTGTCAGCCCATCTTTCGTTCACATTTACTTCTGACAATGATGCAGCTCATTGGTCTAATTCAAGTCAGGTGACCATGGAGCGCTGTACTGATTTGTTAAGCATGTAGTGGTCCTTGATGCCTCAGAGCCGCCTTATCAGGTTTTGTAACTAAAGTTTAATTTTCATAAAAGATATGTACATACTTAGCCTGGCAACAAACAGATTCATGTTTTGAAAAATATGCGTTAACATATCTGTGAAAATCACCTACTCTCTGGATGGGGATCAATCATCTCAAAAAGTAAAGCAGACAGTCACTTGGCCCACCGTCTATCCAGAGAGGCATCGATTCAACATACGTTAAACAGAGCTCTTGGCACCTATATCAGATTCACAATTCTCTCCATGTGCAGCACTGTAAAGTGGACCATCTCTGCATCCAGGACATCCACAAATTAGATATAGGAATGTAGCAGGAACACTTGATTATAAGGGGAAGGAAAGGTCAGGCCATTCATCACCCACATACCTAGTCATTACAGCAACACCAGTGAAAACTGTGACAAATGAACCCTTCCCACTTTAATAGACTTGGCATTCTGGTATTTTAAATGCGCACTCCAATGCAACTTGGAATCCACAAGTCACATTTAGTTGTTGTAGAAAGCCAGAACGCTCCTCGCCTTTTCACCCAAGATCTGGCAATTAGCATGCACCTTCCTCCTGAAGAAAGGATGTTCAGTGGATGAGGGCATGAAAAAAATGAAAGGGGAGGATATGAAGATTTAAGACATTAATCTTGCACCAAAAAGTTTTTGCATTCATTCCACTTTCAGTCTTTGTAGAATTCTGAGCCTTTTAACAATTTGGATCACATCAGTTTGGATTTGCTCGTTCCTCTGATAAGCATGCCTTTACATGACAGTACATCATTTTTTAAATAGTATATATTAGGGGTACACTGATAAATCAGTACTGACAGATATTAACCTTGTTGACTGATATTGGCTGCAGCATCAATCTCTTTGGCCCTAATCTATAAAATCACTCTTCACCTTAAAGAAATTGTTTCACCCAAAAGTCTGGTCAAGAATTGTTTCCTTCACCTAAGGACCGCTGCTTGAAAACACATTCCATGGTAAAAAGGACGATAAGTCTCCCATTTCATGCCAGGAACGGATTTAGTTTGCCATCATAAATAACTGAAACTTCCTCTCAATAAGGCAGTTTTATGCCTCAAGTACAGTTTGACATATCCCAGACCCCTTGAGTGCATTCTACGGTCACTAGTAATTATCCACAGCTCAACATTACCCTCTGGTGGACGACTCTGGAATATGTTCGCTTTTGCCTCTACAAGCTGAACTGAGGTTAAGGAATGAAATGACTTCCTTTTAACAAAAACTCTCAATTCTTAGATTATTTTCTTTTTCAGGACACCCTAGAAAATCAAGTGGGACTCTGACATACCATTCTGGTTTGAAATGTTTCATTAATCATTGATTTTAAATGTGTTGCATGTTTGAAAATGCTTAAATGAACCTTATTCTAATGCATGTTAATTATAGAAGGATAAGTTTATAAAAGTGCATGCTCACTGAAAGTTAGTCATGAAAACTGAAAGTTAGTCATGAATCACTGAAGTTACCTTAGATTTTATATATAAGTATAAAGTGAAGTTTTATATTAATAGTTTTATAGTTTTATATTAATGTTAGAAAAGCATACTCAAGTCATCTGACTGGCTCAGCCAATCACTAGCCAGTCTCTGTTGGACAATATCCCCTTTCATTCTATTGGTCGGTTACAGACAAAGGACTGTTTTCTTATTGGACCAGAGTTCATTCAAACCTCCTGTGATGGGAGACAATTGGTTCCCTTTCATGTCAGTCAAGTTTTTCCACGGGAAACTTACTCAGTTTTAAGGGAGAAATGCCCTAGTTGAGGGAGAGAGAGAGTTGTTCTGTTTGAAAGTGTCACGCCGCGCCGCTCATCAACGGCGCCACCTGCTCACACACCTGCTAATCATCAGCGGCGAGGGATAAAAGCCGCCTCGCCCTGAGCTTCGGCCTGAAGCCGTTAGACTTCATCTCCCTTCCATGAGAAGCGACTACTCTTTCTTCAGCACCACGCTAAGCGGTAAGAAGATCACTTACCTCTCCTTTTCCAGTCTGCTCCCCTGTGCACAGGTGGATTCCTCGGCGGCGGACAACTCCGTCCCTCGTCCCTCCTCGCTGCTGCACCGAGTCCTGCAGGTGACTGTCTCCCGGGGTTCCGTCCTTGAAGTGCCTGCCATCAGTCAAATACAAGTAAGCTTCTCTCCCCCGCCTATTCTCCTCCTGTATTGGTGTGTGCCCGTCACCCTGTGTCTGTTCTTTCCCATAGGGTTGCCGGCTGAACGGTCTCCTGCTTCTGTGCCCGAAGCAGACGCCACCACCAATACATTTACATTCCGCAGATACACACCCATACATCCCTGTTGTTAATAAACAGTTTGAACTACTCTGAGCCTGTGTGTGTGCGTCTCCTGAGCCGAACGTTATGTCAGTACGGCTTCAGCAGAGCGGCTCGGCAGACGGCGGGCTCGCACACCGGTTTACCATCCTCGAGGCTCGAGTGGATCAGGTTGTTTATCAGCAACAGGTGATCCTAAATCAATTAGTAAATTTAACTAACCGATTGAACCGCCTGGACCCCCAACAGCCGTTCCCCCCGGCTCGCCAGGGTGGCGCGGCTCCTGCTGTTCCAGCGGCCGTCCAGCCGGCTCCAGTGGCACCGGTTCGGCTCACACCGATTCCGACCCCCGCCCGTTTTAGCGGTAAGCTCGGTGGAGCGCGGGGGTTCATTATGCAATGTGAGTCCGTGTTCCACCGTGTGCCCGGAGATTTTCCCTCGGATCACAGCCGAATTGGTTACATAGAAAATCTTCTGGAGGGGCGTGCGTTAACTTGGACCTACGCCGTAATGACGAGGCCCAGTTATGCAGCCCTCACCTATGACCAATTCGTGAGGCGCTTTCTGGAGGTCTTTGACCATTCTCAAACCGAGATGGTCCAGACAGATCGGCTTCTCGCGCTCCAGCAGGGAAGCCGGTCAGCAGCGGACTACGCGGTCGACTTCCGGGTAGCGGCGGAGGAATTGGGCTGGGAGGAACGCTCCCTCTGTGGCCTGTTCCTCCGCAGCCTCAATGATGATCTGAGGGATGAACTGGCTGGACGGGATATCCCTGAAACGCTAGTGGAGCTAACTTCTTTAGCCATCAGCTTGGACAACAGGCTGCGCGAGCGCTCCTCAGGACGGAAGTCGTCTACTTCGCGCCCTCGGGGAGTCTCGCTGCGCCTGCCCCAAGCTCGCCCCCTGGCGGCGCCACCACCATCGTGCCCCGAGGAGTCGGAGCCGATGGTGACGGGCTGGACAAAGCTCTCTCTGGCAGAGAGACAACGCCGCCGTGAGTTGAATCTCTGCATGTATTGCGGAGACAGTCAACACACGGTGGAGCTTTGTCCACAAAAAGCCAAACGGCGGGGTCCGCGAGTCACTGTAGGGGGCCTCGCGGACGTCAATCGGTTAGGTCCACTCACTCAATTAAAGCTGCCCATCCGTTTCTGCCACAACCCCACTGGGCATCTCACCCACGCACTGGTGGATTCGGGTGCAGAAGGCAGCTTCATTTCACAGAGCCTGGCAACCCGTTTGGGCATCCGCTGTCAGGCATTGAAAAATCCCATCTCCCTTGTCAACCTCTCCCGTGCCTCCCTTGGGAGAGTGTCACACCAAACCATCCCCGTTCCGGTCATCATCTCGGGAAACCACCGGGAGGAGATGACCTTCTATGTCCTCCCCAACTCTGTGTCGCCCGTCATCCTGGGGTATCCCTGGCTTCGCCTTCACAACCCGGTCCTGGATTGGAAATCAGCTGGGATATCGGCATGGAGTACATTCTGCATGGGCACCTGCCTTCAGTCCGCTGCCTGCTCTCCGTCCGCTCCTCCCCCTGCGACGGACGCTGCACCCCCGGACCTGTCTCTGGTGCCTCCGGAATTTCACGACCTGGGTATGGTGTTCAGCAAAGCGAAAGCTATGTCTCTCCCCCCTCATCGGCCCTATGACTGTGCTATCAACCTCCGCCAGGGGGCTCCCTTACCTTCTGGTCGCCTTTACAGCCTGTCTGCGCCGGAGAAGGAGACGATGAACGCCTACCTGAAAGAGTCATTAAGTGCTGGGATAATCCGCCCATCATCGTCACCCGTGGGGGCAGGGTTCTTCTTCGTGGGAAAAAAGGATGGGTCCCTCCGCCCTTGTATTGACTACCGGGCCCTCAACGATATCACGGAGAAGGACCGTTACACCCTGCCTCTCATGAACACTGCTTTCCACTCCCTCCAGGGGGCGACCTGGTTCACCAAGCTGGATCTACGCAGCGCTTACCACCTCGTCCGGATCTGGGAGGGAGATGAGTGGAAAACAGCCTTCCGTACCCCGAACGGCCACTTTGAATACCTGGTGATGCCGTTCGGGTTGACCAACGCTCCTGCAGTCTTTCAGCGCCTCATAAATGACGTCCTCCGGGACTTCATCGGCCTTTTCGTGTTCGTCTACCTGGACGATATTCTCATCTTCTCCAAGTCCAGGGACGAGCACCAGGTCCACGTGAGGCGGGTCCTCCAAAGGCTGCTGGAGAATCGTCTGTACGTAAAGGCAGAGAAATGTGAATTTTACGCCAGGACTACGTCCTTCCTGGGGTTTATCATCGCCCACGACAAGGTGCTCCCAGACCCGGAGAAGGTAAAGGCGGTGGTGGAATGGCCTACACCTGCATCCCGGAAGCAGGTGCAACAGTTTGTTGGCTTCGCCAATTTCTACCGCCGCTTTGTCCCCAACTTCAGTACCATCGTTGGACCACTGACCCGCCTCACGTCCCCGAAGGTCCCGTTCCGGTGGACCGAAGAGGTCGCTGCCGCCTTTGAGGCGCTGAAGGCGGAATTCTCCTCCTCCCGGGTCCTTCGCCAGGTCGACCCCGCGCTGCAGTGCATCGTAGAGGTAGACGCCTCGGACACGGGAGTGGGGGCAGTGCTGTCCCAGCGATCGCCGGACGATGGCGCCAAACGGCCCTGCGCCTTCTTCTCCCGGCACTTGTCCCCGGCGGAGAGGAACTACGATGTGGGGGACAGAGAGCTCCTGGCCATCAAACTCGCCCTGCAGGAGTGGCGTCACTGGCTGGAGGGGGCGAACCTGCCGTTTGTGGTCCTCACGGACCACAAGAACTTAGAATATCTACGATCTGCCAAGCGCCTGAACGCCCGCCAGGCGCGTTGGTCTTTGTTCTTCGCCAGGTTCCAATTTTCAATCACCTTCAGGCCTGGCTCTAAGAACGGCCTGCCTGACGCCCTCTCCAGGCAGTTCACTCCCGTGGAGTCGGAGGAGGCGCCCCACTCCATCCTGCCCAGGTCGTGCGTCGTGGGAGCCATCTCGCGGGACATCAAGAGCAAGATCCGGAAGGCACAAGAGGTGGAACCTGACCCTGGCGGCGGACCTGAGGGGAGGCTGTTCGTGCCATCCGCGGTCCGAGGAGAGGTCATCCACTGGCTACACACCTCCAAGCTCACCTGTCACCCTGGCACCTCCCGGATGATAGATCTCCTCCAACGGTCCTTTTGGTGGCCAGGCCTGCGGAGGGATGCAGCCCGCTACGCCCGGGCTTGCCCAATCTGTGCCACCTGCAATTCAGGAAATGCCCCTCCAGCGGGTCTGCTCCAGCCCCTGCCCGTCCCTGGCAGGCCCTGGTCGCACATCGCGTTGGATTTCGTCACTGGACTCCCTGTCTCCAACTCCTATGACACCATCCTGACCATCGTGGACCGCTTCTCCAAGGCCGTGCACTTCGTCCCCCTGCGAGGCCTCCCTACTGCCCTGGAGACAGCGGACCTCCTCGTCCAACACGTGGTCAGGCTGCACGGGATTCCGGTGGACGTGGTCTCGGACCGGGGCCCCCAGTTTTCATCTGAGGTTTGGAGGTCTTTCTGCAACGCCATCGGAGCCAAGGTGAGCCTCTCCTCCGGCCATCACCCCCAATCCAACGGGCAGTGTGAGAGGACCAACCAGGAGCTGGAGGCTGCGCTCCGCTGTGTGTCCAGATCCAAACTCACGTCCTGGAGCAACCATCTTGCCTGGGTTGAATATGCCCACAACACCGCTCGCTCTTCTGCTACAGGGATGTCCCCCTTCAAAGCGTCCCTGGGTTACGACCCCCCGCTGTTTCCGGAGCAGGAGAGTGAGGTAACTGTCCCATCAGTTAGGGCCCATCTCAGGCAGTTCCGCTCCACCTGGACTGCCGCGCGCAATGCGCTCTTACGCACAGCGGAGCGCAACAGGACTGTGGCGGACCGGCGTAGAAGACCTGCCCCGGCGTACAGAGTTGGGCAACTTGTTTACGTTTCCACCCAGGACGTCACTTTAAAAGGCGAGAGGAGAAAGCTGGCACAGCACTTCATGGGTCCCTATCCCATCACCCGGATCATCAACCCGGTGGCTGTGCGCGTGGCTATTCCCCCCTCCCTCCGCATTCATCCCACTTTCCACGTGTCAAAGGTGAAGCTGGCAGTCACCGACCCCCTTTGCCCTCCTCCTGCAGCGCAACCCGCGCCCCGGATGATTGGTGGCCATCCGGCCTGGTCCGTCTCCTCCATCCTGGACTCCCGGCGCCGGGGTCGTGGGTTGCAATACTTGGTGGACTGGGAGGGCTATGGGCCCGAGCATCGACAGTGGGTGCCCCCGTCGTTTGTGTTGGACCCATCGCTCATCACGGACTTCCACCGAGCGCACCCGGATAAGCCATCGCCAGGAGGCGCTGCTAGAGGGGGGAGTACTGTCACGCCGCGCCGCTCATCAACGGCGCCACCTGCTCACACACCTGCTAATCATCAGCGGCGAGGGATAAAAGCCGCCTCGCCCTGAGCTTCGGCCTGAAGCCGTTAGACTTCATCTCCCTTCCATGAGAAGCGACTACTCTTTCTTCAGCACCACGCTAAGCGGTAAGAAGATCACTTACCTCTCCTTTTCCAGTCTGCTCCCCTGTGCACAGGTGGATTCCTCGGCGGCGGACAACTCCGTCCCTCGTCCCTCCTCGCTGCTGCACCGAGTCCTACAGGTGACTGTCTCCCGGGGTTCCGTCCTTGAAGTGCCTGCCATCAGTCAAATACAAGTAAGCTTCTCTCCCTCGCCTATTCTCCTCCTGTATTGGTGTGTGCCCGTCACCCTGTGTCTGTTCTTTCCCATAGGGTTGCCGGCTGAACGGTCTCCTGCCTCTGTGCCCAAAGCAGACGCCACCACCAATACATTTACATTCCGCAGACACACACCCATACATCCCTGTTGTTAATAAACAGTTTGAACTACTCTGAGCCTGTGTGTGTGCGTCTCCTGAGCCGAACGTTATGTCAGAAAGTCTGTGTGCCTGCCTTAAATTCTTTTTCCTTTAAACATCTGGGAAAATTACTTTTTCTTTTTTTGAGCTGAAACTTTTTCTTTTATATGGAGTGAAACTCCGTGTTCATAGATGTTTTTCTATTTTGTTCTGTTAAACTTTTCCTTATTGATTTTTCGTAACTCACCCTGTTTTAAAGTGGACTGATCATTTTTCTCACACTGGAAGCTGTTCTCACCAACCGCCACGACACTTGCAGAACTTGGATTTCGTGGTTTGATTTTTTTTTAATTAATCTTGTCTCTCTAATTCTGTGATCTTGATCAGACTGTGAACTATATTCAATTCATTTGGACTTGAGGAAGCCGCTGAAAAGCGGCCAGCAGCCTCATTATTGCCACCGGATCTCAGCTTCTGACTGCTTGTCCCTGGGGAAGAAATATCTGCTGGCAGATATTCTCTGGTATAATCTTCAAATAAAGTTTCAGCTCCCAGATCAAGCCAGAAGCCAACGAAAACCAAAAGGTCATGTGAGCAAGATTCCTTTGTTTCATCTGCTGGATAATGCCATCGCATTAAATATGCCATAATTTGTCTCAGGTTTAAAACTAGTTCATAACTCTGATTGGAGCTATAGAATTAAAGAGAAATAATATTCCTCTTTTCATTAAATTCCATTTTTACTTTCTTAGAGTAACTGAGAATTTCTTTTCCATATAATTAGCTTTTATATAATTTTCTTCATAAAATTTGCGTCCAATTTTCTTCATATTTTTGTTACAGTTATTTCAGTCTCCATTTTCATCACAGTTACAAATTCATACTAAAGTTTCCTTGGTTATACAAATGTGATTACACTCTGTTGCTCAATAATCAGTTACAAGTTGAATGTGATGCTTAATACGTGATCTTTTCACTTTACCAACAAATCCGTTGAATGTAATGTCATTTAATCTGAGTCTGATCATTAAAACTGTAAACGGTGTATGGAAGTTTCAGTTGATTTCTTTTCCTGTGTTTGCTTCTGAAGTCACCCAGTAGAATTCATGAATATTTGAGACTGATTGATTGAGGGTAAAAAGATTAGTTATTAATAAATTGTCCAAGCATGTGGACTGGTGCCCCAAAAACAAGTTTTTCCGGTGTGTACGTGGACTCGAAGTAAACCTCCATTTCCACATACACTTCTAGGTATAAATTAAATAATCTTTGTACCTTATAATTAAATATTGCTACATGGCCTTTTGGCAAATGAAATAAGATTCACTGATATCAGTGGCTGATCATATTTGGTGTGTCACAACACACACACTTAAGATCTGCTTCAGTCACAAATTAAGAATATGTCCAGGATTTAATATTTCAATTCAGTTAAATTTATAATCCATATTTCTTTGTCTCCCTGACACTTACAGGAAGCAGATGAAAAGAAAAACAAAAGAAACGATTTGTAAACTTATTATTGTTGTAAACATCAGTATCAGTACAGGCCAAAAAATTTCACCACTGTTGCATCCCTAGTAAATATATACAGTATATCCTGAAAAAAAATGACTGCAGCTAATTTTGGCAGTAATGTACTGTTCACACAATGGGAATGTTATCGATGAGGGAACAGAGCAAAGTGGCAGCTCCAGGGGCCTCGCATTCCCCCCACACGCTCCCTCTTTTTGCCGTTGACAGTGATCTTTGCTATCTGGCCAAGCCCCAAACACAGGAGCGAGCCCCCAGTGGTGGTAATTACTGCACCACTCAACCAAAATGACAAATGAACAAATGCCACAATACCACGGCCTGATCGCTCCCTCTTTGCTCCAGCAGTCACATGCACGCACGCACGCGTGCACACACACACTAGGAATCCTCTTTGTCTCATACACACACACACACACACACACACACACACAAACACAAAGAGTTTTACTACAGGAAGTCATTTGAGCAGGACAAGGGAAGGCTGCGACAGGTGCAAAAACACCTTTTAGGGAGACCAACTAAGACACAAACAAAAACGGAAAGAGGGGAGAGGATGAGAGTCTGTTAGATAGCCTGTCAGAATGCGGGCAGCCATGTCCATAGCAGCAGGGTTGTATGCCGAACGCTAATTACATTGATGAATGATCTTGGCTGCGCATCCGACTACCAGCTATTTACAGCCCGTGTGACCCTCACTACTACCACTACATGTGAAGGACAAAGCATGCAGCTGTTATGTCCGTAATCAGAGTCAGGAGTCTGTCTTATGCTATGCAGCAAACTCTCTTTATTGAACACACACAGAACTATATATACAGGTGCCGCAGCCCACCTGACGTCACTCTGCAGAGCCACTACGGCAAGCCCCGAAGGCCACACACATACACCACACTCTCTACACAACATTCCCCTCCCCCTTACAAAAGTTCAAAACACATACACACAGTTCAGACCCACCCCGATTTAGGAGCCGAATCATGCACTAAGGAACATAATAGGAACAATGACCTATAATGGCCAAACACATTCACCCCAAAAAAAACTAAAATTACCTTCTCTACACAAAATGATCCCATACCACAACATACACACATGCAACCATATAACATATTTACAACAAAGTGTTCATGTTACACCACAGTCCACGGGCTGCCTAGGATCAAACCGGCTCGGGGGCCCAGGGCAGCCCCATGGCATGTGCATCCCTGGTAGCCGCTTGCTCCTGGGGTCAAAGCTGAGCTCCCCAGCGAGAATGCCCCCTCTCACCACCAATGTCTTCTCTCTTCTGGACCTGCAGTGCTGCCGCCCGGCATGCCGTCCCTCCGTGCCTGTCGGTCCGCCCCCAACCACCTTCAACACCGCTGTAGCTGTCGCCATTGTAGCCCCAAACACTTCGGCCCCCAGTGGCCGAACTCCGGGGAAAACCGAAGCTCGCTCGTTGGCGCCACTCGTTGACTAGGGCGCCTCGCCATTATGCCCAGCACCCTCATCCAAGGCACTTTGAGCTCTGGCACTGAGGTCCTGCCCAACCTCTGTGGTGCACGGCACCTCCTCTCTGTCATCCCAGGCGCTCCGCTGCACTGTCTCCATGCCCGGCGGTTGCTGCTGCTTTCCAGCGCTGACAGCATACTTGCTCCCGCTCTCCTGCTTCCCGGACTCCAGCTGCAGGGAAAACTCAGTTGAGTCCGGTCGCTGCGCTCCCTCCATGCTGCCATTGCTCACCGCACTGTCATCACCACCAGCGCTACGGTCACGCACCGTGCTGAGCTCCTCGGCTGGCTTGCCATTCTCGATGACCGGGGGCTCCCCCACTCGTGGCTCCAGTCCCCCCTCGAAACCTAGCTGGTAGCTTATAGCTTGGTTTTGGCGTGCACCTTCCCTCACTGCCTCACTACCCATCGCATCATGTCCCTTGTACGTTCAGCAAAATTTCCAACCAGCCACCCGACAGCATCCACATAAAGCTCCGTCTCTCCCAACATGCCAAGAATTCTCCAACCCTCCATGCCTAGGCAACAGAACAGGGGTTCCTGTCCTCAGTCTCTATTGAGTCTACCCAGGTCCAGCCCAGAGATGTATCTCCCAAGCATGGCCATCCAGTCCGGCCAAAGGATCGCTGGCTCTCCCGGACACTCAAGAAACGATGACAGAGGTAGAGGTAGTCCATACGCCTCCATGATTTTCTCTCATCACCAAAATGTTAAGTCGGTAATCAGAGTCTGGAGTCTGCCTTATGCCACGCAGCAAACTCTCTTTATCGAACACACACAGAACTATATATACGGGTGCCACAGCCAACCTGACTCCACTCTGCAGGGCGGCTACGGCAAGCCCCGAGGGCCGCACACATACACCACACTCACTGCACAACAGCAGCTTGTAGAGAAACAGAGAATAGAGAGAGATAAGAGTGGTCCCTCTCTTCAAATTAAAAAGACAGAAAGATTTGATGTTACTTCACTGTACCAGTCTGCCCTCTCACCATTTCAAAGCTAACTCAATCCACACTTACACTCTGCATTGACTCCTCCTTATTATGCCTTGGTGCAGCAACGGAGGCATACGGTAATCACTCAGTGCATCTGTGTGTAGATGTGCGGCTGTGTGTATCTGTCTATCTGTCCGTTACCAGCTTTTCAGCTCAGCCGGTTATAATGAAGTGCAACTAAAGGCTTGTATCATTGTATTGCCATATTTTCCTCAACTTTTAATTTGCCAGAATTTCATGATAATGCATTGCTTTCAAAATAAACACAAATTTAACTCACCATTGCTGTGTAATCGAGCTGTGATAAAAGGTATTGTAATAACTACGCCAGGCCACTAAAGACGGCAGTGCGACTTTTTTTACAGCCCATGGATGACTTTCTAAACATGGCAGACCACAGCAGATAGCTGAGCAAAGGAAAAAACCTTTGCTCAGCTAAGGTAGCTGAGCAACTAGCAGCAATTTCAATGTTAAAACACTAATAACCTACAACTGCAACATTTGATTTTTAAAGCTTATGTTACGTCACATTATTGTTCTCATCGGTAAAAACTATAAGTCCCACACTCCTCACCTCTAAAACATGGCGGACCATGGTGGATAGTTGAGCGAAGGAAAAAAACCTTTCAAAGTAAGTTTTGTACTTAAATTATGCAGCAAATTCTATATTAAAACACTAACAACTCCTACAACTGCAACGTTTGATTGTTAAAGCTTATGTTACATCTCATTATTTTACTTCCGTACTGTGGGCTGTTGGTTACATTAAGTATGCTTGGTGCAAAGGAACATAGGCATAATATAATCACTACATGCATCTGTGTGTATCCTTCTGTTTGTCTGTTACCAGCTTTTCAGCTGACCTGGTCAAAATCAAGTGGAACTAAAGGCTTGTACCACTGTATCACAATATTTTATCAAATTTTTATTTGGCAAAATTTCCACATACGACTGTGTTTTCAAAATACACACAAATTTAATTCAAATTTTACCGTCAATGGAGCCGGGAAAAAAGGTATTGTAATAACTATGTCAGGCCAGTAGAGGTGGCAGTGTGCATTTTTACACTGCCGCCCCCATGCCTCGCTGCCACAGGCACCAAGACATCAGCACCTTGGTGCTTTCACTGCTATTAGCACCACTTCTTTTCTTTCTTGTTTTATCATGCAACAAAAAACATCAGTTTTGACATAAACCCCAAAAATCATCGGCGGCCCTTTGCCCTCCCTGGAGGACATCTCCAGATCCTCCTTTCTCAGAAAGCTCAAGGCCATCACAGGAGACCCCTCACATCCCTCACACCTTTAACATAAGCTAGAAAAACAGGGAGGGATGGGGTTATTTTGGATGACAGTTGCAAGCTTTCTTTTCTCGTTTCCCTCCAAGTAAGGTAAATCAGTGGATCTGTATGTGTGATAATGAGAGTGAGAGAGAGAGAGAGAGCGAGCGCAAAAGAGAAGACAGATCACACAATGCACACGGAGACAACATAAGAAAAGCATGCTTACTTATGAGTGTATGTATTTACATTTGTCTTTTCTTACTTGACTTTGGCATCACATAGAGAAGAGAGGTGCTCTGTGACTAATCCACTCTCTGCTTCCTTCTGCATGCATCATCAAAGAAAGACAGTGATCTTGAATACAACTAGAAAGGTTCAGCTTTGACATTAAAATCAAGCATACTGGTGGGAAAGAAATAAGATCACTGCTGGCTGCTGCATTTGCACATTCTTCCACTGGCCTCCTCACTTTTAAAAAGATGGGCATAATATATATCGATTTTATTAAATGCTTCAAAGAGAAACTTGGGAAAAAATGTCCCTCAGCTCTGTAGGGCATGTTGTTATGCAACACTTCCACAGCAGCAGAAGTGATAAGAGTGCATAGTTGCTGATTGTCATAGTTAGAATTTCCTGGCAGACTTTCTTTCAATGTGACAAAATATTTAGGCCTTGAGGTGACCTTTTGTCGTAATTAAGCACTATACAAATAAAAGTTTGTGCAAGAACAAAAAACTAACTCAAACGTAGAATCTCAGTTTTAAAGTGCCCCAGTTAGGCACTTTTTCCACATGTTGACACCATTTTTATTTACTTGACTGTAATGATGTGTGGGTGAAGACCAAGGAGCACATGGTAAGTGAAGGAACTGATTTTGAGTCTTTAATTATTTATTTATTTAGTTTTTTGCAAATTAATACAAGATGGAATGATAAGATTAGCTCTCCACAGTGCAAGCAAGTACTCTGTGTACTACTGTGACTGAATCCTGTGAGTGTTTTTGTATTTTACTGCATACACCTGTAGCATCATCTCACTTTGGCTCAGCAATAATTATTCTTCTGCTTAAAGACATTTTTGTTTCACCCAGGAGTAAGACAAAAAAATTGATTTTCTTCCTCCAGGCCACAGCTGAAATCCCCCTTCTTTTGTTAAAACCAACCTAAGGAATGTCCCCAATGTCCGGCTTCACTTTTATTGCCCCCATAAAACATGCAACAGATCCACGACTCAGCTAATTTCCTTAAACTCTGGACATGCTGGATTTAACCAGTGAATTTTAAAGTACATTATTACACACTCAATTCTAAACCTTCTTCTTTTCAGAACTATGAAAAGAAAATGGACTCTGATGTTTTAATGTGGAAAATCCATGTGTGAAATGCATTAATCTGTGATTTTATATATATGCATGTTAATGTTTAAATGAATGTTTATTCCTGCATGTTGATTTAGAAGCACTGCTTATAATTTATACTAATCACTAAAGTTATCTTAGTTTAATACATAAAGGGAAATATTAACTTCCAGTATGTATCAAAGTTTTGCCTCTAAAACCATGTGACTCCAGCAGCCAACCTCTGCATGACAACTCTTCATCCCAAAGAACTCCAAACAATAGACTGTTTGTTCATTGGACTAAAAGTTCATCGAGCCCGCCCACGAAGGACGCTCATTGGCTGAGATCCCGGAAGCCCGCGAAGCTCAACGGGACTTAAATAACAGAGGGACCCCTGCTTCTGTCTCTTTTCGGCTGCTCTCTTCCCCGGATCGTCTTCTCTTTTCCTTTTCCTCTTTTGCCTCTGTCTCTCTCCCCTTTTCACTGATCGTCTATTGTCTACACACAGCAAGGAAGAACAAAGGACCGTTTGAACAAAGACTTCGACCACGTGTCGCTTTTCTGAACACAGAGCAGATAACTCGTAATTCATTTATGTAACTTTGTATCTTAATGTTTTATTTTTCTCTTAAATGCCTAGGAATTCCTATTTCTTTGAGCTCAATTTTTTTTTTTTAATCGGAGTTAAACTCCAACTTTTATTCATCACTTTTTCTTTGTTAAACTTTCTGTAAAACCACCGTTTGTTTAATTTTAATGTAAACTTTAATCTTGACTTTATTTTTTATAATATTTTTCTTGACCAAGCACCCACCAGAAGCTACTAATTTTATATAAAGTCCGAAAGTTTTTTTCTTTTAATTTGAGATCGGATTAGATATCTTTAATTATTCCCGAAGACCTCTGCAGCTGCTTGTCTACCAGGAGGAACCAACGCGCAGCTGTCCATCACACGCTGAAGAAGCATCGGCACCATCTTCACTTCCGCCCTCCAAAGACGCCTTTTTCTTCTCTCCTGCTCTGACTCATCTCCTTCCTCCCCTAACTAACTGGATCCCAGCTTGCTATCGTCTGTCTGCGTGTCTCTACTGCTGATTATCGAAAGAAATTATGGAATTAATAAGCTGGGCTTTGAACGCAATTGACACTATTTTTTCAACGAGGAAAAGTGCCCCGGGGGAGGTTGTTTGCCCCGCAGGAACGGCTGCTGCGGGCTATTTGAGGGACACAAGTAATTGGAAACTCTTGTGCCTGTCTGATCTTTCCATCGAAGATGTAGAAGATTTGTACGTCTTCGTAGTAATGGTGATTGGGATCGTTCTGATTGGATCTGGGATTGTCCTGGTGTACCGTAAATTGATGAAGATGGACACAACCTATCAAAATGCTGGCCAAGCGAGGTTTAACCATCAAATTGAAAAAATGGAGAGGACTCTGACAGCGGCAAATGGAGAACTGTCTAGGAAGGTGGATTACATCATGATTACGCTGAGAGCCGTCCATGAAGGATTCAACGTCCAGCAATGAAGGATTAAGTACTGAATCTGTAAGAGAATATAAAGTTTTTTTCTCTCTGGGATCAGTACTATTCGACTAATCTGACTCCCCTCACACAAATCCTCCAGATTATCTGCAGTTTTTTGTTTTCAAAACATTGAGCTTCACGGCCTTCACGGACAGCCAGCTGCATGGCCCAAGGACAATGCCAGCAGCTAGACAAAACATCTCCTGCCAAAGAGACCTTGTTGTTCTTAACTGATACAAACACCTACACTCAACACTACATCCACACTGACTCAAAAAACTGATGAAAAAGATTACTCACTCACTGCTCTCTCTGTGTCCTTGTGAACTTTTTTGTCTGCTAACTGTGCATTGAGGGATTTTTTTTCTTGTAATCATAATATTGATCATATATGACCAGTATTCTGACAATCAATGGTTTTTTTGCTCCTTCCTATTGTATTATCCTTTCTTCCCTATGCATCCTGTACCCATCTGATGACAGGCGCGTTCACAGATGCTGCCGTGTCACCGGAAATGCAGGTCGTTTTCTGTGTCAAGTCAAATCCCTCGTATGTTATCAGTTGTCATATCTGTTAATGTACTTGGCAATAAATCTTTTCTGAGTTCTGAGTTCTGAGTTCTGATCTGGCTTAGAGCCCAGTTTCAACTGTGGGCCATACGGCCAAGATCTAGCCCCTTCGACCGCTTGAATTTAAAGGTCGAAATGTGGATCCTGAAATATCTGCGGGCAGATATTTACCCTAACATCCACGAAATCTTGGGCTGAGGACGACGCCGAACGAGGAATCACGTGAGCTGCAAAACTTTAATTCATCTGCTGAATTAAACATTTGAGGTTCGGTAATAATTTGTGTATCTAATCAGATGCAAATTAAGAAGCCCTTAACATAACTCTTCTTTTCATTAAAATTCCGTTTTTATTTTCTTAAGATTAATCCAGGACTTTTCCATATAATTAGTAAACTTTCTCCATAAATTTGCGTTGTTTCCATGATCTGTTAACACAAACTGATAGAAATTGGTTTCTCAGTTAACCCTGGTTCCGAAAATATTGACATTGTTAATCTATCATTTACAAGATTGATTTTATGATTAATGAAATTACTGCAATGTCTGTTAATGATTTCGTTTAATAAATCTGTAAAAATGAGAAGTTGTTGAGAATTTATTTCATTCTGAGTCTGTTTCAAGCCCAGGTATCGAATTCACGGAAAATTTTTGAGACTGATTATTGATTGATTTATTGAGTGATCAAACAGGTATAAAGTGAAATTAAAGATTAAATTGCTTCTTAAAGATAGAAGCTGGTGCCCCTTACGAGTGTTATTAACTTTTCTGATGTATATGAAATGAGATTTGATCTCAGATTCCAATACATCAATATAAATTAAATAATTCATACCTGATCATATTTATTATTTATTAATATTTCTATTTTAAGCTACACACCCTAATGCTGCCACTCATTTTTGCCACTCAGTGTTTTTTTAACTGCCATGAGTTCTGTTTGGTGACATCATACACATACCTTCCACTGCAATAACAGACAGCAGCAGGTATGGCATTTGTGCAAATGGTTGCAGTAAGGTGCAAAGAGATACAGCAGCAAATGTATTACTGTTGGTGTGCCAGTCTTTCTGTGCCGACAGCTGAGGTAGTTATTGTGCAGGTGAGTGCATTAGGGTCCATGGGTGGGAGAGTGTGAGTTCAGGGTCTTGATGGGCCATGCAGAACTTGATGTTCTGCATGGCCAGCCACTCGAAGCACTTCATTATGATGGAGGTCGGTGCTAGGGGCCAGTAATCATTGTAGCTGGATGGGACGGGCTTCTTTGGTACTGGTATTATGGTGGCAGTTTTGAAGTGTGGGGACAACAGCGTGACTCAGGGAGATGTTGAAAATGTTGGCCAGGACATTCCTAAGCTCCTCCGTACACTCCTTCAGAACGTGACCTGGTATGTTGTCTAGTTCTGCTGCCTTGTGTGGGTTGATCTTGGAGAGGGTCCCCTTCACACTAGCTGGCTCCAGACTTATAGCCTGCTCGTCTGGTGGAGGAGTGGTCTTCTGTGCTGATGTGCTGTTTTGTATTTCAAAGTGGCCAAAGAAGTCAATTAAGTTGTTAAGCAGTATGATGTCACTTGCACAGGTCTGAGGTGGAGGTCTGTAGTTGATGAGGGTCTGTATGCCACACCAGAGAGAGTGTGCATATCTGGTGTTGCTGAAGTATCCAGATATTTTCTTGCTGTACTGTTGTTTTGCCTCCTTGATGCCACAGGACAGGTTGGCCCTAGCTGTTGTTAGTCCTGCAGTGTCGCTGGCCCTGAAGGCTGTGTCCCAAGACCTCAGGAGTCTGTGGACCTCTGCTGTCATCCATGGCTTTTGGTTAGCACGAACAGAGATGATTTTGCAGTGAGTGACATCATCAATGCATTTAGCTATGTATGCTACAACAACCTCAGTGTACTCCTCTATGTTTGTGTGTCCATTGTGAGTGGCTGCATACTTGAAAGTGGCCCAGTCTGTAGTGCTGAAGCAGTCTTTCAAAGCATCAGAGGCCCCCTCTGGTCACACACATACCTGCTTTTTGTTGGTCTCATAGCTTTCATTCTGGGTTTGTATGCAGGCCTTAGCAAGACTGTGATGTGATCAGAGAGACACAGGTGGGGAAGGGGGATGGCTCTGTATGCTTTCTTGTGAGTTGTGTATACCAGGTCCAGCAAATTGTCTCCTCTTGTTGGGAAGTCTACATGTTGGTGTAGATTTGGTAGGAGGGCCTTTAAATCTGCATGGTTGAAGTCTTCTGCTGTGATGAGGGATCCGTCTTGATGCCCCCTTTGTGTCTCACTGATGGCCTGATAGAGTTCTTTTAGTGCTTTACTTCTCTAGCCAATGCCGGTGGGCGGGGCATAAGTGGCGATTAGTAGGACAGATGAAAATTCTCTCGGAATGTAAAAGGGTCAGCACTTGATCATAAACTCCACCAATGGAGAACAGTGTTTGTGTACAACAGTTGCATCACTGCACCAAGTGTCACTGATGTAGACACAGACCCCACCGCCTCACGTTTTCCCTCCTTCCATGAACACTCTGTTGCTATGGTAGCATGTTAGCCCTGCTAACTGAATGGCACAGTCTGGTATATTGTCATTTAACCATGTTTCCATAAAGATAAAAACGCAGCAGTTCTGCCCATCACATTGCATAGTTCTCAGGAGCTGTATGTGGTCTATTTTGCTATCTAGTGAGCATACGTTGGCCAGAAAGAGGGAGGGAATTGGGAGTTTGGGTGGGCTAGCGGTTAGCTTTGTTTGGATACCTCCATTTTTGCCTCTCTTTTGTTGCCACTCACACTGTCCATGGCATCTCCATTTGGGAAGAGACACAGCAGTCGAGTCCGGGGGTGTGGAGCTCTGGTGGAGGCGACCTAGGCCACGGAGTTCCTCTGTAATGCTCTGATCCAGGACGTAGTGTTTGATCATATTCCTTATCTGCAGAAGGCTGTGGCGACTATAGTTTGTGCGTAGCATCATATACACTACCGTTCAAAAGTTTGGGGTCACTTAGAAATTTCCTTATTTTTGAAAGAAAAGCACTTTTTTTCAATGAAGATAACTTTAAACTAAACAGAAATACACTCTATACATTGCTAATGTGGTAAATGACTATTCTAGCTGCAAATGTCTGTTTTTTGGTGCAATATCTGCATAGGTGTATAGAGGCCCATTTCCAGCAACTATCACTCCAGTGTTCTAATGGTACAGTGTGTTTGCTCATTGTGTCAGAAGGCTAATGGATGATTAGAAAACCCTTGTGCAATCATGTTAGGTCTGCAATGCTGTAATTGCTGCAAATGGAGAATTCTTTGATGAAAGCAAAGTTTGAAGGAAAAAATTATTATTTCAAATACAAATCATTATTTCTAACCTTGTCAATGTCTTGACTATATTTTCTATTCATTTTACAACTCATGGTGGTAAATAAGTGTGACTTTTCATGGAAAACACAAAATAATTGTCTGGGTGACCCCGAACTTTTGAACGGTAGTGTATGTACATTAAACACAGAAATATACACTTAGGCGTAAATAAAACAACACTAAATTGAAAAAATACATGAAGAGAGCAAGGAGGCCGCTGTGTGCTCACTCACCACCATATCATAGCCATGGTATGACATATTAAGCACATTGGTCTTGTGCTGATAGGACGGAGAAGAAATGAAAATTGCTCAGTCCATTCATCTTTTAATTGCCAGTTTTCACTGTCCACTTTTCTTTTAGCAGCGAACTTGGAACATACCGTTTTTATTCATTGTAGGCTCCTAATGCTGGCTAAGTATCAATAAGTGAACTGTTCCAAAAGTAAAAGTGAAAAAAGTGCAGCTCGCGCTGCAGCCACTTAAGCGCTGACAAGCTGTCAGTGCATCGTTGGCATAGAGATAACAGTCCACGTTTACAGGTGCTGACCAAAACAAAACACATAGTGAAGGAATCAGAGATCGGGGGCTACGGGGCGCCTATTGACGGCCACCGCTCCAGACCTTTGCAACCTTATTGATGCAAAATATAATGATGGCATTGGTGACAGGCACATTTCTAAACTGCTGACTGTTCTAGTGAGCGCTGTTGCAGCCATCATTCGGAACTGGAAAGAACATAATATTACCAAAAACCAGCCACGACCAGGAGCTCCTTGCAGGATTTATGACAGAGGAGTCAAAAGAATTATCAGAAGAATTTTCCACGAGTCAAACACCACTCATGGAGAGCTCTAGAAAGACCTGGAATTACAGGCATTCCTGTTTCAAAGAAAACAATGAGTAATACATCAACTGACATGTGCTCTACGTCTGCTCACTTCACTAGACTCCATTGCTAAAGAAAAGCATGTTGAAACTCATTTAAAATTTTCTGCACAACATTTGGGTAAGCCAGTAAAATACTGGGAGAATATAATCTGGTTAGATGATTCCAAAACTAAACTTTTTGGATGCCACATGTCGCGTGAATTGCCTATAAAAATATTTGTCATAAGGTACAGGAATTATTTATTTTATTTAATAGTGGGTGTGAAAGGGGCGGAGTTAAACCATCACTTCTACACCTGCTAAATTAAATAAAAGCACTCGTAAAAGGGGCACCAGTCCTAACGGACAATAATATTAACTTTAATTTTAATTAATTTTGTACCTTCAATTACTTAATGAATCAGTCTCAAAATGTCAGTGAGTTCTTGTCCTGCCGTGATTAGGAAACTTGTATATGCGAAAGGAAAATGCTTCAACTTCTATCATTCACCCTTTTATTAAACTCATTCAGGTTACATGGCATGGCGTTCAAATGATGAATAAACAGATTTAAATGATAACAGCATAATATATCACATCAACTGATATTGGATTCCTGAGCATAACATCCAGCGTTACACCTCTGTAGAACCAAGGAGGAACCAGACTTAATGTTTCAACGGTAAATGAGGCTGAAATGTTGTAACAAAACAACGCAATTTTATGGGGAAAATTCATAAGCTAATTATCTAAAAATGACTTCTGAATTAATCTACAAAAATTTAAGGGCAGTTACTTAAAAATGACAAAGAGTTTTCCTTCAGTTGATAGCTCTATCCTGTGGCTGAGAGACTAATTGAGCCCTGAAATACGGGCCATATTCAACTGTAATTTAATTGTTAGGACATCACGTTTTAACCCAGCAGATAAGAAAAGTAGGAGTTTCACTCACACAACAGCTGTAGGTCCACATTTCCGCGGGTCGGTACCGCTGGGTTTTGAAGTTAGGATGTCGGAGGAAGCGGCTGCTGTCCTCACAGCCGTGGAGGTGATAATTCAGCTGGGGGCCCTTCAAGGAGACCGTGGCAGCCGTGGATGGTTTGTCTCAGGGCGGCGTGAAAAGTCCTTGGAAAAGAGTCCAAATTTGAGGTCTCTTGTAGCGGGATAGACCAAAAAAACTGAAGGGAAATCTTCTCAGTCTCTGTTCACTTTAACTTTGGCAAATTAAAGGTCCACTCTAATGGCGTAAAAAGTCATTAAAAAATGAGAAAAACATTTACCAGGATAAGAATGGCTTCTGAGGTGAAGGAAAAAGTTTGAGAATTTGATTCTCTAAAAGTACGAGCTCTCAAGAAAAATGGTTTCTCCTCAGTAACCAGAAAGACTTGACAAACACAAAGAATAAAACTTCACAGGATCTTGAAACGGTGGAATAAAATCTTCTTCTGATATCTAGATTACTATTCTGCTTCTTTAATCTTAATTTAGTTCCTAATCTTTCTCAAAATCTCTTTCTTTCTTCTTTCTGTGTTTCTAATTCTTAATTCTCTCACCGTTCTCTTTTTCTCTTGCTACTTGTTACATTGTTACTTTACTTCTTGCTAATCTTCCTGCCTTACTGTTCTTTGTCTGATCTTATTTCTTTCTCTGCTAAACTCAAGTCTAACTTCCCTCTTTTAAAGTTACCTCACCGGGTCGTAAAACTGATGATGTTGATCGCAAGACTGACCAATCGACTTTTTCAGAAGCAGTTTGAAATGGCTGCCATCCAATGTAAGAACATTTCTTTGAGAGCAGCCAATTAAACGAAGACACCATCCCATGAAATTGCAGAGGGAAAATCAACACTCAGTCAGTTCTTATGAAATTAGGTGCTCAACATAAAATCTAACTAAATTAAATGACTTGGCTAATATTTGGTGATCATGCATTTATACCATTACTCCAATATTACATTTGTTTGAATAACACTCATGAATATAACATTTCTTATACATAATTATAATACATGCATTCACATTTAGATCAAAATGCAGCAAACCATGGTTGGTGATAAAAGAGGGATGATTTTCAGTGTCCTTAGGATCCAGAGGATAAGCTGAAAGAAACTTAATGTTTAGAACAAATTAAAAGTCATCTTACATGGACTTCCGGTTATGGCTGCCACGTGAGAAGGACACGGCTCACTCTGCTCTGCTCCTGGAGAAAAAAAATCGGCAGATAACTCTCTCATTTGGGACAGAACGTATCCCAGCGTTTGGGCGAGGATATGTCGGTGAAGCCTAAGGCTGGAAAACCAGGTAGAAGAAAAAGCGAGCCGCCGAAACAGTCCAAATTAATGGACTTTCACGTCTGTGACGCAGCAGATAAAGCTCCATATATGGCGGAGGAAGCTAGCAGCAGTGCGGTATCTGCGGGAAACGGCACAGGTGCGGTGCTAGCTGCCATAAGTTCAATGAGAGCAGACATTTCCTCTAAATTTGATGGGATTATGGCAGCGTTGGAAGGAATGAGAAAGGAATTGGGTGACTGTGTAGAACGAATGGCGCAGGTGGAGCTTCGTGTCTCTAGTGCTGAAGATGATGTCACCTGTCTTCAATTAAAGGTGTGCACTTTGGAAAAAAAAAATAAATGTCTGGAAGATAATGTCCTGGATTTGGAGTCCCGGTCGAGACGGAACAACTTGAGGCTGGTGGGTCTACCGGAGGAATCCAAAGGTCGGGACTCATGTTCCTTTCTGGAAAAGTGGATTCCGGAGGCGCTGGGCAGCGCGGAGATGCAATCAGCAGTGGTTCTGGAAAGCGCACACCGTATTGGCCCACGGAGAGATAAGGGACCACCGAGGACCCTAATTATGAAGTTCATCAGCAACAGAGACAGGATGAAAATCTTCAACGCTGCACGAGCTAAAGGAGAGATTAAACACCAGGACCAGCAGGTGCGGTTCTACCCAGATTTGGCCACAGGAATCCAACAATTGAGGAAGCAGTTTGATCCCGTACGTAAAGAGCTGCGCAACCTTGGGATTCGTCATGGTGTAATTTATCCTGCGAGACTGTTGACCACGTATGGGGGCAGAACCCATATCTTCAAGACCCCAGAGGAGGCGCAGGAGTTCATCAAGAAGATCCAAGAAGAGACTGGTGGGAGCTAAGCATGAACAAAATATAAGGTAGAATATTTAAGCATTTGCACAGGCATCTGACTGACAAAGCAAATAGCAAGTTTACAAAATATAGATTGTATTATATATTAAAAAAAAACAAAAAAAACTATGATGTACAAAGTTGCTAAAAATTTTGGAGTTAAGTTGGAAAACTACAGAGGAGAGTTAATGTCACGTCATTAAAAGCAATAGAGTTAGGGTGATTGGGAGGATGAAGAAGGAGTGGCTTTGGCTGTTCCTCGTGGGTGTGGAGCGGTCGATGGCTATATCGGGAGACGGAATTTTTCTTTTTATTTTGGGGGGATCGCCACAAATGTGGGAAGGGGGAATTTGTTTGTGTGTAGTTTGTAGGATGAATGTTCAACCACTCATTTTTTTGCTTCTCTGTATGAGCATGTTTACACTGCAAGGTAATCCCAAACTCCCTGTTGATCATAAACCAAAGCGTTAATCTTAATTTAACTTCATGGAATTGCAGAGGTCTACAAAATTTTAAAAAAACTTAAACAAGTTATGAATAAAATAAAAAACATGGGTTCAAAAATTGTGTTTTTACAAGAAACTCATCTAATAGAGGAGGATGTAAAAAGAATTAGGAGTAGATGGCAAGGAAGTGTTTTCACCTCATCATTTTCATCCCGAGCCAGGGGAGTTATGACTCTCATACATAAATCAGTCCCATTTCAAGTGAAAAATGTAATTGGAGACAAATTTGGAAGATATGTAATCATTCAAGGATCTTTGCTATTAGAAAATATAAATTTGGTGAACTTATATGGTCCCAATATAGATGATCAAAAGTTCTTTGCTAATTTATTTCTTATCTTATCATCACTTACAGGGCAACATATAATAACAGGGGATTTTAATTGTACATTGAATCCCGGTATAGATAGATCAACAGGACTGGACTGTACGCACAATGGATGTAGGATGACCATTAATCATTTTATGAAAGAATTGAGATTGCTAGATATATGGAGAGAAATGAAACCACAAGTTAAAGCCTACTCTTGTTATTCCAGTACCTACAAGACATTCTCACGTATTGATTATTTTTTGATCTCCACAGAATTAAGGTCCAAGATTCAAAACTGCTTTTATGATAACATCGTGATCTCTGATCCTGCACCCTGCTGTCTAATATATGTAGATAAGAAATTGACAAAGGAATCAGGTAGATGGCAATTTCAGCATAAATGGCTTCAGGATGAGGAATTTGTCAAGTACATAGAAAAACAGATAGATGAGTTCTTTGACATCAATACTACACAAACATCAGCATGTGTAAAGTGGGAGGCTTTCAAAGCTTTTATTAGGGGACATATTATTAGTTATACAGGTTCAAAATCTAAGAAGACTCGAGAGGAGAGAGCCCAATTGGAACATAAAATAAAAAGTCTTCAAGAAAAAGTGTATGCAGGAAGTGATCCAAGGTTGGAGAACGAATTACTGATTTTGAGAGCTGAATATGACAAAAAATCAGCGAATAGAGCTGCCTCGAGTCTTCTAAGATTGAAACAATCTTTTTATGAACAAGGTGAAAAATCAGGAAAATTATTGGCATGGCAGATTAAACAATTAGAATTTAAAACACCAATTACCAGTATTATAAGTAACAGACAGGTAGTTATAGATCCTTTAGAAATTAATAGAGCCTTTAGAGATTACTATGAAAAATTATATGATACCAAAAATGAATCTGATTTAACAAAACTAAATGGGTTTTTGAACGAACTATCTATACTGTGTATTCCAAATGAAAACAGGGAGATATTGGAGTCTAAAATTAGTCAAGAAGAAGTTGGGCTAGCCATTGATAATATGAAATCAGGAAAAAGTGCAGGACCAGATGGTCTTCCAGTTGACCTTTATAAAAAATTTAAGAATAAATTAATAAAACCTTTTTTGGAAATGGTTTTAGAAGCATTTCAAAATAGTAATTTACCATCATACATGAATAATGCCTTAATTATACTGTTGCCAAAACCAGGTAAACCCTCTAATAAATGTGAAAATATGAGACCAATAAGCCTATTAAATGCCGACCTTAAGATAATCTGTAAAATTTTAGCAAGACAAATACAAGAAATTTTACCAAATATTATTAATCGAGATCAGAATGGCTTTATAAAGGGAAGACAAGGTTTCCATAATGTAAGAAGACTATTTAATATTATTTATTCTAATAAAGAAGCACCGGATACAGCTCTCCTATCACTGGACGCCGAAAAGGCCTTTGATAGAGTCGAATGGCCCTTTCTTTTTGAAGTCTTACAAAGGTTTGGACTTGGAAATAATTTCATAAAATGGGTTCAGATAATATACAATAATGCTACAGCAGAAATCCTAACAAATAACAATATTTCAAAATCAATAAAAATCAATAGAGGATGTCGACAAGGCTGTCCACTTTCACCTTTACTGTTTACTATGGCAATTGAACCTTTAGCGATGGTGATACGTTTACATTCACAAATATATGGAATTAAAGTTGGACCAACAGAACATAAAATCTCCCTGTACGCCGATGACATAATTTTGTTTATGTTGAATCTAAAAAAATCAATTCCAACCTTGTTGAATTTAATAAAGAATTTTGGGGAAATATCAGGATATAAAATAAATAAAACTAAATCTTCAATATTAATGCTAAATGAGACCCAGAGAAATTACCCAGCCCCTGAGGTAAATCAATTCAATGTTGTAAATCAGTTTAAATATTTAGGAATCCAAATTATGCCTAAGCTAGAATCAGTCGCCAGTGTCAACTATGAAGCCTTAATGTCAGATATCAATGAGTTAACTCAGAGATGGATGTCACTACCAATGTCAATGATCGGGAGAATCAATATACTTAAAAGTAATATTTTACCTAAAATACTTTATTTATTTCAATACATTCCCTTATCACCACCTTTAGATCTATTCTCAAGAATAAAAAAAAAGTTAGTGGAATTTATATGGAACAACAGGAGGGCTAGATTACGTTTGTCTTTATTATATTTACCATTTGATCGTGGAGGTCTGAAATGTCCAAATTTTATGTTGTATTATTGGTCGGCACAACTGAGGTCTATGACATATTATTTTTCATCAAATGATCTCCCTCACTGGACTGAAATGGAATCATACAATTTACCTTTACCTCTTCCCATAATTCCGATTTTTCCGATTTTCAATTATTTGTTATCTCTTTGATCATACTAACTGCGGGGGTATGTCCTTTTGATGTATTGTTATGGTCAAGTATATATGCTGCAACTCTGTAACGCAAACTCTCTCTCTCTCTCACTCTGATCCTGCAACTGGTAGACACACACGTGTCTGCCTCTCTGAGAGCTGTGGGCTCGCTCTCGGCGCTCATGCACGGTGCCGGGAGCGGAGCTCGTGACGGCGGTATGATTAATAAAACTTCCTTAAAACTACAGCATCGCTGCTTATTATTTTAGGCTGCCGCAGTATTCCTGTATAATGAATAAAGTGAAATTCCTGTAAAACTGGAGAGAAGTGATCTGTCTTGGTTTGAGGAGACGATGATGCTACAGATCCCCCCTTTTTAGCAATGGTGAGCATCGGTCAGCGTTGGTACACACCCATGGCAGCTTTGTCTCCTTGGCAACACTTGACCTAAATACTGGGTTAAAAGGTTTTTGTGATGTCCATACACACTAGCATGCAAACAGTATCTATTACTAAGTACAGATCTTTGACTTTGGTTTACTGGAAGGACTTCCACGAATTTCCATTAATAATTTGAATATGGACAAATGTAGATTATAAAATTGACTTGGAGTAGTAAGCTAAGGCATATGTCTTGAAATGACTCAAAAATTCTGTTTACAAAAATAAGGAGACACAAAGTGCATAGTCTTACATACCTGAGGTAGGAATTTTGGTTTATGATGAAATAGCTATCATAGTTGTTTAGAAGTAGTTTGAATGGGCACAAAAATCAAAATGGAGTGCAAGAGCTATGTATAAAAATATATGTTTGTATATAAGCATGCATATAACTTCAAAAATTCTAAGAATAAAGTAAAATACAAGTCAAAACGAATGCAAAACAAAAATTTATTGCTTATTTGAGGTAGATGTTTAGGTTAAGCAATATTGAGTTAATTCAAGGAGGTTAGATAGATAGATAGATAGATAGATAGATAGTTTATTTTGAACACAAAAATATAACAAATACAAGCAAATGGCAAATGCAATAAAGTAACAGTATACACTGTTCGAAAGGGAGAAGGAAGAAGTGAACACTTATTAATTCCCTCTCCTCTTTTCCATAGATACACCCATGTGAATTTTATACAAATTACCACCTTTAAGACCCCAAGTAAACAATTTACTGTATTTTTTACAAATCAACATTAACACCCATCCATTCTAACATACAATGATGTCCATATATCAAAACCAGCCTCAAACAACACAGATATACACAGGGCTGTCCCACCCACCATTCCATAGTGTCCCATAATATCCCAGAGTGAACATAATGAATCGTACATATAACTTCTACCCTTCTAACGTATACCCTTTCAGCAAATGGTGCTTATACCTCTTTTTGAATTGATTTCTGTTTGTACATAGTTTCAGTTCCGGCTCCAGACTGTTCCACAAATCCACCCCACAGACAGATATGCACATACTTTTCTTGGTTTTACGTATCTTGTGTTTTGTAAAGTTTAAGTCTCCCCTCAAATTATGATCATTGTCTCTTTTTTTAAATATTTTTTGTATATTAGTTGGTAGTTGATTATTAATTGCCCTGTACATTACTTGTGCTGTCTTAAATTTAACTAAATCGATGAACTTTATGACATGTGACTTTAAGAACAACGCATTGGTATGGTCTCTATATCCTGCATTGTTTATTATCCTTATAGCTCTTTTTTGTAATGTGCATATTGACTGTAGGTTGGTCTTGTAGGTGTTTCCCCAGACTTCTACACAATAGTTAAGATAAGGTAAAAACAGTGAATTGTACAATAAGACCAATGATTTAGGTTCAAATTGAATTGGTTTAGCTGGACTAAACCATGGTTCCACAGAGGTCTTACTCAGAGGGAAGTCGGCACCTGAGCAGAATCAAAGGACCAGGGTGTGCCTTGTATGGCTCCTTGTTTTGCAAGTGAGTCCATAAGGTCATTCCATTCTTTGTCCTGACCTGGTGTGCGCGAGTGACCTCTGACCTTTTTCCAATACACCTGGAGGTTGTTGGAGGTGACCAGGTGATTGCATGCCTTGAAAAGGTCTTGATGTTTAACCAGTTTGCGGTTAGAGGTTACAAAACCTTTGGCCTTCCAGAGTGCTAAATGACAAGTGAAACTGAGGCGTGCGTAGTTGGAGTCAGTGCAGATGACCAATGTGCGAATGCCATGGCCTATGGCAAGTTGCAGTGTAATGAGCACACCTGCGATTTCCACATACTGGGATGATTGGGAACCCAGTTGATAGTTGTGGAGTTCCCAAGGCTGACTGTCCAACCATGCCACACCCACACCAGCACGAATGTGAGTTTCATGATGAAAAGAACAACCATCGACATAGGCGGTGACCATATCTTGACAGATGTTCTGGTCAAAGTAGTGATGGTTTGGGTCTTCAGTGACTGTAGGTGGCTCTGCACAAATGGATGGTCCTGTAGTGTCCTCAGAGCACTGTTGGCAGGCAGCCAAGTCTGTGCCGAGAGGGCTTCTCAACTTTTGTGCGTAGCGGACCTCCACATCAAAGCTTTGTAGAGCCATCAACCAGGAGGCTATTCTGGCATTTGTTACAACGCCTTCTCTGATGCGTTGACTGTTAAGGAAGACCACTGGTTGGTGGTGAGTCTCAACTGTGACTCTCTGGCCTCCTACATAGTTGGAGAAATGTTTGATTGCCCATACAGTGGCCAGAAGGGCTTTTTCACAGTCCAAGTATTTCAGTTCCGGACCAGAGAGGGTTTTGCTGGCATAGGCCACGACTCGTTTGTCGTGGTCGTAGATTTGGTATAATCCAGCGCTTACGCAGTTGGCAGAGAACCCCACTTGTAAGAAGAATGGCTGGTCGCAGTTGGGATAGGCCAAACATGGTGCTGTGCATAGCTTTTGCTTCAACGCTAGCATAGCCTGTTCTTGAGCCTCAGACCAAATGAAAGGGGTATCCTTTCGTAGGAGGTCTGTAAGGGGTTTTGCCAAGTCTGCATAATCCTCAATAAACTGACGTGAATAGTTGCATACCCCTAGGAAGCTCCGGAGTTCAGAGATGTTGGTAGGGGCTTTGATGTTTAGCACACCTTGAATTTGTGCCGTTTGTGGTAGGACCCCTTTGGATCCTATCAAGAGACCAACATGGTTGACTTTGGTTTTGCACCATTGGCATTTGGAGAGAGAAATTTTGGCTCCAGCTCGCGTGAGCTGGCCAAGGACATGGTCAATTTCAGTGAGGTGGGTGTCCAGAGTTGGACTCCGAATGAGAATGTCGTCAACATAGATGAGGTTACCTCTGTCTCGGGCGTCTGGACATGCTTTGTTCAAGAAAATGTTGAACTCTGCAGGAGAGTTAGCATAACCGAAAGGGCATCGGGTGAATGTGTATTGGCGATTCGCAAACGTGAAGGCCAGTTTGTGTTGGTCTTCAGCTTGGACAGGAATAGTCCAAAAACCAGAAGCAATGTCCAGTGTTGAGAAGTATTTGGCATCTTTTACTCTAGGGAGTTCTTGCTCCAGTTGAGTCATAGGCCACCTAGAGAGAGGAACTTGAGTGTTCAATTTCCTGTAATCAATGGTGAGTCTCCACTTACCATTGGGCTTTAGGACAGGCCATAAGGGAGCCGAGTAGGTACTGTTGCATGGCCTGATTATGCCACGGTCCAGTAAATTCAATTCAATTCAATTCAATTCAACTTTATTTATATAGCGCCATTTCACAACAACAGTCATCTCATAGCACTATCAACTGTAGGGGGGACCCCCACAGTTGCAGAAAGACCCCAGCAATCAGGCGATCCCCTGTGAGCAAGCACTTGGCGACGGTGGAGAGGAAAAACTCCCTTTTAACAGGAAGAAACCTCCAGCAGAACCAGGCTCAGGGAGGGGCAGTCATCTGCTGCGACTGGCTGGGGGGTGAGGGGATAGAGAAGAAGAAAAGAACAGACATGTAGAGAGCAAACAGCATGATGGGGACTCAATCTATGGGAGAGAACAAACAAATGTTAATGACCAGCAAAAAAAAAATATTTCATAGAGAGTGAGGAAAGGAGTGAGGCCCAGTGCATTACTGGAGGTCCCCCGGCTGACTAAACCTATTAGCAGCATAACTAAGGGAGGGTTCAGAAACACATGATCCCTCCCTAATTGTAGGCTAGATCAAAAAGGTAGGTTTTAGCCCTATTCTTAAAAACAGAGATCGAGTCTGACTCCCGAATCCAGATTGGCAGCTGATTCCACAGGAGAGGAGCTTGATAACTGAAGGCTCTGCCTCCCATTGTACTTTTGGAGATTCTAGGTATTACAAGTAATCCTGCATTTTGGGAGCGTAGTGCTCTGTTAGGATAATACGGTAGTATCAGATCTTTTAAATAAAAAGGAGCCTGATTGTTTAGAGCTTTGTAAGTGAGAAGAAGGATTTTAAACTTAATTCTAAACTCTATGGGAAGCCAATGAAGGGAGGCCAGAACCGGAGAGATATGATCTCTCTTTCTAGTACCTGTTAAAACTCTTGCTGCAGCATTTTGGATCAGCTGAAGACTTTTTAAAGATGTTTTAGGACAGCCTGATAATAAAGAATTACAATAATCTAATCTCGAGCTAACAAAAGCGTGGATCAGCTTCTCAGCATCACTCTGAGACAAGATGCTCCTAATCTTGGCAATATTACGCAAATGATAGAAGGCAGTCTTAGAAACAAATTTAATATGTGAATTGAAGGACAAATCCTGATCAAAAATAACTCCAAGGTTCCTCACAGAGCTATTAAGAGAAAGAGTAACTGCGTCCAAACTGAAAGTTTGATTTGGAAAGGAATTTCTAAGGTTTTTAGAAATTTTAATAATAATTTTAATAATCATCGATTATTTCTTGTACTGGGCCGTACGAGGCCAAGGGAATCTTGTACTGCCTGACATAGGTTGGAGGAGCGTCAGGTGGTGTAGGAATGCGTACTGAGTGGATTGTGGTTAGTCCACAATCTAAGGAGTCCTTGGAGAAGGATTGTTCGAATTTAAGAAGAACTTGGTGAAGTTTTTCACGTTCTTCATCAGAGGTTAGGGCATCAGCATCAGCTACCACCTGTGCAATCGCTTCAGCGATAGTGAGGACTGACTTCAGTGGAGCATTGCTGGGATTGTCATTGGTTTGCTGATCGGACTCCGATGGAAGGAGTTCAATCGCTTGGACAAGCATTTGGTCATTGTTGGTCAAGTCGATTCGTCCCACTGACTCTTTGTCAGGGGTTAGCATTGACACAAGAGCGATGGCCTTAGAAGGCTTAGTGTAAATGACTGTAGGTTCAAGAGAGTCGGCCCAAAGAGAATCAGGGAGGCCACCTAGCACAGGAACAGTCAGTTCAAAATCGTGGAACTCTGTGGTGATGAGCCAGCCAAGAGGCGTGGCCTTGGGCAGGACGATGGTCTCTGCCGTGGGATTGTTTACCGGTAACATGGTGGTTCTGTAGTCTAGGCTTAAAAGGGGCATGGCCTCCAGAGTTAAACCTAGATTGTCAAGCAAAGGAGCTGGTTCAAAAAATGCTTGTGGATGCATAAGTTTCTGTCCGGTCTGAATGCATAGTTGGACCGGGTAGCACATGACATTAGCAGGTATGAGACAGTGTTGAGTGTTCAGTACTTGGCAGGCCTCAGGGATGGTCTGGCCTGACTTTAGAGTGTCAAGATCTGGTTTAGAGTGAGCGTCTCAAACTGAGGTGAGAGACCATAAGACATTGTTTATGGTATCAACCTGGGTTCCAAGTCTCACAAGAAGATCACTGCCGATGTAGACTGCATGTGGCAGGTCGGGAACGGCCAAGAAGGGATGCGTTAGCAGTCTGTGGTTCCACTGAAGGTGGAGGGCGCAGATACTTGTGGCGACCAATGTTTTGTTTGATTTGGTCCCAGCAGGGGAATGAAAAGACTTGTTAGTGACCATAAGGTCAGGGTATTTCTCATGTATGTAGAGAGTCGAAAAGTGCCTGGCTGATTGCGGATTTATCAGCCCAGAGAGCCAGTACCACATCTTCTGCGTGGGAGCTTTGGATAACTAGTCCTTTGACTACTTGGGGGCAGTACTCTTTGTCGGCTGCCCCTGGTTTTAGGGTGCAAAGAAATGAACTGTGTTCATTTAAGGTTGGGCTGTCAGATGTGGTGACCTGAAAAGGGGTGCCTGTTTCAGCCTGGTCCCCAAGGTCACCTTCCGTCAAACTTTGTTGGGTCAGCAGTGCGAGTGGGTTGACTCCTGGAACATCCAAGGTGTCAAGAGTGTAGCACTGTGATCCGGTTGCTTCAGGTAGAGTGGTTGGAAGAGGTTGTCGAACTTGAGCCCATAGCTTGAGATTCTTGAAGTCTATCAGAGGCTCAAAGCGATTAAGTAGATCCTTGCCTATCAGCAATGGAATTGAGTTGAGATTGGACACATAGACCGGATGGATCAAGGTCATGGGCCCAATGGAGATTTTTATCAATGGCATGTGTGACACAGTCGTGTTTGAGGGTGCATAAGGTTGAATAGCTAAGGAGCAAGGTCTTAGTTTCAAGTCTTTGTGCGCATAATTAGCAGTGACACGTAGGTGTTCAAAAAGGTCACGTGACATGAGTGTGATGTCCGCTGCAGTATCCAGTAGGGCTTCGTGCGTCATCACATCTTCCAGGGTCAATGACAGGAAAAATTTTCGTGCAACCCCCCTCTCGGTTAAATCACACAGAAAGTCTTGGACCGGTGGTTCAACGCAGATTAAAGAGTCACCGGTTTCGGGCGAGTGGAGTTTCCCAGGTAGCTGGACTACCAAAATGGCACTGGATGGCGTTGCATTTTGGAGCTCCTCCTGAGTTTTGGGTGGAGGCTGCTCGGTTGTGTCTTCGGTATCCTTCCCTTTTGTAGTAGGAGATTCCTCAGGGTTGACTTGTGGCAAACCTAAAGGATCGTTTGGGGTGGTCACAATATTTATGGCTAGGACATCTGGTTTCTTGTCCTCTTTCGCCTCCTTTTTCCTCTTCAGTTCGTCAAGTATGCGTTGGAGAGTTTCCAGGTCTTCTCGGCTGAAAATGGGCTTTTCTTTCTTCTCCCAGGGTTTGGAGTTAAACTTTCCAGGGGGAGGTCTTGCTTCCCTGTCGAAGTTTTTCCGGCAGTACGAAGGAGGTGACCACCTCCCGCGGTTATGCAAGTGTCGAAATCGATATCTGTTATCCCGGGTATCCGTACCGTATTCTCGTGACTTACCTGGTGGGCTTAGTCTCCGACGGTAGTCAGGTTTTGGTGATGTTGGCTTGGAACTTGGTGTCAAAAATTTTTCTGGGTCATGACTCGACTTATCTTGACTAGAGGACTGTCGTTGTTTTATTTGTGACCGAGATGCTGGAACAGGGGCTGGCCTTGGGGCACCCTCTAGGTCCAGGGTGTCTGATGCGGTGTTGACAGCTAACACCGCGGTAGACTCGGTATGCCTCTGATTGCTTTGTCGCTGTTTCTGGAATGCATAATGTGCGAACTCTCTTAGTTGGTTTATCGAGTTTGTCTTTGGGTTAGCCATGACTCCAAGGTGGTGTCCAATCGTGGGATGGAGATTCTGAATGAACAGAGCCTTGAAATTGTGGTCTTCTTCCATCTCAGGCGTGTTTTGAGATCCAAAATATGCGCGCAGGAGTCGCTGGTAGTATGCCTGTGGAGGCTCTAAGCGACCCTGTTTCACAGCTAGGGCTGTCGCTAGCCCTGACTGTAAGCAGTCGTCGGAGAACTCTTTTTCGATGGCTTCATAGAGTTTCCGGTGGTTCATCTTGATGTCAAATGGTTGCCGATCTATAAATTTTGATACCGACCTGTTAGATGTCAACTTGATCAAATAAATGCGATCGTCAACCGTAGCATCAGGGTATTTACGCAAGTAGTAGTCAATGTCTTGCAAATAAGCTCTGGTATCGGGTGACCCACTGGTTGAGGGGTCAAATTTCATGATGTGACGAGCGATCTTATTGAGATCTCCATCGGATGGAATTTGCAAACGTCTTTCACGTTGCCATTCGGGTCTGAACAGGTCAGGTGAGTGTGAGCTGGGGGAGTCCCCATCCCATGAGTGGATGCCCCCCTTTGTCGAGGGAACCGGCCTGTTCATGGCTTCTGGTCTCAGATCCCTTCGTTTGCGGTGGTCTTCCAGCTCTTCTTTGACGTCCTGAAGACCGTGTTGTGCTTCTTGTAGGAGTAGTTTGCATTTCCCATAATCAGAGCTTGTTTCGTCTAATTGACCTTCAACTTCCTTGAGTTGATTCTCTTTGTGAAGCAGGGCGGTTTTCAATTCCTCATTTTCTTGCTGAAGTGAGGTATTGTTGTCTTTTAGTCGTTGCTTTTCTTCCTCTGCTTGTTCCAGATTTAGCAACGTCTGATCAAGCGTAGCTTGGGTGTCTTCTTTCTCTATGCGAGCTTGTTCTTGCTTTTTCACAAGGGATTTGTTCTCTTCCTGAAGAGAAAGGATGGTTGTTTGTTGTTTCACCAGTTCCTTTTCAGCATAGAGTACTTGGGTTTCAGCTCGTTTTAACCTTGCAATCAATGCTAGTGCAAACTTTCCTAACACACCGGGGATTTCTTTTGCTTTCGGTGGGTTAGTTTCGCATTCATCCAAAAGTTTTTTCGTGATTTGCTTCAAATCTTTGGGTGGAGTATCCCGAACATGTTTGGAGAAACCGGGTATAAGGTCAGAAGCCAACTCTTCCAATGTTACTTGAAGGTCATTTAATTCGTCCAGTGGACTCGACATGTTTGACCGTTTGTATAACGCTTAGCTTGAAATCAATTCGCTGATTATAGCTAAAGTTGTGAGTCAAGAGTTAACTTTGAGTGTCGTTTTACAGTGAGGGTAATTACAAGCTTCTTTTTGGAGTTTGTTTCAACTTCCAGGTTTGTAAGAAGGGAAGCAAATATTTTGGAAATTCTTTAGAAATGTGGAATACGTGTTAGTTTATTTGTTGACACTGTATTTTGATTTGTATTTCACAAGACAAAAGCAAAAAAAAAATTGTGTCGATTGACTTCTTTCAGTTCAGTTATCAAAGTGTAGTTTTGGAATAGTCCTCAACTAGGTTGTGAATTTTTGTTGAATCTCACTTGATAGTAATGATTTTATTTACAAAAGAAAAAGAAAGCAACAAAAATAGAAAAGGTTAAATGCTTTAAGGCTTTAGGGTTACAGTATAAGTCTTCACTTTGTTTTAAAGTTAGAACTGGCTTTGTTCTATTTGTTAAAGCTTATCTTCATTTAAAGCCTTTCAATGTCTTAATATTTACAAGTTAGGAAACAAATGAATTGTCTGCGTATTGTCACTAAGGCTTCCTTAGGATTAAAGTTAATGATTATTTAAAAAGAGGGGAAAAAATGTTTTACAGACTAGTCAAAGTTTTCACCTTTTGACTTATTTCAAATCCTGGTGAGAAATAGTGAGTTGGTTAAATGTTTTCCTTCTCCTGGGGAGGAAACATGAATCAAAAGCAACACTGACTGTAAATAAACTAAAGCTTTCAAGTGTTAATTGCTGGATGTGGTTTCCTAATTTTGGAAAATTTTGGTTAAATATTTAGTAAATCACTAAATCCTTCACCAACATGCACAGGATTAACATTAACTTGAGTCTAAATGAACATTGTCATTTATTTGAGTCCCTAAGTTGAATGGCTTCCTGTGAAAGAAATCGCACAAAGTGATATTTAAAAACAAAACACATATATATAGCTTCAAAAGTTTGCAGACTTTTAGCCTAAGATGTGTAAATATATGCTTTTAACTAAAAAGATTAAAATATGTGGTTAACATACGTGAGTAAATACAAAGTCTATGCTTCTATGTTCTTTCACTGTGTATATATGCAGTCAAAAGCTCTTCCACCAATGAGAACAAACTTCAAACCCACAAGTTTCTTTTTCCTTTTGGTTCTTGGGATAAACTTTGATTTGGGCCTAAATTTAGATTGTTCCGGATAATTCGGGTTGATTTAAAGTCAATTTGGAAGCTCTGTTTGATTATAAATCAGCTTAATAGATTTGCTGTGCTTTAATCCGAGTGTGCATTCATGCAAGAAATGCAACTCCTATAGTTGACCACACGATGGAGGCAGTTATCTCTGCCCTCCCAGGGGGAGGAGACACTGGTGACGTCGCTCTGGGCAGGTCTACCGGTCTCACTCAAAATGGTGGCTAGAGAGACTCCCTCTTAGCGCCTTCAAAATGGTGTCTGCACGCTTACTCTGCTCATGCGCAGTTTTCGTGCACGCCTTTCGGTCACGCGCGCGACTGAGCGTGTTCACGTGACACGTGATGCGGGCGCCGAGTCTTATCGACAACGCCACGCCTTGCTTTTCAAAATGAGAGTTTAATCTCCAACTTTCACAAATAACGTTACCCCTTTAATTCCGGGTATAGTTTAGCGCTACTTCCCCAGCGGTTTATTCAGTGACCAGATCAAACCGCGTCCAGCTTAATCTGACGTCACCACGCTTGGGCAATTAAATTACAGAACTGGCCAGCTTAATTACTCCTTTCGGGATAATCGCCGGAAGGTTAAACTGGCGAGAGACAGGATGGTTTTCTTCACGTTTCTGTCACTCTAGGCCTTTATTTTTCTTAATCCAGCATATAATAATATTGCTTAAACTTCTTTGCATGCATCAAAAACTGTTGACCTCAGTGGGTGAATCACTCACCCCCCTTTGCAGCTATCAGCCACCAGACTCCTCAGCGGGAGGTTAGGTAAACCAACACAGCAGACACAGACACAGGCAGGAGGAGAGACGGGGCCTCAGCCTCTCCCCAACAGCACAGGCTCCCGAATAAAGTGGATCAATATTTGCAGGGAAAAAAAAACAGCTTATGATTTTTCTTTCTGCATATACGTTTCCCAATTACACAGGCCTCACAGCGGGCGCACCAATAAACTGTCGCGTGAATTGCCTACAAAAATATTTGTCATAAGGTACAGGAATTATTTATTTTATTTAATAGTGGGTGTGAAAGGGGGCGGAGTTAAACCGTCACTTCTACACCCGCTAAATTAAATAAAAGCACTCGTAAAAGGGGCACCAGTCCTAATGGACAATAATATTAACTTTAATTTTAATTAATTTTGTACCTTCAATTACTTAATGAATCAGTCTCAAAATTTCAGTGAGTTCTTGTCCTGCCGTGATTAGGAAACTTGTATATGCGAAAGGAAAATGCTTCAACTTCTATCTGTCACCATGGGTTGAGATGCCGTCTCGGCACTCAGCCCATGTTTTCCCTCATCCCTGCTTCCCATTGAGCAGCGTCTCAGCTGGCCCCCAGCTGGCAGCATTATGGACGGCTGGGGCCAATTAGTCTTCATCAGCTGGAGCGCTGCCAATGAGGATAAATAGGAGCAGCCTCGATGACTCGGGGCTGCGACATAAACACATTGCTAAGCTGAAGCCCCTTCGTCTGGTGTCAGCTTATACTCCTCTTGCAGCATTCCTGTGTTTGTATCCCGCTGAGTATGTACGTCTTGCTACCCCCACGTCCGGTACGAGCTGCTTACCTCTGCGCTGTGCAACCTGTGAGTGTACCTCTGCATGAGTATCTGTGCTCTCCTCATCCCTTCCCCTTTACCCAAAATAAACCATCACGACTCACTGGCTTGTCCCTGGCTCTGATTGCCCGGCTCCCTAGAGCCGGATATGACAGTATGTCGCAGCCAGAAGAGTTGCCGGCGGCCGTGAGTCGCTGTGGAAATGTACCTTTCTGTCCGGGTGTCAGCGCTGCTAGCATGCCGTTTCCCAGGAGTCACTTCCGGCGCCAGGGCGACGAGCTGAGGTCCATCTCGGAGGCTGTCGACGGGACGTTCTTCACCCTGCACGACGCCTCCAACGCGAGACGCTGGCATCCGGGCCGTGCTGAGGAACTCCTGGACTGTCACCCTCACTCTCTGTACCATCTGGAGGACAGTGCCAGGATAGACGCTGCAGGTACACAGCAAGAGAAGCTCCACGGGGTGGATGGAAATCCCGGCAGGAAGTCGAAGTGGGCGACGTCTTTCCCCGCTTCGGAGTCCCGTTCCTGCCGCGATTCCAGTCCGGGAGTTCGCGCCAACCAGAGGACTTCCCCCGACCTGCGCCACGTCACTCGGGATTCCCTTCAAGGAGCCGCAGCTGACAGCAGTTATGTCCGGGGTCGAGTGGCTGTCGCGAGCTCTACTGTGTTTCCTGTCACCACCTTCAGGCATGTGGCGGCGGCAGTGAGATTGATGGTGAGGACTTCAGGGCTACGAAGCTTTCCCGTGCTCGACGCCTTCCTCGTCTCGATCTCCGATCTGGAGCGGCGAATCCTGGGTTTCCCCCTCGCTTCGTCCCCTGGGAGTAGTCGTCATCACATCGCCGAGTCACCTCTGCACGAACCTCGTCCGGATCCAGTTCTGGGTCATCGTCAGGACCGTTCCTCCCACACAGCTGTCATCCCTTCGCCTCGTCAGTGTGGAGATTCTACAGCCTCGTTCCCTGAGCCTCGTTCCCCCGCTGTCATTCCTGGACATTCGGGCTGGCTCACCCCGGCTGTTTCCCCCTCCTCCTCGACGCGCTTCCTGACCGCTGTGTGTGCCTGGAATCCCGGCCTGGTGAGCTCTCTGCTGGAGACAACGCGAGCGACCCTCAGACGAATTCCCGGGGGGTCCTCCGTTATCGCCGGGCGGGGAGAGGAAGAAGCAGATTCCACTACAGCAGGCGATACTCAACCTCCAGGGGGCAGGCAAGTCATTGTTTTTTCACACCTGCTTAATGATTTGCTCTGTCACATCCCTGGAGGAGAAGTTCAGGGTTCGCAGCTCCCTGAACTCTCCCCACCTGCTGTAACCTGTATGCCTAATCCCGCATCCTCTGTGTCTCTCTCCGCCGAGTGGTCCCCGGCTCCGGGTCAACGTGGTGGGATATGGAGAGGGCCTGTGGTTCTGCAGCTACATTGCGGACGGAGGAGGGGGACTGACTGCTGCGTGGAGTCTACGCCGACAACTGAGCGTCCCCGGGTCTCCACGGAGGAACGGTTCGGTCCGGCGGGACGAGATTCTTCTGGCTTCACGCCGAGTGGATCGTCGGCGGGGTTACCTGAGCTGGAGGGATCTCAAGCTGCGCTGACCATCGTGCTGGCTGCGGGGCCCGACGCGGCTAGATGGGAGCCTGACAACAACCTCCTGACGACGGATCCTGGATCTTCGCAGTCCTGGACAGCGTCAGAACCCGAGATCAGGCGAGTGCTCTCCTTTCTTTTCTCTCTTTTTATCCCCGAGCACTTCAGCCTATCTCCAGGGGAGACGAGCCGGGTGCAGCCGTCCGCTGCGTCTGAGCTCGTCTCGCCGGGTTCTGGCGCTGCCGGTGATCCTGATCCCGGTTCTGTTTTCTCTTCTGAGCCTTCTTCCAGGGTCACCGGCAAGGAGTTGCTGTTCCTCGTGGTGCTGGAGGGTCCGGGTTCAACGTTGGAGGTGGGTTCTGGTGCAGTATTCAACGTGGGTTCGCCCGAGACCCAGTCGGGGTCCAACGTGGGTTCGCCCGAGACCCAGTCGGGGTCCAACGTGGGTTCGCCTGAGGCCCGATCGGGGTCCGACGTGGGTGCTGCCCCAGTATTGTCCAGGTCCGGTGAGGAGGTGGCCGTTTTCCTGCGGCCTGACGCCCGCCGCCCTCGTCATCGGCTCTCCCCTGAGCCTCTTCCACCGGGATCCGCTCTGATCCTTCGCCCGTCTCAACGGTCCTGGTGGTTGAGTGATGCGGGTCGATGACCCGACCCACAGAACTTTCGGTTCGGTGATCTGGTTCCCCCCACTGGTCTGTGTTTCCCTCTGGGCAGCCTGGTTCGGCTGCCGGTGGACTGGATTCCTGGGATCTGGGTCCAGAGTTCGCCGTCCGAACACTTCTCTTCCCCTGATTCGCCAGCTGGACAATGGGCGGGGAGATCTCCGGAGCCATCTCGGCCATTTTTGGACTCTGCCTGCCATTCACCTCGGGTGTCACTTTTTCGTTTGTTATTAAGGTCACTCGGGTGTAATGTGTTGTCCTGTTGGTGGATTCGTTTTTATAGTGCTGTGTTTTCCATCGCTCATGCTCAGCATTTTACTTTTTGTGCCATGTTTTTAGCCTCGTTTTTTGTATTGTAGAGTTATGTTTTGTTTTCCGTAACACCATGCTCTGCAGTTATCCATTTATTCCAGTCACTTTCATTTCTTTAGGTGACTGGGTATTTATACAGTATATTCGTGTGTGTGGGGGTTTTTCTTTGCCTGCACTCAGTATTTCTTTTTTGTCCTGTTGGTTCATTATAGAGTCATGTGCCTTGTTTTTCGTAACACCATGCTCTATAATTGTCATTTGTTCCAGTCACCCTCACTTTTCTTGGTGACTGTGTGTGTATGTACTTAAATTAGCGCTGTGTATAGGTTCCCCTTTATTTAACCGTACTCAGCATTTTTTGCCCTGTACCTTTTTGGTGGTTCTTTTTTCATTGCTCTGGGTCACGCATGGTTGGTACTCTCTGGGTAGTATGTAACCGGCGTGCTGACCCAGTTCTTCTCCCCATCTGTACCTGGGTTAATTATTCTGTTTTGTCAGTATTGTATTTGGGTTTTTCTTTCCCGCTACCCTACATTGCCCCATTGGTGTTGTCCTTCCCTTGGCTTCTTCCCCTCCGGTCCGCCTCCCTTCCTCCCACCCTAGGTGGGGGGGGGGGGGGGGGCTGGGATGTTCCTGGTCGTTCAGGAGCCCGACCTTGAGGGGGGGACTCTGTCACCATGGGTTGAGATGCCGTCTCGGCACTCAGCCCATGTTTTCCCTCATCCCTGCTTCCCATTGAGCAGCGTCTCAGCTGGCCCCCAGCTGGCAGCATTATGGACGGCTGGGGCCAATTAGTCTTCATCAGCTGGGGCGCTGCCAATGAGGATAAATAGGAGCAGCCTCGATGACTCGGGGCTGCGACATAAACACATTGCTAAGCTGAAGCCCCTTCATCTGGTGTCAGCTTATACTCCTCTTGCAGCATTCCTGTGTTTGTATCCCGCTGAGTATGTACGTCTTGCTACCCCCACGTCCGGTACGAGCTGCTTACCTCTGCGCTGTGCAACCTGTGAGTGTACCTCTGCATGAGTATCTGTGCTCTCCTCATCCCTTCCCCTTTACCCAAAATAAACCATCACGACTCACTGGCTTGTCCCTGGCTCTGATTGCCCGGCTCCCTAGAGCTGGATATGACACTATCATTCACCCTTTTATTAAACTCATTCAGGTTACATGGCATGGCGTTCAAATGATGAATAAACAGATTTAAATGATAACAGCGTAATATATCACATCAACTGATATTGGATTCCTGAGCATAACATCCAGCATTACACCTCTGTAGAACCAAGGAGGAACCAGACTTAATGTTTCAACGGTAAATGAGGCTGAAATGTTGTAACAAAACAACGCAAGTTTATGGGGAAAATTCATAAGCTAATTATCTAAAAATGACTTCTGAATTAATCTACAAAAATTTAAGGGCAGTTACTTAAAAATGACTAAGAGTTTTCATTCAGTTGATAGCTCTATCCTGTGGCTGAGAGACTGAGCCCTGAAATACGGGCCATATTCAACTGTAATTTAATTGTTAGGACATCACGTTTTAACCCAGCAGATAAGAAAAGTAGGAGTTTCACTCACACAACAGCTGTAGGTCCACGTTTCCGCGGGCCGGTACCGCTGGGTTTTGAAGTTAGGACATCGGAGGAAGCGGCTGCTGTCCTCACAGCCATGGAGGTGATAACTCAGCTGGGGGCCCTTCAAGGAGACCGTGGCAGCCGTGGATGGTTTGTCTCAGGGCAGCGTGAAAAGTCCTTGGAAAAGAGTCCAAATTTGAGGTCTCTTGTAGCGGGATAGACCAAAAAAACTGAAGGGAAATCTTCTCAGTCTCTGTTCACTTTAACTTTGGCAAATTAAAGGTCCACTCTAATGGCGTGAAAAGTCATTAAAAAACTGAGAAAAACATTTACTAGGATAAGAATGGCTTCTGAGGTGAAGGAAAAAGTTTGAGAATTTGATTCTCTAAAAGTATGAGCTCTAAAGAAAACTGGTTTCTCCTCAGTAACCAGAAAGACTTGACAAACACAAAGAATAAAACTTCACAGGATCTTGAAACGGTGGAATAAAATCTTCTTCTGATATCTAGATTACTATTCTGCTTCTTTAATCTTAATTTAGTTCCTAATCTTTCTCAAAATCTCTTTCTTTCTTCTTTCTGTGTTTCTAATTCTTAATTCTCTCACCGTTCTCTTTTTCTCTTGCTACTTGTTACATTGTTACTTTACTTCTTGCTAATCTTCCTGCCTTACTGTTCTTTGTCTGATCTTATTTCTTTCTCTGCTAAACTCAAGTCTAACTTCTCTCTTTTAAAGTTACCTCGCCGGGTCGTAAAACTGATGATGTCGATCGCAAGACTGACCAATCGACTTTTTCAGAAGCAGTTTGAAATGGCTGCCATCCAATGTGAGAACATTTCTTTGTTTGAGAGCAGCCAATCAAACGAAGACACCATCCCATGAAATTGCAGAGGGAGAATCAACACTCAGTCAGTTCTTATGAAATTAGGTGCTCAATATAAAATCTAACTAAATTAAATGACTTGGCTAATATTTGGTGATCATGCATTTATACCATTACTCCAATATTACATTTGTTTGAATAACACTCATGAATATAACATTTCTTATACATAATTATAATACATGCATTCACATTTAGATCAAAATGCAGCAAACCATGGTTGGTGATAAAAGAGGGATGATTTTCAGTGTCCTTAGGATCCAGAGGATAAGCTGAAAGAAACTTAATGTTTAGAACAAATTAAAAGTCATCTTACATACTGAAAACACATTTCGTAGGTATCCACTAGGAGGTACTGTTGAGCTGTAGATGATTTCCTTTAGGTCCATAGTATCTGGGCGAAAACCTGGATAGTATCGTGGGCTATAAACCCATCAGATTAAGTGGTTTATGATCATCTTTTTAAGACATTGGTTTCCTGTGAAAAGATACGTTATCCAAATGCAGTGTTCACGTTGAGAGGTCTGGTCTCACGAGTTTATGTTCCTTTGATCCTTTAAAAGCAAATTCTGATCCTTACAATCTCTGCAAGAGGCAACTGTTTACATTGGGGTCCTGGGAAAGCAAGCATCTTTGGTCAGGCCTGGAAGAGGCCTGCATGAGTCAACATAAAAGCCAGTGATATTCCTGAAAAGGCAGAAAAGTGGTATTCCTGTATAATAAATAAAGTGAAATTCCTGTAAAACTGGAGAGAAGTGATCTTCTGTCTTGGTTTGAGGAGACGATGATGCTACACACAACACCCAGTATGTTTGGAAGAAAAATGGCACTGCACATCAGCCCCAAAACACCATACCAACAGTGAAGTTTGGAGGTGGGAGCATCATGATGTGGGGTGTTTTTTCAGCACATGGTACAGGCAGACTTCATATAATTGAAGGAAAGATGAAAGGACAAATGTACAGAGGCATCCTTGATAAGAACCTGTTGCCATCTGCCTAGATGCTGAAGATGAGACGAAATTCATACAAAATTTACAATCAACACAAATAGGTGTACCAGTGCCTCCACAGCATGGATTGATAATGCCTGGTACTAAATCTTAACCCTGTTGAAGATAAAATTATTTCAATTTCAGAAACATTAAGCCTACAAATAATTTTAAACATAATATTCCTTAAAATGGCTCTGAAAGTTCTAATTTCTGCCGCCAAAAAGACCTCACTTGCACTAGAACATTTAGGTTTCTTTAATAACAGTCTAAGGGCATCATTATAGGCAACTTGAAGTCTCCTCAAACTCCCTGCCTTATAATTGGCCCATAAATACGCAGTATACATGGGTGTATAGTATGCTCTGAAAAGAGACAACTTAACCTCATGTGAGCACGCCATGCATTAAACCTCCGACACAGAATGTTAGCCTGTGCATACAACAAACGACACTGTCTGTAGATGTCTTCATCATCAGTCATTTGGTCAGTGATTATATGTCCAAGATACTTGCTCTTGTTACAGACTGGCAAAACATTCCCTGATAAGTTAAAATCAGGAATGTCATGATGCTGAGCAAGGTTGGGGAACTGTGCTCATGCTTTCAGTTCATTCTAGTTATTTTCTGTACTTTTCCCACTTCAGTTTTATTATTGTATTTGAATATGGTTTTGTCTGTATTATGTTATCTGAGTTTGCCCTTTGTTTCTGTTTGTTTTGAGTTGTCCTGTTACCGTAATCTTTGTTTGGTTATTATAGCCTTGTTTATTAATTTTATGTATTTATAAATCGTCTTGTATTTCAAATTATATCTTCCTGTGTTTTGACATGAGTCTACTCACGCTCTCATCCTTCATTTCCTTTTTAAGTATGGATATTTATTATTATTGTTTTTTCCAGTTCTATTAGCATTTTGTCTTAGTGGGTTATTGTTATTTTCTCCTTTTGTATTATTTTGTCCGAATCTTGCTCTGTCATTTTTGATTGTCTTGTTCACCTGTGCTTTTATTTTGACAGTGTTCTTTTATTTACTTCTGTTGCTCCAAGCTCAATTTGCTGTCTGTCCCAGCTGTTGTGGATCTTGGTTTATAATCCTCGCTCTTGTCATCCACACCTGTTCATCATTTGTACAATTTCTCCTTGTCCTATTTAAGGGATGCCGCCCTTCAGTTTGGAGCGATGTTCTACACAGTCTACACACCTGATGTGTGTCCCACGCTTCAACTACTTGGTTATTCTGGCATGTGTCTCACGCTTTATTTTCTCTGTCGAACCTGACGTGCATCCCACGTCTCAGCCTCAGTGCTGTTCAACCCCCTCACAATCAAGCCTGTACATTTTTGTTCTAGTTTGGATTTTGTGTTTTTATTAAACCACTGCAAACTCACAGTCCAGCGTTAGGGTCTCCATTCCACCCTTTCTGGGCTGTTCATGACAAGGAAATGTTAAACATGTGTCGTCCTTGGTTCTACATATCATAATAGCACTTTTTGTAGCATTAAATATGTCATAATGTCATAAATAATATACAGAACAGACAGACAGAAGCTGCTGAAGACCAGCACTACTTGGACTAAAAACCACAAGATCATCAGCATACATAATATGACTGACAAGAGTGCTACCAATCATGCGTCCAGTTTTACAAGCTCTTAATGACCCAGACAGATCATCAACATAAAAATTAAAAAGAGCTTGATGTCATGACTAGAAGTATTCATCTCACGTGCAGGCAGCAAACACCAGAAAAGAAACTCAGACACGGAGTAAGAAAACGTTAAACACAACTTTATTGAATTTTTATTTATTTCGCCAAGCAAAGGAAGAGCGGTGCACACTGAGGAACACACAGCCTGTGGGGAGAGGGAGACGAGAGCTGATTAGGACCGAGGATGGAGACTGGAGACTAGGAATAAAAGCAGGGTTAGATCTTCCTGTGGGTGAACAGGGAGCCCGGTAGGAACCCAGCAGGGAGGTAGAAGAGCCAGTGGGACAGGGCTGGTGGAAGGGAAGGTGAGGAGTGGAACTGGGAGAGTCTGACCGGGTGAGGGGGTAGTCCGAGATGAGATAAGGAGGAGACAGGCGAGAGTGCTACAACCCCGGAGACGCACCGCTGGGATGGCAGCAGCCTGGGGAGAGAGGAGGAGAAGGAGAGTTAACTGGGTTTCAGCTGATTATAATTTTAAACCTTGTTGCAGGCAGTATACCCAATGAGCCAGCGCTGAAGTGTTCACCAGTAGGTCCTTTTAAGCGCTGGCAGAGAAGAGGCAGCAGGTGCGTCCACTCACGCAGGTGCACTTATGACCTACGGACCTGGGAACAAGGTGGAGAACTTCCCACAGAAAGGGAGGGGGAGTGTGCTCACCCAATCATCACAGTGCCCCCCCTTCCCCCAAGGGGCGCCCCCTGGCGGCCCACTGGGCTTGTTAGGGTGAGCCTGGTGAAAGGCTTGGACCGTCCCCTTATTGAGAAAGTAGGAGCCGGGGATCCACGATTGCTCCTCCGGTCCATAGCCCTTCCAGTGAACCAGGTACTGTAACCCATGGCCCCAACAGTGAACGTCCCAAATCCTTTCGACAAAATAGGCTGCCTGGCTATCGAGGATCCGGGGAGGAGGAGAAGGTGGCTTCTGGGGAAAACAGAGAGGGCTGGCGGAGAGGGGCTTGATCCTGGAGACATGGAATGTGGGGTGAATGCGGAGTGTCGGCGGCAGTTTCAAGCAGATTGTCACATCATTGATAATCCTGGAGATGGTGAATGGACCAAGGAAGCAAGGTGACAGCTTCCTAGACTCCGTCTTCAAGGGAACTTGATCCGCCGACAGCCACATGCTCTGACCAACTGCATATTTGGGTGCTGGGACCCACCTGCGGTCCACGTACTGATGATTCCGCTCCGCTGATCGAAGAAGAGCGGCCCGGGTGGCCCTCCAAAGACGGTGGCAGCGGCGAGCATGGGCCCCCACAGATAGTACAGCCACTTCCCTCTCCGCCAACAGCAGCGGGGAGGTATACCCCATGGATGCCTCGAAAGGCGTCAAACCAGTAGCTGAGGAAACGGCGGAATTGTGAGCATACTCAACCAGGGTCTGATGGGTGTTCCACGAGGAGGGGTTACAGGAAGCCATGCATCTCAGGGTGGCCTCCAGGGATTGGTTCACACGCTTGGCCTGCCCATTGCTTTGGGGGTGATATCCGGAGGTGAGGCTGACTGTGGTGCCCAGGGAACAGCAAAAGGATTTCCAGACTTGAGAGGTGAATTGTGGGCCCCGGTCAGACACGATGTCCAAGGGGATGCCATGCAGGCAGATGACATGGGAGGTTAGGAGATGAACAGTTTCAGATGCGGAGGGTAGCTTAGGGAGGGGCACCAGATGGATGGCTTTAGAGAAGCAGTCGATGATGGTGAGAATAATGTTACGACCCGAGCATCAATCTTGTCCGCGCTCAGGTCATATATCATCTCTGCTGGCCTTGACAGCTGTGGATTACATTCTGGCTCCACCGGGCTCTTATTGTGACAGCGCTTGGTGGGGTTTCCGGCTGTCAAGGTCGATCAGCTGTTCGGTATCACTGCTCGTTAGCGACCGGCTTTATTAGCAGGCGCTGGCAGCAGTGGATTGCTGGAGTATCGTCAAACATTCCTCGTCAAACATTCCTGGTCCTCGTTCATGTCAGGTTTGTGCATATTCTTGTTCATGTCATAGTTTAGGTTGTAGTGGCTGGGGTTAGCCCTACGATCCCCTGTATTCTGTAGTGTGTGTTTTGCCCTCAGTAGCTCACAGCTTTGTGTCTCGTCATATCTTGTTATAATAAAACATCAAATGCAAAACTCACTGGTGACTTTTGGCGTCTTATGGTGGCCCGCGAGGGTCACCGCATGACAAATAATTGTGTTGCCTTGTGAGGGAGGAAGATCCGTGACAAAGTCCAGAACTATATGCAACCAAGGGCAACTGGGGACCGGCAGGGGATGTAGGAGGCCGGCAGGGGGCAAAGAGTCTGACTTATTCCTGACACATATTTGGCAGGCTCTGACATAGTCCCGGATGTCCCTCTGCAATGTAGGCCACCAGAACACTTGCTGTACTAGGTTGGTAGTTCAGGAGATCCCCAGATGGCAGGCAAAGTGGCTGGTGTACCCCCACCAGATGACGTCACTGCGGAGGCTGGCTGGGACAAACAGGCAATCAATGGGACCTCCCTCAGGCTTGGGCTCAGAAGATTGGGCCTGCCAGACGCTCTGCTCAATTTCCCACGACAGGGCACCTAGGATACGGGAGGAGGGTACTATGGATTCAGGAGGGGAAGAGGAGGATGATTGATCGGGGGTGAACTGGCGGGAGAGGGCGTCTGGCTTGACGTTACAGGACCCAGGCCAGTAGGTGATGGTGAGATTGAATCGGAGGAAAAATAGGGCCCAACGGACCTGCCTGGCAGTCAGTCAGGGCTGACCTAAGATATTCTAAATTTTTGTGGTCGGTCCACACAATGATGGGATGAACTGCCCCCTCCAGCCAGTGCCTCCATTCCTCGAGGGCCAGCTTAATGGCAAGCAGCTCTCAATCCCTTACGTCGTAGTTCCTCTCGGCCGGCGTTAACCGACGAGAGAAATACGCACATGGGTGGAGCTTCTCATTGGAGGCTGATCGCTGCAAAAGGACAGTGCCCACCCCCGAGTCGGAAGCATCCAACTCCACTATGAACTGGAGCTGAGGACCGACCTGGGCCAAGATGGGTGCGATGGAAAACTGGGCCTTCAATTCAGTGAAAGCCCGGTCAGCTGCCTCAGACCATGTAAAGGGTCCCTTGAACGAGTTCAGCTGGGTGAGAGGCTGTGCGACCCTGTTGTAGTCCCTAATGAACCTGCAGCAGAAATTCACAAAGCCCAGAAAATGTTGGCATTGTCTGTGAGACTGTGGAGTAGGCCAATCAAGCATAGCCTTCACCTTGGCCGGGTCGGCCCTCAGCTACCCTTCGGCTACAATGAAGCCCAGGAAGGAAGTGGAACAGGTGGAAAACTCACACTTTCCAGCCTTCACACAGAGCTGGTTTTCCAGGAGCCTTGGAACACAGCCCTGACATGGACCGTGTGCTCCTCCGGTGTGAGGGAAAAAATCAAAATGTTGTAAAAATAAACAAAAACAAATTGGTTAACCATGCTGTGGAGGACGTCGTTGATTATGTGCTGGAAGATGGCCGGGGCATTAGTGAGTCCAAACGGCATCACTAGATATTCAAAATGCCCCAAGTGTGTTTGTAAGGCCGTCTTCCAATTGTCCCCCTGTCATATGCGGACCAGATGCTATGCATTCCGCAGGTCGGGTTTGGAGAACACCCGCATGCGCTGAAGGAGCTCAAATGTGGAAATGATCAGGGGCAGAAGGTATTCATCTTTAACTGTGATCGCATTGAGCTTGCGGTAATCACTGCACGGGCCAGGAATCCGTCCTTCTTCCAGACAAAAAAGAACCCCGCCCCAAGAGGAGCCGAAGAGGGCCGAATAAGGCCGGTGCTCAGGAAGTCCTTAATATAGCTTTCCATCACCTCCCTTTCCAGCCCAGAAAGGCTGTAGAGCCGGCTGGACGGCAACCGCGCACCTGGAAGGAGGTTGATAGCGCAGTTGTAAGAGCGATGTGGTGGCAAGGAAAGTGCTCTTGACTTTCTAAAGATCTCCCCAAGGTCATGGTAGACCTCAGGTACAAGGCTGAGGTCCCACGGCTCCGCCGGGAGAGAGAAGATAGGAAGGGACAAAGAGCATGGGGCCCAACTGAGGCAAGGTGCTAAGAAAAAGGGGCTCCAAGAGGAAATTGAGTTTTATATCCAGTTGATGATAGGATTATGCCTCTGGAGCCAAGGGTAACCCAGGACCACCGGGGAGGACAAGCTAGGGAGAATGAAAAACGATAGAGACTCCTGGTGGTTCCCGGAAAGGAGGACGGAGACCAGCTCTGTGCGCTCAGTGATGGAAGCTAGGCTACAACCGAATAACGCCGCAACATTTAATGACGCTGGCAATTTGGTCATGGGGATGCCTATCACCCGTACAAGGTGTGAGGAAATAAAATTCTGCTCTACCCCTGAATCAATTAACGCAGAAACCCTCCTTTCGGCCCCCGGTAACTGAATGAGGGCTGAGATCAAAAAGTTACTGGGAGGAATAGTAGATTACCACCTGCAAGACCCCTCACGGCTACTGACAGGCCACGTCTTTTGGTTTAAGCAGACAGTTGAACAATTTATGCTCCAGAAAGCCACAATACATGCAAGCACCGGCCCTCCTCCGTCACTGGTGCTCCTCCGGAGTCAGACGGGCTCGGCCGAGCACCATAGCTTCGGAGCACAAGTTGGACTCATCCGCACTGGTAGCCAGAGAGGCTGTGCGTGAAGAGGGCGGACTGGGGATGGTTTTCCGCCCCTTCGTGTGCTCACGGTACCTGTTGTCCAAACTGATCGCCTAGTGATTGAGTTTATCCAGAGAGGAGGGGGCTGCATGAACCGCCAGGTCGTCTCGGAGGTTGGAATTAAGACCCTGGAAGAAGGGTCACCCACCCAGAGTCCGCCACGGCGACCCGGAATTCCACAGAGAAGTCGGCCGCAGACCGATTCAATTCATTTTAATTCAACTTTATATAGCGTCATTTCACAACAATCATCTCATAGCACTTTCTTTCTTTCAAAGGTCTTTTTATTATTATTAATTGAAGTATCAATACAATACAAAGTATTAGAAATTTTCATTTTTGTTTCAACCAAACAGTGAAAAACTAGAACTTAAAGCCAACAAATGTAAATGCTTCAAAGCACAAAAACCTTTAAATAAACAATAATTAAAAAAAAAAAATACAAAGAAAAATTGTGTGTGTGAAGTGGGGGTGGGGTAAAGGGGATATGAGCTACTCAGAAACTATAATCGTGGGTCTTTCAAAGAAATCAAGAAACGGGCGCCATAATTTATAGAATTTGTTTTCAGAGCCACAGACTGTATATCTGATTTTTTCTAAATCCAAACAGGACATTATATCTTTTATCCACTGTAAATGTGAAGGGGGTGAAGAGTCTTTCCACTTCAGTAATACAGCACGTCTGGCCAATAATAATGAAAATTTGAATACTTTTAATTTGGAACTTGGCAAGACAAGTTCTGGAGCCACACCAAAAATGGCGCATAATGGATCAGGTTTAATTTGATATTGCAGGACTTCAGACATAGTGATAAAAACAGAATGCCAAAAATTCATCAATGCAGGGCAGGACCAATACATGTGAAGCAAAATGCCAGGAGCGCTACCACACTTTTCACAAGTTGGGTCTATATCCGAGTAAATACGTGCTAACTTAACCTTGGACAGGTGCATCCGGTGTACAATCTTAAATTGAATAAGAGCGTGACGAGCACACATTGATACAGTGTGAACCTGGCCAAGAATAGAGTCCCACAGTTCATCAGTAAAAGTAAAATTAAGATCTTGTTCCCAGTTCAATTTGATAGCGGCCAGAGAAGAAGATTGTAAATTTGAAATTAAATTATATAAAACTGACATTACCCCCTTAGAAGTTGGTTTAACTAATAAAAAATCATCTAGAGGATTATCAGAAGGTTTTTGAGGGAATTGTTTTGTCATGGTTTGCACATAATGTCTGACCTGGAGGAAGCGGAAAAAATGTGTAGAAGTGATGTCGAATTTGGTGGAAAGTTGAGAAAAACTTGCAAATTGACCATCAAAATATAAATCCGCAAAAGATTTTAAACCTTTTCTGTGCCATATATGAAATGCACTATCAATAGTTGATGGGGTAAATAAATGATTTGCGGCAATTGGACTTCTAATGGAAAAAAACTGAAGACCGAAATTTTTCCTGAATTGAGACCAAATTCTAAGAGACTGACGAACTACTTTATTATTACCCAGTGTAGACAAAGCAAGGGGAAGTGGTGAACCTAAAATTGCCGGTAGGGAGGTTTGATTGTCCACATGTGACTCCATAAGGATCCAAATAGGTGATTTGGGTTCCAGATAAAAATGTTTCCAATATAACATGCACCTGATATTTGCTGCCCAGTAGTAATATTGAAAGTTAGGCAGAGCCATGCCACCTACTGATTTGGGTCTTTGAAGAAAAACTTTCCTCAATCTCGGATGTTTACCATTCCAAATAAATGAGGTAATCAGAGAGTCCAAAGACTTAAAAAAGGATTTAGGAATAAAAATGGGGAGACTTTGAAACAAATATAAAAACTTTGGAAGTAACATCATTTTTACAGAATTGATTCTGCCAATTAAAGACAAGGATAATGTGGACCATTTGGAAAGTATTAGCTTGCACTGGTCAAGTAAGGGGAGAAAATTATTTTTAAACAAGTAATTAAATTGTTTAGTGACACATATCCCAAGATAATTAAAATGATCAATAACAACCTTGAAAGGAAAATTTTCAAAATCCTGAACTTGAATCTTTTCATTAATCAGAAACAGTTCACTCTTATTAAGATTAATTTTATAACCAGAAAACCTACTAAAACTATCCAAAATGTTGAGTATAGCGGGTAATGAAGTAAGTGGGTTGGAGAGAAATAATAAAAGATCGTCAGCATAGAGTGAAACCCTATGCTCAATGCCACCCCTACGAATGCCTAGAAAGTCCCGGCTCCCACGGATTGCAATAGCTAACGGCTCAACTGCCAAGGCAAAGAGCAACGGGCTCAAAGGACAGCCTTGCCTCGTACCACGGTAAAGTCTAAAATAGTCAGAATAGCGACAATTAGTTAACACTGAAGCTAAAGGACTAGCAGAGAGAAGTTTAATCCAGGAACAGAAGGAAGGACCAAAACCGAACCTCTCCAGAGTAAAAAACAAATACTCCCACTCAACCCTATCGAATGCCTTTTCAGCGTCCAAACTAATAAGACATTCAGGTATGTTGTGGTGAGGAGTATAAATAATATTAAACAACCGCCGCAAGTTAAAAAAAGAATGGCGATTTTTAATGAAACCGGTTTGGTCCTGTGAAATTATAAAAGGAAGAATCTTTTCCAACCTTGAAGCTAACAACTTTGACAAAATTTTAACATCGGTATTTAACAAGGAAATAGGTCTGTAAGAAGCACAATCAACAGGATCCTTATCCTTTTTAAGCAACACAGTGATACAGGCCTGATAGCATGAAGGAGGAAGTGTACCAGAGTCAAGCGACTCTGTAAAAACTTGACAAAGGAAAGGGGCGAGGTCGTCAGAAAATTTTTTGAAAAAATCAGCGGAAAACCCATCAGGTCCTGGAGATTTTCCTGATTGCATGGATGATATTGCCAGCTGAATTTCTTCTTTTGTGATGGGAGCTTCTAAAATTTGCCGAGATTCTGAAGAAATCGAAGGAATATCAATAGAATCAAAAAAAATTTCCAAATCCTTTAAGTTTGTTGTATATTCTGAGGTATATAATTTGGAATAAAATGACCTGAAAATATCATTAATCACTTGTTGGTCAGATGTCACCTCTCCTTTATCTGTCCTAACTCCAGTAATAATTTGCTTAGCTCTAATACCACGTAGTTGATTAGCTAGAAGTTTACTGGTTTTTTCGCCATGTTCATAAAATTCACTCTTGTTCCTTATTAAACAACCTTCAATTTGTCGAGTAGAAAGTAAATTAAGTTTAGTTTGTAATGTCATACGTTCCTTGTACAGAGCGGGTGATGGAGATTGAGCATATTGTCTGTCAATGTCCAGGATTTGATCTAAAATAGCCTTCTGTTCCTGTATTAAGGATCGTCTTTTAAATGCTGCCAATGAAATAAATTCCCCCCTAAGAAATGCCTTCATGGCCTCCCATATCGTTTTATTTGGCATACCAGGAGTTTTATTTTCTTTCAAAAAAAAATTAATTTTAGAAGAAATATTCGCAACCAATTTTTCATCTGTAAGTAATAATGGATCCAATCTCCAATGCTTTCTCATGGAGTCACATCCATGGAGGATCATTTTAAGTACAAGAGGGGCATGATCAGAAACCGAGATGCTATCATAACTGCAAGAGCAAAGGTTATTAATTAATAAATTGTCAACAAAAAAATAATCTATTCTGGTATAAGTATGGTGTACGTGAGAGAAAAAAGAATAGTCCCTGCCGTTAGGATGTAAAAAACACCAAGGATCTGTAAGGCTATATTCCTCAAGAAAAGACTTAACATAAGTTGCAGATTTATTAAGACTAGCAGGTTTTGAAGATGAGCGGTCTAAGATCGGATCCATATACAAATTAAAGTCACCCCCAAGAATTAGAGAATGAGTATTTAAATCTAGAAGTTGCGAAAAAAGGTTGCGAAAAAAGTGCACATCATCAAAATTCGGTGCATACAGATTAGCCAAGGTGACATGTTTATTGCCAAGTTTACCTGATACTATTACAAATCGTCCATTTTTATCTAATACAACATTAGAGGGAATAAATGGGATATTTCGATCAATAAGAATAGCAGCGCCCCTGGCCTTAGCTTTAAAATTTGAATGAAAAAATTGTCCTGACCAACATTTTGACAAACGCAAGTGGTCGGAATCCTGCAAATGGGTTTCCTGCAAAAACAGTACCCCAGGCTTAAATTGCTTTAGACGTGACATGACTCTCTTTCGTTTAATTGGATGGTTCAACCCCTTCACATTCCAGCTTACCAAAGTAAGATTACTATTCATTCAAAGAATAAAATTTATATATTATGTTGTGTAGCCCAAAGAAGAGTAAAGTGAGGTACGGGTAAAAAAAAAGAAAAAAGGAGGGGGTGAGGGGGGTGTAAATAAAACCATAACAAAAAACAAAACAAAACAAAAAAAAAATAAAAAAAAAAATAAAAAAAAAAATAAAAAAATCCAACAACCAAACCTATAACAACACTCCAGCCGGTTGCAAAAAAACAGCAACCGCTCCATCTCCTGCTCTATTTTCATCCTAACAGAATGCTCCCATACAATTGGCTTCAATCCTGCATAATATGAACGTTTTACCCTAAAAAAAAAAAAATAAATAAGATAAAATTAAAAAAAGAATTAAGTAAACAACAACGTATAGGGAGCCAATTTTACCTTGTTTTTAAACATCTAAAAATGCATCAATGTCCAGTCAGTGCAGCTTCAATGAAGTAACAAGCAGTCCAGCGCGGCAGCTGGTCAACCCAGAAATGTCCAGTTCAAGGCGAAAATTGCTGGTTTCTCTCCATGGTTTGCATGAAGCAGGTGGCCTCCGAGACGGACGCCAGCCACTGGTTTTTGCCGTCTGGAAGAGTTATCCGGAGCCTGGCGGGGAAAAGAAGAGAAGGACGAAAACCTCTCTTGTACAACTCGGACATAACCTCCTTATATTCGGCTCGTTGCTTCTGAACGTCGGCGTTATAATCCTCGTAGAACTGAAGTTTATGCCCACGATATTCCAAAGTCCCACGGCGTCTCCGCGCTTCTCTCATCACCAAGTCTTTGGTCCGAAACCGGTGGAAACAAATAATGACAGCGCGCGGCTTCCCATTCGGACTCGGCTTGGGCATGAGGCTGCGGTGGGCTCTATCCAGCTCTGGGGGAGATGGCAAAGTTTGTGCGCCAAAGACGTCCACCAACAGCCGAGAAAAAAATTCAGATGGCCGTGGACCCACATCAAAGGACTCCGGCAGACCCGCCAGACGAATATTCAGCCTCCTGCTTCTTCCCTCCAGGTCAGAAAGTTTGTTTTTCAAAAGTTTGTTCTCCTCCTGCATTGACTCACATGTAACTTCAAGCGCCGCTAGGCGCTGGCTGACGTCCTCCGCGTTGTTTTCAAGGTCGCCAATGCGTTGCTCCTGGTTCGCCACATCTGCTTGAATTTTGTCCAGCTTACCATTAATAAGTTCAAATGAAGCTTTGAAGTCAGCAGCTATGGACATTCTGTGTTGCTCAAGCAAGGCAACAAGTGCAGGGTTAAGGCTGATATTAGCATCCTCAGCTAAGCTGGTGTTAGTATTGTTCCCTGCTGCCTCCTTTTCAGTCTGCTTTCTTGTTTTGGACATATTTCACAACTCAAAACAGATTCTGCACGTATTAAATGTCCAAAACATTAACAGCTTACAGCAAAATAGGGTTTAAAAAGTAAAGAAAAAAATATAGCAGGAGCCAGCAACGCACACACCTACTCCATTGCCAGCACACCTGAAGCCAATTGCCCGAGAATAACCTTCTGCCCTCATAGCACTTTCAACTGTAGGGAAAATCACCACAATTGCAGAAAGACCCCAGCAATCAGGCGATCCCCTGAGAGCAAGCACTTGGCGATGGTAGAGAGGAAAAACTCCCCTTTAGCAAACCTCCAGCAGAACCAGGCTCAGGGAGGGGCAGTCATCTGCTGCGACTGGCTGGGGGGTGAGGGGAACGAGAAGAAGAAGAAAAAAAAAAAAACAGACGTAGAGAACAAACAGCACGACAGGGACTCAATCTATAGGAGAGAACAAACAGATGTTAATGACCAGAAAAATATTTCATTGAGAGTGAAGCCCAGTGCATTGTTGGAGGTCCCCCGGCTGTCTAAACCTATTAGCAGCACAACTAAGGGAGGGTTCAGAGGCATATGATCCCTCCTTAATTATAGGCTATATCAAAAAGGAAGGTTTTAACCCTATTCTTAAAAACAGAGATTGGGTCTGACTTCCAAATCCACATTGGCAGCTGATTTCACAGGAGAGGAGCTTGATAACTGAAGGCTCTGCCTCCCATTGTACTTTTGGAGATTCTAGGTATTACTAGTAATCCTGCATTTTGGGAGCGTAGTGCTCTGTTACGATAATAGGGTAGTATCAGATTTTTTTTTAAATAAAAAGGGGCCTAATTATTTAGAGCTTTGTAAGTGAGAAGAAGGATTTTAAACTTAATTCTAAACTCTATGGGAAGCCAATGAAGGGAGGCCAGAACCGGAGAGATATGATCTCTCTTTCTAGTACCTGTTAAAACTCTTGCTGCAGCATTTTGGATCAGCTGAAGACTCCTGTCGGAGTGACATCAGGTGGCTCATCATGTTCCCCTCACTCTCCGAATGGTCAAAAGCCCGGGAAAATTCTTTAACGAACCGGTCGAACGTGTAATTTGGGCCGTCAGTGCTGTTGAGAACAGATTGAGCCCAACTGAGGGCCTGGTCCCGGAACAGGAGGGTCATAAAATGGATTTTAGAGGTGTTGTCCAGGTATTCCCTGCCCACCTGCCACAAATTAAGCCACACATGAAGCAAAAATCCCTTACATTTCCCCACCTTCCCCGCATACGGGGCCAGCGAGGGAATGGAGGTGGTAGTGCGGATGGGAGTAGCTGCTGGAACGGCAGGTGGGGAGGAAGGACCCGCACGAGATACTGTATGTGACAGAGGTGGTCGGTGACCGTGGTCAGCTGCTGAGTAATCGTCTGCAGCTGCTCGGTGAGCATGGCCACCTGCCACTCTGTGGTGTCCAAATCATAGAGCCTGGAGTGTTCTGCTTATGCCGCGCCCGCTGAGCTTAGATCATGGCTGGCTCGTTCTGTCATGACTAGAAGTATTCAGCTCACGTGCAGGCAGCAAACACCAGAAAAGACACTCAGACATGGAGTAAGAAAACGTTAAACACAATTTTAATGAAGAACTCGCCAAGCAAAGGAAAAGCGGCACACGCCAAGGAACACACAACCTGTGGGGAGAGGGAGAGGAGAGCTGATTAGGACCGAGGAGGGAGACTGGAGACTAAGAATAAAAGCAGGGGTAGATCTGGGGTAGATCTGTGCTGGCGGGACAGGGCTGGTGGAAGGGAAGGCAAAGATTGGAGCTGGGAAAGTCTGATTGGGTGAGGGGGTAGTCCGAGATGAGATGAGGAGGAGACAGGCTAGCGCATTACAACCCCCAAGACACACTGCTGGGATGGCAGCAACCTGGGGAGAGAGGAGGAGAAGGAGAGTTAAACTTGGTTTCAATTGATAATAATTCTAAACCTTGTTGCGAGCAGTTTACTCAATGAGCCAGCGCCAAAGCGTTCACAAGTAGGTCCTTTTAAGCGCTGGCAAACAAGAGGCAGCAGCTGGAGCTGGGAGCCAGGTGGAGAACCTCCCACAGAAAAGGAGGGAAGCACGCTCACCCGATCATCATACTGGAGAAAAAATTCCCCGTCTGACTCCATTGTTAACCCCAAATGGGTCTGAATGTAGAAGAGCTTGGAAATGAAGAGGCGATTTGATTTATAAACTAAGTTTAATAATCAGCATAATCAGCTCTTCTAACAAGTCTCATCTGGTGCAGAGAGTGGCAGAAGGGAAAAAGAGACAGAATGTCTCCAGCTCACTGACTTTATACTGGCACACAATAAAAGACATGCATAACAAAGGCTGACATCCCTCATTATCTTAATCCCCCCATTGTCTTGGTATTTCCTCTCCTCGCCTTGGGGGGTGAGGGTGGCTCCTCCGGTCTCCTCCGCCACGTCCGGGAACGTCTTTGTTCTTCACTCGGCGGGTGAGAGCCCTTTGTCCTTTCAGAGGTGTGAAGTCCTTTACATATGTAATTACCAAACATTTCCACATGCTTCAACATATGTAGGTTATGGAATATATGGTTAATATAGACCACAGGCCCCCCAAACAACTAAGAAAGGACAACAGAAAGGTTCACAGTCTAAGATAGTTATTATGACATACTAAGTGTTACATCTGTTGCCACGGAAGAAACTTTCCAGCAACCATGCTCCTAAGAGAGTTCAGTGGTAATCATAACAGCATAGTAAAATCATAAGTCAGTCCTAAACTGTTGCAGCACAATTAGTGAATAATTGTGGAGTGGTTTGTATCAGTCCCTGTGCTGTCTGGGTTTTAATCTTCTCCCAAAGCTGCTGTAGGTTGGTTTAGGCGCCCTGCTGGGACCTTCTTGTGAGGAATCTGCAGTGTGGGAAGGAGAGAGGTTAACTGTTCCCTGCTGGGGGGCTGAGTCTTTTCTCTTGGGGGGTCTACCCCGCCGAGGTGCTCTCGCCAACTGTGCAGGCTCGTCTCTCAACAAGAAGGAAGGTTTAAGTCTGTCAATGCTGACTGTTTCTTTTCTATCCCCAAAATCAAGCACAAAGTGTTTATCACCATGTTCCAGCACTCTGAATGGCCCATCGTATGCTGGGCGGAAAGTTGGTTTTAAAGCTTCATGCTTAACAAAAACGAACTCAGCGTTTTTTAAAGCTTGAGGGACAAAAACCCGTGGGAAGGAGTGATGAGCTGGACCGGGGAGAGAGTCCGGTCCGTTGCTGCCTAAAAACCTTGGGACTGGAAGGCGCCCTGGCTCTGGGTTCTCTGGTAAAAATTCACCTGGAAGCCTGAGAGGTTGTGCAAAGACTAATTCTGCGGGAGAGGCGTCTAGATCCTCTTTAGGTGCTGCACGCAACCCCAATAAAACCCAAGGAAGTTTATTTACCCAATTTGTGTCCGTTAGTGAGGCTCTGAGGGCGGCCTTTAAAGACCTGTGAAAACGCTCGCATAACCCATTAGCCTGAGGGTGATAAGCAGTGGTGCGATGAATTGTTGCCCCTAAGCTGTTGGACATGGCTGACCAGAGCTCTGAGACAAATTGAGGCCCCCTATCGGACGTGATGTCCGATGGGACGCCGAAACGTGCCACCCAGTTTGTCAAAAAAAACGAGAGCGACTTCCTCTGCTGTGGTTGCTGCTAGAGGGACTGCCTCTGGCCAGCGTGTGGTGCGGTCTATCATTGTTAACAGGTGTGTGAAACCTTGGGAGGAAGGTAGTGGCCCCACGAGGTCGACATGAACGTGGTCGAACCTTCTAGCAGGGATTGGAAAAGGCTCCAGAGGGGCTTTTGTGTGTCTGTGTATTTTGGCGCGTTGACAAGAAATGCAAGTTTTTGCCCATTCTTTTATGATTTTGCGCAGGCCTGGCCACACAAACTTTTCGGCGACCATTTTAACCGAGGCGCGCACACCTGGGTGCGCGAGGGAGTGAATTGCGTCGAAAATACGGCGGCGCCATGTAGCTGGTACTAACGGGCGAGGTCGGCCGGTTGAAACATCGCATATTAGGGGGGGCACGCCGTCGCGTAAACCCTTTTTCTCCAGCCTTAACCCTGTTGGTCCAGACAGGAGTGCGCGCACGTCCGCGGCACTGCTTTGTTCCTCTGCCATGGCTGCATAATCTATCCCTGCATGGATAGGTGCTGCGTATGTGTCTGCGTTAGTGAAGAGTTCTGCTGCAGAGGCAGTATAATCTGTCTCCTCACGCTCTGGAGGTGTCACAGCGCGAGAGAGACAGTCTGCTACTACGTTAAGTTTGCCTGCCACGTGTCGAATGTCTGTGGTGAACTCTGAAATCGCAGCTAGCTGTCTTTGTTGCCTGCCTGACCATGGTTCTGAAATTTTAGCCATAGCAAAGGTGAGCGGTTTTTGGTCTACAAAAGCCGTGAAACTCCGCCCTTCTAACCAGAACTGGAAGTGGCGGATGGATAAATGAAGCGCCAGCAGCTCTCTGTCAAAAGTGCTGTATTTACGCTCAGTTTGGTTTAGCGATTTGCTAAAGAATGCCAAAGGTTGCCAGACCCCGCTGACAAGTTGTTCTACAACTGCCCCTATAGCTAGGTCTGAAGCGTCTGTGGTTAGCGCGATGCGGGCCAAGGGATCTGGGTGAACTAACAATGTGGCGTTAGCTAGGGTGCTTTTTACTTCCGCGAAGGCGCGTTCGCGCTCCGGGGTCCATTCGACCGCGTTGGAAGCCTTCTTTTTTCTGAGCGCATCATATAGGGGCTGCATGAGCTGAGCTGCGTGGGGGAGGAAGCGGTTGTAAAAATTAACCATCCCTAAAAATTCCTGTAGCGATTTGACCGTTTGTGGCCGTGGGAAACTTTCTATCGCGTGAACTTTGTCTGGAAGTGGAACTGCCCCCTTCGGAGAGACTTTGTGTCCTAAAAAATCAATTTGTGACACGCTGAATTTGCATTTGGCTGGATTGATTATTAGCCCGTGCTCTTCTAGCCTCTGAAAAACCGTAGTGAGGTGCTGCTCGTGTTCTACCTCAGACGAGCTGGCTACCAGCATGTCGTCGAGGTAGACGAAGACAAAAGGAAGGTCGCGTAGGACCGCGTCCATCATTCGTTGAAAAGTTTGAGCAGTGCCTTTGAGGCCGAAAGGCATTCGCAGGAATTCAAAAAGGCCGAAAGGGGTTATTACTGCTGTTTTAGGAATGTCTTCTGCTCGGACTGGGACTTGGTGATAACTGCGGACTAAGTCTATTTTTGAAAAAAATGCGCGCACCTGCCAGATGTAGTGAAAAATCTTGAATGTGAGGGATTGGGTAACGGTCATGCGCTGTAGCGTTGTTTAATCTGCGGTAATCTCCGCACGGTCTCCAAGAACCGTCGGATTTCGGAACCATGTGAAGTGGTGAGGCCCAGGGGCTCTTCGAGCGTCTAACAATTCCCAATTTTTCGAGAGTTGTAAACTCGTCCCATGCTATGTTGAGCTTGGCCGCGTCTAAGCGGCGAGCTTTGGCAAAAACGGGAGGTCCCGTTGTGGGAATGAAGTGTTCAACCCCGTGTTTAGCCACAGTGGCTGAGAATTTGGGAATTGTGAGTGCTGGAAATTGGGTGAGGAGTTGCTCAAACTTACCTCCTGCCGTGGTGACGTTGGCCTGCACAGGTGGTGGAGAAACTCGGGCTGAGCATGGAATAGAAGCAAAGGACAGTGCATTAACCAGGCGCCTATTTGCTAGATCCACTAATAACCCATGTGCACACAAAAAATCTGCGCCTAATAAGTTAAAACTCACCGCCGCTACAGCAAATGTCCATCTGTAGCTGCGGCCGTGGATGAGGAGGTGCAGGCTCTTTTCGCCGAACGTGTCGATGCTAGAGCCGTTGGCTGCCACAGCTCCGTTGCCCCGGGTGCCCGTGGCTCGATCTGCGTGGGAGGACATGACGAAACTCAGCTGGGCTCCTGTGTCGATGAGGAACTGCTTGCCTGTGTGTCCATCCGTCACGTACAACAGCTTATTCTTCTCGCCGAGAACCGCTGCCGTTAACGGCTCTCGGCTTTGGCGTTTTCCCAAAATCGCAAATCTGCAGGGGGGAACGCATTTGTGGGCCTTCTCGGCAAAGCGGTGGTGATAATAACAGGCGTCGCTCTGTCTGCTAAGTTTGGGCCGTGTCGCTGTCACCGTGGGCTGGGTCTGCTCAGTGGGTTGTGGCTCCTCGTGGCTCGGGGCGTCAGCTTTGAGGTCTGCGTATGCTGCTGTGGGTGTCAGCTCCTTGCAGGCGTTGACGAGCCGATGAGCTTCATTGGCCAGTGCGCGGAAATCTTGGTGGTTGTTGCATTTCATGCTGGCGAGTGTCCCTCTCATGTGTGGCGGCAGCGTGCTGAGGAATATAAACTGGAAGAGGAAGTTGTCATTGTCCTCTTCTTTGAGCTGTAGCAAATCCTCCATGAGGGCCTTCGGTTTGCACCCTCTGTGGCCGTAGACCACCAGGATCTTCTCGGCTCTCTCTTCCGCTGATGGGACGTAGTTCGCCACGATGGTTGCTTTGAGCGTCTCATATTTGTCCCGGGCCGGTGGCCGCCGGATCATGCTCCGCACACACTTGGAAGTGGCGGCGTCGAGTTTGGAGACGATATGGTAAAATTTGGTATCGTCAGCCGTGATGCCCGCCAGTGTAAACTGGGCTTCAGCCTGCTGAAACCAAGAGGCGGGGTCTTCTTGCCAGAAGTCTGGCAGCTGGACAGCGACGGCATTCGTGCATACCATCACTGCTGTGCCCGCCGGGTGAGAGTGCCTTGCCTCGGCTCTCACGGCGGTGCTGGTGCTCGGTTGAGCCCTCTCAATCTCTTCTGCCGGGGGGAACAGTTGTCCATTTGTTCCCTCGTCTGCGTGGGTCGCCACGGATGAGTCGATTGCGGGGGTATGCCTCAGGACCATACTCGCGTCAGGGGTCACCAGTGTAGAAGAGCTTGGAAATGAAGAGGCGATTTGATTTATAAACCAAGTTTAATAATCAGCATAATCAGCTCTTCTAACAAGTCTCATCTGGTGCAGAGAGTGGCAGAAGGGAAAAAGAGACAGAATGTCTCCAGCTCACTGACTTTATACTGGCACACAATAAAAGACATGCATAACAAAGGCTGACATCCCTCATTATCTTAATCCCCCCATTGTCTTGGTATTTCCTCTCCTCGCCTTGGGGGGTGAGGGTGGCTCCTCCGGGCTCCTCCGCCGCGTCCGGGAACGTCTTTGTTCTTCACTCGGCGGGTGAGAGCCCTTTGTCCTTTCAGAGGTGTGAAGTCCTTTACATATGTAATTACCAAACATTTCCACATGCTTCAACATATGTAGGTTATGGAATATATGTTTAATATAGACCACACTGAAATACAATTTAACATTTAACCATTTAACCCTCACGGACTGGTTAGCTTCCCAGTATGACAGAATTCTTATTATATATTTTGGCACACCTCTTTCACTTAACTTCTTGAAAAGTTTCCCATGGTTGACACGATCAAAAGCCTTGGAAGTATCAATAAAACACATAAAAACTGATGAGTTTTCTGCTTTTTATTTGTTCATGATTTCCTTCAATAAAAATATACACATGTCAGTGCTATGCTTGGCTTTAAATCCAAACTGATTATCAGTGGAGCCAATATACTTGTTTAGTCTGTCCAGGAGAATCTTTTCTAAAACCTTAGACAAAATACTGACTAAGGCGATTGGCCTGTAATTATCAAGGTTGCCTAGCTTAGCAGCTTTGTCCTTAATGACTGGCACTAACAAAATAGACATCATTGAGTCTGGCAATAATCCATGAATCATAAATCCAGTGAAACAAATAGAAAGCAGAGGAGATAACCTTAGGCTGGCATATTTTTAGGCTTGCATAGAAAACACCCATGGAAGCTTCAAGATTTTAATACAGTTTATGTGGAAGAATAAGCTAAAATCACTCCTGACCAATGCCTGCAGCTAGTTTCCACACAAAGGAGGCATCTGGAAGGTGTTATTGTCATGAACTACCCAGGCGGGGCAGGAATGAAGACCCAAATGCTGAACTGTGAGTTGCTAACATTTAATAAAAACACAAAATAATAACTGAGGCAAAACTTAAAAGGCAGGAAACAGAGATGGTCAAATAGCATGGATGCTAAGATGTGCTGAAACGCCGGAGTGACCAGCAGGAAAAGGCATGTGGAAATGCCAGGATTAACAGTGAGAAGCGTGGGACACACGCAGAATACAAAAACTAAATGTATGGAAAAGGGGTGGGACTATATAAGCGTTGGCTTCTTCCCACTCCTTTTGAACATTTTATTTTTGGCTTGATTTTTCTTTTAAATTCTTTTTTTTCTTTTTGTTGGAATGTTCAAATAAATAAAATCAATCAATCAAATGTGTATATACCACTGTGTATATATATACACACACACACACACACACACACACTACTCACAAAAAGTTAGGGATATTTGGCTTTCAGGTGAAGTTCATGGAAAATGTAAAAAGTTCACACTACAGTGATATTATATCATGAAAGTAGGACATTTAAGTAGAAGCATGCAGTGGTGATTTCCTCATCTCATACAATTTATTGAAACAAAAGCCAAAAACAGTGGTGGGTATACCACAACAAAAACTGTCAGTATCTCAATAATTTGTCATGTGCCCTTGAGCATCAATTACAGCTTGAAAATGACATCTCATGCTGTTCACAAGTCAACTTATTGTCTGCTGAGGCATGGCATTCCACTCTTCTTGAAGGGCTGCCCTGAGGTCATTGAGGTTGTGGGGTGTAGGGTTATGAGCCTCTACATGGCAACTCAGCTGATCCCGTAGGTTTTCTATGGGATTCAGGTCTGGAGAAAGTGCAGACCACTCTATTTGAGGTACCCCAGCGTACAGCAGCTATTCCCTAACGATACGCTCTTGATGAGCTGCAGCATTGTCGTCCATGAAGATGAAGTTAGACCTGTATTGTTCATGTAGGGGCACAATGACTGGATTAATGATGTTATTTAGGTAGTATCGGCTTGTCACTGTGCAATTCATAAGGTGTAGGGTAGTTCTGTATGGACTAGACACACCTGTCAAGACTGTAACACCCCCCCCCCCCCCCCAAAGGCTCGTCTGGTGACAACAGTGGCTAATACATTGTGCTTTCCTTGACTTCTCCAGCATTGGTGGCGGCCATCTTTTCTGCTCAACGTGAATCAGCTTTCATCAAAGAACAGCACTGAGGCCCACTGGTCCCTTGTCCAGCGAAAATGCTCCCTGGTTCATGTAAGACGATGATGCCTGTGCCTGGTGGTGTGGTCAGGTACCCTTGCAGGTTTTTTAGCATGCAGACTGCGCTGATGTAAACAGTTTCAAATGGTCTGACGTGACACTTGGGTGCCTCTCACTTCCCTTCAATGTCCCTGGAGTTGAGTGGCTTCATCATCTGGTTCTTCAGGGCACTGTTCACAATGAAGCAGTCATCAGTGTGGGATGTGGCCAAAGGACGTCCACTTCTTTGCCTTTCTGTGACTCTTACAGTTTCTCTGTATCTCTGTTGCAAACTGTTGATGACACTCTGTGACACTAAGCTCAGTGGCCACTTCCCTCTGAGAACATCCTGTTAAAAGCCTCGCAATGGCGAGGTACTGTTGATCAATTGTTAGGCGTCGTCTTGGTCTCATGATGTCGAAATGTGAACAGCATGATGAAGATGACTGTTTAAATACCAATTCTAACTGAACCAGAAAATTTATCGGTCAATTCATGGCTCAAACACCTGTTGTGAATTTTGCCATTAAGCACTTTGTTAGAGAGCAGCAACTTATGTAAAAAGAACTGAAACACTGAACAGTCGGAGATGTGCATTCAAAAGGTTAGAGAAGGTCAAATTAAGTTCACCTGTAAAGGTTATAGTGCATTTTAGGTGCATCCTAAAATTTCACCCGGAAGCAGAATATCCATAACTTTTTGTGAGTACTGTATATATACTTTCTTAGTGATTATACACTGTAGTTTGGGTGTAGGGAATGGCATTCAATCCTATGTATGTCATGTACACACGTCAGAACTGACAGTAAGGTTTTATTTGACTTTGACTTTGCTTGAATTCTTATTAAATGTTAAACACAAAACTAGAAATCATTCTTTCTATTCTGTTCAAAGTCTTTGTACAGTGTTGGTGTTAATTTATTTGATGATGATGATGATGATGATGATGATGATGATGATGATGAAAATGTAGTGGTGGTGATGTTGATGATAATTATCAACTGTTGTATATGATTCAGGGGATATTTGGCATCTTTCCAAGATTCTGTAATTCATTTGTACTCAAAAGCTCTTGCCATTATTTGGGAATTCCTGGATCCATCTGAGCCTTTCACAAGCTGACACAATCGGCTGCACAGAACCTTAACTCACTGCATTGGTTAGCAAGGCATGAGCAAAGATTCAAATGCATGAAAATGAGGGAAATTTATGGCACCAATATTTACAGTTTGTACTGAAACATTCAAAGGGAAGCGTCAAAGGAAGACTCAGTGTGCATCCTTTGGGCTGATGCAGGTGAAAACTTTATCATGAACCAAGGGTCACTAGTGTCACTGTTTGAGATACCCCACCATGAAGTTGTAATTAGTAAACTCAAACTGCATAAGGTTACATCAGACACATTTGATTTTTAAATGGTCAGTTCTGTATTTTGTAAGGTCTATACAAAACATGGTGACACTTCACGCCTTATGCTCAAAAAGGAGCCAGTAACTGTAAGTTACTGGAAAAAGGAGCCTGTAAGGAACCTGTAAAAAGGAGCCAGTAACTTACATTTCATCCAGCTTTAAATAATTCACAATGATACCACAATGCTTGATCTGAAAAAAGTTATTGAAGTGCAATTAAGCTCAATCAGGATGCATACGTATGTTGGTCATACTGTATATAGCACTTGACAAAAATTGTGTAGTTGTCTGAACTGTTGTCTGTAGGCCAATTTAGCAGAGTAACATGAACAGATGTGTTATCACGTCAAAATGGATTTCACCAAATGCATATTAACATGGGGCAGCAGCTTCCTGACAGTTTAATGGCACACAGATGACTATAAAAGTATCTAAAATAGGATCCAGATCTCGGCAGCAGGCAGAATATTATATCACAAAACCTCTGCACAACACAACACAGGACAGTCACATTACACAAAATCAGTTTCCTATTCCAAAAAAGCACAGGCTACAAAGAGGCCGATTTGGAAGCTGTCTCTTCTCATTGCTGAAAAAAATATTAAGCAGAAAAAAAAAAGAAAATTCATATCCGTATTCACTGACCAAGCAAGAAATGAAGGTAACACTTTAATATCATCTCGAAGATTATGTTTTTGGCAGCAACTGAATGAACAGTTCTGGAAAAGATGAAGTAAAGTGATAATGATTAATGACAACGCTTTGACAGTTTGACAAATTCGCTGACATGCCAAATAACAATAATTAATGTATTTCTTAGTACAGTTACAAATTAATCATTTAACATAGCGCCAAAACACATTTTTAGAGGTCCTCCTTTTGATTGTTTCAAAGGTTGATAGAGATATTTTTATCTGTGCTTATACCGCATAATTTCACCATTTAAGAGTTTGCACATTTTGCAGTTTGCTGCTCATTTCACTGCTTTCGTAGACATGAGGAAATGTATCTGTGTTAGCATCACCATGCATATTAATGTGGCTGCGGCTCAGCAATTTATGAGAAACAGTCTAAGGCACCCATATCTGTTAAGAGGAAGTACTTTTTGGCTGCGTTGCTTTAAAAGGTAAATGAAAACTCTAAATATATCCTTTCTGTTCAAAATGATAAAAAAAAAGTGAAGGCAGCACTATATTGAGAGTTTTTGGGGTCACACACAATAAGGGCTGCCATATTGCACAGAAATGAGCTCATTGGTATATTTTTCATTTCCCTTTACTGCTTTTGATGCAATTTGAATAAAAGCAGTAAAGGGGGCTGGGGAAAAAGAAGAAGAAAATGTGAACAAAAGTTCCAATGCTTTAATAATTAATAGGAACCCCGTGAGTTAGGCATGTCGTAGAGTTCAGCTCGGTCTCCTCGTGCTCCCTCTGTTTGGCTCATCATCTTCTCATCTTTGCTTCTTCTCAGCTAACATCGGAGTTCAGCAATGGGAAGCTTGTTGCTAGGCAACAGCACAGAGTGTATGATTAAAACTTTGATTTCCAATCTGTCACCTGAGAGACTGACGTGGCTCCTGTCCTCAGATTCTCTGTACAGCAGCTGGACTCATGCACAGCTGCACCAGACATGCCAAATGAATCTTTAGTGTGAAATGAAACATTTGGTTCACATGCAGTGGGCCTACCTCATCTTCAACTGACTTGACACCTTGGTATTTTACACCCTGGGTTCAAACTTCTGCCAAACTGACTTGGTTCATTTCACATTTTGGGGGAAATATAGCTTCTTTTGGTGGATTTAAGCTTCAAACGTTGCAGGATATGTCATTTTGTCAGTCTGGACTTGCCCAATGTGCTTTGACTTTAGATAAAAGTAATGCTAGTGAGGCTACAAGGCATGATAAAAGGATATACAAAAACCTCATTCATGTCTGCTCTGTGGAACGAAAACAGAAACACTGATGGAGGTGTTACCACCAGGTTTCATCATTATGACTGATTTTAATCTGTCTGAGGTGCTCTTGTGTTCTTGGATGACAATTTGAAAGAGAAATGGAGGGGGAAGGAACAGAGCATAGGTGCGTGTATGTTTGAAAGCCTTTTCCCAGATGTCGAGTTGTGTCAAGGCACCTTAACAGTTTGGCCCAAGGCAACAGAATGATACATAAATGACATATCTCTGGCATGGGATGTCTTCTGAAAAAAAGGCAGTTGTGTGTGCATTTGTGCATTATGTGTGTGTTTGCGCGTATTTCTGGTAGCGATTTGTAATTCATCAAAAACGCTCCCCTCTGGCATCCATGGCATTCCAGTAGGTAGGAAATCTAATCTACAGTCCAAGGTGATGTGATATTGGTGCACGGGGGTATGATGAAAGCAAAAATTTAGGAGAGATGTTGACCTAAGAGGAGAAAGAAGGGGGGGAAAGCGAAATGGCTTGTAGAAATAGACAGACATTTCGTGGCTTTAGGGAACAGTTTAGAAAATATAAGCACCTGAGAATCCTGAAGAAGACGACACACTGGGGTCTGGCAAACAGGATAGCATTAAATGAGAAAATAGGACAAGAAAAGCACAGGAGAAGAGACGTGTGGTGTTGACTTGAAAAAAAAAAAATCTGTCAGTATGATGTGTGAACCAGGATGACCAAAGGTGTTAAATTCAATGTTATGAGCCTTATTGCAAATCCGCAGGATATTTGTAGTACAAAATCAGGAGAAAACTTGAAACTCTGCAAGTAGGTACTGTTGAAAATGTTTTACCATATTGGTGTACAGTAATATGTAATGCTGACAAATATAAAAAAAACAAATCAACAAACAAAAAATTTTAACAAATTGTTTTTTTCCCCCTTTTCTATATTTCCTGCATTTTAAGGCTATTCTGAACTTCAAGCAAACTTTTCATGTCAGTGCTATTCCTGACTTCGACACAGCTTCAGGAAACAAATCAAAACATCACAAATCTAACATTAATTGCACATATAAATGAAACGACTGAGCCATATCATATTTTTTGAAAAATATCAGATTATTGGTGTATGGCAGAAGAGCCTTATACATTTCCATTATCAGATTTCAGTGGGAATTCTCTAGTTTGTCTTTTTATGCAGCTTTATGTCCTGGTTGGTTAACTCCTCTATAAAACTGCACCACCAAGGATGCTGGAAAACTATTTTGCGACTCACACAAGATATGATTAAAAAATGAACAGGAATAGGATAATAAAAATGCTGAGCTGAATTACATTATACTGTTTTCCTATTAAAAATTAACATTATTGAGACCATTTTTTTCATGGTAACAATATACTAAATATGGAAAATACTTAACGGTTACGAGTCAGTTTGATCTTTGACTCCCTCCATTAGGAAAAACTTTACAGGTGCATCTCAGTGAATTGGAATATCATTGAGAAGTTCATTTATTTCAGTAATTCAATTCAAAAAGTGAAACTCATATAGATTCATTATACACAGAGCGATATATCTCAAGTGTTTGTTTCTTTTAATTTTGATGATTTTGACTTACAGCTCATGAAAACCTCAAATTCAATTTCTCAAAAAAATTGAATATTAGATAAGATCAATTTTTAAAAAAATGATTTTAATAGAAATGTTGACCAGCTGAAAAGTATGTCCATGTACGCGCTCAATACTTGGTCGGGGCTCCTTTTGCATGAATTACTGCGTCAAAGCGATGTAGCATGGAGTCAATCAGCCTGTGGTACTGCTGCGGTGTTACAGAAGCCCGGGTTGCTTTTATTGCAGCCTTCAGCTCATCTGCATTGTAGTTCTAGTTCTATCACAGTGTCTCAGTATAACTTAGTTAATCTGCCTGTCTCCAGGCAATAAGGACTGCACTCCCCCCAACAAACTGCCAAATATGTATTGTGAATCAAACTCCCTTCACGGCTCAGGCTGTGTTGTGTTATCGTTTGTGTGTCATAAGTATCTGTGCATGCATCATTGTTAGCTATGGTATTTTAAAAACACTGAGATTAGACAAGCTTTATTTAGAGAAGTCAGAAATGTTTTGCAGACTTGATGATCATGTTAATCACTTTTAGGTATTTATTCCTGTGTTTTATTCCTCTTTTATGATTCTAATTATGAGTCATGTGACCACTACAGAAGAGAAGATCTGTACATCCACATTGTGACTGGCTGAAAGTTTGTGAAACCCTACCCCTGGGGGGAGTACAGGAGTTTAAACCAGTGTTTACCAGAGGTTCTAGCTCTCTTGCTTTTTTCCCTCTCAGCGTTTCACATCGGCTCCTCTTTCCTCAGCTTTCTTCTGGTAGACTTTCTGTTCCTAAGAGTGCCGTGCTTCCCCTCTTAAGAAGAACCATGAAACCAACTAAAGTTTGGTCTTTAATTTTCTGCTTTTTCTTTAAAGCAATCAGAGTTTTTCTATTGTTTATAATGTTCTTCTCTTTCTCTAAAAAAAATGTCTTTGCCTCCACACACAGAGCAATCACAGCTTTTTAAGGCTTCTTTTGGCTGCTCTCCTTCTGAGAGTAGACAGACTGCCTTTGTTCCTCCTCGAGAAGAGTCTAACTGAACTTGTATGACAAACCAGGACCGCCAGGGCCCCTCCAGTGAAGACTTTCCGTTGCAGACCAGTGGACAGAATTCTAGATAGATAGATAGATACTTTATTTCGAACAAAAAAGTATAACAAAAACAAAACAAATGACAAATGCAATAAAGTAACAGTATACAGTGTTCAAAAGGGAGAAGGAAGAAGTGAACACTTATTAATTCCATCTCCTCTTTTCCATAAATACACCCATGTGAATTATATACAAATTACCACATTTAAGACCCCAAGTAAACAATTAACTGTATTTTGTACATATCAACATTAACACCCATCCATCCTAGCATACATTGATGTCCATACATCAAAACCAGCCTCAAGCAACACAGATATACACAGTGCTGTCCCACCCACCATTCCATAGTGTCCCAGAGTGAGCATAGTGAATCGTACATATAAATACTACCCTTCTAACATATATCCTTTCAGCAAATAATGTTTGTACCTCTTTTTGAATTGATTTCTGTTTGTACATAGTTTCAGTTCCAGCTCCAGACTGTTCCACAAATCCACCCCACAGACAGATGTGCACATACTTTTCTTGGTTGTTCGTATCTTGGGTTTTGTAAAGTTTAAGTCTCCTCTCAAATTATGATCATTGTCTCTTTTTTTAAAAATATTTTTTGTATATTAGTTGGGAGTTGATTATTAATTGCCCTGTACATGACTTGTGCTGTCTTAAATTTAACTAAATCGATGAACTTTATGACATGTGGCTTTAAAAACAATGAATTGGTATGGTCTCTATATCCTACATTATTTATTATCCTTATAGCTCTTTTTTGTAATGTGCATATTGACTGTAGGTTGGTCTTGTAGGTGTTTCCCCAGACTTCTACACAGTAGTTAAGATAAGGCAGAAACAGTGAATTGTACAGTAAGACCAATGATTTATAGTCCAAGATGTGTCTTGTTTTCCCCAGTATGCCTATACATTTTGCCAACTTGGCCCGGATGTGACTGATGTGAGGTTTCCAGCAGATTTTATTGTCTAGCGTCACCCCCAGAAACTTATTTTCCTGTACTTTTTCTGTTCTGGTATCATCTATCGTTACCATTATTTCATGATTTATTTTATAATTTCCAAACAACATAATCTTTGTTTTTTTTAGATTTAGAGATAATTTATTTTTGTTGAACCACTGCGTTAACTTTTTCATTTCAGTTGTGACCACCTCTAAAACCTGCTGCAAATTCTCACCAGTGCAAAGGATATTTGTGTCATGCGCAAACAAAATAAATTTCAGAATTTTTGATACTTGGCATATGTCATTTATATACAAAATGAAGAGTTTGGGTCCCAAAACTGACCCCTGGGGCACACCACAAGTGATGTCCATGAAGGGTGATTTGTGCTCACCAATTTGTACATTTCTACTGGCAGAGTTCTATCCTCAGCCAAGGTAGGACCATCCTTGGCCAACAGACACTCATCCTGTGTCTGTGACCCCAGTAAGGCTTGACTGTCTTGTTCTGTTTTTTTCCGAGGCTCTTAAGAATCTTGATTATTCTCATGATAAAAACTCCTACAAAACTTCCATAAAATTAAAACAGCCAAAATAGCATTCCAAAAATAAACATATTTACATTGCCTGTGCTATTTTTCTGTAACTGCCATTCCTTTTTGTGCTTAACATAAAAATCTGTCCTCTTTTCAAACATTTTTCCAAAATTCTCCTTTCATTAATGTTATGCTATCCTCAATTTTCCTCCGGTGTTTTTATAAATTCACCAGTCAGAAATGGTCAGATTTCAACTTTATTTCATATGAAAGATGTAAATATTTTTACTACCTCATATATGCAAACATACAGTTGTGCTCATAAGTTTACATACCCTGGCATAATTTGTGATTATTTTTTTTCTTGGCCACTTTTCAGAGAACATGAATGATAATACAAAAACTTTTCTTTCACTCAGTTAGTGGTTGGGTGAAACCATTTATCATCAGACAATTGTGTTTGCTCTTTTTAAATCATAATGACAACAGAAACTACCCAAATGACCCTGATCAAAAGTTTGCATACCCTGGAAGTTTTGGCCTGATAACATACATGCAAGTTGACACACACGGGTTTAAATGGCTACTAAAGGTAACCATCCTCACCTGTGATCTGTTTACTTGTAATTCGTGTGTGTGTGTGTATAAAAAGTCAGTGAGTTTCTGGGCTCCTGACAGACCCCTGAATGTTTCATCCAGTGCTGCACTGACATTGCTGGATTCCAAGCTATGGGGAAAGAAAAAGAATTATCAAAAGATTTGTGGGAGAAGATAGTTGAACTTTATAAAACAGGAAAAGGATATAAAAAGATATCCAAGGAAATGGTTATGCCAATCAGCAGTGTTTAAACTCTAATTAAAAAGTGGAAAATGAGGGATTCTGTTGAGACCAAGCCACAGTCAGGTAGACCAACAAAAATTTCAGCCACAGCTGCCAGAAAAATTGTTCGGGATGCAAAGAAAAACCCTCAAATAACTTCAGCTGACATATAGAACTCTCTGAAAAAAAGTGGTGGGGCTGTTTCAAGATGCACAATAAGGAGGAACTTCAAAAAAAAAAATGGGCTGCATGGTCAAGTCGGCAGAAGAAAGCCATTACTTACAATATGCCTGACAGCACAGAGACAAGCCTGAAAACTTCAGGAACAAAATTATCTGGAGTGATGAGACCCAGATTGAACTTTTTGGCCACAATGATAAATGCTACATTTGGAGAGGAGTCAACAAGGCCTTTGATGAAAAGTACACCATCCCTACTGTGAAACACGGAGGTGGATCACTGATGTTTTGTGTGAGTTACAAAGGGAAAGGGAACTTGGTCAAAACTGATGGCAAGATGAATGCAGCATGTTATCAGAAAGTACTGGAAGAAAATTTGCTCTCATCAGCCCAGAAGCTGCACATGGGACATATTTGGGCATTCCAACATGACAATGATCCAAAACACAAAGCCAAGTCAACCTGTCATTGACTACAGCAGGAAAAAGTGAAGGTTCTGGAGTGGCCATCTCAGTCTCCTGACCTCAATATAATTGAGCCCCTTTGGGGAGAGCTCAAACGTGCAGTTAATGAAAGACAGCCCAAGAATTTACAGGAACTGGAGGATTTTTGCCAAGAAGAATGGGCAGCTTTACCATCTGAGAAAATAAAGTGCCTCATCTACAACTATCACAAAAGACTTCAAACTGTCATTGATGTTAAAGACGGCAATACACAGTATTAAGAACTAGGGTATGTAAACTTTTGATCAGGATCATCTGAGTAGTTTCTGTTGTCATTATGCTTTAAAAAGAGCAAACACAATTGTTTGATAATAAATGGCTTCGCCCAACACCTAACCATGAGTGAAGGAAAAGTTTTTTGATTATCATTCATATTCTCTGAAAAATGGCCAAAAAAAATTCTTAAATTCTGCCAGGGTATGTAAACTTATGAACACAACTGTAACTGTTTATCATTGGATTGTCACAATACTGAGTACGGGTGGGGAGCCGTGCTCAGCCTTTAAGTTCTGGTTAAGCCATTTTCTGTATTTCTGCATCTCTGTTTATTTTGTATTTGGTATAGTTTGGTGTATTTGCTTCTGAATTGTCCTTTTGTTGTTGTGTTGAGTTTCCTGTTATTTTATCTTAGTTTGGTTATTTCATGCATTTCTGTATTTTGTTCTCTTGGTTGTTATTTGTCTGTTTATTTATGAGTTGTCTTGTATTCTTAATTTTGCCATTATAGTCTGATTCTTGTGGTTTGTATACTCATGGTTATCTGTTTTTTTATTTTATATTTCTGCCTGCGTTTAAAAGCCTCCCTCATCCTCACTTTAGTTTCTTTGGTTTTATATTAGCTGTTTTGTCATTTACTGTTATCTGGTCTTTGTCTTTGTTTCATGACTTGTTGGTTGCTTTTTGTATCTCCTGTTTTTGGGTTTCCGGGTTGTGCTTTTATTTTGACAGTCACCGTGCAACTTCCTCCTGTCAAATTCTGTTTCCCGGGCTGTCACATCTGTCATTGATTATCTGATTGTCTTCCCTCATGACACCCACACCTGTTCATCATCTTGTGTTCATCTGTATTTGGTTTGTCCCTATTTAAGGGCTGCTGCGAGGTTTACTCCTCGCAGCAGCCTTCTGGTTTTCCAGATGTTAATTTTACATCTTCTTGTGTTCAGACGGAGTTCCCGTCTCTCTGTTCCTATTTTGTATCCAAGGGTATCCCCCGTCTCTCCGGTGTTCCATTGCCTCAGCCTCCGTGCTGTTTTATCCTGTGTATCCAGTTCTAGTCGTAAGTTTTTGTGTTTGTTATATTTTGTGTTTTTTCTCCATTAAATTTGGCAAACTCACAGCCGGCATTTGGAGTCTTTAATCCGCCCCTGCCAGGGCGATTTATGACAAGGATCTGGTTATTTATTCATTTTATAAAGTCCATAGATGCATCATCACTCCATTTTATTAAATGGTGAAACAAAGTTTGATGTGTGGTTTCTGTGTCCAAGGTTAGAATCACCTCAGTGTCAAACATTAAGAGACTGATCAAATGAATGAGTTTTGATTATTAATCACTGGTAATTCTTAAGTTCAATTGTTAAAGAATCATCCTTTCTATAAAGGAGGTTGTGCCCTGAACATTTGAATGATGTTAATAATTAAATTGATAATAAAATATTTGAGGCTTTTTGTTCCATTGGGATTTTTTTATGGATGGAAGAATCAGTTACTATCATGTTTTGGAACACGGAGCACGCAAGGGAGGACCCAGATGCAGGCAGAGCTCAGGTGAGGCGAGATTTATTTAATAATAATAATAATGGATTGCGTTTATATAGCGCCTTTCAAGATACCCAAAGCGCTTTACAATGAGTCCATTAGTCATTCACTCCGCAGACAGGCAATGGTAGTGGTAAGCTACTGCTGTAGCCATAGCTGCCCTGGGGCAGACTGACGGAAACCTGGCTGCCAATCCGTGCCAACGGCCTCTCCGACCACTGCCGAACATTTACTGTATGCACATTCATATCCAGTGTCATGGATGCTGCAGACAAGGTGGGTAAAGTGTCTTGCCCAGGGACACAATGGTAGGATGGGCAGCACATTTAGGCAACCACAGGAAAAACAAACTAAACTGAAATACTGAGATAACTATGAAAAACAAGGCATGACCCGGGGGCCGGAAAACACGCTAACATAAACTAAAAGACAGGAGAAATAAACTAAGGTTGACTAGGATTAACGAACCTTAAGAGAACCGAGGAGCCAGGAAACATGGGAATTGCATCCAGAGCACACGGGGCAACGCACAGCAACATGTAATGATGCCGCATAAGGGGAAGACAAGGGACAAACATTTAAGGTAGGGGGATAATCAAGACATAGAAAACAGCTGAAAACAACTGTGCAGAGAGTCATTAAGGAGGGAGACAGATTTTGAGGGTCTTAAATCACTTTTAGATAGTACTCCTGTTGTTGCTGCTCCTGACTTTAACCGACCCTTTAAACTTGCCATTGATGCAAATAATTTTGGAGCTGGAGCAGCGTCGCTTCAAGAGGATACCTCAGGAGTGGAGCATCTTGTTATTCTTCAAGAAAAATTGACGTACACCAATGTAGGTACTCTGCTATTGAGAAGGAGGCTTTAGCTCTTATTTTGGGCTTGGAGCTCTTTGAGGTACAGTCGTGAAAAAATTAGGACACCCTGTATAAGCCTGTGTGTGTTTTTTTTTAACATATTTGAACATATGGATATTTAATATCAATGTTTAAAATACTGGGAGATTCATTTAATACAACTAAACAATTAAAAATGAATTAAAGAATTTTTTTTTTCAAACTTTCTGTAAAATGTATTTCTAAACAAACAGTGAGGAATAAATTAGGACACCCCCCATCTTTTTCCGGACACCCCCACATTCATTCCCATTTGAATTGGTTAAAATAAATGTTAAAAAACAAAAAGAAGGTTAGACATAGATATGTGAACATTTCTTAATAAAGAACTGAATATTTAAAGGGGTGACCAATTTTTTTCACATGACTGTATATGTGTCGTGCTGTCAGACTATTACAGGATACACAGACCCTCTTGTGTCCCTCAGTAGGATGAAAAACTCCAATCACAGGTTAATGCGCTGCAGTTTTTCCCTCCTGGGATTTGACCTGGACATTCAGTACATCAGGGGAAAAGACAACATAATGGCTGATACCCTCTCAAGGTCATAAATGTTGATGTACTAAAACTTGTAGATGTATTAAAACTTTGTGGTCTATCATATAGTTCTGGAGGTTGTCGTAAAGCAACCTGTTGATGGGTGAAGGTGTTATGTGTTCTTTGAGTTTTTTCAGGGAATTTCTGGACACCTATGGAATCATGTGATCCCTGGCTGCTCATAAATGCCTAGCTAGGCTTCACCCCTAGTCTCCCTCCTCAGCATGGAAGCCATCACTGCAGACCTGCTGTCCACCATACTTTGCTATCAATAAAACAATGTTTAAGTTGTGCTAGTTGGTTTGGACTCCTTTATGTTTCTCCTTTATGTTGCTCCTTTATGTTGCTTCGAGCCAGAGTGTAACACAGAGTACGGATAATGATCAGACAACACAAAGGGAACACAAACACTGAGAGAGACAAACAGTAGGAAGCAGAATCTCTGAGACAAAAAAAGGATTAAGGCATAAATACAAGACGAAACATGAAAGCAGGAATGTAGCTAGGGAGAATTCCCAGGAACTAAACCAAGGAAACCCTCCTTCCATCCATCTTCTACTGCTTCATCCTTTTCAGTCACGGGGGTGATGTAAAAAAAATGAGACCAAGATAAATCATTTCAAAACTTTTTCCACCACTAATGTGACCTATAACCTGCACAACCCAATTGAAAAACAAACTGAAATTTTTTAAATATGCACACCCTCTTATAACTGGGGATGTGTGTCAGGAAAAGCCTACTAGAAAAGCAGAACTTTATTTGGGGTTAATCAGAGGCACTTTAAATGGTGGCAGGTGTGTGCGCTGACTCCCATTTAACAGGAGTTTGAATGTGACTGGTTAATTCTGAACACAGCCACATCCCCAGCTATAAGAGGGTGTGCATATTTATGCAAACAAGTTATTGTAAGTTTTATATTTGTTTTTTCCCCTTAAAAGATTTCAGTTTGTTTTTCAATTGGGTTGTACAGGTTATAGGTCACATTAATGGTGGAAAAAAGTTTTGAAATTATTTATCTTGGTCTCATTTTTTACAACACAAAAACCTGGCATTTGAACAGGGATTTTTTTTTTTAATCCACTCTATTATGTGGTCCAGGTGAAATTATTATTTCTTAAACTTTATAGTCATACCTTGTAGTGACAAAATTAATGAATAATTTAAAAAATGAAATAGTATATTTATCCCTGAGTTTGCAGTAAGTGATAGCGTAGGTGGTATCAAGGTAATATTAATCAAACTATATAATGCTTTATTTGCTGCATTTTTGCAATAATGCCTGACCTGCAAAGGTAACTAGCTCTTCCTTTTTCAAACTTAATTAAATGCATCATATAACCAGTACTGTAAAGTTAGCTACCAGGTTGTGACCCTTTGGACAATAGCTTTACATCAGCCTCCTAATTGCATAAACACTTTAGGGGTTTTATAGACAGATGTTGTAATGTTTAACCTACTTGAGTGCAGTCATTGTCTCTGTTAATTACAATTTATTTATATCAGAGGATGGCTTGTTAATGTTGGACTACAGTATATGCAGTAGAACACATTATAAAGACTGCTAGCTCATCAGTTTTATTTAGGTGCCTTCAAATACATCACTAACTGATTTCTTGCAACCATTTAATGGGTGCAATCGCACGCTGAGTGGTTTAATGCATTTATATCGCTACAATTAAGCTTACTTTTGGTGTCAAAGCAATTTCGTATATAATGGTCAATATGTCATTAATTCTTATTCTTTCAAGGCTTATTTGCACAAAATGTGCGGCTGGACTGTTCTCTGGATGACGTTTAGCGAAACATTCCCCAATGATCTCAAATTTTCGCTACACTACAGATGTAGCTGATGAGCAATAAGCAAGTAGGGATCCATGTGTAGAATGACAAAGAACAAAATGAAAAACTCAAGTTTCTGCTGGCTAAATTTCTTCTGGGCTTAACTAGTGTGAAGGGGTCTTTTCTCACACTTGTGCAGGAATTGAGTAGGTGTGCTTCTGCTTCATCCACTCTCGGGCTGACTGGTGGCACAACACGACTGAAGTGGAATGAGTGATAGTTTGATTTTAAAAATACTTGAGGAGTAGAACAAAGCACCATATCCAGCAGGCGCTGCACCCTTTGGGATTGTGTTTATTCGGCCAGCCTCCCACAAAAGCAGCTGGCTGGGAGCTTTTTCATTATAGAGAGTGTGGTTGATTGTGTTTTCTCCACCATGTCTCCAAACACAGTCTCTACATACAGTACTCAGTTCTGCCAGTGTACGCGAAACCTGTCTGTTAAGGGCAAAATAATTCAAGAAGTACACATTTTAAATTTCAATAAAATCTGATTTATTGAATTTTATTGGATTTTCATCTTTAGATAATACTTTTCCCAAATTTCATGTAACCCCAATAGACCATGTCCTCTCTGTAGTTTCCAGAATGGACTCAATCTGTCATCAGCATTTAGACGCCAGCAAAAGAAGAGCAGAGCGCGAGCGAGAGACATGTAATCACGGTTTAAAGGCAACAGGGAAATCAAGTGCCTTAGCTCTGTTGATGTGGGCATGTGAGGACTGTAAACACATTAAACTGTCACTCACTAAGTTATATACCTCGTGGAAAATCAGTTAATCAGATGTAATATGCATCAAAGTGCAGACAGAGAGAAAACAGAGAGACTGGGGAAGAAAGTTTGGCTCCATAGTTTGGTACACTGTTACTGTCAACTTCTCCCATGACAGAATATGTTTGAGGCAAAATCCCTTCTATTAAATTTAACAATTGAATATTAGACAGAGAAGGCGGCCCACAATGTGTCTTCCCTGGAGTGGATTGCGTACACTGCTCAACAACCATGTAGTTCGTCATTTTATTGTTTTTATGGAAGGTCAAGCAAAAATACTACATAATGTGGTCAATGAAAAAAAGTCATATATTCACAAACCCCCAAATCTGTTATAGCTGTGTAACTCAGGTCATAAAACAAGAATCATATGGCTGAAATATTTTCTTTTTGGATGTTGATCTTTACAATTGAGTGTAATCAATCCCAATGCCTGAGACCTGAGGGAAGATTTTATTCAATGCTATCCAAGAGTTGATGCAGAAAACCCACTGAGGCCAGAAAGATGTCCATGAAAGGTCATAAAGGCATTGATTTAATGCTCAAGGCAAACTGATTTCTTTTGCTACTTTTTAATCATTTCTCTCTTTCGGGTCCGATAGTAGGGGAGGATGCCGGCAGACCCAAATGTATAGTGAGGGTGTGCTGGGAACATATGGCTGAGGCCCTTGTCTGAGAGGTCTTCAGCTCACACCTTCAAAGAACTCTGACCACATCTCGAGGGAGACTGGAATTTGAATGGGCCATGTTCTCCTTCTCCATTGCTGAAGCGGCTGCTCAGAGCTGTGGCCGCTGACAGCACACCACTGTCAGCAGCTACTGTATCTACAACTACAAGAACCTTTTGCGGCAACATGTTTATCAATCACTGCCAATGTCTGACTGTCATCTGCTGGTGTTGGTCCACTGTGTTTAACAAGTCCAAAGTCAGCGCAGCCATCTACCAGGAAATTTTTGAGCACTTCATGTTTTTCACCGCTGCCAGCTTTATGGAGATACTGATTTCATTTTCCAGCAGAATTTGGCAACTGCCCACACTGCCCAAAGTATCAAAACCTGGTTTAATGACCATGGTGTCACTGTGCCTGATTAGCCAGCAAACTTGCCTGATCTAAACTCCATAGAGAATCTATGTGGTATTGTCAAGAGGAAGATGAGAGACACCAGACCCAACAATGCAGATGAGCCAAAGGCCGCTATCAAAGCAACCTGGGCCTCCATAACACCTCAGCAGTACCACAGGCTGATCACCTCCATGCCACGCCGTACGGATGCAGTAATTAATGCAAAAGGAACCTTGACCCAAGTACTGAGTGCATACATGGATAATACTTTTCAGAAGACCAACATTTCTATCAAAAATCTATTTTTTCTTATGATTCTCATGTAATCTAATTTTCTGAGAAACTGAATTTGGGGTTTTCATTAGCTGTCAGCCATAATCATCAAAATGAAAAGACACTTGAAAAGCACTCAGAGAGCGCATACCTCCACCAAGACTCCTTCTGTCCTTCATGGATCACCTCCAAAAACGGGCTCATGTGTAGGCCATGAGCCAGTTCTGGTGAAAATTGCATCAAAGTCTATCCAGTAGTTTTGGAGGATTCTTGCTAACATACTGTGAGAAGATGAGAGCCTTGGTGGAGGTATGCATTCTCAGATCATTACCAAAATTTAATGGGTTCATCCTTGGCCCAAGGGCTACCGCTTGTGAAATGTTGACCAAAATCTGCGCAGTAGTTTTTGCGTAATCCTTCTAACAGTCAGACAGACAAACAAACAGACGGGCAGACAAACCACCCTGATTACATTACCTCCTTGGCAGAGGTAAAATAAGCTTGAAATGAATCCATATGAGTTTCACTTTTTGAATTGAATTACTGAAATAAATCAAGTTTTTAATGATATTCTAATTCAGTGAGATGCACCTGTACAGTTGAGGCGAGAATTATGAAAATTTCATTTTTTTAAAAAATGGACTTTACCTTTGGCGCCAGTGCTACTGAAATCTACTCATCCGCATTAAACCCATGTGGGGCCCAGATTGGTTTAAAGGGGGTAAGCAGATTACCTGCTTACCTGCACCACAGGTAAAGTCCATGTGGGCAAACAGAGACGGGGCCAACGTGGAACCCACAGACAAACCCGCATGGGAGCCATAAGACAGCCCAGATTTAACCTATAGCGGGGCTCACTGGGCACGCTGGCTGGGAAATGACTGCAGGCTGTTATCCGGGAAAAAGCATACACAATTGACTATTAGCATCAGAGGGGTTCATATTTGATTTAAAAGTGCACAGGCATATTTAAACGTAATTAATTTTGATAATTGGTAACAACAATGCACATCTCAACCATGCCAAAAAAAGGCAACTTACTCCTAAACCGGGGGACTGATGCTAATTTCCATTACCTTCACTGCTTTTTCTGTGTAATTAGTGATCAGAATAAATAGTACATATTTCTCAGTCCATCATCTAACTCAAAATACATTTTATTGTTACTAAAAGCTCTCGTGGCTACCGATCCGGCATTAATTACCCTGATAATTAAAGAAATGCTCTAATGAATCAATTTGACACTCTCTCATGGGAGGCCTGCTTGTTTCAAGTTTAGTAAAAAAAAGGGGCAAGAGAGAAAGTGGGGGAGACAGTAGAAGAATGATTCCACATTTGTGCATATCTCCCTGATGAGCCCTGGGTATTATTATCCCATCATACCACAGAGCTCTGACAGTATTAGTTATTGTCCTATTGTTGGGAGCCAAAGATGGTGGTAATTGGAGATTCAGTGTGTTGACTGTTATCATGGAGCAGAGATTTTCGACATGTTATTTGAGTTTTCTCTCATTCTGAGATCAGCAATCTACTGTATTTTGTCTCCACTTTCTTTATTCATTAAACCATTGTTTTATTTGTAGACTTAAACAGCAGTGAGCAAAAAATTTGCAATTTTAGCAGAGTGAAGGTTGGAAGTAGACATGTAAGGTCTTGAAAATTTGGCTACAGTATATTGACTGAATAATAATAAATATTGTACTTCAAGATGGTAATACAGTGTTCCCTTTTTTTGTATAAGCTTGAAGCTGTGTGAATGTGAGATTAGAAAATCTGGCCTGGAGAAATTACCAGCAAGGATTTAGCTCTCTGATGTTTACTGCTAATTACATTGAGTTGTCCCATGGTGCGCTGGATGCTAAGTGTAATCCAGAACCCCCCGCTGACAAATTCAACTGACAGAGCAAATATATACTTCCTCTCATCACTCAGCCCCTTCATCCTTGGTCCAAAGTCTTCTGGGGCAGCACAGGGTGGATTTTGCATGATATTATCCAAGGCCCGGGCCAGCACGCTTGGGGAATTTGTGAGGGTAAACCTCTCGCTTTGATGTCTCCTCAAATATCCCTGCTTGACACAGTAAAACAAGGGATAGTGGGAAACTCAGTGAACCGATTCGAAGGGGATGCCCCCCTCAGACCGTGCCATCAACAAACAGGGAGAATGGAATTTCTGAGCAGTAAAAATAGGAAAAACACCCACTGTGTGCTGTGAGGAGAGTATTTAGCGCAGGGACCGACAAGCCATACTGTACAGGAGGCAAGCGTAACAAGAACTGAAGTATTCCTACTTGTCTGTTTAAACAGCAGATCTGCCTAAAGCTGCAATAACTCCATCTAAAATTTCTCAAAAAACATCAGGTAAATGGTTCATATACCATACAGTAAATTGAGACAGGAACTCGTTTGGTCCCAAATGAGCTATAAAATGAAATGTAAAGTCATATTTTTGAGTGCAGCATAATAAGCACCTCTTATTAAAAAAAAAAAAAAAAAGGCAACAAAGGAAACATGGCTGCCGGACACCTGGGTAATTGGGGGAAGCTGTCATCTCAGGCGAGGCGGCACACTGTACGGCTGTCAGTGCGATGTGTCAGATTTTTGCGCAGTGATAAAAGTGACAAAGCTAATTGTCGTCTCGCGCCTCCACACTCAAAGAAACTCTCGAGGCCTCTCTAAAGCTATTCCCCTGCATTCCTTCCCTCAGAACTCCTCGCGCTGATATTAAAGGGCCTGAGGGAGACATTCGGGCGCCACAGTGAGAGAAAGGCAGTAAAACTGATGTTGACGTTAAATTGGCTTCTGAATACTGGCTGGCATAGTTTGGTGGAGTTTGCACACTCTCACATTGACTCAAGAGGAAAATACTGCAACTCCAAAAAAAAACAAAAAACAAGATATGAAAACTTGCAGAAACTCAAAGAAGCAATGATGCAAATAAAGAGAATTAGTTTATCAGTGAGCCTGAGCAACAATGTGGCACTCCACTTGACCTCGCATGAGGAAAAGCCATTACACAATACAGTTTAGCAGAATCACCTTGCAACCTGATGAAACTGGCAAAAGTTCATAAGATGCCTGCATGTATGATTTACCTGCTTAGAAGTGAAATCGATACCTTCTTTTGATCCGCAACGTCAGCTGGTCATAAAATAAAACAGGTGTTAAGTTAATACTCCACATTGACTTGGCACGCAAACACTGAGACCCGATATATTTAATACTGTGACGTTTGCAGGGTTCACACAAAGACAATGGAGCAGATGGCTGTGATCAACCAGATTTATTTTTCACACACCCTGACCCCCAACCTGCTTCTGAGCACACAGAGGAGTGGAGGTCATTCCCCCAGACCCCTGTTTGAATCATGGTTACACACACATGATACATCTTGCCCTAATCCTGCTAAACACTGCTGGGTCATTATAATGCAGTTATAATGACACAGCAGTATAACTCAGAAATAACACATTTAACACACACAGTAACGTTTCAAACTGGCAAAGCATGCTGGGAAATCCCTGGCCCCCTTAAAATGGCCCCGACGTTACACTGCCCCCCCCTGGACTGGTTTCTGTCCCCAGAAAATTCAAAGTCCACTTTCAGAAATCCAACGCGAGTCAGCCCGGTGCCAGGGCGGCATGCACGGGCCATCTGAGTCTCGGTCAGAGCATCTGGTTGGGGTAGGGTTCCGGTTTGGCCATCAGCGGGCAGATGGACACATCTGACAGCCTCTGTAGGACCACGCACAGTCCCTTCCCTGGCAGCGGGAGTCCCAGGCCCGCTCCGGCCGACTCCCACCGCTGCCAGTCCTCCCAGGCGGCCGCTGGCCCGCGTCCATGCGTCCAGCCCTTGCCGCGCCTGGAAAGTGGCCGCATCTTCGTCCTGCTCGCTCCGCTGCGTCGCTCCTGCGCCGAGGGCCTCTGTGACGTCACCGAAAGGAAAAGCATCGGGTGGCGGTAGGACACGCACAGTTCCTCCTCTGGCAGCGGGAGTCCCATGACTCCCACCGCTGCCAGGACCTCCCAGTCGGCCGCTGGCCCGCGTCCAGGCGCCCAGCCCCTGCCGATCCCGAGAAAAGACCGGATCTGTCCTGCTCGCTCCACTGCTGCTGCGCTCCAAAGGCCTCTGTGACGTCATCTGCCGGGGGAAGCATCTGCAGGAGGCGGCTTTTTCCCCGTCCATGCCACCTTGCTCTAATTTAACGTTGGCGAGGGGCCAGTTTGTCGTGCGCTGTGTGCGGGGCAGTACCATGCCATGTACCCTGGCTCTGTGCAGCGGAAGCCGTCCTTCCTCGCGTCGCCACAGCTGTTTCCTTCGTGCACGCGCTGCTGTGATCTGCCGTAGCTCCTCCTCCACTCGCTCTCAGCACGGTGGTTTCCTCTGATGATCAGCGCGGCAGCCAACTCGACCTGGGCCAGGCGGTCATCCAACAGGTTCTCGCCGTTGTAGCGGGGAATCTTGGCCCGCTGCTGGATGGATGAGACTGTCATCTCCCGGTCGATTGCCGCTCCCAGTGGCTCTGGAATCGCCAGCCCGTCCTGCCCTGAAAAGGGCGGGAAACGGGGCTGGTTTGCTCTGCTCCGTCCATCGCGGCGAAGCTCTCCAGGGGCCGGCGTCTCAGCTCTACACTCCGTTCCCGGCTGAGCGATGAATCGCTCCGGCCGCTGTACCTCCGCCTGGATCCTCATCTTGCTCCATAGCCCACTCCTGACACCAATGTGACGTTTGCAGGGTTCACACAAAGACAATGGAGCAGATGGCTGTGATCAACCAGATTTATTTTTCACACACCCTGACCCCCAACCTGCTTCTGAGCACACAGAGGAGTGGAGGTCATTCCCCCAGACCCCTGTTTGAATCATGGTTACACACACATGATACATCTTGCCCTAATCCTGCTAAACACTGCTGGGTCATTATAATGCAGTTATAATGACACAGCAGTATAACTCAGAAATAACACATTTAACACACACAGTAACGTTTCAAACTGGCAAAGCATGCTGGGAAATCCCTGGCCCCCTTAAAATGGCCCCGACGTTACAATACATTTAACTCCGGTCTTGAGGATGGAGACCTAGCTGACCGATGGGGGGGGAAATCTTTCACATGTCGGGGGAGCTTGACAAGGTTTGATTAATCACCTGATTGAGAAAAAGAGTGACTAATGGCCCGTGCATGGCTGTTGATTTAATCAATCATGAAAGGTGCTAACCTTGCCAGTACCTGGTGAAACACAGCCACACACAAATGCATACTGGTACAGTGTACACACCCTCCTTTGAATTAACAGTGGAGTCACTGATGTATGATTGTGGCTTTCTCCACTCACATTAACGAGGGAGAAGTTTCACAGAACAAAGTTTGTACCAGCTTTTGCAGCATTTGGGCAGAAAGGGAAAGTGCAAAATGCCTCAATGAAAGGAGTGAAGATGGAAGAAAATTATTTAATTTTAGGCTTTATTTTCAGAAATGACTTAATATATTACCACACTGCACTCTAAAAGAGCATGAACCATTTTCCAAACAATCTGTTCATTATTACTCTACAAATCAAGACAAAAAGGGCTGGGAGTTTTTCTTTTTCCTGCCAGTACAAAGCTTGTTGCAGTGAAAATGAGCACTAAATGTGGTTCTGGAGGCGTATTTTTATGTCTACACTGTTACAATATACATCAAGCAATGAAACATAAAGAAGCCCCCAAAATCTTTATGACTTTAATGTTGGCAGCAATACATTATCCATTCCGTTAACTTATGATACTCTTGGAATTTAAAATCTAATTTTCGGTCTCCTGCTGTTTTTGGAAAACTGCACATTTTCAGTAGCACAAACACTGACTAAAGCAATACAAGTAAGAGCCCAGCTATCTGATATTAAAGACAAACGTTATTCAGCTTATATTTTTTTTTTCCACAATATCTTTATTGAACCTTTTTTTTTTTTTTTTTTTTAACAAACATGATACAAACAATCAAACACTAACACTAAAGTACTACAAAAAAAAAAAAAAATGCACTAAAAACACCAACAACCACCAACAAAATCAAGTCTTCAACAATGCTCCTCTGTTTAGTCTAGACAATCCAATACATAAGTATACATATTATGTTCACCAGTTTGGAATTTACAAGGTCCACACACATCATTCACCTTCTTCTTCAAGAGTTATGTTTAAATTTTTTACATAATCAATAAAAGGTCTCCATATATTCTCAAACACAATTTCCTTTGATTTTAGTATATATGTTATTCTTTCTAATGGAAGGTTTGTTAACATCTGTCTTAACCACTGAGTCACATCTGGTCTATGAGTCTTTTTCCATAATAGTGCAATACATTTTTTGGCATTAAGCAAACTGAGGTCTATGAATGTTCTTTCACTTTTATTAAAATTATGCTTTTCTGGGTACAGACCCAACAAAAACAGTTTAGGATTCAATATGATTTGTTTTGAGATTATTTTTTCAATTGTTACCCTCACCTCTTCCCAAAACATTCTTATTAATCTACATTCCCATAAACAATGAAATAGGGTTCCTTTACTTTCCATGCATTTTGTGCATGTATCTGGTATATTTTTGTTATATCTATTTAACTCCTCCGGTGTAACATACATCCGCATTAACCATTTGAAATGTATCAATTTAAGGCGTGCATTTATTGATTTGGTTTGAGCTTCTGTACAAGCCAATTCCCATTGTTCCTCTGAAATTTCAATTTGCAGATCTTCTTTCCAGTAGTTTAATCTTTTCAGTGAATTTTCACTTGAAGATAGTGTCAGTGAGTTATAAAACTCTGAAATAATACCCTTTCTTTTACTATCTTTCATCATCATTTTTTCCAAGGATGAATAAATAGGTCGAGTGAGAGCTTTATTTTGATTTGATCGAATAAAGTTTCTAAGTTGAAGATATTTAAAAAAATGTGTTCTATTGAGATTAAATTTGATCCTCAGCTCTTCAAAAGACATTATGTTGTCTGCACATGGCAAATATAAATCCTGAATCTTTTGTATCCCTTTTAAATTCCATACTTTAAATACAGCGTCCGCTCTCCCTGGTTTAAAATATTGATTACCCCATATTGGACTAAATTGTGACAATAACTGTGGTTCTTTTAAATAGTTTTTAGCTTCACACCATATTTTGATCATATGCTTTACAAATGGATTTTTAACTTGTTTTTGTAATTTTTTTGCCGAATCTGAGTATATGAATATGGGAAGAGGTAAAGGTAAATTGTATGATTCCATTTCAGTCCAGTGAGGGAGATCATTTGATGAAAAATAATATGTCATAGACCTCAGTTGTGCCGACCAATAATACAACATAAAATTTGGACATTTCAGACCTCCACGATCAAATGGTAAATATAATAAAGACAAACGTAATCTAGCCCTCCTGTTGTTCCATATAAATTCCACTAACTTTTTTTTTATTCTTGAGAATAGATCTAAAGGTGGTGATAAGGGAATGTATTGAAATAAATAAAGTATTTTAGGTAAAATATTACTTTTAAGTATATTGATTCTCCCGATCAGCGACATTGGTAGTGACATCCATCTCTGAGTTAACTCATTGATATCTGACATTAAGGCTTCATAGTTGACACTGGCGACTGATTCTAGCTTAGGCATAATTTGGATTCCTAAATATTTAAACTGATTTACAACATTGAATTGATTTACCTCAGGGGCTGGGTAATTTCTCTGGGTCTCATTTAGCATTAATATTGAAGATTTAGTTTTATTTATTTTATATCCTGATATTTCCCCAAAATTCTTTATTAAATTCAACAAGGTTGGAATTGATTTTTTTAGATTCGACATAAACAAAATTATGTCATCGGCGTACAGGGAGATTTTATGTTCTGTTGGTCCAACTTTAATTCCATATATTTGTGAATGTAAACGTATCGCTATCGCTAAAGGTTCAATTGCCATAGTAAACAGTAAAGGTGAAAGTGGACAGCCTTGTCGACATCCTCTATTGATTTTTATTGGTTTTGAAATATTGTTATTTGTTAGGATTTCTGCTGTAGCATTATTGTATATTATTTGAACCCATTTTATGAAATTATTTCCAAGTCCAAACCTTTGTAGGACTTCAAAAAGAAAGGGCCATTCAACTCTATCAAAGGCCTTTTCGGCGTCCAATGATAGGAGAGCTGTATCCGGTGCTTCTTTATTAAAATAAATAATATTAAATAGTCTTCTTACATTATGGAAGCCTTGTCTACCCTTTATAAAGCCATTCTGATCTCGATTAATAATATTTGGTAAAATTTCTTGTATTCGTCTTGCTAAAATTTTACAGATTATCTTAAGGTCGGCGTTTAATAGGCTTATTGGTCTCATATTTTCACATTTATTAGAGGGCTTACCTGGTTTTGGCAGCAGTATAATTAAGGCATTATTTATGTATGATGGTAAATTATTATTTTGAAATGCTTCTAAAACCATTTCCAAAAAAGGTTTTATTAATTTATTCTTAAATTTTTTATAAAGGTCAACTGGAAGACCATCTGGTCCTGCACTTTTTCCTGATTTCATATTATCAATGGCTAGCCCAACTTCTTCTTGACTAATTTTAGACTCCAATATCTCCCTGTTTTCATTTGGAATACACGGTATAGATAGTTCGTTCAAAAACCCATTTAGTTTTGTTAAATCAGGTTCATTTTTGGTATCATATAATTTTTCATAGTAATCTCTAAAGGCTCTATTAATTTCTAAAGGATCTATAACTACCTGTCCATTACTTATAATACTGGTAATTGGTGTTTTAATTTCCAATTGTTTAATCTGCCATGCTAATAATTTTCCTGATTTTTCACCTTGTTCATAAAAAGATTGTTTCAATCTTAGAAGACTCGAGGCAGCTCTATTCGCTGATTTTTTGTTGTATTCAGCTCTCAAAATCAGTAATTCATTCTCCAACCTTGGGTCACTTCCTGCATACACTTTTTCCTGAAGATTTTTTATTTTATGTTCCAATTTAGCTCTCTCCTCTCGAGTCTTCTTAGATTTTGATCCTGTATAACTAATAATATGTCCCCTAATAAAAGCTTTGAAAGCCTCCCACTTTACACATGCTGATGTTTGTGTAGTATTGATGTCAAAGAACTCGTCTATCTGTTTTTCTATATACTTGACAAATTCCTCATCCTGAAGCCATTTATGCTGAAATTGCCATCTACCTGATTCCTTTATCAATTTTTTATCTACATATATTAGACAACAGGGTGCATGATCAGAGATCACGATGTTATCATAAAAGCAGTTTTGAATCTTGGACCTTAATTCTGTGGAAATCAAAAAATAATCAATACGTGAGAATGTCTTGTAGGTACTGGAATAACAAGAATAGGCTTTAACTTGTGGTTTCATTTCTCTCCATATATCTAACAATCTCAATTCTTTCATAAAATGATTAATAGTCATCCTACATCCAATGTGCGTACAATCCAGTCCTGTTGATCTATCCACACCTGGATTCAATGTACAATTAAAATCCCCTGCTATTATATGTTGCCCTGTAAGTGATGATAAGATGAGAAATAAATTAGCAAAGAACTTCTGGTCATCTATATTGGGACCATATAAGTTCACAAGATTTATATTTTCTAATAGCAAAGAACCTTGAATGATTACATATCTTCCAAATTTGTCTCCAATTACATTTTTCACTTGAAAAGGAACTGATTTATGTATGAGAGTCATAACTCCCCTGGCTCGGGATGAAAATGAAGAGGTGAATACACTTCCCTGCCATCTACTCCTAATTCTTTTAACATCCTCCTCTATCAGATGAGTTTCTTGTAAAAACACAATTCTTGAACCCATGTCCTTTATTTTATTCATAACTTGTTTAAGTTTTTTTAAATTTTGTAGACCTCTGCAATTCCATGAAGTTAAATTAAGATTAACACTTTGGTCCATGATCAATAGAGAGTTTGGGATTACCTTGCAGTGTAAACATGCTCATACAGAGAAGCAAAAACATGAGTGGTTGAACATTCATCCTACAAACTACACACAAACAAATTTCCCCTTCCCACACTTGTGGCAAACCCCCCAAAATCAAAAGAAAAATTCTGTCTCCCGATATAGCCATCGACCGTTCCACACCCCCGGGGAACAGCCTAAGCCACTCCTTCTTCATCCTCCCAATCACCCTAACTCTACTGCTTTTAATGACGTAACATTAACTCTCTTCTGTAGTTTTCCAACTTAACTCCAAAATTTTTAACAACTTTGTACATCATAGTTTTTTTTTTTTTGTTTGTTTTGTTTTTGTTTTGTTTTTTTTAATATATAATACAATCTATATTTTGTAAACTTACTATTTACTTCAAGTCAGTCAGATGCCTGTGCAAATGCTTAATTATTCTACCTTATATTTTGTTCATGCTTAGCTCCCACCAGTCTCTTCTTCTTCTTTGATCTTCTTGATGAACTCCTGCGCCTCCTCTGGGGTCTTGAAAATGTGGGTTCTGCCCTCATACGTGGTCAGCAGTCTCGCAGGATAGATTACACCATGACGAATCCCAAGGTTGCGCAGCTCCTTACGTACGGGATCAAACTGCTTCCTCAATTGCTGGATTCCTGTGGCCAAATCTGGGTAGAACCGCACCTGCTGGTCCTGGTGTTTAATCTCTCCTTTAGCACGTGCAGCGTTGAAGATCTTCATCCTGTCTCTGTTGCTTAGAAACTTCATAATTAAGGTCCTCGGCGGTCCCTTATCTCTCCGTGGGCCAATACGATGTGCTTTTTCCAGAACCACTGCTGATTGCAACTCCTCGCTGCCCAGCACCTCCGGAATCCACTTTTCCAGAAAGGAACATACGTCCCGACCTTCTGATTCCTCTGGAAGACCCACCAGCCTCAAATTATTCTGTCTCGACCGAGATTCCAAATCCAAAACATTATCTTCCAGAGATTTATTTTTTTTTTCCAAAGTGCGCACCTTTAATTGAAGACGGGTGACGTCATCTTCAGCACTAGCGAGACGGAGCTCCATCTGCGCCGTTCGTTCTACACAGTCACCCAATTCCTTTCTTATTCCTTCCAGCGCTGTCATAATCCCATCAAATCTAGAGGAAAAGTCCGCTCTCATTGAACTCATGGCAGCCATCAGCGCATCTGCGCCATTCCCCGCAGAAATCGCACCGCCGCCAGCCTCCTCCGCCATATATGGAGCCTTGTTTGCTGCGTCACAGACCTGAAAGTCCGTTAATTTGGACTGTTTCGGCGGCTCGCTTTTTCCTTTTCCTGGTTTTCCAGCCTTAGGCTTCGCCGACATATCCTCGCCCAAATGCTGGGATACGTTCTGTCCCAAATGAGAGAGTTATTTGCCGATTTTTTTCTCCAGGAGCAGAGCAGAGCGAGACACGTCCGTCCTACGTGGCAGCCATAACCGGAAGAGCAGCTTATATTTTTTAATTATATTGAATGTAATATATAACCAGAAGGTCAGTGGTTCAGTTCTTGCCCTCCTCAGGCTGCAATCTAAGTTCAAGTTTGTCAAGTGCTGACGTTCACAAATAAACGCAGTTGCATCACGGAAATTCGTCGACAAGTCCTCCAACAGATGTGCTCCCAGAAGTTTGTGAAACGGGGTGACACATGGCAACGTCACCATACTCAGACTGGACCGGTGGATCATGTTGGGATGGTGGAAGCAGTTTCAAAGAACTCAGAGCCTCAAACAGAGAGGAGGAGAGGAGAGGAGAGTGGGAGGTGAAGACATTCCTATGTTCACTTTTTTTTCACAGCCATCTGCATCTTTATGTTCTATGTTTCATGGGAGGGTTAAACGTAAGGTAGTATCTCATGGAGTGGCGGTGTTGCAATTGTTGGGGTTCCGCCTGGGTTCATAAAAGGTTGCACAACAGTTCGCCAACAGCTTTTTCTGTCACAAACTAGTTTTCTTGTGGTGCGCTTTGAACATGTTCAAAATTTTTTGATGACAAGAAAAACTGGTTACAACAGAAAAACAAAAAAACAATTGAACTGTTGTGCAACCTTTTATGAACCCTGGCAAAACCCTAACAACTGTAACATTCCTCAGCATTCACCACCCCGTGAAATACTACCCTTCAGGTAGTGTGGGAATCTACTTCAAAAACATTGCACTTCTCACCCATGTCACTTTATGTAGTTATTTGCAAAACCACTAGAGGGCCCTTTTTCACAACATCTGTTGTACGTATAAACAGCATCTACAGTCATTTTATGTTTGAGGAAAATCTCAAACTAATTGTTAGGTGTTAATTGGCCATGATATGTAGGTCACATGTAAGTCATATCTAATACTTTGCTAAAGTCTTTTTATTTAAAAATAAAAAAAAAATAAGTCTCTTAAAAGTATCACTGTGTGCATAATCAATGCATCATTAATCTTTCTGTTTATCAGTGGCCACTGACCGGTCAAGCAGAAGACAACGTAAATCAAGGTTGCAGACCATAACTTTTTTTTTTTTAAGCACGATACATGGAACATTGATTCCAAAACTTTACTTATTTCCCCTAGATGTTCATGTGTTAATAAACAGGCAGAAAGTAGGTTTTATATTTTATTCCAAAACCTTCAAAATAAGTTTCAAGTTCAAGAAAGTAGAATAAGCTTAGACACAATGCAAAGCATCATATACAGACGGATAAAATACATTTTATATATTGCAGACAAGCCATGGTGGGTCTTACATATGTACAGTATGTATGTAAACTTTTATTTACAATCTTTTTTACAAATACAAAAAGCCTTGTTTCTATTTTTCTTTGTATATATTTATATTTATTTATATATATATTTATATATATTTATATAGATAGATTTTTCATATACTCCCCACTAGCATTTGTACTACAATAATGAAAAAAAGAAAAAAAAACCATTTACATATAGGTCAATCCATTTTTTTCTTTTTATATTACAAATGTATTTTCATAAAAATATATCTCTGTACAAAAAAAGGTTTTTATTCGTTAGCATATTCTCTTTTTCATAGAGACACTTTCCTTCTTTAGTAGTCTGTTGTTACACAGTCTGCACAAGGTCACATTTGTCCATGTCTTCACAGGAAACCCTTTTGGTGTAGATTGAGACATCAGCACTTACATCTTTGCCTTTTTTTTTTTTTTTTCCTTTTGAGGGGCTCAGTGGCCACGTTGATCTCGCATGGGACGCTGAGTTTTAGCCTCACATTGAGGCTAATTCAGAGAACTGCCTTAAAACATACTACAAAGGAACAAAAACAGGAAGTGGTACATGAAAATAACAATGAATAATAATTCTGTAAGTGTCCAATCATATTGTAATTCAGATAGACTGAACATTCTGCTTTCCAACGCTTAACCCATTCTTGTGATAGAGGAAAAGTTGTGAGTAGAGATACTGAGTAGACAGACAAATCTGGGTGCAGTGAGTGAAATGAAATACATTCAGCAGGTTTTCAGCAATACACCAAGATCGATCACAAATCATCTAAGTACTAGTTCACTAACATTTCCATTAGTATGAAAAAAAACCCCCAAAAAACAGAAAAGCCCATACGTCAATGTTGCGAAACATTCTTTTCCCTTCCCTGCAAAGCTTCAGTCCACTCGACATACTCACATGGGCATATTGTGAAGGCTAACTGAAGAGATTACAGCTTTAAAAAACAACACAAGCTAAAGCGTGGATTTGCTGTAGCCATCAATATGTGCTGACAGTGAAAGATGGGAGATTATAAATGATAGCTAATGCAGAATATGTCATAAAGCACATCTGATGGATTGCTTGGGTTTTCAATACATATGTACCGTGGCCCGTGCTCGGAAGCGTGAGCTGTAGCTGCAGTAAGAAAGGAAGGAGCTTTTGGACCGGACCCTTGCTGTGATGGAAACTCTGAGCTCAAAGACCATAGCTATGGTGTGTTTCATTATAGAGGAGATGGCGAGCAGGAGAGAGCTCAGAGCTGGGACGGACTGATAACAAAAATGAGCCTAAGATGAGAAGCGTTTCTGTCTTAAAATATGCAAAGGGAACCAGGAAGTAGACAGCTCCTATCAAGGAGAGTCTCAATTCTAACCCCATGCAAAACTTACTGGTCTTCATTTTAATATAACGGTCCTGCACATTCTGCAAAAACTTTCTGGGTTAACCCAGGTGAGTTGAAAAGAAAATACTTCTATAAATGCAGTGTCCATTAAGTAAAAAGTTACTGGCATGAATTTAAAAAAAAAAAATCGTGTTCCACATTTAAAACTTTTCCAACTAGCTGACCTAAATGAAGCAACATTGGTACTGGATTGAACAGTTAATCTGAATATTTTAAATCTTTATTTTAATTGGCTTGAATCTGGGTAACTTTCTTTGGTGTCTTTGGAGAGTCTCACACAAAGGCAAATAATGAAAAACAAAAAAAGAGCATAAATGAATACAAAAAATAAAGTAAGAAAAAAACATTTACAGTTACTCATTTAGTAACACCAAAAAAGAGAGAAAATATAGATGGGGTTAACCTAACAGGATTAATTATCTTTTACTCCAGCTGAGAAAAGGGATTGACCTATTTGATGTAAAAATAAAAAAGAAAGAAAAACAGATTATCCCCAAATCTAAGAAAAGAATTGATGGTACTGGACTTATCTAACACAAAAACACAACCACTCAAACCGGTTTATGATCTCACAGGGCTGTTTCAAGGCACTATGTTAACATAAAGTGCTTATAAGAGATGGAGGGAGTAGGTAAAACCTGGGAAAAAAAAGGGTATGAGTTTTGCCCTTTAAAACCATTTCTGAAATCTTGACAATGAGCCCTTGTTGGAAAAACAATCACGCCATGTTGGATTTAAATGTTTCTGAATTAATGTTTGTCCCGATTCACTGATAAAATCTAGTCAAAGAGAACCTGTTCTTGCTTGAGCCTAGGGACGCTAAGCTGTATGCACATTTGTTTGTTTAATACTCGACCTGGTTTTAGTACATAAATATTGCCCAACTTGTTCAAACCTTGGGGGAAGACATCTCTAAAGTCACCTTAAAAGATGCTCACAGGGAGGTAATGAAGCTGTCCACTTTGCTGAAATATGTGAGGCAACCATAGGATACAAATAAATGAGGCGCACCATGCAACAGCTAAATAAAACTATGACAACTGAACCGAAATGCCTTTTAGATAATATGAGTGAAACTGCTCCTCTGCCAGTGGGATATCCAGGGTAATTTGATCGTTTCCTCTTCCATCAATTCACGACCAGAGCAGCCAGGGAGCAATATTCTATTTGTGCTGTTGAGATAAAACTGGAGCTTTAAAAGTAATAAAATCGTAAAAGCAATTACCGACTGGTGGAAAACTGATTGGTGGAACAATGCAGAGACCGTTTTCAAAGGTCTGGCAGTCTGGAGTAACCTACGCACTGTAAAACCCATTTAGTTACTGTTACTTTGAAAAAAGCATGCAAACCAACTGCCTTGAAAAAAAAATAAAATAAAGTGGAACAGAAATCATATGTCTTACATAGATGCTTATTTATGAGACACAATTTCTATTCCCCTTTATTTAGTTCTTGCTTTCAAGGCATTTAGTTTGCCTGCTTTTTCCAAGTAAGATTATCTAATTGGAATGTACAGTGTAGGTGCATTGGAAGATGTTATTCCTGAAGGAGAAAACTTTCAGGAAAAGAGTAATACATGGATGCAAATCTGTGCAACTGACTTTTAGCACCAAAAATAAATATTACAAAGGTTTGAAAGCATGGATGTTATTTTTGGATTTAGAGGATCAAGAGTTTTTAGTGGTAGCGTTAACGTAATTCTGAATTCAGGATTTATTATGGGTTTGATAATGAGGCAGATGAATTCAAGCAAGTTGCGGTGCAAGGGGACGATTTGTGCATGATTCATGCCTTCAGCAGATAGAGCATTCACAAGTACCGGAATAGAAATTGGAGCAAAATGTACCTTTCCTCTTATACGTGCTTTTTTTCATACACATACACAAATGAAATACGGGTCACAGTAGCACTGATGTTTTGAATCCCCGCCTTTCATCAAACATGTCATTCACCAGCCGAGGCAGAGCCCCGCTGTTATCACTGATGACTGTTTCCTCCTGTGTTGCACTTCCAAAACAATATTTTCCTCAATATCACTCCCCTGTTGCTATAGATATGAGGAGAGTTAGCATTAGAGGCATAAACACTTTTTTTCCCTCAATCTCATATTTATCATTTCCAATTTAATGCATGGGAGTAATCAGCATGCCAGCGACTCCCCTGCTGTCACGACTCCAAGGAAGCCTTCCGCAACATTCTTATGAAGAGCCGAAATAAAACAAAGCAACATGTTTCCTTTTCAAAGGGATTGGGCTGTCAGAAGCAAACTTGGAGGAAAAGACCTGAGCGTATTCCAGAGGGAGAGCATCACTGACTCATCCATTCTTTTAGTAGTCGAGCACCTTCATTTGAACATTTCTCTAGCCTTAGAGCATGACCGCACTTTGATCTTTGTTTTCCTAAAGCCAAGTTTAGGGTGCTACGACTGCAAGCTGATCCCAGAGAAATATAATGTATAAAATCTCTGATCCAGTGAAACGTGAAGGTGGATGCAGGATGTAAAGAGAAAATTAAAAAAAAAAAAAAAGTGCTACTAGGAGGTGCTACAGCTTTGTTGCGAGTGAAGTGAGAAGTGGTGCAGTTCCAAAGATTATGTGTATCCACTGGCATGTCATGGTAATTCATCTAAAAAACTTTTTTAATCATTTAAAGGGCCCATGTGGTACATTTTCAAACGGACTGAGTTGAAGTGTTGATATTCTCAAGAACATGCAGATATCTCATTGTAAAGACCAAAAAAAAAATAAATTCTGTGACGATTTACAGCTCATCAGAAAAACTGTCAAACAGCTGGTTTTCAGACCACTATAGTGGTGGAGCAGTCGCCCCTCAGCCGGGAGGTCATGGGTTCAAGTCCCGGCCAGGTCATACCAGAGACCATATAAAAATGGTCCTTCCCGCCCTCTAGCTTGGTGCTCAGCATAATAGAATGGGGGAAGGAAAAATTGTAACCCATGGACAACAGATAGAAATTAGCCAGTAGGTACAATCTGGCAAGTTTACATTGATTGATATCAATGTTCATCAACTTGCACTGTCCTTAAAACAGCAATTTACAATTAATATTAATTAAGCTGACACGGTAAAGTGTTTTGTTGTTTTTGTAGGACAATCACAAATAAGGAGGCAGTCAGGGTGTCTTTGTTTTGCTAAAAAAAGAGAACTGATGGTGGGGCTTGTTGGTTTGTGACATCATAACAACCAGGAAGTACAATCCACTCATTTCTTCTAAGAGTTTAACTAAATAAAAGCAGTGTGTATTTCTCTGTAAAATGAGCACATTAATATTTGAACAGAATAGGCATGTGCCATGGACGTAGCTTATGCTTAAACCCATAGAATCACCGTTTTGCACAATATGGGACCTTGAAGTACTTTTGCTGGAAAAGCCTACCCACATTTCCTTCTAGTCTTTCAACACACAAATCAAAATATTTATCTATTAATCAGCAAAAACTAAACGAGCAAGGAGAAATTGACCGTAAAATTAGATAAACAAGTTTATCCACATTTGTTCAAAGTGAAAATTTGATTTACTTGTTTAAATGGAGTCCAAGTGGGCGAATAATGAAGCTTACAGTCTCAAACTTGAGGATTTCTCAAACTAAAATGCATTTAAAATAAAATAAAGCGTCATGCGTTTGGAGGAATTTCTGTGATCAGAAAAGAAGATTTTTTCAGGCAGATTGCAAATGCAGCTGCAAAGCTGTGTGCATAAATACACACACACACACACACACACACACACACATCCATCCATCCCACACACATCTACACATGAATTCGCTCTACATCTTCACTAGGAGCTGTTTTTTTTTTTTTTTTTTTTGCCTACAGCAGCTCTCGCTACCTTTTAACCCCTGCTCTGGACACGGCTGTCTTGGCAAACAGAATTTCATCCCTGCTACACACACACACACACACACACACACACACACACAGAGAGAGGAGCAATTCAAGCTCAAAAAGTAATGATGGAGCACGTGTTTCCAACATGGGCTTCAAAACTCACTGAATTTTTAAATCACCCTCTGCTAGAAAGTCAGAGGCCTCAGATGAAACCCTTTTAACAATCTCATGAACGGATGGTCAGGCAGAAACAGGGTTCCCAGATACGCATCGCAAAAAAAAAAAAACGGTGAACAGCATATAAAAGAGAAATTAAAAAAAATGGGGGGGAAATGTGAGGAGAACAAAACAGTACAGTCTCTCTCAGATTCGCACAGGCCAACGCGGGGCTGTCCACCGTGCATTCCACTTGCACAGACATCTCTTTAAGCTACAGGTCAATTTCTTGACTTAAAGTCTACCATAAAATTCCCTTTGGGTTCAGGCGGAGGGCGGTGAAAAAAGTCATCACAGCTTTGCTTCCAGCGGTAGTCGTGCCGGCTGCAGTTTCATGTTGAAGCGTTTCCTTGAAACATGGAAAATGGTCAAGAAACCATGTAAAGTTACAAAAAAAAAAAAAAAAGCATTCTGTTGTTGGTATTTGTTATAGTTGTTGTCTTCACTTGGTTTCGGTTTGTTTTTTTTCTTCTCCCCTGCAGGTGAGCGCCTCTGCCAGTGGAGATGTTTCTTGAAAGTATTTCAGCAAATAAAAAATTTCCTTGTCTTGCCCTCCGCTCTAAGAACAAGTAGATGTCCTCTGTTGGCAGGCAGGCGAGGACGTGGGGCACCGCTCCTCTCCTAGCTGAATCGATGATGTAACACAAGGATGAGTGTGTAGAAAAGGAAAGACACGGCAGGAAAAGGGCAAGGGAGAGATATCCAGAGGAAAATTGGGGTGGGGAAAGATGCAAAGAAAAACAAAAAAGTATGGAGATGATGAGGTGAGAGAAGTCAGAGGATAGATAAAATGTATCATCAGTTTTCCTAGTTGTTTTTTTTTTTGTCTTATAAGCACAATTTTAAGGATCTATTATTATGAGATCAAGGGAGATACAGCAGAAGAAAAGGCAGTCACCCTTTGTGGAGGTGTAAAAAAAATCAGCTTCTACTGTATACTACAAGACTGCTGTGCTTCCTTCGGTGTAGGTGATTGGCTCAGGGCAGCCCCTCCCAGATGGCTGTGAAATCTGGAAACTTGGATTACTTTTTTTTTTTTCTGAAGGTGCGTGACTCTTACCTGTGGACAAAGCGGCCGCTATACAGCTGTGCACACTGTGCTGACTGTGAACTCTGTCTCATTGGCCATGATGTCAGTGGGCTGGATGTTGCGGTCATACATGGGGTTCTCGAACGTGGCCCGTCCGTTCGTGTTCTCATGGCCCACGTAGCCATTGAAGGGGACTTTGGGTCTTCTTCTGCAATGAAATTGAATGGGTAAAATGAACTATTGATGAGTTGTTTTCTCATTAGAGGGGGTGATTAAAACTCTCTCTCTCTCTACTTATACATTAGTTGGTTATTGACCCTGCGAGCCTCAACAGTGTTGGCTGAGACTCGTGAATTTTTAAAGAGTTTCAGTAGTGAGTGTAGGCATGAGTCCTGAGGATTCAGAATGAATGACTGGATGAAAGAATGAATAATTTGGAGAGACCATAACTTGGAAGTCAGGGCCTTAGATTACCATTTGTACACAGGAGCCACTGTAGCTAGTAGTTTTCCAGCGTTACTGGCTACTAATTTTTTTCACTAGTCAAAGGAGCAGTATTAGTAACGGGCAAGTTTGGTGTTCTCAGGCTTGCAAGCTTCCCCCTTTTTAGTCCAAATGTAATAGTGGTCATTATGGCCAAACAGTTCAATTTTTGTTTCATCAGACCACAGGATATGTCTCCAAAAATTAAGGTATTTGTCCCTGTCTGCATTTGGAGTCTGTAATCTGTGTTTTTTATGCTGCTTTTGGAGTAATGGCTTCTTCCTCACTGAGTGGCCTTTCAGCCCATGTCGGTACAGGGGTCGTTTCACTGTGGATAATGACGCCCTTTTACCAGCTTCAGCCAGCATCTTCACGAGCTCTTTTGCTTTTGTTCTGGGGTTGATACGCACATTTTGCACCAAAACACGTTCATCTCTCGGACACAGAATCTTGACTGACTTCTTCTGATTTCCTCCTATCACACAAGGAAGCCGTGTGTTTGAGGTGTGCCACAAAATACACCCACAGGTGTTCCTCCAATTAACTCAAATGCTGTCACTTCCAAAGTCATGACATCATCATCTGGGCATTCCCAAGACTGTTTAAGTGCATAGTAAGCTTGGTGTATGTAAACTTCTGACGTCAAAGAAAGTTATTAAAAAATTCTCTGTCATTATTCTGACAATTAGCAAATAGAAATCATTTTGGTAATCATAACTGACCTAAAACAGGAAAAGTTTAGTCTGATTTAATGTCAGACAGTGAGAGGAAAAAAAGGTTATGTGTCTTTTTCTACAGTGTATGTAAACTGGTTCCAACTGTATACAAAAGAGAATATCTGATTGGCCAAAGTGGTTAGTGAGGGTGACTGAAGTACAGACCACTGCTGAATTTCACCTGAACCTGACTGGTGGGTTGGCAGTGATGCCAAACTCTGTTGGAGCACATAATATACAAAAGGAACCAACATAAATTGTAATCTTGTGATGTGGATGCTGTCAAATAAGGCGTTCTATTGTCTGCTTTTTTGACCAGTTTTGTTATTGTCTTACTGCCTTATCGGAGTACTTAAAAGTACCATATCTCACAAATTAATCTTTAAGACATCACTGTGCTGCTGTGCTTATACTAAGGATAGTTCATTATCTCCCTGATGCTTGGCTGGTCTTTTTCCCTCTTTAAAATACTGTCTTATTTTAATGGAAGGAATTAGGATCATTTCTTCATTATTTTTCACTTTTTAATCATTTTTTCCTCAGTAGACCCTTAGTGTTTGCTTTTGTGAATGACACCAGCCAAGTGGATATAGAACAAACAGGATTAAGAATATTATATTTTCAAATACAATTCCAAACATCATTTTGACTCCAGACAGCACAGTGAACATAAAAACATTGCTTCCTTACTCAAACTAATTTTCACTTCACATCTTTATTCCTTCAATCTGTCTCACTATTAGGAGTCCGTTATTTATCTATTTATATTATCCAACTACTTTCATTCTATATTGCACATTTTATTGAAGCCAGTACACAGTATACCTTTGTGAACTGTAAATCAATATTAACCAAATTTATTTTGGGTATTTTATGTAAAGGTTTAAAGAGAATTAAAGCAACACTCTAGTCTGAAGACAACTAACTTCTCCAACATTAAATCAAACATTGACTATGAGACCCTGGGATTTTTCTTCTAAAATATCAGAATGCAAACATAATAATGTTGCTTGCAACATTAACATATCGGATTTTACATCATATAGTTGTACATGTCATGTCATACAATGTCATGAATGTGTATAAATGTTCGGTGGTGGTCGGAGAGGCTGTTGGCGCAGATTGGCAGCCATGTTTACATCAGCCTGCCCCAGGGCAGCTGTGGCTACAGTAGTAGCTTACCACTACCATTGTCTGTCTGGAGTGAATGAATAATGTATCCATTGTAAAGTGTCTTTCAGTGTCTATGAAAAAGCGCTACATAAATCTGATGCATTATTATTATTATTATTGTTATTATATAGTTCTGACTGAGCAGTTTGGGCAGACAATATGCATTCCAGAAGTTATCTCATTCCCTGATAGCTATTCTCAGATATTTCTCCAGATGATGTATCACTCAGAAAGAACAACTTCAACTTTTGGTGGCTTCTTGTGATGTGGGAGGATTGTAATCCTGTACTATGTACCTTAATTTCTATAGTGTGAGTCTAAAAAAACTGAAAAGAGACAGCCTTCACAACCTGGAAATTGTGTTGTTGCCTTTCAGGTACACAGTACCGGAGTGGTGGCCTAGTTGGTCGAGCATCTGCCCCACAACTGGGAGGCCGGGTCATACCAAAGACCATATAAAAAAAAATGGCACTTTCCGCCTTCTAGCTCGGTGTGCAGCATAATGGAACGGGGAAAGGAAAGTTAACACACAGGGCTACCAGAGGACTGACGCCCCACTGTAGCTTTCACTACTCACAGTAGCTGTGTGGCCTAGGGTCAGAGAAACGGAGATAGGTGCAGCTCCATACGCCACATGGTGGGGAAGGAATTAACTTAACTTAACTTATAGCTGCATAACTAAAACCTAAACTTAGTTACCCTGAAGTTTAGATTAAAATCTCACAATTTACAGTTTCTTCTGAAACCTCACAACTTAATCTGTGCTATTAATGTTACATCATCTGAAGAGGCCAGTAAAAAGAACGCAAATAAAAGCAGATATCCAGAACTAGCTAGCCAGCAGGCCGCTTGATTAAAGGGATCAGAAAGACGGACTCTGGCACATGTGACAAATGACTAAAGCTATAATATTGTATATTATGCCTAGTGTGTGGTAGTTATCAACATTCAAGTGTAGCAGTCAGGAACTACTTGTTTTTGTCTAGCAATGCTAGTCTTGGCAGAACAATATATCACTAAATAAATGAAATCTGTTGCCACTGTCAACTTGTAAAGTATGTTTGTGGAACGGCTGTATAAAAGCAACATTACATTCGACACAATGCGGTGATATGAAAATAGCACTGTGGTGATGTCTTTGTCAATCCACCCTGTGACATTCATATGACCAAATTAGTGCGGCGCTGTATTCATTGCGACTGCACGCACACAGCCTTACCTGTGTTTGTAGAGGTACAGAGCGAAGCCCGCAATGATCATGGCTATAAAAGGCACTAGGATGGCTGCTGCCACTGAACTGCTGTTGGAGGCAAAGTTGTAGCCAGTGCTCTCTCTGCCGGAATCTAAACTCTCTGTGGGGGAAAAGAGACAATAAATGTTGACATTATTTAGAAATTACTTCAGTATGTGACGCCGTGTGAGGACACAACAATCAAATCCCACAGATGCAATTCAGAGAGGTAAAAAATTGACAAATTATCCTCCTCACCTTCAGACTAAAATGACTGATATTGTATTGGGCTAAATAGGAAATACATGAAATAATAATCACTCTGAATAACCGACAGAGCCCACTAGGAAGACTCCATTTACAAACAATAACCTAAGCAGCCTAAACTGTCTTTTTTGGGAGTTTATCACTGTGCGTTTAATTTCATTTTGTCCCCCGGGAATGTCAAATTCCATTATCCTAACAATGACTCTTAATTACTGACATTAAAGCTCGACAGCTATTAAGTCATTTCAGATTCATTGTGTAATTTATGAAGGTGTGCATCTGCAGATGCAACAGTGGAGGAGCGACAGCCCACCTGTTTGACACAGAATGCTAAAAAAAAAAAAGCCCCAATAAAGGATATGTGACAAACAGGAAGGAATTAAATTAGTGGGCTCTGTGGTGTTTGCCAATCAACCCCCTGCTGCACCACACAAACAGATGCACAAACACGCAGGCAAACTGCACTGAGAGCCCCCCCTTCCCCCGTTAAAAGAAAACATGAAGCACTGACAAATTAAGATGGATTATTTCCAAGATGTCTACCCCTTCGTCTTACAGTCCCATCTGCTTTTTCTTATGTGCACCTAAATACATCCACACGCATGGATGCCCTGGCATCAACCCCCCCCCCCCCCCCCGACCTGCTGTATTAATGAAGAGCTGCTTGTTCAATCACTGTGCTGCGGTGGGGTGAAAGAACGGCATGATCTGTACCCACTGTTCAAGCACCTTCCTCATTACAGCAGATTCCCACATTCACTTTCTGCGTGCGCATACATAACTTAATCTGTTAGCTCAGTGTACATTCATTCTCGTCTCCAGATCCCCCCCCCCCCCCCTCATATCTGATCTACCTCTCTGCCGACACATCGCCTCTTTAGTTTGTCTAGCAGACAAATTTGGAAGCCCTTCCAGTGTGGGCTTCGCCAAACGCTGCTAAATACCTGTAAAATATGTCACCCTGAGTGCTGCACGGAAGCAGCCAAAGCGGTAGCATTGACTTCAGCTTTTTAATTGTTTACATGAATTAGAAATGAGACTTGTGTCACATATGAGCAGATGGTATAAACAAACCGCAAAGGTAGCTGGATTCATTCTAAATATAAAACAGTGAGCCATATGGACTTTCACTACATGATTATAGTGGCCCAGACAATTCATGATAATGGCACAGGCACAGGATTTGTGCGTCTACTAACAACGATCTAGTCTTAATTCTAAGCAGACTGTTAATAATGAAATTGCTCATTACAACCAAATGAACACACTCAAGCTCACCAAGAGTCGTTGCTTCTGTCTGTATATCCCCATGTAACACCACCTCCGGCAGATTGCACGCCAAGATGGGAGATGTCTTTCCATTGATCTCTGTCCTGGGTGGCCCAGTTTAAGATATGTGAAGGCATTTTAAACCATTCACAGATATTATCCCATCAATGTCTGTGTTGTCTTCCTCTTACTGATCATGCGTTCAAGGCATGTTTTTGAAAGACCTGATTGTGAACGTTTAATATGATCATAAAGCTTCAGAGTTTTTTACTTTTCACAATCGGCATAATTGGAGTTAATGATGTTAAATGACGATTTTTCTCAAATGCTGCCCATCCCAGGGCAATACTGGGTTTAACAGCAGTGGTGCCATCACTGGTAGAGGGCAGTTTGTGACCTAGATAAACAAATTCAAAAACTTGCTTGATGAGCTTATTGTGGGTTGTAAGACGGAAGGTGAAAGATTAATTGTGTTTTTTGGTTTTTCGTTGTAATCACTTTCTTCTGTATTTGTGACTCAGGTCTGTAATGCAATAATACTGACTCACGCTGATCCATGCACATGTCTTACTTGAACTCATGTTCTAGTTATAGAAACAAAGAGACCACTCCGTATGTTCTTATTGATGAAGGATGTTTAAGGCACAAGCACATCTTGTGACCCACACAGGAAGATAGAAATGAGCTGTCATATGTCAAATGAAGATAATGCTTTGTTCTGAGAGTCAGGCTGTAGTCTTGTGAATTTGTCATCTGTTCTTCATGATAAAGCTGTCTTTTGTGCCTTGTAAGCGATTGTAGCGTATTTGAGGATGTCAGATCTGATCTGTCTTTACACACTGTCATACACTGTGGTACGTGACGCCTTTCTGCCATTCTTTCCTGGCCACAAAGAATTAAAACATTCTTGTTGATCCGCTGGTTCTCTAGTCTGAATTCATTTTTACCTCGTCGTTAAATTGAGTATTTTTCTTCTGAGTTTGTGGATTTCTTAAACAGTGGAAGAACTTTTTTAGTATCAAATAGTGAGCACTGTCAAGGCTCAGTAATTCTTCTTACATTTTGGTCCTTCAAGGCGGACTGACTCTGGTTAGATGTCATGCACTCAGTTTTAGAGATATTTATGTGAAGTCCAGTGTCTGCAGAATAGGTGGCTAGTGTATCAAGGAACAACTGTAAATCTTGTTTTGAGTCACTCAGTGCAGCGATGTCATCAACGTAACTAAAGTCAAAAAGAAGATGGCCTCCAACTGAGAAGCCAGAGTTGCAAACTACTTCTGTTTTAGAGATAATAACAGCTATGATTATACAGGTTAAAAGAGCTGACAGAATATCACCTTGTTTTACACCCTTGTAATTTTTTTTTGTACTTTTTATACTTTATTAATCCCAGAGGGAAATTCAGGGCATCCACCTGGATGGATGAGGCAGCCACGGTACGGCGCCAATCCCTTCACCATTCACACACACATTCACACCTAGGGCCACTTTAGAGTCTCCAATTAATCTAACTTGCATGTTTTTGGTCTGCGGGAGGAAACCGGAGTACCTGGGGTAAACCCACGCAGACACGGGAGAACATGCAAACTCCACACAGAAGCGTCATCGATGGTCAGAGGGTGGGATCAAACCCACGATGGTCAGGGGTGGAATCGATCCCGTGACCTTCTTGCGGTGTTGCCACAGTGCTTAACCACTGCGCCACTGAGCTGCCCTTTTTTCTTTCTTTTTTTTTTTTGGACTGGTCTAGTTATCCCTATGACAGCTTTTATAACAGCTGTGGAGTTGTCATAGGTCAGTTTGAGCGCTTTGTATATACTCATGTGTAAAGGCTTGGGCCACTCAGATGAAATGACATGAGCATTGGCCTTGACCTTGAGCACATCCTGGAGGCAGACGCACTAAAGGATCATTGTGTGTGAGTTTCAGGACCATCTGGGAAACTGCCAACGAAAAATAGCAGATGGACAGACAGATAGGAGGAGGCCACATCAGTGGCATTAGCTCATTTTACATTTGCCAGAATGTGGAAAAAGTCAGCCACTCTGGCAAAATACCTGTCCCCAAACATAGTGAATATGTCGCCAATATCCACACACCTTCCACCTCTATTTTGATAGGTTATAAAAAGCACCACTTACTATTGAAAAGTTGAAGTGCCAAATTTATGGTATTACATGTATTATATTATTGCTATGATTATAAATAAGGAGAATACATCATAGAAAGTGAATGTATTAGGATGTTCCTCATTATTAAACAGTTTTCATACTATTTCAGTGGGGCAGACATTACTGATGATAAAATCTTAATAAATATTAAAATAATCCCAAACATGGGTCAACAACAAACAAAGTGAAAATGCATGTATTGTCAAAATTGTAGGGATATATAACCATGGGAAGAGCTTTACAAATATATAAGAAATAAGCATCATGTGAACTCTAGGTCACGACAAAAGCAGAATATGTACAGTATACATACAGTAGCTGTAAGTCTTTTCTGTCTTAAGATGTAATAGAACACAAGCTGCTGAAGGAACTGAAGAGCAACATGCAGCATTCAACTGATTATATTTACTGATTTAAAGCTGAGAAACACAGGATTACTATGCACACACTCCGCAGGCACCAACAGAAAACCCATTATTTTGTGTAGCTGAGCACACATGCAAGAGCAGCGTGGGCATAAGGATGCCACTTTCTCTCTTTGCCTCCCAATGCTTACTATACAGCCAGTCTCGAAGTGAATGTACATTTGTGAGTAGAAGAATGTCAAATCCCAAACCAAACACTGTCAAAAAAGGAAAATGTGAAGTCTTCCCCCAGCATGTTTTCTATAACAAAGTGGGCAGTTTTACTCACCCAGTCTCTGGAGACCAAACTGGCCAAAACCTTTGCCTGTGACAAGTCCTTGGTACACATAAGAGTTGGATGACGAGATATAGGACACCTAGAAACAGAGAGAGAAAATATATAGAGTGAAGCATGTGGCGGTAATGCACCTGTAAGCTGGTTGCCAACCGCCAATCAAATCTAAAAGAAGAAACAGAGAGAGAAAAAGGAATGAAAGACTGACACTTAATGTGTCACATCGAGGGTTTACAACGGAGTGTATCATCAAACTGTCAGCTGCTGGTGCACACAGAAAATGAAATATCATGTCGAAAAGGAGATGAGACACTCCTGTGGCTGACATTTAATGTGAGCTTTTTTCTGCTCAAGAACACCCCACTAAACACACTCAGGACACGCAGGAATGCTGGACACATGCAAGCATGTTTCGACTTCGCACAGCCGTTGCCAGTGCATCCTCTTCTGAAACTTCCACATTTAAACATGCACGCTCGCACATGACCACATGCACTGTGACCTGCTTTTTTAATTAAATTGGGAGGGTGTGCATTTGTGGCGTCTGAGGTTGGTCAAGGGGAGTAAAGGGGATCTGCGGAGCCCTGATTACCAGGCAATGATTTAACTGACATTTTAATTAAAGAGAAACTCTTGGTGGGCCCTCCATCTCCCTAGAGTGACAAGGTTAGTTCGGGTATGTGTGCTTCTGAGCGGTTTGTGGTAAGGGCGGGAGTATGCCTGCAAGTGTGTGTCTGTGTGTGATGTGAAATCTTTGCTGGTACAAGGAGAGGTCTTGTAATGAACCCGACCCTTGCACTTACACGTCCATCTAGGGACCAGTTGTCCATTTTGAACTTGTTGACAAAGATCTCCACCGGGCCTCTGATCTGGTGGACCTGAAGCAGCAGCTGGGCGTCCTCCCTCTTATATGTACCTACAGAAACAAGGGACAGATGCTGTGTGATACAGAAATATAACGTTGTAGGCTATAAATTTACCATGTGTCTAAGTTCCTTTGAACTCTTTTTTTTTTTAGCTGCTCCATTTTTGTTATGTTGTTCAGTCATAACACCAAATTACCAGGACACTTTCATTAATGTACAGACATTTACTTATTTTTATTTCCTGTCATGTTTTTGATAAGCTTCTTCTTCTTTTAGATTTGATTGGCGGTTGGCAACCAGCTTACAGGTGCATTACCGCCACTGACTTGATCATCATCACTCTACATCTCCGCACAAGGAGTTCCGAAAAACTCCTCATATGTGAAAAAAATCATCCGTCCTCGGACTCCAATAAATCACATGGTGTGTGTGTGTGTGTGTGAGAGAGAGAGAGAAACTGCAGTTTATTGGGTTTTTAAGTTCACAGAAAAAAGTCTGACACAGAGGTGATTTGGCAACACAATTTTGCAGTCTTCATAAAATCACCTCCTTTAAACATTTGAAAATGTTTTTAAAAATCTGATGTTTCTTCTGCATGTTATGAAAAATAAAAGTGTGTATTAGGGGTGTGCTATATTGTATTATTCTTGATAATCCTAAAAAATATGATCCTGGGGTAAAAGTTAATATGGCAGGATTCTGATTTGGTTGCATAATGACATAACACTGTTGACGCAAGTTACGTGTTACACAGCAAAACAAACATGGCGCAGGAAGACAGCAGCTGCTCCATGGTGGGAGTTACCTGAAGCGGATCTATACTCACTGCCAATGAAAACACAACACAATCTTTGTATAAATATTTTGGGTCCATCCTATCTGATCTTGAGTAACAGTGTTTGTATGACTCAAAATACGTCTAGAACATGTTTCAAGTGGTTGTACTCACAGTCACGACTCACTGCCTTTGAGCTCTGGCTCTATAGTCTTTTTGAGCTCGTTGTTTGTTTTGTGTATTCAAAAGTCAAAAATGGGTGATTTTAAGGAGTGGCCATTTTCCCGATATGAAGATGAACAAAAATGCATAGCACTCCACAATATCGCGACTGTCATGTGACTAACACAACTATGCTTTGGGCCTGCTGGAGGGCGGAATGTCGGCATGACAGGTGGCGCTCTGATTGGGCTTCAGTGCATCAACCATTGTTTGGTTGCAACAATGCCAGGTCAAAAGTGGGTCCGTGGCCAATAGACCACATCCAGGATGAGCATGTGTCACCACCCCACAGCAAGACTGGTACATTGTACGGCAGCACCTCAGAGATCGGCTCCGCACAGCCACCCAGATGGCCCAGGAAGCTCCAGGGAGACGCCAGCCAAGAATCTCAGCCAATACCATGAGAAGGGGCCTCAGGCGTCAGGACCTATGAGCCCGAAGACCCTTTCAAGTGATGATCCTGACGGCAGAGCGGCAACAAAATCACCACGAGTGGGCTTGTCAGCACAACAGGTGGACCCTATGGCAGTGGGACACTGCTCTTTTCTCTGATGAATCCCGATTTTGCAAGTCCGGAGTTAGGGCTAGCTAGGGTCAACCGATGGGGTGGTGCTGGAGTTGAGACATTGGAGGAGGAATGGCTAAATATCCCCAAGGACAGGGCCATGAGGTCCATGCGGAGGCATATTACTGCCAGGGGTGGGCTCAAAAGATCGATACAATGATATGGATTAATCCACGTTTGACTGAGCCGATACCGATCCACAAAATCCAGGGATCGAGCTTTTAATATAATGCTTTTACGTCTGTGAATGTCTGCTGAGTCTGATCATGTTGAAACTGGGTCAGTGAGCCAGGAACCGTGGCCAAGAACCAGAAACACCCGGAGCGCTAACGGAGCTAACAAGCTAACGATATGCTAATTCTTCTTCTGTGGTGTTAAAACGGTTCTCATATGGCAAGAGTTCCCTGCGGCACGTGTGCACGTCTTTACTTCAGTGTTTACATGAGCGGGGTTGCTGACGTGTGTGTCTCTTAATTTATCAAAAAAAGTCACCGTAAAGACTATCCTCAACAGCTTCCGAATATTTTTCGTAAAGCGGGGATAAACGGTTTTGTACTACGTGTAGCGCTGTGTTGGAACATAAAGCTGACAATTGATAAACTGAAAACATATGGAGACTGACTGAAACCTGTGAACAGACAGAGGGAGACTTGGAGCTGCTGAAATTGTAAGTAAAATATTATTTGTTTTAACATTTGTGTCGTAAATTAATAATTTATCCGGCATGTTGGTGTTTTCTTTTACAAACTATGGATACAGAGTTAACTGTTGGTTAAGCACTGTGAATAAAAGCAGAATAAAGGTATATTTTATGAGATTATGGACTTTTAGCACTTAAGTGAAAGATATGAAGAAAATATATCACAATAAAATGAAAATGGTAGAATAAACCCTTTGACATCCTTGAGTGCATGAACAGATAGCGCCCCCACTGCCTATGGCGCAGTGCTGCACCTGTCATGTGATGTCATGTGACGTGACCAAAAACTCCCCAGTTGTACTAAGAATTCCACCTCACAAGGTGGCAGACACGTATAACTTACTTCTCTTGCCTTGGAGGACTAATGGCAGCCATAGAACCATTCAAAAACCTCACTTCTGGACACCAGAGAAGAAGACATTTTTAGACAAACAAATGATGTATTCGATTGCAAGATGTTGGAGGCATTTGCTCCTAAATTTGCCAACTATGATTCTAAAAAGAGATTATTTACTAACTAACTACCCTGCACTTACATAGCGCTTTTCTAGTCACAAAGACCACTCAAAGCGCTTTCACTAGTACTAACCCTCTATTCTAAGGGCCTGTAGGAAACAGATATCTAGGGACAATTTAAAACAACCAATTAACCTAACATGCATGTCTTTGGATTGTGGGAGGAAACCGGAGCCCCCGGAGTAAACCCACACAGCACAGGGAGAACATGCAAACTCCACACAGAAAGGTTCCAACAGAAAGGTTCCAACCCCTGCCAGCCTGGGGATTCAAACCAGGAACCTTCTAGCTGTAAGGCAACAGTGCTAACCACTGCACCACCATGCTGCCCCTTAGCTTATGAAGATAAATATCAACATGTTGTTATAACAGAGGGTGGGCAAAGCTGGTTGATGTTCACCTGCCATCGACCCCCAGCGCCATGTGACTGGGCAGAACAATCGCCAGACAGAGATTTCTTGCATTATAATATGATAGTATGATGATACCTGTGCATGCCCGTAGAAACCAAGTATAAGCAAGTATTTCTGCATGCCCGTAGAAAGCAGGTGTAAGCAAGCATGACACCATGCGTTCAGTGATGCCTGCCTTTGATCTTTGATGATGTCACAGCGAGTCCTATGATCTTTTAGCAAGTCCTATGATCGTGACATAGCGAGTCCTATGATCATTGATGATAACATAGTGAGTCCTATGATCATCAGTAGCAAGTCCTATGATCTTTGATGATGTCATAGGGAGGCAAGGGAGGCGATGTCATATGATCGTGTGATGCCTGCCTTTGATCTTTGATGATGTCATAGCAAGTCCTATGATCTTTTAGCGAGTCCTATGATCATCAGTAGCGAGTCCTATGATCATTGATGATGACATAGCGAGTCCTATGATCGTGAGTGACGCCAGCCTTTGAACTTTGATGATGTCATAGCAAGTCCTATGATCTTTTAGTGAGTCCTATTATCATGGCAGACACACACACACACAGATTTCTTGAAGTACGTGGCGGTAATGCACGTGTAAGCTGGTTGCCAACCGCCAATCAAATCTAAAAGAAGAAGAAGTAGACTCGTACAGTGGGTGGCGGTATGCGCCTTTCAGTTGTTTGCTCTCCACCAGTAACCGAGAGAAGAAGAAGAAGAAGATGTTGGCGAGAGTGATGCTATAGAGTGAAGTACGTGGCGGTAATGCACCTGTAAGCTGGTTGCCAACTGCCAATCAAATCAAGAAGAAGAAGAAGATGTTGGCGTTTTCTTTTCTTACCTTCTTCCTATTTTGTGCATGTTCTTCTTCTTTTAGATTTGATTGGAGGTTGGCAACCAGCTTACAGGTGCATTACCGCCACTGACTTGATTATCATCACTCTAAATCCTTGTATAAGGAGATTCAACTCCTTATGTGTGAAAAAATTATCCGTCTTTGCATGTGTATATGACAGCTTTCATGTACTGCTCTTTTAAGATGTCTCCTGCGTGTGGTTGTGTGACCCGGCAACCCAGAAGCAGTGCAGTCAGAACTGTTTGGAATGCAGCAGATAATGGTAGAAAAAATAAAACAGCTTTTACAGAAAAGAACTGGGTGTCCACCGACATAGTATGAAATGACTGACTCTCTTTCATCCGGGGAAGCCAGGGAAAGACAAGCAGAGGTGCACTGAGGCTGGGTCACTGTTGGCCTTTGACTGCTGTCCATGTGGTCAACCATTTTGCAGTGGGGGTGGATGAGCTAAAGCTGTATTTAAGAACCGATCAGGTATTCGCTGTCCTTGTGTGGTGATGGCATGGTTGTGGCTGTGTGAAGCATTCCTCCGGAGCAGCTGGCAGTTGGCCGGTGTGAGTTGTGCGGCCTGCGGGCCCTCAAAAGGTATGTTTGAACACTGACTTCTGCACTGGACAGTATTTAGTTTTGTTGCATGTGTGTGGGGTGACAACGGGCCTATTTTTTATTATATTATGCTCATCTACGGCTGAATCACCATAGTGATATAGTCACTGATATCACACTCTTGTGACTTAATTATGAGTCTTGTCAGTGAACTATAAGGGAGAACAAAGAATGGAGAAAGAAAAAAAAAGAAGCTGACTTGAAAGCTTCAAATAACTATGATGCTGATTTAAGGTCAAATTGTCCAGCGCTACAGCACAACTAAAAAAAGTTTTTCACAGAGGGTAATGTCTGCTTCAAATCAGCATGCTCAGAACCCAGTGTTTCCCACAATGCATTGTGCTATCTGTACAGGTTAAATGGAAAAAATGAAGTCCTAACCCTCTTCCAACTGACTGCCAGTCAAATACTGACCAAATGCCAGTCAAACGCTGTTTCACCAATCTGATACTGAGTAACATTAAATTAACACACTTCAGCAAGCAGCACAACCATTTCCTGTTTTGTGTTTTGTGGACAGCTGACAGTCCTGCTGCCATCTACGGTTCGGGTGAGTAAAAAAAAAAAAGCTTTTTGCATGTAGTGGATCGGATTCACATGTAAGAAACATGCAGATATTTAAAAAAAAAATTTAAAAAAAGGAAAAAAAAACATTTCAGTCTTTCATTGTTTGTGATCAAAACTGATCAGTTACAGCAGAGAAGAGCCCAGGCTGTTACTGATGAGGCACAGTGATTATGCCACAGAAAACTAGTAAAGTAAGTTGCTGTTCTGTTAAAGCGGCAATGACCTATTTCATGGTGTGACGGTATTTTTGTCACTCCTTAATCTCACTTGAATTTAAATCAAACTGAACACCGCCTGATCTCTGATATGACAGCTATAAAAGGAAGTGAGGCCAGGAGTGTGTGTGTTACAGATATCTTCAGTGTGATATTGGTCTTTCTGAGGCACTCACCGGCCAGTTTAAGTTCCACTCCACTGTGGTCAATGAGGGTGCCGTTAACCCGGTTGCTGAGGGGTTCAAAGGCAGTGATGCTCAGCATGGCTGGCTGCTTCTTCCCCAGGTACTCGTAGGATCCCCTCCAGAGAGAGTTCTTAGCAAATACGCCAACAGGGACTGAAAGGAAAATTAGGAGGTGGGAAAAAGAGATAAAGGTGCCCAGGAATATAATGTTTTTTGGGTTTTTTTTGTTATTTTACAGGAGCCTCCTGCCTCAGCCTCCTTCAAATGTTATAAAAAAAAAAGGGGCCGGGGATTTTAGCACCAGATGTTGGCTTATTTCACGGAGGAGCAAACATATAAGCTTAGAGGAACTAATCAGTGAAATCTGATAAGTATTGTAGATAATTGGGTTTGATTTGACACAATTCCTGATTCTGTTTGCTAGTTGAGTGGAATACAAATGCAAGTTCTTATTTCCCCATTTCATTGGAAATAAAATATTACTCTTACCTGGTAACTTGGAGGGAGGCTCCTGCACCGTTCCCACGGGGCTCCTACCGCTTGGACGATTGTCCGCTAGAAGACATAATGGACATTATTAATGAAGAGAAATACTGTGCAACTGTATTCTGTAAGCAGGTAAGCGAAAAGAGATGATCTAATTTTGACTTTAAACACGGCAGCTCTAAGCTAATCCCAGTGGGAGGATGTCATCGTCGGCACTTCCTCCACCTCCGCTTCTAACCCCTGTGGTGGCCATAGTGAGGGACGCCTATGATGAGACTTGACTCGTGTGTCAGAAAGGGGATGGAGTATCCCCGTGGCGATGGAGACACAGTTTCACAGCTTCAGTGGAAGCACTTTAATAATGCCTCAGTGCTCACGGGGGAAGGGGGTGTGTGACTACAACACAGTAGTAAACATACACCCACACAGGTGAAGAGATGGGAGGGAGGGCTTTACTTGCAACCACAAGCACAGACAGCTATACTGAGGGTGGTTTATGAGCACAAAAAACTAGCTCGGAAAAATGCATGCAGACACAGAAAACGCACGCATGCACGCACGCACGCACGCACACACCCCTGGCCCCTGTGCTTTATTAGCTGCCAGTCTTGTGAGCTGCCCTTCCATCACTGTGCCCACAGGCGCTGTTAATATCCTGTATGTGTTAAGGCCAGTTCTCTTTCTTTGCCTTCACTCTTAATGGCGTGGCCTTAACAATTCCCATCAGCCTGTATATTTCAGCAACAGCCTGACGTGGAATCCATCATGGGGATATCAGTCTTCAGTGCATTGCTCTCTTTCATCACTTCCTCGACCCCAGATAATTATGCGTCCATTACTCTGCTCTTATTTCCCTATATATATTTGGGTCAGTTCTTGAGGGTGTCTTAATGGCAGTCTATTTGTCTCCCAGACTTTTTTTTTTTAAATTTTGATACTGCCTTGCCATTTATATGTTCTACTTCTGCTAACCTAATCAATGGGCAGCATTGGCCTAATCAGATTTTTACACTTGTTAATAACTCACAGCCTGTGTGATGCGTACTGTGTGTGCGAGTCTGCGTGTCAGAGGGTATCTGATAGGCGGTGCATCCCACGCTGGCATGTGTCTGAGAATAACAAAGTCTTAACTGAGGAATTCAGCTTGAGTAGCTGGATTTCAAGTTTCTGAGCCACAGTCACCACAGAATTCTGTGAAGCCAATGGTTTTTTGTTTTTAATGTAACCAACTCCTAGGGAGAGTATATGGAACATATTCACATATTCCAGATAAACAGTGCTAATTAAATAATGGAAACTAGGAAGTTCTCAATTAGCAGAAAGCAGTGAGGGTAGCTGTGCAGTAGCCAGCGTGCGCACGGAAAGACTAGCTCATCTCAAATAGCAGAAACTGTTCAGAGAGGCTGGTGAAACTGTCGCCATTTGAACAGCAAAGTGAAAAGAAAAAAAATCCAGGGCCCAAAGGACTGAACGGCTGATAAATTACAAGACAATAAAGGGGAAAAAATTTAAAGTAGCTCGCCAAAATTACTGCAAACAGGAAAACAGTTGGCCACTAGCAGTGGTGGAAATGTTTGCCAAAAATTGGGATAAGCAGGTACTGTAACTGAAACTAAAAATTACCATTTATCTTCCGGTTATGGCTGCCACGTAAGACGGACGTGTCTCACTCTGCTCTGCTCTTGGAGAAAAAAAATCGGCAAATAACTCTCTCATTTGGGACAGAACGTATTCCAGCGTTTGGGCGAGGATATGTCAGCGAAGCCTAAGGCTGGAAAACCAGGTAAAGGAAAAAGCGAGCCGCCGAAACAGTCCAAATTAACGGACTTTCAGGTCTGTGACGCAGCAAATAAAACTCCATATATGGCGGAGGAGGCTGGCAACGGTGCGATGTCTGCGGGGGGAGGCGCAGATGCGCTGATGGCTGCCATGAGTTCAATGAGAGCGGACTTTTCCTCTAGATTTGATGGGATTATGACAGCGTTGGAAGGAATAAGAAAGGAATTGGGTGACTGTGTAGAACGAACGGCTCAGATGGAGCTCCGTCTCGCTAGTGCTGAAGATGACGTCACCCGTCTTCAATTAAAGGTGCGCACTTTGGAAAAAAAAAATAAATCTCTGGAAAATAATATTTTGGATTTGGAATCTCGGTCGAGACAGAATAACTTGAGGCTGGTGGGTCTTCCAGAGGAATCAGAAGGTCGGGACGTATGTTCCTTTCTGGAAAAGTGGATTCCGGAGGTGCTGGGCAGCGAGGAGTTGCAATCAGCAGTGGTTCTGGAAAATGCACATCGTATTGGCCCACGGAGAGATAAGGGACCGCCGAGGACCTTAATTATGAAGTTTCTTAGCAACAGAGACAGGATGAAGATCTTCAACGCTGCACGAGCTAAAGGAGAGATTAAACACCAGGATCAGCAGGTGCGGTTCTACCCAGATTTGGCCACAGGAATCCAACAATTGAGGAAGCAGTTTGATCCCATACGTAAGGAGCTGCGCAACCTTGGGATTCGTCATGGTGTAATCTATCCTGCGAGACTGCTGACCACGTATGAGGGCAGAACCCACATCTTCAAGACCCCAGAGGAGGCGCAGGAGTTCATCAAGAAGATCAAAGAAGAAGAAGAGACTGGTGGGAGCTAAGCATGAACAAAATATAAGGTAGAATAATTAAGCATTTGCACAGGCATCTGACTGACTTGAAGTAAATAGTAAGTTTACAAAATATAGATTGTATTATATATTAAAAAAACAAAACAAACAAAAATACTATGATGTACAAAGTTGTTAAAAATTTTGGAGTTAAGTTGGAAAACTACAGAGGAGAGTTAATGTTACGTTATTAAAAGCAGTAGAGTTAGGGTGATTGGGAGGATGAAGAAGGAGTGGCTTAGGCTGTTCCCCGTGGGTGTGGAACGGTCGATGGCTATATCGGGAGACAGAATTTTTCTTTTGATTTTGGGGGGTTTGCCACAAGTGTGGGAAGGGGAAATTTGTTTGTGTGTAGTTTGTAGGATGAATGTTCAACCACTCATGTTTTTGCTTCTCTGTATGAGCATGTTTACACTGCAAGGTAATCCCAAACTCTCTATTGATCATAAACCAAAGTGTTAATCTTAATTTAACTTCATGGAATTGCAGAGGTCTACAAAATTTAAAAAAACTTAAACAAGTTATGAATAAAATAAAAGACATGGGTTCAAAAATTGTGTTTTTACAAGAAACTCATCTAATAGAGGAGGATGTTAAAAGAATTAGGAGTAGATGGCAAGGAAGTGTATTCACCTCTTCATTTTCATCCCGAGCCAGGGGAGTTATGACTCTCATACATAAATCAGTTCCTTTTCAAGTGAAAAATGTAATTGGAGACAAATTTGGAAGATATGTAATCATTCAAGGTTCTTTGCTATTAGAAAATATAAATCTTGTGAACTTATATGGTCCCAATATAGATGATCAGAAGTTCTTTGCTAATTTATTTCTTATCTTATCATCACTTACAGGGCAACATATAATAGCAGGGGATTTTAATTGTACATTGAATCCAGGTATAGATAGATCAACAGGACTGGATTGTACGCACATTGGATGTAGGATGACTATTAATCATTTTATGAAAGAATTGAGATTGTTAGATATATGGAGAGAAATGAAACCACAAGTTAAAGCCTATTCTTGTTATTCCAGTACCTACAAGACATTCTCACGTATTGATTATTTTTTGATTTCCACAGAATTAAGGTCCAAGATTCAAAACTGCTTTTATGATAACATCGTGATCTCTGATCATGCACCCTGTTGTCTAATATATGTAGATAAAAAATTGACAAAGGAATCAGGTAGATGGCAATTTCAGCATAAATGGCTTCAGGATGAGGAATTTGTCAAGTATATAGAAAAACAGATAGACGAGTTCTTTGACATCAATACTACACAAACATCAGCATGTGTAAAGTGGGAGGCTTTCAAAGCTTTTATTAGGGGACATATTATTAGTTATACAGGATCAAAATCTAAGAAGACTCGAGAGGAGAGAGCTAAATTGGAACATAAAATAAAAAGTCTTCAGGAAAAAGTGTATGCAGGAAGTGACCCAAGGTTGGAGAATGAATTACTGATTTTGAGAGCTGAATACGACAAAAAATCAGCGAATAGAGCTGCCTCGAGTCTTCTAAGATTGAAACAATCTTTTTATGAACAAGGTGAAAAATCAGGAAAATTATTAGCATGGCAGATTAAACAATTAGAAATTAAAACACCAATTACCAGTATTATAAGTAACGGACAGGTAGTTATAGATCCTTTAGAAATTAATAGAGCCTTTAGAGATTACTATGAAAAATTATATGATACCAAAAATGAACCTGATTTAACAAAACTAAATGGGTTTTTGAACGAACTATCTATACCGTGTATTCCAAATGAAAACAGGGAGATATTGGAGTCTAAAATTAGTCAAGAAGAAGTTGGGCTAGCCATTGATAATATGAAATCAGGAAAAAGTGCAGGACCAGATGGTCTTCCAGTTGACCTTTATAAAAAATTTAAGAATAAATTAATAAAACCTTTTTTGGAAATGGTTTTAGAAGCATTTCAAAATAATAATTTACCATCATACATAAATAATGCCTTAATTATACTGCTGCCAAAACCAGGTAAGCCCTCTAATAAATGTGAAAATATGAGACCAATAAGCCTATTAAACGCCGACCTTAAGATAATCTGTAAAATTTTAGCAAGACGAATACAAGAAATTTTACCAAATATTATTAATCGAGATCAGAATGGCTTTATAAAGGGTAGACAAGGCTTCCATAATGTAAGAAGACTATTTAATATTATTTATTTTAATAAAGAAGCACCGGATACAGCTCTCCTATCACTGGACGCCGAAAAGGCCTTTGATAGAGTTGAATGGCCCTTTCTTTTTGAAGTCCTACAAAGGTTTGGACTTGGAAATAATTTCATAAAATGGGTTCAAATAATATACAATAATGCTACAGCAGAAATCCTAACAAATAACAATATTTCAAAACCAATAAAAATCAATAGAGGATGTCGACAAGGCTGTCCACTTTCACCTTTACTGTTTACTATGGCAATTGAACCTTTAGCGAAAGCGATACGTTTACATTCACAAATATATGGAATTAAAGTTGGACCAACAGAACATAAAATCTCCCTGTACGCCGATGACATAATTTTGTTTATGTCGAATCTAAAAAAATCAATTCCAACCTTGTTGAATTTAATTAAGAATTTTGGGGAAATATCAGGATATAAAATAAATAAAACTAAATCTTCAATATTAATGCTAAATGAGACCCAGAGAAATTACCCAGCCCCTGAGGTAAATCAATTCAATGTTGTAAATCAGTTTAAATATTTAGGAATCCAAATTGTGCCTAAGCTAGAATCAGTCGCCAGTGTCAACTATGAAGCCTTAATGTCAGATATCAATGAGTTAACTCAGAGATGGATGTCACTACCAATGTCGATGATCGGGAGAATCAATATACTTAAAAGTAATATTTTACCTAAAATACTTTATTTATTTCAATACATTCCCTTATCACCACCTTTAGATCTATTCTCAAGAATAAAAAATAAGTTAGTGGAATTTATATGGAACAACAGGAGGGCTAGATTACGTTTGTCTTTATTATATTTACCATTTGATCGTGGAGGTCTGAAATGTCCAAATTTTATGTTGTATTATTGGTCGGCACAACTGAGGTCTATGACATATTATTTTTCATCAAATGATCTCCCTCACTGGACTGAAATGGAATCATACAATTTACCTTTACCTCTTCCCATATTCATATACTCAGATTCGGCAAAAAAATTACAAAAACAAGTTAAAAATCCATTTGTAAAGCATATGATCAAAATATGGTGTGAAGCTAAAAACTATTTAAAAGAACCACAGTTATTGTCACAATTTAGTCCAATATGGGGTAATCAATATTTTAAACCAGGGAGAGCGGACGCTGTATTTAAAGTATGGAATTTAAAAGGGATACAAAAGATTCAGGATTTATATTTGCCATGTGCAGATAACATAATGTCTTTTGAAGAGCTGAGGATCAAATTTAATCTCAATAGAACACATTTTTTTAAATATCTTCAACTTAGAAACTTTATTCGATCAAATCAAAATAAAGCTCTCACTCGACCTATTTATTCATCCTTGGAAAAAATGTTGATGAAAGATAGTAAAAGAAAGGGTATTATTTCAGAGTTTTATAACTCATTGACACTATCTTCAAGTGAAAATTCACTGAAAAGATTAAACTACTGGAAAGAAGATCTGCAAACTGAAATTTCAGAGGAACAATGGGAATTGGCTTGTACAGAAGCTCAAACCAAATCAATAAATGCACGCCTTAAATTGATACATTTCAAATGGTTAATGCGGATGTATGTTACACCGGAGGAGTTAAATAGATATAACAAAAATATACCAGATACATGCACAAAATGCATGGAAAGTAAAGGAACCCTATTTCATTGTTTATGGGAATGTAGATTAATAAGAATGTTTTGGGAAGAGGTGAGGGTAACAATTGAAAAAATAATCTCAAAACAAATCATATTGAATCCTAAACTGTTTTTGTTGGGTCTGTACCCAGAAAAGCATAATTTTAATAAAAGTGAAAGAACATTCATAGACCTCAGTTTGCTTAATGCCAAAAAATGTATTGCACTATTATGGAAAAAGACTCATAGACCAGATGTGACTCAGTGGTTAAGACAGATGTTAACAAACCTTCCATTAGAAAGAATAACATATATACTGAAATCAAAGGAAATTGTGTTTGAGAATATATGGAGACCTTTTATTGATTATGTAAAAAATTTAAACATAACTCTTGAAGAAGAAGGTGAATGATGTGTGTGGACCTTGTAAATTCCAAACTGGTGAACATAATATGTATACTTATGTATTGGATTGTTTAGACTAAACAGAGGAGCATTGTTGAAGACTTGATTTTGTTGGTGGTTGTTGGTGTTTTTAGTGCATTTTTTTTTTTGTAGTACTTTAGTGTTAGTGTTTGATTGTTTGTATCATGTTTGTTAAAAAAAAAAAAAGGTTCAATAAAGATATTGTGGAAAAAAAAAATAATTACCATTTAAAAAAAATTCTTAATTATTACCTCTGCCAAGGAGGTTATGTTTTTACCGGGGTTTGTTTGTCTGTCTGTCTGTTACCAACATAACTCAAAAAGTTATGAACAGATTTTGATGAAATTTTCAGGACAACTCCGAAATGGGACAAGGAAGAAATGATTAGATTTTGGGAGTGATCCGGATCACCGTCTGGATCCAGGAATTTTTTAAAGTATTCTTTATTATTGCGAAATAGGGCCATTTTGACCATATGTGTATGTAACTCCACAATAAATGGTCAGGACGCTTGCCAAAAAAATACAGGATGAGATCCCAATAGGTTCTAGGAAATATCAAAGACTGATCCGGATCCTGCAAAAACTCCGGATACTGTGATCCAGAACAGGAAATAATAGGGGATCTTTGGAATTTACATCACTGTAAGCTAACAAATTAAGATATAAACATACAACAAACACCAAAATATAGCCAAGACACTGAGGCATCAGTAGTGTGCCAGTGGATTTGTTGTATCTTCAAAAGCTATGGAGCTATATCCACAAGAAAACCGCCATTACTGAAAAAGTGATTTTTGTCAATAACTACTGAACTAATAAAAATATCAATGTGAATCCAATTGCTAAAGGTATGTTTTCATGGTCAAGGAATCTGAAAATATAGATAAAATACATGTAGGACTATTATATTTGGGGAAAATCCCAATATTAGGGGGAACTGAGGTACTTGGCGGAGGTCTGCGCTCTCCAAGTGCTCTTCTAGTTACCTCCGTCAAGGAGGTAATGTTTTTACCAGGGTTTGTCTGTCTGTTTGTCTGTTTGTCTGTCTGTCTGTCTGTTACCAACATAAGTCAAAAAGTTATGAACGGAGTTTGATGAAATTTTCAGGAAAGGTGTGTAATGGCACGGGGAACAGATGATTAGATTTTGGTGATGATCTGAGAGCGCAAACCTCCACCAAGGGTTTTGTTTGTATTTGTGCAGCAGGATTACACAAAAACTACTGGATGGATTTGGATGAAATTTTCACCAGAGGTGGTTCTTGGGCTAGAGAGGAACCCATTATATTCTGGTGATGATCTGAGAATGCATACCTCAGCCAAGGCTCTTATCTTCTCACGGCGTGTTAGCAACAATACTCCAAAACTGATGGACAGACTTTGATGCCATTTTCACCACAAGTGGCTATAGGCCTACACACAAACCCATTACATTTTGGAGGTGATCCATGACAAATGGAAGAAGCCTTGGCGGAGGTATGCGCTCTATGAGTGCTTTTCTAGTTACTAATATTTTTTAAAATTTGTTCTATTTATATCTGCTTTTATTTTAAATTCTTAGTATTTTAATCATTTTATGTTTATATGGTATTTTATTGCTTTTAGCTTGTTTTATGGTTAATTACTAACTACTACTACTAACTAACCTGCACTTATATAGCGCTTTTCTAGTCACAAAGACCACTTGCATGCTTTTGGTATCTGTTCAGCGCTTTGGTCAACTGGGGTGGTTTTAAATGTGCTAAATAAACTTTGGACCATTTAGGGATACTGATTAATAGATGAGAACTATGATGATAATATATTTTTGATATTACTCAAAAATGTACTTTTTTTTTTTAAGGCTACGTGCTAGCAGTTGTAATCATTAAGGGCCCCTTTAGAGAGCATGGAGATCACTTTGCGACCAGATCTTGTAAAGCTTTGAAAAAGCCACTTCTGTGTAAATGTTTGGGAGATTGTTGTGCAATCAGTTTCAGTTTTTGGCAGCTTTCTTGGTAATCTATAGAGGCCTTCACTAAGAGACCAGGAGAGTTCATTGAGACACTAGGAGAGATTTCTGAGGGATCATTGAGAGTTTCCTGGGTGACAGAGGAGGTTGCTGAGAGGTTTCTAGTGCTCTTTACCTCCCTTTACACAGAGGTATAGGAAGGTAAAAAATGGCCATAAAAGTGATTTAAAAAATGACTGAAATGAAAGACTGAAAAGTCTTTGGTAACATGTTAGTCGAAATGTATTGAGAGCGACTCATCTAGTCATTTTGGTGTGGAAATGTACTTGCAGAAATACCCCAAAACAATGGAGTTCGTCTGTATGTTCCATATTTGTACCTGCACAAAGAGGCGGTTTCCCAGACCAGCCACCATCAGACTTGCAGGTCCTGTGCTCTGATCCTCCAGCCAAGTAGAAGCCGGCCTGACATGTATAGATCAGCGTGTAGCCAAGGGATGGCAGTTCAATGGCTCTCACATCAGAATGGGCTGGCAGCTCTGGCTGGCTGCAGTGGTGGGCTGGAGAGAGGAAGAAAGAGAGGGTAAGGATTAAAGGGACCAAATTTATTAAAAAAGAAAAAAGAAAAAGAAGGAAACAGAATTTTAAAGAAACAGGCTAAAATAAGAATCATAAAATAAGCCAGGAAAGAAATCAGAGAAGGCAACAAATACCCTGTGGTATACAAGAAAAAGTAACATGAAGGTATGGCAGCTACCTAGTAAAGCACTTTTACTCAAGGTTATGAGACTTTTAAATTTTTTTTTGTTTTTGTCTTTCAGCTGCTCCCTTTCAGGGTCTCCACAGCACATCATCACCTGATGTCCCAGTGATCCGCATGTTGATTTGTCAAGGGTTTTTACACCGGACGTCCTTCCTGACGCAACCCTGCCCATTTACACGGGCTTGTGCGCCCCCTTTGGCTGAATAACCAACCAGACTTTTAAAGTACATATATGTATTTGTTTTTTTTGTTTTTTTTGTTTTTTTTTTCTGGGCTTACCAATGCATTCAGGTTGAAATCCACTCCAAGTGAGGTTGGGCAGACATGTACGGGAAATTGAGCCCTGGAGTAAGTAGCCCTTTCTGCAGCTGAAGAACACAGTACTGCTGATCTAGAAGAGGAAACAAGTGATGATAGGGTTAGATATTAATACTGTGTAACTACTGTGGAGCAACACATCTTCCACCCCCCCCCACCACCATCAAGAACTTAGACGTACAAATGGAACAACAGCAATTTCAGTTGTGAAATGCCGTGAAAAGGTGCATCATGGAATTCTTAAACATGCACTTTTCACAATCATGTCTGACTTGTCATCATAGGAAACACACTTCTGCCGCTGACTGTTGATTGATTATCGTCTGTATCACGTTGTGCACCTTAGCCATGACAGTGACTCTGAAATGAAGCAGTGTGAAACCAAGCCATCACTGTTTTCATCATTTATTTATATCAAAATCCGCCTCAGCCCAATTGGGGCACGACATTCATTTCTGTACACAAACAACAAACAACCTCAGATGAATAACATTATTAACAATAATCTCTACCCTACTAGGCTGATTTGTGGCTGGATTCCAGTCAGCAGAGAGAAGATAATGTGTAGCATTAAAGGGGAGGTGCGGGGGCGGGGGGGGCATAACACATGTAGTGCACAGGTAAGAAACTTTTTTTTGTTTGGTAGATTCATTCATTTTAACAGTATGACAAACATTTTCACACCTGGTATCCTTGGCTGTTGTTTTGATTCCCAAAGAGAGGAGTGCCAGGATCTCCACAGGTAGTGTGGCTGGGATCTAAAACACACACACACACACACACAAATTCCACTTAGCGACGGCTTAAAGGGACTCCTGTGGCAGCAGAACTAGGAGTCTTATAGCAGCTGTCTGGTAGGACCCCCACACGGCCCTGAGCAAAACCTCACACGGAAGTTCATGACGCTGTCCGATTTCTCCAAGATGCTTAAAACGTCGTAAATGTTATTAGAGTAGGTAATTCTTTTTTGTTTTAAAGGCAAAGGGTTTCCAATTTTAGGAATGTTTCCATTTACGACATTTTGTACTTTTTAAATGGTGGGTAGTACAGAAGCCTAGAGCAGCTATGGATGCCATAATCTTTCTTTCCTTCCCATTCTGTTTTTTCATGATCGAGAGCTTGGGCATTCTTGGCTTCTGCAGGATATTAAAAAAAAATGTTTTTTGTCTTTTTAAAAGTTTGCTTCCCTTTACAATAAAATGCTTAAGATTCTAACAAACTTCCCTATAGCCACATATTTCACAGTCACTTAATAGGGAGTTACATTTTTTTCTACTGTGCGCCACAATTACGCAGCACAAACACGCACAACTCATACAGCGTCTTCCCCTTGTGTTTCAAACCTGCGTCCCTCCTCGCGGCATAATTACAAGCTCTCAGGCCTAAACAGCCAACTGTTTTCCAAACAGCTGCTTCATTAAAAGTTAAAAGTTTTACTACAACAACCACAGCATTATTTTATCGGTTATTGTGTACAACTCCCTTTGCTTCCCACAACATGTGACAATCAGCTTCAACACTCTTATAATGCTAGTAACTACAAATGTTGCCATTAACCATACATATAAACTCAGGTCAGGCTGCAGTTTATATGCTATAATAACGAAGTAGGATAAATGATGAAAAATAATGTAATAAAATAAACTATCGCAATGTAGCATGTTAAATATCACATTAAATTTTATTTGAAATTTCTACACAAATGTGATGTTTTTCTAAGATTGGTTGAACAAAATGGAGTTTCTGCTGTTTGGACATAAACACTGTGACTACTTGCTTTCAATGACATTTAGCCTCTTGTTTATGGGAGCTTGAGGAATCTCCAAGGATATTAATACCTAAAAGGGAATTGATTTTTTTTCCTTTATTGCTCATACAGTTTTTAAGGTTGAAAACAGTTTTGTCATAAAAGTTCTCAACAGTTGCTAGTGTTCACTACTTGGAGAACCAAAAAGAACTTTAGCGACACGTGTTATAACTGTTTGCAAATGCCTACAACTATTTGTGGCAAAAATACATTTGCAAAAGTTTTTTGGACAAACACCATACTGGCAGTATCTCCTGGTGGAACATGTTCAAAATGTTTTGAGCCAAGAAAAACAGTTTGGGACCTTAAAAAAATGCTCGTCTGGCCACCTTTTACGAACCCTGACGAAAACCCAAAAACTGCTACGTTTGTGAACGTTCCTCCACATTCAGCGCTCTGTGAGATATGGTGATAAAGTTCTTTTTGCGTCGCCAAGTAGTGAACACGAGCAACTGTTTAAGAACCTTTACGAACCTGGGCAGGGTTTGCAGACCCTTTTTATAGGGTTGGGCCCAAGATTCACCTGACATTCACCTGGAATTTTACCTGGCGTCAGCAAAAGGTTTCAAACGTTCCCAAACAGTGGCAAAAGAATGGCAAATAGTTGCTAATCGTCGCAAACACTGTCACTAACAATTGCTAATAGTCACTAATGTTTGCAAACACTTTTGCAGACATTTGTGCAAATGTTGCTAATTGTCGCTAAATGTCGCTAACGAAAGAGGTGAACCCTGATTTTTGGAACTCTGAAAATCGCAACATTCCTGAGCATTTGCCACTCTGTGACATACTAGCTAAATAACTAGCAGCAGCATCCAGTTTTGAGTGCGTTCAAGGTACTAACCTACAGAACTTGTTTTGCTAAAATACAAAAGCAACACTGAAAGCTTACCTATGCAAGAGGGATGTGTGCCACTCCAGGTGCCATCATATTGGCAGTATCTCCTGGTGGAGCCAACCAGGATGAGAGGAGGGTCGCAGGAGAAGGACACAGCGGAGAGATAAGTGAAACCGCTGTCCTCTCTTCTCCCCTGGGCTGGCATTCCTGGGTCCCCACAAAACACAGCTGCAGTATCAAGATGGAAGAGAGCAAACGGATAATGTGACATGCCCCGCCAGACATCTTTCTATCCAATATCTTGCAGCATCACGCACAAGGCATTTATATTATAGATACACGTGTAAGCTAAAGTCAAGGAAAATCTTATTTTATGTAACTGAATAGGGCATTTCCGCATGGTGCCACTTACGGAAGCACTGTGGTTTCTCTCCACTCCAGTTGCCATTGCCCTGGCAAGTTAACACAGTGGGCAAGGACAGCTGGTAACCTTGGTTGCAGGAGTAGCTGATACTGGAGCCCCAGGTGAAGTCTGTTCCAACTACCTGTCCATTAGGGATGGCGGGTGGTGGACCACATACAATTGCTGCACGGAAAGGATAAAGAGATTTCTCCCTGCCCTATGATGTAAAATGATCTAATAATAAGCACACATAGATTGTACCACAGGGTGGGAAAGGGAATGATGATTTAGCCCGATTGCTCCTACAGGTTCATCCTACCCGACGTACCTTTACAGAGCGGTTTGGTGCCATTCCAGGTGCGATCTTTGGTGCAGATGAGAGAGGTGGCCCGGTCAGCGTCCATGGTGAACCCAGGAGAGCACTGAAAACTGACGGTGCGGTTGTAGGTAAAGTCGCTCCCAAATCTCACCCCATTGGCCGGCACCCCAGGGTCACCGCAATTGATCACTACAGGCGCACAACAACAAGAGTCACTGCTAAACCATAAAAACTGAAGACAAAGTAGAGAGAATGCAAATTATTGTGTTGTAGATCTAGTGTTTGTTTAATTAGTCTTATATTTGAATAAACACAGCAGTCTTAGAAATGGAAGACAATTAAGTAAACAACCTGTTTAGAATCATACAACTGATGCAGCTAGAAGACTAATGAACTGTTATGCACTCGGCTGAGTTCATCTCATGCATTTAACAATCTAAACACTTAATCTGAATTCATGAGCAATTAGTGCTTCATTGGTTTTATATGTCAGAACTTTCTTTGGACGTGACTGTTTCCTGTTTACAGATCATTTTCTATCTTAGGATGCAGAAGCAGTGAATCCAATGTTGACTGCCCCTCTAAAGTCACTCCAGTTTCAAAACTAACCACATTTGTCCTTGATTGTACTCTTACATCCTGCAGGATAAACAGCGTGATTGAATAACAACAGAGATAATTCCACCGTGAGATTACAGCTCTGCTGCTAAGGAAAATCGAGGGCAAATGGCAACTTGTGTTTTGTTGCCCTGGGACAATGATGTATTGCTAAATGTGACTATCCAAAAAGATCCACAGTGGGGAAACCAGAGCTTTTTGGAGCTAGAATGCATCCACTTGACTGAACAAGCACTTATATTTCCCAGCAGCCTAGTAGGATTATGCTACCTGAAAGCTTAACATTTGACAACAGCTGTCGAAAATGTAACAATTCCTTCCTGGCAGAAAAACGCTATGATCTTTTACAATTTTACTTGAAGAGTCACTAAAGCCAGCCAAGTACTAACATAATAATGCAAAAGTAAAGAGATTGCTACTAGAACTTTTTCAGGAACCACCTTCGTCAAGCTTAACTCATTCCAAATTAATAGAAACCATTCATTCAGAAGTAATTGTGGTACTTTTTGCCTCTCCATCACTGAAGGCATTCTGCCTAAGTGCTTCAACATGTTGCCTTTCACCCCAGTGGATTACAGACTTCTGAAACCTATAACAGTGCCGTTTAGGGTTTTATCCTCTCCATTCAGACGAAGCTGGTTCCCTCAATGACCTCTATTTGCTAGGGTCCCCTGGATTACTGTAGCCGCCATGTGTCTTTTGTGAGGCAGGATGATGAAGGACTTGTCAGTGAGGCCTGTGCCCTTACAAAGAACCATGAATCAAACTCATTTTGGGGAAGAAACATGGGCAAATCACTGCTAAAACAGCTGCTGTTGCATGCAATTAACATGGACTCCACTCTCTCCTAGAATATTCAATTCACCTCTTCTGTTTGGACACACTGATTTTTTTTTTTTTTAACTTTTTACAGTAAGAGCTGTTAGTTACCTGAACATTCTGGCATGTTGCCAGTCCAGGTCCCGTTCACAGTACAGTGTCGGGTAAGCAGTCCAGTAGAATAGTACCCCTCCCTGCAAGCATAAGTGATTGATCTGGAAAAGGTCAGGCCATCATGAATAAGGATATGGGCATTCCGTGGCGTTCCAGGGTTTCCACAGGAAATCACTGCAAATCATAACAGGGAAACAGAAGGGAGTAGAAAGGATTAGGGAGTACTCATTTACTGTTTAATAAATTACAGAGCAGAGGTTAAAGTGGTTTATGTGCCTTTAGTGTGAATAAGAAAATGATGGGCTTGCTGCCATGGAGCTGCTACATACTTCTGCCAAGATTTATTTTCTGGAAAGATGAGAGACTGAAATTTGAATTATACATGAGAAATTCCCCTTACCCTCACAATCCCTCCATTCCACTCATTTATATTTCTATTTAACCCATCCAAGCATTGACGGAATAGTCAAAAGTGCAGGATTTCCCAGCAATGTTCTTATAGTAAAGGCATGAAAAACTTATGGCCTGATTTGAATGGTTTGCAGGTACTAAAACATATGAAATACACAGCATGTGGAAAAAATTGAAGTCCAACCAAAGAGATTCGTTTGTGAGGTGTGGATTTTGTACTTTTGCCCCAATGAATATGCAAATATGAAGGCATTTGTCCCTGAATGTGAAAATTACTGTGCGAGGCTGATGCAAATGGATCATGAAGCATATGAAATAAGAATTACTAAACCTGACAGAAACTGTCTTTTGTCGTTTCTTCTGTTTTTAATGCATTTAAACAATATGTGCAATCTACTTGCACATAAATGCAAGCTGTTCTTCAAAGGAAAGGGATTCACAGGAGAAATGAAAGAATTCTTTAAGAAGGCTTGTTTACCACTTGTGTTAAATTTATTTAACTTATATGAGATGATAAACTACTAAAGAAAAAAACCCAAATCAAAGCATTTTTAAAAAAAAAAAAATTCATCCATTCATTGATACATTGATAGTCTTGTTTGCCATGGTGATGGACAGGCTGACAGATGAGGTTAGGCAGGAGTCTCTGTGGACCATGATGTCTGCAGGTAACATTGTGAGCTGTAGTGAGAGTAGGGAACAGGTGGAAGAGAACCTGGAGACGTGGAGGTATGCTCTGGAGAGAAGAGGAATTAAATTCAGAAGAAGCAAGACAGAATACATGAGTGCGAATGAGAGGGAAGCAGGTGTAACGGTGAAGATGGAAGGAGTAGAGGTAGTGAAAGTAGATGAGTTTAAATACCCGGGGCTAACCATCCAAAGCAATGGAAAATGCACAAGAGAGGTGAAGAAGAGTGCAGGCAGGGTGGAGTGGGTAGAGATGAGTGTCAGGGGTGATTTGTGACAAAAAGGTTGCAGCAAGAGTAAAAGGGAAGATTTACAAGACAGTAGTGAGACCTGCTATGATGTATGGTTTGGAGATGGTAGTGCTGACAAAAAGACAGGAGATGGAGATGGAGGTAGCAGAGTTGAAAATGCTAAGATTTTCATTGGGAATGACTAGGAGGGACAAGATCAGAAATGAGTATATCAGAGGAACAGCTCAGGTTAAGTGGTTTGGAGACAAAGTAAGAGAGACAAGGCTGAGATGGTTTGGACATGTGCAGAGGAGGGATAGTGGATATATTAGACAAAGGATGTTGAAGATGGAGCTGCCAGGCATGAGGAAAAAAGGAAGACCACAGAGAAGATTCATCGATGTAGTGAAGGAGGACATGGAGAGAGTTGGTGTTACAGAGGAAGATGCAAGGGATAGGGTGAAATCGAGAGAGATGATCAACTGTGGCAACCCCTTAAGGGAGCAGCCGAAAGAAGAAGATTGATACAAATAAATAGCAATGATTGAGAAAAAGCAAATATTCATGCTTTTTTTGCTTTTGCCACATCCCTTGAGAGTGTATTCCAAGTACAGCATAGACATTGACTAACCAATGCTTCTGCTTTAGGATGGAGGAAAGATGAGTATCCCAAGACACATGGGAAGATGGTCAGAACTAAGCAATCCTTACATGGATCCAGGTTCTCGTGAGGGCACCTGTGCAGACCAGGTTAGAGGTTGGAAAGGGGCCCTCCAGTCCACACCTGCTTCTGACAAATGCCAAGATGCCAAAAAACATTGAAAAAGATTCCAGGAGCCAACTCATTTTGGTGCAAAGGCAAGGATGAAGGGGCATCAGACCATGTAGGCAGCTCTTGGTAGGAAGACTTATCTGCTCAATCAGGACAGAGTTCGTTCTCAGGACATGGATAGAATCCCAACCCAAGCAGTAGATCCTGTGTGTAGTATTTCCTCTGCATTGGATATATACTGTATATATATATATGAAGAAATTTCCTTATTTTTGAAAGAAAAGCACTGTTTTTTTCAATGAGGATAACGTTAAACTAATCAGAAATACACTCTAATATCTAATATACATTGCTAATGTGGTAAATGACTATTCAAGCTGCAAATGTCTGGTTTTTGGTGCAATATCTACATAGGTGTATAGAGGCCCATTTCCAGCAACTATCACTCCAGTGTTCTAATGGTACAATGTGTTTGCTCATTGCGTCAGAAGGCTAATGGATGATTAGAAAACCCTTGTGCAATCATGTTAGCACAGCTGAAAACAGTTTAGCTGGTTAGAGAAGCTATAAAACTGACCTTCCTTTGAGCAGGTTGAGTATCTGGAAAAAATTATTATTTCAAATACAAATCATTATTTTGTCAATGTCTTGACTATATTTTCTATTCATTTTACAACTCATGGTGGTAAATAAGTGTGACTTTTCATGGAAAACACAAAATAATTGTCTGGGTGACCCCAAACTTTTGAACGGTAGTGTATATATATATATATATATATATATATATATATATATATATATATATATATATCTTCCTCCGCTTAATCCCTTTTGGGTCATATATATATGCACATGGGGGAGGGGAGAGGCAGTGAAAAATTAACTCGTCAAGGATTAAGCGGAAGAAGATGGATGGATTGATGGATGGATGGTTTACTATTCAACTGCAGGGATCCAAGCATTGCAACACCGATGGAAGAAGTGTGTATTTTATATACAGTATATACAGTATATGTGTGTGTGGTACATCAACATTCTCCAGGATCTCTATTCCAACACCACATGCAGGGTACATGCCGAGGGCAACATATCGGACCGTTTTGTCACCACCTCTGGAGTTTGGCAGTGATGTGTCGCCATGCCAAACCTCTTTAATGTTGTGGTTAACTACTGGGTCAAGAACACGACAGAACGCTGCTCCAGTCTCGAAGTTGACTACCACTCCCACTTCACAGACCTGTGCTATGCGGACGACGTGGTGCTTTTTGCCACACATATAGACATAATCACTGAGGCACTGGAGCTGCTTGCAGAGTAAGCATCACCCCTGGGCCTCACCATCAGTTGACCAAAGAAAGATCCAGTCGCCGTCAGACTTCTTGCCACCACCACCACCACAAGTCATCACCATCAACAACGAGCCGGTTGAGATTGTCAATGACCTTGTCTACCTTGGATCTAAGATCATCAGTTCCTGCTCGTCAGACCCAGAGATTACTCGCCACCTGCAGCTATCTCGCAGTGCTTTCAGCTGCCTCCAGAAAGTCTGGTGAAGTGGGAAGATCTGCACAACCACAAAATTGCAAATCTTTAACACCTGTATGATCCCCATCCTCCTTTACAAGTCCAATACCTGGACCCTCTCCACCACAACCACCCACCATTTGGATGCATTCCATCGGACCTGCCTCTGTAACATCCTTGGCATCTGATGGTTCCATCACACCACAAATGATGAGGTCTACAGGAGGGCTGGCTGTCCTATCCCCATCTCCACTCTCATCAGAAGAGGGAGGCCGCGTCTCATCGGCCACATGACCAGGTTGGAAGATGGGACACCGGCCAGTCCTCTTTGCCGCAATGGTCACTTAAGTGGCCATGTGAGGATTAAGTAAGAATGTATATATATATATTTATATATATCAAACACATTTAATGTGTGTGCATGCTTGTATGCGATCGAACATTTGCATTTGTTCTGTTCCTGAGAATATGTCTTCAACCTGTTCCAAAGCTGGGGAAATGTTCCTTTTGACAGAAGAGTACGGAGCGATCACAGTTATCAAATGTTCCAGACTTTAGGGGTCAAACCTTGGTCAGCGCAAAACAATCACTGCAGTGTGAGGGCACCCTTAGAGGGAAATAGTTGTTTATGATAGGTGGAAGGGAGGACTGGTTGGGAAGGAAGCATCTCCTGGACCAGAGGGCCAAAGAATGTGGACATATGGGGAGAAGTTCATCTGCTTTCCTCTGACGAAGCAACATAATACAAATTGAACAATATGTGCAAACAGGGATTCTCTACATAATATTTGTTTCATTCTCCTTCTTGTGTTTAATGTGTATGTCACTTAGGTTTGTTTTCCTTTCTGTCTGGTCTTCATCTGCCGACCCAAACATCATACCCCATGCTCCCCTGTGTCTTACTTCATAAGTAACTCTGCTTTGATGGACACATCCTTTGCTCAGAAAATCCCTCAGTGTCTGTCTGGCCGCCAGTGATAGTTCTGTTCATTACAGTCTCCAGCTTGCCCCGGGCCCTCAGAGCCTCCTGGGCATGATCAGCCTCCCTTAATGACCAGATGTGGCCTGGCCCTTGAAGTCTGTGCCAACTGAGAACAGGTGGACAACCTCAACTAGTGGGCATGCCACACACAGGAAATGACACAGAGCAAGCTGGCAGTGGTGTGAGGGGGAAGGCCTTGTGTGGGTGCGAGGAGGGGGTGTTGGGAGGACAAATGAAAGCCTCACAGATAATATGATGCTTCTGGAAATACCACACAGTACACATGGATTATGGAAAAAAAGGACCTTGTCTGTATGTGGAGCAAAGAAAGGGCAGGGGAAAATACTACAAGACTGCAAGATAGCTGTAGATAGGACTTTGTAAAATGGTAAATCAGACATGTTGTTAGTTCTACAACACAGCAACAATGAAAAATTGAGAAAAGACAAAATAAATTGAAATAATTCCTATCAATACATTAATTATTAAGCATTAACAACATCTGCATGAATAACTGTACTACACAAAAATGCAATTATATAACAGTTTTGACCGAGCAATTTGATTGGACAACAGGGATTCCAAGAGTTACTAAAATCTATGATAAATGCACTCCATTTTCACCGGATATGTATCATTCCACTTCAAAGATCTTCATGTAACCGTTAATTACGAACACTAATTTACTGTCAACTAACTCTCAGTGACAACTGCAATACTGTGTTAAATACCTTAATTTCCACAGTGAGATGCTGTTTAAAAAGATTTCTTAACTGACCTGGAAGTCCCACCCTTTTGAAAAAAAGCCTTACATCCTGCCCTTGTATAAACATGGTGAAGCTATTTCACGTCTATTTAAAAAAAAATGGGCAGTGCTAGAATTGTGTTTATTGTCTCGATTAACAAACCACAATACCTTTGTGGTGATAGACTCTTTGTTTCATCTGAAAATGCGAAGAAAGGCGAGTGAAGTGTACTAAATCCCTAGCATGCTAACTATTAGCTACTGGTTAGCTACTGGTGTTCTGACAACCAGTGTTTTCATCTCGGGACTTCTGCTGTACTGACTCAACAGGTATATGTTTTAAAACACTTATTACTTTTGCACTTAACAATATTTAATTTGTTTACATGTGCATGTCATGATAATAGACGTCTTCATGCCAACTGAGATGTTTAGCAACAGTTAACCAGTGTTGGGAGTAACGCGTTACAGTAATGCCACTACTTTTGCAGTCACGTGCTGTGTAACAAATTAGTTTAAAAATTCAGTAATGAGTTAGTTACTGAAATTTGATCAGATACGTTATTCATTACTCATTTCAGCAACAAAGCTCCGACAAAGCTAGTGCTATGCTATGCTAACAATTAGCACCGTGTTAGTGGATCTCTGCTATCTGAGCAGCCACGGCTGAATGTGAAGTGGAAATACTCTTGTCTCAACACCCACGACTGGATTTCAACCACAGGTATGCATCTAGACAGTTTGTGACCAAGCAAGAATTAAACCCGATTGCCAGACACACCCTCCTCATGGATCGTCACCTTATCGTGGTGGGGGGGTTTGCGTGCCCCAGTGATCCCAGGAGCTATGTTGTCCGGGGGCAATTTGCCTCTGATAGGGTCTCCCAAGACAAACTGGTCCTGGGTGAAGGGCCAGACTAAGAACGATCCAACAGACTCTCATGATAAATTGTATATCAAGGATTCAGTGTACAACGCCCGGTATGGGGTTACCGGGGTCCCACCCTGGAGCCAGGCCTGGGGGAGGGGCTCGAAGGCTAGCGTCTGGTGGCCGGGTTTCCACCCATGGGACCCGGCCGGGCTCAGCCCGAAGGAGTTACATGGGTCCGCCCTCCAGTGGGTCCACCACCTGCAGGAGGGATCATGGGGGTCCGGTGCTATGTGGATTAGGTGGCGGTCAAAGGCGGAGACCTTGGCGGACTGATCCCAAGCTTTCTAAACTGGCTTTTGGTACGTGGAATGTCACCTCTCTGGTGGGGAAGGAGCCTGAGCTGGTGTACGAGGTTGAGCGATACCGGCTAGATATAGTCGGCCTCACCTCAACACACAGCTCCGGTTCCGGAACCAGTCTCCTGGAGAGGGGCTGGAGCTTGGCCTTTTCTGGAGTTGCCCCAGGCGAGAGGCGACGAGCAGGGGTGGGTATTCTTGTATCGCCCCACCTTGCTGCCTCTATATTGAAGTTTTCCCCGGTGGACGAAAGGGTTGCTTCCCTGCGCCTTCGGGTTGGGAAACGGGTCCTGACCATCATTTGTGCCTATGCACCAAATGATGTTTCAGAGTACCCACCCTTTTTGGAGTCTGTGACTGGGGTGCTGGAGGGTACTCCTCCTGGAGACTCCATTGTCCTACTGGGGGACTTCAATGCGCACGTGGGCAACGACAGTGAAACCTGGAGGGGGGTGATCGGGAGGAATGGCCTGCCCGATCTGAACCCGAGTGGTGTTCAGTTATTGGACTTCTGTGCTAACCACAGTCTGTCTATAACGAACACCATGTTCAAGCATAAGGGTGTCCATGTGTGCACCTGGCACCAGGACACCCTAGGTCGCAGGTCGATGATCGATTTTGTTATCGTATCATCAGACCTGCGACCGTATGTCTTGGACACCCGAGTAAAGAGAGGTGCAGAGCTGTCAACTGATCACCACCTGGTGGTGAGTTGGATCCGATGGCAGGGGAGGAAGCCATTCAGACCTGGTAGACCCAAACGTATAGTGAGGGTGTGCTGGGAGCGTCTGGCTGAGGCCCCTGTCCGGGAGGTCTTCAACTCCCACCTCCGGAAGAACTTCATCCACATTCCGAGGGAGTCTGGAGACATGGAGTCTGAATGGGCCATGTTCTCCACCTCTATTGTTGAAGCGGCGGCCCAGAGCTGCGGCCGCAAGGTGGTCGGTGCATCTCGTGGTGGCAACCCCCGAACCAAGTGGTGGACACCAGTGGTGAGGGGGGCCATTAAGCTGAAGAAGGAGTCCTATCAAGCTTGGTTGGCTTGTGGGACTCCCGAAGCAGCTGAGGTGTACCGGCAGGCCAAGCGGAGTGCAGCTCGGGTGGTTGCTGAAGCAAAAACCCGGGTATGGGAGGAGTTCGGTGAGGCCATGGAACAAGACTTTCGGTCGGCTTCAAAGAGATTCTGGCAAACTGTTCGGCGGCTCAGGAGGGGAAAGCAGCTCCCCGTCCACACTGTGTATGGTGCGGATGGGACACTGTTGACTTCAACTGGGGATATCGTCGGGCGGTGGAAGGAATACTTCGAGGATCTCCTCAATCCCACTGATACGCCTTCCACAGAGGAAGCAGGGTTTGGGGACGAGGGGGATGACTCGCCTATCACAGGGGCTGAGGTCGCCAAGGTGGTTAAAAATCTCCTTGGTGGCCGGGCCCCGGGGGTGGACGAGATTCGCCCTGAGTACCTCAAGGCCCTGGATGTTGTTGGGTTGTCATGGTTGACACGCCTCTGCAACATTGCGTGGAGGTCGGGGGCAGTGCCTTTGGCATGGCAAACCGGGGTGGTGGTTCCTCTCTTCAAAAAAGGGGACCGGAGGGTGTGCTCCAACTTTAGAGGGATCACACTCCTCAGCCTCCCTGGGAAGGTCTATGCCAAGGTACTGGAGAGGAGAGTCCGGCCGTTGGTCGAACCTCGGACTCAGGAGGAGCAATGTGGTTTTCGTCCTGGCCGTGGCACATCGGACCAGCTCTTTACCCTCTCGAGAATTCTTGAGGGTTCGTGGGAGTTTGCCCAACCAGTTTACATGTGTTTTGTGGACTTGGAGAAGGCATTTGACCGCGTCCCTCGTGGATTTTTGTGGGGGGTGCTTCGGGAGTATGGGGTATCGGGCTTGTTGTTACGAGCTATTCGGTCTCTGTACGACCGTTGTGAGAGTTTGGTTCGTATTGCCAACACTTGGTCGGAGTCATTCCCAGTGAGAGTTGGACTCCGCCAGGGCTGCCCTTTGTCACCGATCCTGTTCATAATTTTTATGGACAGGATTTCTAGGCGCAGCCAGGGAATGGAGGGTGTCATGCTTGGTGACCACAGGATCTCATCTCTGTTGTTTGCAGATGATGTTGTCCTGTTGGCTTCATCCAGCAATGACCTACAGCTCTTGCTGGGACGGTTTGCCGCTGAGTGTGAAGCGGCTGGGATGAGAATCAGCACCTCCAAGTCCGAGTCCATGGTCCTCAGTCGGAAAAAGGTGGATTGTCCTCTCCGGGTTGGGGACAGGCTCCTGCCCCAAGTGGAGGAGTTTAAGTATCTTGGGGTCTTGTTCACGAGTGAGGGGAAAATGGAGCGAGAGATCGACAGACGGATTGGAGCAGCAGCTGCAGTGATGCGGACGTTGTACCGGTCTGTTGTGGTGAAGAGGGAGCTTAGTTCTAAGACAAAGCTGTCGATTTACCAGTCAATCTACGTTCCTACTCTCACCTATGGTCACGAGCTTTGGGTAATGACCGAAAGAACGAGATCGCGGATACAAGCGGCTGAAATGAGCTTTCTCCGTAGGATTGCTGGGCTCACCCTCAGAGATAGGGTGAAGAGCTCAGTCATCCGGGAGAGGCTCAGAGTAGAACCGCTGATCCTCCACATTGAAAGGAGTCAGTTGAGGTGGTATGGGCATCTGATTAGGATGCCTCCTGGACGCCTCCCACTTGAGGTGTTTCAGGTACGTCCCACTGGGAGGAGACCCCGGGGCAGACCCAGGACTCGGTGGAGAGACTATGTCTCCCAGCTGGTCTGGGAACGCCTTGGTATCCCCTCTGAAGAGCTGGAGCAGGTGGCTGGGGAGAGGGAAGTCTGGGCTTCTCTGCTTGAACTGCTGCCTCCGCGACCCGGACCTCCGGAAAAGCGGTAGAAGATGGATGGATGGATGGATGCCAGACACACTGTTACAGACTGAAGACGTGATAACAGTCACTTTCCATCAGCCAGCTGGACTGTGATCCACTGAAATTTAAATGCATTTACTTACTATCTGGATAAAGATTATTCAAAAATGGATTTTGATCTCCAAAAGGAATTTGAGGGACTGGATCACGTCTCTGTCACAGTTGACATTTGGACTGTGGATAATGGACATTTTCTTTGGATCACTGCATGTCGGATGAATCCATATCATAAACGCAAGATAAACATGAACGGCTTCATGCAGTGTCGCCAACTCACATTCCAAAATAAGGAAATTATTGGCAATATCATGTTGATTTTCTTCAGATTTTTCCTACAGTAAGAGCTCTCAAGGCAAGATAAAGCAGACTGAACATGCTCTAAAAGCGCTGTCTGAAACAGTCTGATTTCAGTCTGACATTAAGAAGCCCGTAATGTAATCCATTAATTAAAATATCTTGCTATGTGTGCAAGATGATTTAAGTATGCATTTAAAAGTAGCATGAAATTACTTTTCCAAGTAACTAGTTACTTTAATCATGCAATAATTGGTAAAGTAACTCAATTACTTTTGAAAAGAAGTGACTAGTAACTGTAATTACTGTAGTTACTGTTTTTTAGTAACTTGCCTAACACAGCTGGCTACATTTAGAAGGGACTATTTTTTTTTCTCAGCTGCACAAAATAACTGGTTTAACAAACAAATCATAATATTTTGTTCAATATTGCTGTCATTTAATAAATTGTGCTTGTGGAACTGTTATATAAAAGCAATATTACACTCAAGGTTGTTATGGTATCACGATTATACTAACTCTGGGTGTGATACTCAGCCGTACCACACCCGGAGTTAGTATATTCATCGATACTGTAACTCCCTCTCGTCTAATATTGCTTAAATGATACTCATCAATTAAAAAAAGAATAAAAATCAATTCCAAACACTTTTTCCTCTTGATATCCTAAAACTTACCAACCTTTAGTTTATCTTGCTCCCTGTTTGGATGTAGAAAAAGTAGAACTGCATTTGTTTGTTTTCGCATTGTGTTTAATGTCTCTGTCCAGTCTCAGCATTAATAATAATAATGAATAGTGCTGCACCGAAAGACCTAAATCGACAGGTCAGGCACAAACTTGACATTGAGAAAACTGTTGTTCTTCCCTTAATAAGTCAGATGTGTGCAGCAGAATTAGTGCAATGTTTCATCTGGACAAAAATGTTACTGTTGAGCGCTGAATAGAGAAACAGAGAATATTTTCTGTTATATGGTCCATTCTATCTTGCCCAAGCCCTTTCCCATACAAATGCACAAGAAAAAAATGTACATTTATTGAAACTGAAAAAGCAGCAACTAATCTCCCTTGTAATTTTATGACTACACTGTTTCACTATGTTGCATTTGTAGAGCACTATGCAAACTAATATTAAACCTTATTATGCCTCAATGGAGAGGGATATGTCAGTGTGTGTGTGTGTGTCCACGCCGAGGCATCAACTCTTATGGTGCTTTTATTATCATCATAATTTACCCACTTCCATCTGAGTTATGTATGTTCAGATCGCTCTTTAATGGCTACTATTGAACAGCAGCTAAGTCATTATTGGTCTGTTACCACAATTAATTACAAAGGGTTGTAAAACAAGTGAGGAAAAACAAGAATAGTGCTTTCAGCCTCTTTTCCCTGAGTATGTGAACACTGCTGCTGCTAAAAGTCACCTTAAGACAGCCATGAGCAATGATTACAGCAGTTCATATTCCCACCACTACTGATACAGGACATAGTGATTTTACTCGAGTAAAATGTGCATCTCAAGCAGACTTTACCCGATGATGATCATGATGGTGACATGATTAGGGACCCAGGAGACAGATGCTGACACGAGTAGATTGTTTGACAATTATTTATTAATTAAAGTGACAAGTGTTGCGTGTGTGAATGAGTGAGTGAGTGTGATGCTGTCTGGTCACTGGAGCTGAGCGTTTCCTGCTGCGACCTGGCAACCCTGGAACACACAAGCACAGGGGATTATTACAGTTCATAAGAACGGGAAGCTGAAGCTTGTGCTGCTTACTTGCAGGTGCCACAGAGGGAATCTTGCTGGCTCCGTGTCCCGGTGCAGCATGGTGCACGTGGTGCCCGAGGCTGAGGCGGTGAGGAAGAGCTCCGAGGAGGAGATGGCGTTCCGTTGACAGGGAAGGTGAGTCCGCCGCCAGGGAGGTCCACCTGTGCACAGGGGTGAACACTAGGAAGGGATGAGTGATGCGGTATCTTACGTGATGTGGCTTGGTGTGGCAACTTGGCTCTGACTCTGGCTTGAGGTCGTGTCCTAGACGCATTGCGAGGCAAAAGCGACAGACGACTCCGTGCGGAGCAGTCTGAGATCCTGGCTTTTAAAGCCCGTTGATTACCAACAGCCGGTGTGTGCGCAGCTGACGATGATGACGGCCCAGCGGCCGCCATGACAGTACTCCCCCCTCTAGAGGTGCCTCCAGGCACCTGCCCAGTCCTACCTGGATGCGCCCGATGAAAATCGCGGATCAGCTGCTTGTCGAGGATCAACGCTGAGCGAATCCAGGAGCGATGCTCAGGACCAAACCCCTCCCAGTCCACCAAATACTGAAGACCCCGACCCGGCCGGCGGACATCCAAGATGGCAGTCTCCCCCCAAGCCGGGTGGCCGTCGATCATCCTTGGGGGGGGGGGGCAGGAGCCGCGGGGGGCGGGCACAGAGGATCGGCAATGTAGGGCTTGACCTGGGAGACGTGAAAGGTAGGGCAGATGCGCATAGAAGAGGGGAGAGCAAGGCGCACAGACACAGGGTTGATAATATGAGAAATCACAAAAGGACCGATGAAGCGCTTGGTCAGCTTGCGCTTTTCGGCCGGCACATTGATATTCTTTGTGGACAACCAGACCTTCTGACCCACCTTATAGTCCGAGGCGGGCCTCCTGTGTCGGTTGGCCACCTGGATATTATGTTCCGTAGTCCTAAGGAGGGCTCTGCGGCCGATGGTCCAGATTCACCGACAACGCCTAGCGTGAGCCTGCACCGAAGGGACCGCCACCTCCTTCTCCTCCTCCGGGAACAGTGGTGGATCAAACCCCAGAGACGCCTTGAAAGGGGACATCCCCGTAGCAGAGGACACCGTGGTGTTATGTGCGTACTCAATCCAGGGTAGAAACGTGCTCCAAGAAGAGGAGCAGGAAGAGATGACACAGCGAAGCGCAGCCTCCAGCTCCTGATTAGCCCGCTCGCACTGACCGTTGCTCTGCGGGTGGTACCCAGAAGAGAGACTAGCCGTGGCCCCCAGCACCGTGCAGAATGCCTTCCAGACCTGGGATACAAACTGTGGTCCTCGATCCGATACGATGTCAGCCGGGATACCATGAAGACAGACCACATGCTGCACTAGAAGGTCCGCCGTCTCCCGCGCCGAAGGCAGCCCCCGGAGAGGCACAAAATGAGCTGCCTTGGAGAAACGGTCCACTATCGTCAGGACTGACGTAAAATGACCAGAGGGGGCAGGCCTGTTACAAAGCCCAAGGCCACGTGGGACCAGGGGCGAGAAGGGACTGGTAAAGGGTGAAGAAGACCTGCCGGGGGGGAAGATGATGATTTCCCGGTGGCGCACTGGGCGCAGGCCCGGACATAGTTGTTAACATCCCTCCTCAATCTTGGCCACCAAAAGGCTCTCTGGAGAAGATCGATGGTGCGGCCAACTCCCGGATGGCACGCCAGCTTGGACGCGTGACCCCATTGAATAACCTGGCTCCTGACAGAAGGTGGAACGAACAAACGGCCCGGGGGACCCCCACCCGGGTCGGGTTCCGTCTCCTGCGCTCTCCTGACCTTGTCCCGTATCTCCCATGACAGAGCACCCACCACACAAGACGACGGCAGGATAGTCTCCTCCTGCTCCTCGGTGGACTGTGCGTCAAACTGCCTCGAGAGGGCGTCAGGCTTGCCATTCTTGCTCCCCGGCCGGTAGGTGATGGTAAAATTGAACCGGCTGAAAAAAAGAGACCAGCGAGCCTGGCGAGTGTTCAACCGCTTGGCCGTCCGGAGATACTCAAGGTTCCTATGATCAGTCCAGACGACAAACGGCTGGGCAGCCCCCTCCAGCCAGTGCCTCCACTCCTCCAGGGCGAGTTTCACGGCCAGCAGCTCCCTGTCACCAATACAGTAATTCCTCTCTGGGGGTGTCAGGCGGTGGGAGAAGTAAGCACACGGCCGGATCCTACCATCCACCGGAGAACGCTGGGAGAGAACCGCCCCAACTCCCGAATCCGAGGCATTCACCTCCACAAGGCACTGCAGCGCCGGATCCACCTGGGTCAGGACACGGGCCGAAGCGAACTCCTCCTTTAATCTCCCGAACGCTGTGGCAGCCTCCTCACCCCAACGAAAAGGCACCTTAGGAGATGTAAGAGTGGTCAAGGGGCAGGCGATGTTCCCAAAATTCGGCACGAACCGGCGGTAGAAATTGGCAAAACCCAGGAACCCCTGCAACTGTTTCCTGGACGTGGGCGTGGGCCAATCCACCACCGCCTTGACCTTGGCCGGGTCGGGAAGCACCTGATTGCGGGCAATAATAAAACCAAGAAAGGAGGTCTTGTCAGTGTGGAACTCACATTTCTCAGCTTTGACGAACAGCTGGTTCTCCAGGAGGCGCTGCAGGACCCATCGCACATGCACCTGGTGCTCCTCCAACATGTGCGAGAAGATGAGGATGTCATCAAGGTAGACGAACACGAAGGAGGTTAAGGAAATCCCGGAGGATGTCATTTATCAGACGCTGGAAGATGGCCGGAGCGTTGGTTAACCCAAACGGCATCACCAGGTACTCGAAATGGCCGCTTGGGGTCCGGAATGCCGTCTTCCACTCGTCGCCCTCCCTGATGCGCACCAGGTGGTACGCATTACGCAGGTCCAGCTTCGTAAACCAAGACGCCCCCTGGAGGGAGTCACAGGCCGTGTTCATCAGCGGCAGTGTGTATTTGTCCTTGATGGTGATCTCGTTGAGCCCTCGGAAGTCGATGCAGGGACGCAGCGAACCATCCTTCTTTCCCACGAAGAAGAAACCTGCACCCACCGCCGAAGACGAAGGACGAATAATCCCAGAACTAAGGGACTCCTTAATATAAGTGTCCATAGCCTCGCGCTCCGGGGCAGACAGGCTGTATAGACGACTTGCCGGGAGAGGGGCCCCCGCCCTGAGATTGATCGCACAGTCATACGGACGGTGAGGGGGAAGGGACAGCGCCCGTGACTTGCTGAACACTGCTCCCAGATCGTGGTAGACTTCTGGTACCATGGACAGGTCCGAGGGTGGCGTCGAAGGAGAAGGCACCGATACCGAGGGAGCACACGCCGCAGACTGGAGACAGGCACTCAAACAAAAGGAACTCCACGCGATAATACTTCCAGCTTGCCAATCAAAAGTGGGGTTGTGGAGCCGTAGCCATGGGTACCCCAGGATCACAGGTGAAGAGGAGATGGGTAATACCAAAAAACGAATCTCCTCCCGGTGGTTTCCAGAGACTATCACTGACACAGGGACCGTCTGGTGGGAAACAGAAGTCAGTGTCTTCTTGGATAATGTGACGAGATTGACAGGTGGGCAAAGAGGTTGACAGCTGAGGCCCATCTGGGTTGCCAGGTCTCTGGAGATGAAGTTCTGCTCAGCTCCAGAATCAACTAAGGCATGTGTAGTATGTTCCTCATGTTTGTAAAGTAGTCTAATGGGGACACGGCAACTAGTGAGGGGCTTTTTCTGTTTAATGTCCGTGAATTCCCCTACTGTGACCCACGGACCTCCCCTTTTTAACCGATTTGGACATTCGGCAACCCCGTGAGACTCATTGCCACAATAAAAACATAGGCCCAGATCCCTGCGGCGCTGTCTCTCAGCCGCTGAAACTCCCGATTGTCCGATAACCATATCCTCCTGCTCCGGAAGTTCCTCTGACGAGGGCAGAGCGAGGAGAGGTGACCTAGTGGAGCGAGGGTGGGGTTTACTCGAACGGCTAACAGTCCTCCGTTCGGCCGCTCGCTCCCTCAACCTACTGTCCAAACTAATGGTGAGAGAAATTAATTCCCCTAACCTGTCTGGTTTATCCCGTGCCGCTAATTCATCCTTCAGCTCTGAACTAAGGCTGCGGAGGAAAATACCACAAAGCGCTGGCTCCCCCCACCCGACCTCAGCGGCTAATACCCGGAAATCTACGGCGTAATCGGTGGCAGATCTACTGCCCTGCCGAAGGCTTAGCAGCCGATCAGTTAGCACCGCGACCGGTCTGTATGATCAAACACCTCCAGAAATTCTGCCACGAACTGCTGGTAAGTCAAACAGGGATGGTTGGGTTTAGCCATGATAGTGTAGGCCCAATCTAATGCCCTCCCTCCGAGCAGATTGGAAATGTACCCAATTTTGCTTTGATCGGTGGTGAAGTCTCCCGGGACGCGGAGAAAGACTGATTCACATTGGAGCAAAAACCCTCGTGCTTCCCCGAGTTTTCCGCTGAAGCGGGCGGGGGTAGGCACGGGAGTGAGACGAGGTAATAATGGCTGGTATGTTTGGCTAGCAGGCGAGGCTACAGGGGCTGGTGAAACCCCGGCGGTCGGGGGGAGCGCCTGGTGTCCTTCCAGGCGATCCAGCCGGCCGTTTACCTGAGGTAACAGGTTCAAAATAACTGTCTGTTGGTGAATAATCAAATCTACTTGAGCGCTAAGAGTGTTAATACGGTGCGCCAGCACGCTGTCAGCTGGGTCATCTTGACGGAGTTGTACTGACATGATTAGGGACCCAGGAGACAGATGCTGACACGAGTAGATTGTTTGACAATTATTTATTAATTAAAGTGACAAGTGTTGCGTGTGTGAATGAGTGAGTGAGTGTGATGCTGTCTGGTCACTGGAGCTGAGCGTTTCCTGCTGCGACCTGGCAACCCTGGAACACACAAGCACAGGGGATTATTACAGTTCATAAGAACGGAAAGCTGAAGCTTGTGCTGCTTACTTGCAGGTGCCACAGAGGGAATCTTGCTGGCTCCGTGTCCCGGTGCAGCGTGGTGCACGTGGTGCCCGAGGCTGAGGCGGTGAGGAAGAGCTCCGAGGAGGAGGAGATGGCGTCCCGTTGACAGGGAAGGTGAGTCCGCCGCCAGGGAGGTCCACCTGTGCACAGGGGAGAACACTAGGAAGGGATGAGTGATGCGGTATCTTATGTGATGTGGCTTGGCATGGCGACTTGGCTCTGACTCTGGCTTGAGGTCGTGTCCTAGACGCATTGCAAGGCAAAGGTGACAGACGACTCCGTGCGGAGCAGTCTGAGATCCTGGCTTTTAAAGCCTGTTGATTACCAACAGCCGGTGTGTACGCAGCTGAGGATGATGATGGCCCAGCGGCCGCCATGACAGATGGTAATTAAAAAAAAAAAAGTATCTTTTTGGACTGTGGGAGGAAACCTGAGTAAACCTAAGTAGCCTTCAGAGAACCTGCAAACTCACTCAAGAAGTATCCTACCTGGGTTCAAAGCCAGACCTCCTTGCCACTGTGCTATACAGTGATCTACCTTGTTACTCCACCTTCCAGCAACTACCATTGTTATACTGTATTGTAAACTACTGGAATATGCCATGGTCTCGGTTCATATTTTATCTTCAGCTCTAATGTAATTTTCCTTATGCTGTACTGGTTTGACTTGAGTACTTTAAGTTTAGTCCCTGTTTTTAGGATGGATTTCTGAGTAAGTTCACGCCTTTGTATTTAATCTAGGTCTGCTTTCTATGTGTCTCTGTTTCCGAATAGGTGTATTCAACTGTACGCAGCTTTGCATAAACTGACCTTGGGTCATGTGGCATTCAAGTATGGCATGCTGGTAAGAAATCTTTCTCCAAATTGAGACAATGCTACAAAACTTCACCATGTCACATGACCATAAAATCGTGTGGTAGCAAGGCGGCTGAAGCAGTTGCTTTCCTTCTACTGCACTAACTGGATAAACCTTGTGACATCAGAACTTTACCCTGATTGGTTTAAAACAGCACTATGTAAGGGTGCTTAATTGCTAGTGTTTCAAGTTGTGCCCTGTGATTGCTGTTGGGACTGAGGTCATAGTTGCCATAATTGTCATCCTTTCAGTGTTCCTACCAAGAACGGAGCTGCTGCAGGTAATGTGGGCCCACTCAGGCTATGGGGGAAGTGACATTCATTAGGCCTGTAACAATAATTATTAACTCACATTAATCATATGATAAGGAAACATGAAGGGCAGCTTGGTGAAGCAGTGGCTATACACTGTCACCTCACAGCAAGAGAATCATTGGTTTGAATCTACCCCTGCCCAGTGGCAATCTTTCTGTGTGGAGCTTGCATGTTCTCCCCGTGTCTGCGAGGGGTACTCCAGTTTCATCCAACAGTCCAAAGACATGCACGTTAGATTATACCCCCTTTATACAGGGATGGAGATCGTTGAGAGATTGGGCCAGTTTTTGATGTTTGGGATCGTTTAGGAGATCCTTGTCTGTTTTGGACTGAGTCAAAACTTTAAGGAGACCGTGGTGACTGTGGAGATGACTAAAGGTCATTGATAGATCAAAAATTGGCCAGATCTCTCAATGATCTCCACCTCTGTGTAAAGGGGGTGTGAGCGGTTAAAAAGAATGAATGAAAACAGAAACTTGATAGGCTTCTGGCCTTGATATATCACTGTTTACATTGTGTTTGTTTCCATACTCCAACAACATTTCAGCTGGTTGAACTGCTCAACATCCTCTCTGTGGAGGCGAGGCCATGAGCATAGCATGCAGAGACAGAAAAGGAAGCGGCCAGCGGCAGAGTCTGCTCACACTATAAAGCTGGTCCCAACTGAGCTTAAAACTCTGCTTCTTTTTAATGGTGTGAAAGCTGCGAAGCCCTCAGATTTGGCTCTAATGGACACACTGGGTACTCATGTATGAGCATGTTTACTCAACATACATATATATGGCAAATGCTCTGTGCAACTGTTCATACTGTTAATCATTTTGCAACATAGTGAGTGACCCCCCCCCCAAAAAAAAGATTGAAAATAGACCATAAGATCTGTAACGCTTCAATGTTTATTATGATGTTTTCTATTTTGCCGTCTCACTGCCTCCTCCAGAAACTGCACCTGGATGACAGTTGCTTTTATCACTAAACTGAAGTTGGCCGTTGTAGGACCTGTTAGCCCTTGTTAGCACACCAGTAGCAGGATTTCATGGGTGGATACAAACTACAGACATCCCCGGGCCCTATTATGACATTCTGAAACGGACATTTGCGCCACTGTTTGCACCTTGTGCAGGTGCTTTCACTAGTTTCTGTCACCGTACTGCCTGGTTTTCTGCTGTGCGGCCTCACCACCTAATGAAGAAATGATTGTGCGGCTGCCTTGCACTTGTGGGATGGGACTGATTTAAAGTGGGAGAGGCCAGGTGAAAGGTTACAGCTTCTTTGCTATTATGGTGCATTCTCTGTCAATCTGCCTTTGATTATCAGAAAGGTCTGAAGTCAACAGTGTCTTATCAACCACTATTTCAGCAGCGCGTTTAGACGGTATGAATGTGCACGTATGCTTGTTACTACAGCAGGGCTAGGATTTCTGTGTCTTTTATTTTGACAGACTGATTTTGTTAACATCTGTCATAATCTCTTACCTGATCTCTCATTCATTCAATCATTCATTGCTGATCTGTCCAGGGTGAGCTCTGCCTCTCGATCAAAGAGGCTGGGCTAGGCTCCAGTCCCCCACGACCCGTAACAGGCCATTAAACATGAACGAATGAATTACAAAATTACAGGACAAGTACACACATTAAGGATTTATTTATCTATGCTCTTTTTAGCTGATCAGTGTGGGTATGTTTTTTTTTTTTTGTATTTAACCAGCAGACTTTACGCTGCTGGACTCAGGTGTGACAGACACTGGGGGAACAGCTGTGTCTGGGCTGGAGAGCTCGTCTGCTGAGATCTGCACACACCAAACACCAGACCATGCAATGAAGGCTTTTATATCCAGCTATCCAATTTATGACCATTTCATTATTTCTCCAGTCATTCAATGTCATTCTGTTAACAGAATGATTCAAAATGAAAGTATTCAGACAGGTTTTTTTTTTTAGTTAAAATACAGCAATTTTATATTCAGCAAAGCAGGGAATATTCACAGACGTCAGGTGCGGGATCTGCGGGAGTAACAGTCACTCTTCTGCAGTTTGACAGAGGAGTACAGCACTGTGGGTGTCTCGTGAACTGAAGGAATTTTTACAACTCTCTCAGTCAAAATTATGGACAAAGACTGGCATAACCTCTAAATTGTACAACTCTCATCTGTGCGTAATTATGATTATGTCTCCCCAGTGCGAGCAGGGCTGTGGACGAGGTAAAAAAAAAAAAAAAGTTCCTTTTAAGCTGTTTGGTTTTAATGGCCCTTAAAAACATTTACACTTTGTGAAGGAGAATGTACTGTCCCCAGCACAAAACGGATTTGTCCTCACCTTTAAACTACAGCTGCAACTAACGATTATTTTGGTAGTCGACTAATCTAACAACTACATATTTTTTCAATTAGTTGACTTATTGTGATTATTTCTGTCATGTCCGTCATCTCTCCTTCCTGTTGGCATGTCTCCTGTTCGGGGCTCCAGTGCATGTTTTACCTCACCTGTTTAAGCCTGCACACCTGAGAGTATCACCTTGTTATCAGTCTCTGAATTAATATAACATAGCCTATTATAAAAAGTTCCCATAGCTAAATAAAATAATGGCCCATCTATGACCCAGACTAAGTTTGAAACTTGAACTTGACAAGTTTGTTTATATAACACAATTAAACAGCACAAAATAAAGTGCAGTCTCTTAACCCAATAAATAAAGGGCAAAAAAAAAGTCAAATACTAACTAACTAACTAACTAACTAACTAACTAACTAACTAACCTGCACTTATATAGCGCTTTTCTAGTCACAAAGACCACTCAAAGCGCTTTCACTAATACTAACCCTCTATTCTAAGGGCCTATAGGAAACAGATATCTAGGGACAATTTAGAACAGCCAATGAACCTAACATGCATGTCTTTGAATTGTGGGAGGAAACCGGAGCCCCCGGAGTAAACCCACACAGCACAGGGAGAACATGCAAACTCCACACAGAAAGGTTCTGCTGCAGCATGGAGGGCTGTTGTAACTCTGCATGTTCAAAACAAAGTAAAGTAACATTAAAGTCAATAAAAGTAAATAAAAAAATACACTAGTTGATCTTATTTGAAACTTTGCTGGGTCTCAGTTTAAAAGTTCTAATAGGCTTTAGATCACAATTACAAAAAAACTTGCTCCAGTCCAAAATAATAGTTGACAAACGCTTTAAATTGCAGTGCAGGAATGTGAGTCTACACTAATATTTCAAGCCATGTTAATTTATTTTTGATGATTATGGATACAGTTTTTATAAATTAAATTACAAATCATGGTTTTGTAATTTACTGAAATGCACTAATATTCAGAATGAGGGCTGATATTAATGAAACAAAAAGAGAGAAGATAAAAAGAGAGTGAGCTAGTCCTGTAATTCACTAATTTACTGCACTTAACACATTAGCCACCATAATTGAAACAGCCCAGCCATCAGCAACCACCGTCCAAGAGAACCTATTGAAAGGTCATGTGGTCAGTTTTCTGAAGCTGAGACAGCTGGTCATTGAAAATAAGAAGCGCTAACTTTACTCACTAAAACTTGCTAACCTTACCAGTGTGATGGCTAGAGGGGGCCGCAATTCAGAGATTAATCACTGGGATGGAGCCACGGAGGCCGCTGACAGGCGGATTAAGTGGGGGAACAGAGCAGAGGCAGCGGAGGAAGAAGCAAAGAAGAATGGATGCATCTGCTGTCGTGCTGCTGTAATATGACAACTCTGCTTCACAGAGTCTGCATTTAACTTCATTTGTTTATTTTCGGTAAAATGCTCCCATACTTTGGAAAGTTTTGGTCTTTTCTTCTCTGTGATTTTCTCTCCATGCCACCATGATGCGCTCCTCTCTTTCTTAGCTAGAACAGTTACGAGTGAATAATTCCTGGGCCTGCGTATAAACTTTAAAATTAAATGATGCGTCCAAAAATTTTTATGATCGGCATCATCAACAACATCGACTAATCATTGCAACCCTAATTAACTGTTGTATATTAGAATCTTGCCTTGGATCTCACTCCCTTGTTTATTAAAGGGAATGACAGCAAAGACAGTGATTGGTTTATTTCACGTTACGTTCCAAACACACCTCTGAATAATTGGAAGCAGTAGGACAGTCTTTTCTCACTTTCCACCCAGTGCAAAATTGTTTTTTGTGGTAATGAAATAGCAAAATCGATTTGAAAATGCCCATAAATACACTCTGCACCTGAGACCATTGACTGTCAACTGCATCCCTGTAATATAGCCCTCCGTCTCAGCTGGTTCATCTCTCTCGATGGCGATGGGTCTTCTTCTTTCGGCTGCTCCCTTTAGTCTGCTTCCATCTCACCCTATCCCTTGCACCTTCCTCTGTAACACCAACCCTCTCTATGTCCTCCTTCACTATATCCATGAATCTTCTCTGTGGTCTTCCTCTTTTTCTCCTCACTAGCAGCTCCATCTTCAACATCCTTTGTCCAATATATCCACTATCGCTGCACATCTCTCTGTGTGGATGAGTGACAATCTCATTGTCAAACTAGTTTCACTCACCATTGTTGAGACTCACTCCAGAAATGGCACAATATCAACGCCAAGTGGCTAGCGTGACCAACTTGCTCAGTCGTGAATTCACATATATTTGTGTCTTTACATTGACTTTGTATGTAATTGTGCCACACGAAAAATTTGCTTTGCATTTGGTCTAAACGCACCGTAAGCCAGACCTAGTTCATATTGATCCCACTCCTTGACTTGTCTCTGCACTTCTGCACTCATTTGTGGGATTTCCCCCACCTGTGGTCCGAGCTGTCTCCACTCATTTAATCATCTCCGTGTATTTAGCCTGCTTTCGCTCCATCACTTGTTGTCAGTTCTTTACACTGTCCTCCTGGTTTCTTGTGATGTTCGTGTTCTTCCCTGTTGCTGTTGTTTTGAGTTTTTTTCATAATTGTCTGCCACTGTGCACCTTGTGTTTCTGTTTTTCCAAGTATTCATTTGTAAGGGTTGGGTTTAAAACATCGATTAATCAATAGTGAATTGATTTTCATTTGAATGACCCAATACTGAGTCGAATCAGGACCTTGGGAATTGGAACTGAATTAATTCTGGAAATCACTGGTGATAACCAGCCCTATTCTTTTGTAGTTATTCTTCCAGCTACCAAGCCATATTTTCTGTTAAGGCATGGCAAGTTTATTTGTATAGCACATTTTGTGTACAAGACAATTCAAAGTGCTTTACAGAAAAACATTAAAGCATTACAGCAAGTTGCTAAAGGAATACACAAGAATTTAAAAGCAAACTAAAAAGTAAACTAAAGAGAAACAAAAACAAACTAAAATAGAATAAGACAGAAAATGTGCAAGAAATAAAAGTTACAGTGCATTGTAGGGACAACTGTTCTACTGAAAGGCCACAGAAAATTGGAAAGTTTTTAACCTCCATTTAAAGCAGATGAGAGTTTCAGCAGCCCTGATGCTTTCTGGGAGTTTGTTCCACATGTGAGGAGCATAAAAACTGAACGCTGCCTCACCATGTTTGGTTCTAACTCTATGCACAGATAGTAGGCCTGACTCTGACGACCTGAGGGCTCTGGGGGGGTTCGTAATGGACCAACAAATCTGAAATGTATTTTGGCCCTAAACCATTAAATAAATTATCTTTAAGTCTTATCCTCATGTCTCCATCTGCATTTTGTTCCTCATCTCCCTGCAATCTATGATGGCATAATGTATAAAATTTCTGAAAATCCTAGACAGTGAGATGATGTACATTCCATTAAAATTATTTATTACAGGAATATTTTCCCAGCAACTTCTGCCAGTTAATGCTTGCTATAGGAACAGAAAAAAGAAAAATGTATTAATACATTATTTTTTGTCTTACCATGACACTCGGGTTGTGTGCCCAGCCAGGTCCCATTAGCTAAACAGGTTCTCTCTGGCGAACCCTTCAGAACATAACCAGGTTCACAGCTAAAACGGACGACACTGCCCACCATAAACTCCTCTCCTAGACGGATTCCATGCACAGGAACACCTGGATCTCCACACAGCCCAGCAGAATCCCCTGAAGAGAAGATTTTATGTAGATTCAAGCATACGCGAAAGCTGAACACAGATTATTTTCGCTGTCTACCTGAGGAGGGACTAACTCACAAACACATTTTACTCATATTTGTTCAGCATGCTGAAAAAGCACAGTATGATGCAACTCTTTTTCCATTTTATCAATGTGACATACACTGTAAGTATTTTGCACCTTGCTTCAACAATTCTGGGTCCTATATGTATATCAACTACAAAACATTTAGTACTGATGTGCATTTTTTCTCTCTGCTCATTTTACAAGGTACAGACAGACATTCCTTTAATAGCTAAGAAAGTCAGCAAAATCTTTATAAAAGCCTGTGTTTATTGCTTTCTGAGAGAACTCTGCCAATACGGGGAGTATGCTGTGTAAGGATGTCATGAATTTCCACATTAAACTGTCAGAACTGCAGCTTTATTGTCGCTTAGCTTGTCTGCCTCTGTTTCTATCAACTTTTGTGTTGCTTTTCTGTGTGATTGTTCATATGTTTTTGGATGTATGGCATCTCAAATCCCTGTTTAGAGAAGTAGGGGTATTGGGGCCAATGTCTTCATGCTGTTTCATCAAGCAGATGAGAGGTATGGGCAGTGATGTTCTTCAGTTGAATATTAGCAGATTAAACTGCTTTATAGAGGACACACTCTTTGCCCTTGAGGCTTGCGGCACAGACAGATAACTCCGTCTTTGGTCCACCTTCTTCGCTCATTACCTCCTAACAGCTGCCACCCAACCTCTTTATTTGGTGGCCAGGGTGTTATGAGGGCATTGGCATGACTAGGTGCTGCTATTGCATCTGATTAAATGAAGTTTAAGAGGCAGAACCCTATACTTCTGGTCAAAAAATGCAGCACATGCTCCAAATTTTAATTTAATTTAGATGCTTATTTGAAGTCAATTAAGGACACTGCTTCAAAAAAATATTGTGACTGAATATTGCAAACTGCCAATCTGGGTGTAGTTTTCCATACCAGAGCAGTGTGGCGGTGCGCCGCTCCACTGCCCGTCCAGCTGGCACATTCGCGTTGTGTTGCCAATGATGGTTCGCTGTCCGATGCAACTGTAGCGAATGACTGAACCCACGGTTCGACGATCACCAGAGATCTGGGCATAAGGAGGCATGCTGGGGCGGTCACACAGCACCACTGTCCAAACAGAGAAGGGAAAGGAAACATATTACAGAGAGAATATTTATGTTGTTTTCCAGGGTGTAAAAAATTATCATTTCATGCTCTACTCACTGCACTAAACTGCATCAAACTGGTAAGAAAATACATGTCCCTCCAAGCTTTTGCTGATCAATATTGATCATGGTGTACTTTTAGTCTGATTCTGAGGTACTGATTCTGAGAGAGGTACTGTATGCAGTTGACAAGAGCTGCAGCACTCCGAAAGTTGTTTTATCAACTTTCAGTGTCGTGAGCACAGTGACAAAAAACCCCAAAACAGACCGCTGAATGCGTTGTAGTGCTAAGGGCGCAAGGCGCATTCAATACCAGACTACAAAATGAACAGAAAATAGTCATCCACAGTGGAAAAAAAAAAACAAGTTTGGTGGACACGCAGCCTTATAGAGTAAATCCTGAGGATTAATAGTACATACATACTATAGGCCACTCAAGATCATATTTTAAACTTGAATTCATGATTTGAGATAAGTAGCAAAAGATTGTAAATCAAAGTGCAGCACATTCACAGTGAAGCTCCATCCATCCATCCATCTTCTACCGCTTTTCTGGGGGTACGGGTCACGGAGGCCCAAACCACCTCAACTGGCTCCTTTCAATATGGAGGAGCAGCGGTTCTACTTTGAGCCTCTCCCCGGCCACCTGCTGCAGCAATTCAGAGGGGATACCAAGGCATTCCAACTGGGAGATGTTTTCTCTATCCCCTCACCCCCCAGCCAGTCGCAGCAGATGACTGCCCCTCCCTGAGCCAGGTTCTGCTAGAGGTTTCTTCCTGTTAAAAGGGAGTTTTTCCTCTCCACCATCGCCAAGCGCTTGCTCACAGGGGATCGCCTGATTGCTGGGGTCTTTCTGCAATTGTGGGGGTTCCCCCTACATTTGAAAGTGCTATGAGATGACTGTTGTTGTGAAATGGCACTATATAAATAAAGCTGAATTGAATTGAATGTAGTCTCTCCAGCAAGTCCTGGGTCTGCCCGGGGGTCTCCTCCCAGTAGGACATGCCCGAAACACCTCAAGTGGGAGGTATCCAGGAGGTATCCTGATCAGATGCCCAAACCACCACAACTGACTCCTTTCAATGTGGAGAAGCAGCGGTTCTACTCTGAGCCTCTCTTAGATGACTGAACTCTTCACCTCATCTCTACGGGTGAGTCCAGCAATCCTATGAAGAAATATCATTTCAGCCACTTGTATCTGCCATCTCATTCTTTCGGTCATTACCCAAAGCTTGTGACCATAGGTGAGGGTAGGAATGTAGATTAACCAGTAAATCATCAGCTTTGCCTCAGAGCTTAGGTCTCTCTTCACCACAAAGGACAGGTACAATGTCCGGATCACTGCAGATGCTGCTCCGATCAGTCTGTCAATCTCTCGCTCCATTCTCCCCTCATTCGTGAATAAGACCCCAAGATACTTAAACTCCTCCACTTGGGGCAGGAGCTTGTCCCCAACCCGGAGAGGACAATCCACCTTTTTCCAGCGGAGGACCATGGACTTGAACTTGGAAGTGCTGATTCTCATCCCAGCCCCTTCACACTCAGCAGCAAACCATCCCAGTAAGACCTATGGGTCATTCCTCGATGAAGCCAACAGGACAACATCTGCAAACAACAGAGATGAGATCCTGTGGTCACCAAGCATGACACCCTCCGTTCCCTGGCTGCGCCTAGAAATCCTGTCCATAAAAATTATGAACAGGATCGGTGACAAAGGGCAACCCTAGCGGAGTCCAACTCTCACTGGGAATGAGTCCAACCGAGTGTTGGCAATACAAACCAAACTCACAACGGTCGTATAGAGATTGGATAGCTCGTAACAACAAGCCCGATACCCGAAACTCCCGAAGCACCCCCCACAAAAAACCATGAGGGACGCAGTCAGATGCCTTCTCCAAGTCCACAAAACACATGTAAACTGGTTGGGCAAACTGCCACAAACCCCTGAGGATTCTTGAGAGAGTAAAGAGTTTGTCTGATGTGCCACGGCAAGGATGAAAACCATATTGCTCCTCTTGAATCTGAGGTTCAACAAACAGCCAGGCTCTCCTTTCCAGTACCCTGGCATAGACCTTCCCAGGGAGGCTGAGGAGTGTGATCCCTCTAAAGTTGATGCACACCTTCCAGTCCCCTTTTTTGAAGAGAGGAACCACCACCCCGGTTTGCCATGCCAAAGGCACTGCCCCCGACCTCCACGCAATGTTGTAGAGGCATGTCAAACATTAAAGCTCTACAACATCCAGAGCCTTGAGGTACTCAGGGCAAAACTCGTCCACCCCCGGGACCCGGCCACCAAAGAGCTTTTTAACCGCCTTGGCAACCTCAGCCCCTGTGATGGGTGAGTCGTTCCCCTTGTTCACAAACCCTGCTTCCTCTGTGGAAGGCATATCAGTGGGATTGAGGAGATCCTGGAAGTATTCCTTCGACCGCCGGACGATATCCCCAGTCGATGTCAGCAGCGCCCCATCAGCACCATACACAGTATGGACAGGGAGCTACTTCCCCCTCCTGAGTCGCCGGACAGTTTGCTAGAATCCCTTCGAGGCCGACCGAAAGTCTTGCTCCATGGCCTCACCTAATTCCTCCCACACCCGAGTTTTTGCTTCAGCAACACCCGAGCTGCACGCCACTTGGCCTGCTGGTACACCTCAGCTGCTTCGGGAGTCCCACAAGCCAACCAAGCTTGATAGGACTTCCTCGTCAGCTTAATGGCCCCCCTCACCACTGGTGTCCACCACTTGGTTTGGAGGTTTCCATCACGAGATGCACCAATGTCCTTGCGGCCACAGCTCTGGGCAGCCGCTTCAACAATGGAGGTGGAGAACTTGGCCCATTCAGACTCCATGTCTCCAGACTCCCTCAGAATGTGGTCAAAGTTATTCCGGAGGTGGGAGTTGAAGACCTTCCGGAAAGATGCCTCAGTCAGATATTCCCAGCATACCCTCACTATACATTTTGGTCTACCAAGTCTGAATGGCATCCTCCCCTGCCATTGGATCCAACTCACCACCAGGTGGTGATCTATTGACAGCTCTGCACCTCTCTTTACCCGAGTGTCCAAGACATATGGTCGCAGGTCTGATGACACAATAACAAAATCGATCATCGACCTGCAACCTAGGGTGTCCTGGTGCCAGGTGCACATATGGACACCTTTATGCTTGAACACGGTGTTTGTTATGGACAGACTGTGGTTAGCACAGAAGTCCAATAACTGAACACCACTCAGGTTCAGATCGGGTAAGCCGTTCCTCCCAATCACCCCCCTCCAGGTTTCACTGTCGTTGCCCATGTGCGCATTGAAGTCCCCCAGTAGGACAATAGTAGTCTCCAAGAGGAGCACCCTCCAGCACCCCAGTCAGAGACTCCAAAAAGGGTGGGTACTCTGAACCATCATTTGGTGCATTTCCAACCCGAAGGTGCAGGGAAACAACCCTTTCATCCACTGGGGAAAACTCCAATATAGAGGCAGCAAGGTGGGGGGATACAAGAATACCCACTCCCGCTCGTCGCCTCTCATGCAGGGCAACTCCAGAGTAGGCCAATCTCCAGCCCCTCTCCAGGAGACTGGTTCCAGAACCACAGCTGTGTGTTGAGGTGAGGCCAACTATATATATCTAGCTGGTACCTCATGCACCAGCTCAGGCTCCTTCCCCACCTGAGAGGTGACATTTCACGTACCAAAAGCCAGTTTAGGAAGCTTGGGATTAGACCGCCAAGGTCTCTGCCTTCAACCGCCACCTGATCAACATAGCACCGGACCCCCATGGTCCCTCCCGCAGGTGGTGAGCCCACTGGAGGGCGGACCCATGCAACTCCTCCTGGCTGAGCCCTGCTGGGTCCCATGGGCAGAAACCCGGCCACCAGGCGCTAGCCATCGAGCTCCTCCCCCAGGCCTGTCTCCAAGGTGGGGCCCCGGTAACCCCATACTGAGCGGGGTACACCGAACCCTTGTTCTAACATTCATCATGAGAGTCTGTTGGATCATTCTTAGTCTGGCCCTTCAGCCAGCACCAGTTTATCTTGGGTGACCCTACCAGAGGCGAATTGCCCCCAACAACATAGCTCCTGGGATCACTAGGGCACGTAACCCCCCCACCACCACCACCACAATAAGGTGACGATCCATGAGGGGCACAGTGAAGCTCCCTACTGAAATTCAAACCCTTGTTTCCATTATATAGTGAAACAGTAAGTTACACAGTGAAGTTCCCTACTGAATTTTGGACCCTTGTTTTCATTATATATGTTCTAATTAACTATTTATGAGGCTGCAGTCATAATAATAATGAATAGAATGCTACACTCAAAAAAGAATTCTTTGGCATATAATTGTGTTTGGATTTTATTTTTATTTTATTTTGTATTCAGATATTTTAGAAATCTATTATTTTAAAACATTTCAATCAGTTATAACCTTTTAAACAAGTTTAAATATGATGGTTTGTTGTGAAAGAAGCACACTTAATGTATAAATATTGTAAAAATAAAAAAACAAATTTAAACTGATCAATATAAAAATACATCAACCTGATGCAATAAATATGCATTACTGTTGCTTCATTCATATGATTGCAAAACTGTCATCTTTATGCAGTTCTTTATGTTTAACAAATGTACATTAATGTACATTGGAGGCGGTGCAGAGGCGCAGTGGTTAGCACTGTGGCAGCACAGCAACTCACCCTTGGCCATAGGATCCCGGATTCGATCCCAGCCCCTGACCAACAGTGATCTATGTGGAGTTTGCATGTTCTCCCCGTGACTGCGTGGGTTTACTCTGAGATTTCTCTGGTTTCCTCCCACATGCCAAAAACATGCAAGTTAGGTTAACTGGCATCAAACTGGGGATTCTAAATTGTCTTTAGGTATGACTGTGAGAGTGAATGGTTGTCTGTCTCTCTGTGTTGGCCCTGCAATGGACTGGCGATCTGTCCAGGGTGTACCCTGCCGTTTGCCCGATGCTGGGATAGGCTTCAGCCCCCCCCCCCCCCCCCGCTACCCAAAAAGGATTAAGCGGAAGAAAATGGATGGATGGAAATTATGTCAACCTTATTAGTGTGTTTTATCTATAAAATGTTAAATCCAAATGGATTGAAAATTGCTACACAATCAAAATATGTAAAATGCTGAAAAAGAGCCGAAATATGAGATTGAAAAAAAATCTTATTATGATAACTGAGGTTTTAAATCTGGCAATGTGGGGACATTTTCTCATTACAGTCTACACATTTGACTTATTTTTGTCTGCCTGACTACATAAAATTCTAAGGGCCCCTTTGCGCCAGGGGAGTCTGTAGTTCCTGTCAGCACATTATCTGTTTTAGGGAATTTTTAGGGACTGATTGTGTGCATGGTTTGTGCTTGTAAGAAGGGACTCATTTAAAGTGGGTGAGGCTCGGCGTGAAGTTCGGTGCTTTGGTTTTATGTTACATTCTCTGTCAATGCACCTTTGATCAACAAAAAGCAGGTCTAAAGTCAATGGCGCATTATAAACCACTATTTAAGCATCACTTTTAAAAGACATGAATGTGCATGTAGAGCTGTTCTTCCACAGGGGCTAGAATTTCTTAGTGTCATTTATTTTGACAGAGTTACAGTATTTGTTCCATTTTCCACTGTTATTTCTGTTACTTGAGCTGTCGTTTTAATTTTCATGTAATAAAAGAATAAACGGCTTTTGTTCTCATTTAGCTATATTTTCAGTTTTTAATTGTAACCTTACAGGACAAGTACACACATTTAGCATTCATTCAGTTATTTATCCTTTCCTTAAGTGAACAGGATGCCACCAGACTTGACCATGTTGTTGTGCAGTGTGACCTACACCGGGAAACAGCCATCACCCACGGCTGGAGTAAAGCCTGCTTGCCGTGATTCTACACCCCACTGGAACATCAAAAAGCACAATGCCAACTTATGCATCCATCAATTTCTAATCTATGACAGCATCCTGACTTTTTTTAAGTTAAAATTCAATAATTTTACACTCAGCAGATTGAGCATTAACCGACTTCACTGCACTGGCCAAGATCTGCTGGAGGAACGGCTCACTCTTCCTCAGTTTCACAGAGGAGTTTGGATGACAGCCGAGGTCTTCCTTCCATGTATTCTCACGTCTCCCAGGCCCTATGATAATAAATGACTTTTTTTAAATGAATTTTTGCATGTTACACCCAAAACAAACTTCTGAATAATTTAGACTATTAGGACAACCCCTTTGCGCTATATGCTGACAGAAAATCTTTTTTTTTTTTTTTTTTTTTTGCTGCCATAATAGTGAAATGGCCTTCAAAACGCCCATAAATGCACTCTGCACCTTAGACAACAGACTGTTGAGTGGAATGTTGTAATAGGGCCCTACTGTTTGGATCACTTTTTCCTTCTCTCACTTTCAAGACCTGGAACCTCTATGCTTTTTCTAACCCAAAAGCTACACTCGGGTTACAAGATCCTACTTTAAGGAAATCAGCGTGATCTTTATGAGGGTTGGGGGCTCAACCTATGACTTTCACTTTTCAGTGTATGCAAAATATCTCATTAGCTTCATTTACAACTGACGCCTGAGGTTACTCACACAGGCATTTGGGCAAGGAGCGATCCCAGGTGGCGTCCCCTTGACAAGAGAGAGAGCTGGTTCCCAGCAGGTAGTAGCCTGGACTACAGCGGTATGTCACAGTGGTCTGGAAGCTGTAGCGATGTGGCCCATTGGACAGTACCTGCCTGATGCTGTTCTCTACATGACCCGGCTCTGTGCAATTCACAACTGCAAGAGAAAATGCGGAGTGGATTAGAAGTCAAAATCAAAGAGAAAATGGGTATGCAGTGCAGGGACAGGTTAACTGATTACTTGAGCTATTTGATCAGATTTTTTTTTTTACCATTATATAAACAAACTGAAGCAAGAAAAGAACATCTTAGGATAGCAAAGTATATTTATCTCCCACTAATAGAGAACATGCCCGTTTCAACTGCAGAATTATCCCTTCACTTTAACTCTCTTCCCCACTTTCCACATCTACCGCTTCCAACCACCCAGAGTTCATCTATCCGCCCCAATCCAAATGAAGTAGGAGGCAGGCTCCGGAAATAAACATTTGCTTCATTAGAGGCAGTCTCCTGCTGGCCATCGTGGTGCAGGGATGGTGATGGATGGAGGGCTTGCAGGAGATGAGGCACCACGTCAGTTTAGCACCAGATGGAGAGAGTTAGAGAAGGAGAGGATGAAGAATGAGTGAAGCGTGTGGGACAGCAAGGAAGGGGGGGGTGTGATGCACCGTTAGTGAGACGGAGACCCTGATGGCAGAGAATATATTAGACCATATAACAGAATGTCAACCAAAGGCTGTGTGTCCCTGATAACGGCACTAAAATGAGACTTTGCCCAACAAAGTCAGGACACCATACACATCAGCTGCCGTCTTGCCTATACTAATAACACAGACTGACTGTTTACTACGACGCCAACGTTCTAATGACTTCTACAACGCTGTCTGGGAGCGCCTACACAGCCGTTATGCCCCAGTTTGCCATGCCAGTCTGGCCCTCATGAGTGTTTTTTAGCTACAGCCAAAATGAACCCATTGTATGCTAATGTGCCTAAAAGCTCACTCATTTTCATGCTCCCAAGCTGGCCGGCGGAGCTAAATCATCCCCTGAATACCTATTATAATGTATTCCTTCCAGTGAAGCACTGACCTGTGGTGCCATCATTTACAACTTACTGCATAATAACACTACAAAGCACATTTGAACCAGTCGAGCTGCTTCGGTGTGAGGCCTTCCAAGCTCAGAATTCACTTTTCTGAACAAATGTGCTTGGGCAACATGGGCTGAAAAGCGATCCAACAGTCATCTAAAAATGACTGACCTCCCAGTAAATTCTTGTGTGTGGCCAACATGCCGAGAAAGGGGGAAGCAAAAGGATGAAAGAAAACAGAAGAATAAAAGTGAGGGGAGATGAAGGGCTGAGGTAATTCATCTCTGTTCGACTCAAAAGTGGGGACCCCGTCACCCTCTCCTCTTGGCCTTCTTCCAAGTAACAACCCTGTAAGTGGTGTGTCAAAAGGTGTTTTTTTCCCGTGTTTCTTGGCTTTTTTTCACTAAGACAAACACAAGCAAGTCATCTAGAGAAGGTGGTGTTGCAGCAACTGAAACTGGTGATTAGAAAGGGCAGAAGACTGACTGCTCTGGCGGTGCTCTAATGCTCACTGCATTATTGATGGAACCCCTTATCCTTATACGCTTACCTAAAATCTAGACCACAGAAATCACTACTTTCAGCTGACTGACATCTGTGCTTATTCTATTTCCTTGACTTCAGCTTCCATCCCTGTCATTCCTAAAAAAAAAAGCAAAAACTATGCTTCAGTTAAGTAAAACTAAGAGGGATGATGACATGTTGTCACTGCATCGTTTTCAACACAGGAAAGCACACTTCCCCGAATGTCTCCACTGCTATAATTATGGTGATAAATCTTGATTGACAAAACCTCCAAGCTGTTTATGTCTCCTATCAAAACAGAAATCCACACGCACAGAGGCACATGCAGTCTTCGCATATAATGCATCTCAGAGTCAGCATCTGCATCGAAACAAGGCCAATGCTAATATGATGTCATTGCTAGAGCGGAGAGATTTAAGGCATGTGTCTGAGAGAAAATCTCGCTTATGCATGCAGCAGCCAAATGTACACCCCCCACCCTTTTTTATTAGCTGAAGAAGCATCCCTGTGAGGCTTGTACCCTCCCCATCCCATCAGAAATGTCAAAAAAGGAGGCCAAATCCTTTTTCTTCTCGTTTAAAACAAACTCATAAGTCAATCAGTCACTGGTTCCGTATCTGCCTTGTCACATTCGGGGCCCGACCTTGTGAACGGGCCCTTTTCTGAGCCTGTCACAAAGCCTTCAGTTAGCAGGGACTCGGAGACGAGACATGAATATCGGGATGCGTTGCTTGTCACAAAAACACTGCCCAATTAAAAGTCCTTGCCTCACTCATTCCAAGTGGAGCAGAGTACTTCTTATTCTGAGCTAAAACCAGGATGCTGGTCTCCAAAGGCAACTGTCTCTCATATAAGCTCAAGGATCCCGCGATTGTTTCTGGCTGTGTCTGCATGGTTATTAACTAGGTTTGCCTTCCTTACAGACAGGTGAGCCTGAGGGTGTAACTGAGATAGCAAAGCTAAGAGGAAATAACATCAGATGCAAATATCATCCAGAACCTCCATGGACCATATGATAAAGACCATGGTGATTAAATAGCCCTGGCTTCTCTTTGCTTGTTCACTTCAATTTCCCCTAATACGGATCAGCTAAACTCTTTTTCTCCACAGGTGCCCTCAAGTTCCCCTCAATTCTCTTTGTGATTGGGGTCATCTGTGATCATCGAAGAGGTGACCTTGTATAGTACAGTGGGCATTGTAATATCTGCTGACACAAAAGAGAGAACTAAAAGAGAGCCATACCCCTTTAGGCAAGCCTGTGAGAGTGAGACTCTCTGGGTCTTTACTTCCTGCATTATGTATGCACAGGGCTGCCTGCCTGACACAGCATTATACCTACTCATCTATTCTCATATAAAGCACACACTATATAAATGTATAGGAATAAAAACACTATTCAGGGGCTACTCATTAAAGATTTCCCCTGACCCACTTCCAGTTATTGTAGGAGGCTGAAATGGCTCATGCAAATAATACACATGTGTATAGGTCATGTGGTAATTTGCAGCTCTGAAAGCCTAAGAGTTTCCCTTTCACAGGCGCTAAGATGGAGTAAGATGTGATAATGGAGTCAGTTGAATGCAAACTGGTCATCAGATTCCTGTAGTTGAGACGCCGCACATCACTGGAGACGATCAGTGTGATGAAAGAAACTTGTGGGGAGGATGCCCCATCATATGACGTAGTCAACCATTCATCAACTAGCCCAAAATGTCATCATCAGTGTGGGGTCTGTGGAAAAAAATCATCCATGACCAATACCAATACCACCGTTACTGGGGCTTACTACGCTTCACTGCTGCAGAAATTGTAGAAGGCCATCAAAACTGAAAGCCATGGCAGGTTGACCAAAGGTGTCTGCCTCCTGCAAGACAACATCCCAGATCACAACTCGGATGTTGCCCAGATGGAAGCACGGCCCTGCAGCTATGAAATCCCTCCTCACTCCCCATTACTCTCCTGACCTCGCACCATCTGACTTTCCACCTCTTTCTAATCATGAAGTCATTTTTGAAGGGTAAGCACTTCCAACATGATGAAAGACTGATTTTTGAGGTCAAGTTGTGGCTTCTGACACAACCTGTAGACTTCTATAGGTGAGGTCTCCATAGCTGCATAAAATGATGGGAGAAGTGTGTGAACCTTGGTGGAGAAAGACTAACACCTGTGCCACGTTTTGTTCCTCTCAGTCCACAGGAAATGAGTCAGGGGAAATGTTCAATGAACGACATGTAGAAACTTTTATGTGCTGCATGTGAATGAAATTTTGTGTGTTTTTCTTTTTCTCTGTCTCCACTAAAACTGCACTTGTCTGTAAGGTGCAACTACTCAACAGCAGACAGATATTTTCCTGAGGTACGGCTAGCACTATGGATTCATGGTCTTTTCAAGTTGACACATTAGATTAGAGCACCACCGGTTTTGACCATTTACATTCTCTCCAAAAAAATTTCAGAGCAAATAATAAACAAATCTATTTACACATACAGTGGTGTGAAAAAGTGTTTGCCCCCTTCCTGATTTCTCATTTTTTTGTATGTTTGTCATATTTAAATGTTTCAGATCATCAAACAAATTTAAATATTAGACAAAGAAAACACAAGTAAACACAAAATGCAGTTTTTAAATGGAGGTGTTTATTATTATGGAAAAAAAAATCCAAACCTACACGACCCTGTGTGAAAAAGTGATTCCCCCCTAAACTTAATAACTGGTTGGGCCACCCTACACAGCAACAACTGCCATCAAGCATTTGCGATAACTGGCAATGAGTCTTTTACAGCATTGTGGAGGATTTTTGTCCCACTCATCTTTGCAGAATTGTTGTAATTCAACCACACTGAAGTGTTTTCGAGCACGAACCGTTTTAAGATCATGCCACAGCATCTCAACAGATTCAGGTCAGGACTTTGACTAGGCCACTCCAAAGTCTTCATTTTGTTTTTCTTAAGCCATTCAGAGTTGGACTTGCTGGTGTGTTTTGGATCACTGTCCTGCTGCAGAAGCCAAGTGCGCTTCAGCTTGAAGTCACGAGCAGATGGCCGGACATTCTCCTTCAGGAAGACAGCAGAATTCATGGTTCCATTTACCACAGCAAGTTTTCCAGGTCGTCTCGTCAGTCTACAGAGTATTTTCCAAAAAGTCTTGAGGATCATAAATTTGTTTTCTGGCAAAACTGACATTATGGGGGACCCATGCTATGGTATTCGTCTCAGACTGGAATGAAGGGAGATGCAGTAAATTCCTCTGACAGAAGAGCATAGGGATTAAGGGGCTGGGGGACAACAGGAATTGTGATACGAGAATGAATTGTGATGCAAGACCTCAGGCAGCAGAGACGTATGAGTGTTGTAATATAAAGGAGAGTCCCTGCGACATGAGGTCAAAGTTTTCTGATTCTGAGAGATGTGAGAGAGGGAATAAAGTTCATCTGCTCTGAATGCTTGGCCTGATTATTCCTCTCTCCACACTGGTGACCCTTGATGAATAATGGAACACGAGGCAAACACCGCTGAGATGACCCGGACAGGAAGCCCCAGCAACGTGTGCGCAGTTTCGGTCAAACTACCAGACTTTTGGCTGCACGACCCGAAGTCTTGGTTCCTCCACACCGAGGCCCAATTCGCGCTCTGGGGAATAACGGCAGATGACACCAGATATTACTACGTGGTCACAGCGCTGGACGCTCGCACGACTCAGCAAGTAGCAAGCCTGCTCCAACAGCCCCCAGCCCGTGACAAATACGGGGCTCTCAAAACCGCGCTGACCCGGCGCTACATGCTATCGGACTGCGAGAGAGCAGAGATGCTCCTGATGTGCTCCGAGTTAGGAGTTGGGTCGGCGGTCAAACTGATGGAGAAGATGTTGGCATTGATGGGCATGGACGATGGGCATTTTCTGTTTGCCCACCTTTTCCTCCGGAACCTCCCAACGGTGGCCAGAGCGGTCTTTGCCAACTCGCCATTGCTGGCCGCGCGTGACTACCGTGCGCTAGTCCAGGAGGCAGATCGGATCATCCTCACTACCAGAGCCCTCACAGTGAACGCAGCGGCGTCGGAACCCAGCGAGACGGACAGTGGAAATGAGGAGCCAGCAATGGTAGTGGCAGCGGGGGCCAGGATGCGCAAGAAAGACAGGCTCTGCTCCTACCACCGCCGTTTTGGAGAGGACGCACGCCGACACGTGCCACCGTGCCAATTCATGCGTTAGGGAAATGCCAGGACTGGCAGTCGGTAGCAGCTGCGTCTGCCAGTGAAGAAAGCAAGCTGCTCTACGTAACAGACTCACACTCGGGGAGATGGTTCCTCATGGACTCCGGCTCCCAAAAGAGCCTCATCCTGCCGGTCTACATCGACCGGCTAGCGGAAGCTAGCGGCCCCGAGCTGATGGCCGCAAATGGCTCAGACATTAAGACTTTTGGTGAAAGGACACTGACTGTATCCCTGCACAGCCGTACGTACCCGTGGACATTCGTCATAGCGGCATGCAGTTTCCCAATCTTAGGCGCTGATTTTTTGTGTGCACACAAACTACTAGTCGATGTTGCTAACAGACGCCTGATTAATGCAATGTCTTTTGATTCTCTCCCCTGCACAGCTCGAGGAGCCGGGCCAACAATGCTAGCCAGCGTCACAGCTACAGGTGGTAAGTTCCACACACTGCTCACCCAGTTCCCAGCACTCACGGTCCTGACATTTTTGGCGGCCATTACTAAACACGGGGTGGAGCACTTTATTATCACCACTGGGCCGCCCGTCTTCGCACGACCTCGGCGCCTGGACACAGCTAAACTGGCCATAGCGCGCGAGGAGTTTGCCAACTTGGAAAGGCTGGGCATCATCAGACGATCAAACAGCCCATGGGCATCCCCACTACATATGGTCCCTAAGGCTGAGAGATCATGGCCACCTTGCGGAGATTTCCGCAGATTAAACAACGCCACAGCGCACGACCGCTACCCGATCCCCCATATTCAGGATTTTTCCATTCACCTCGCCGGGGCACGTATTTTTTCTAAGGTAGACCTGGTCTGTGGTTACCACCAGGTCTCGGTGTGCGCGGAGGACATACCTAAAACGGCAGTAATAACCCTGTTTGGTCTGTTTGAGTTTTTATGCATGCCTTTCGGGTTAAAAGGCAAGGAACAGACAATCCAACGCATGATGGATGCAGTGTTGCGCGATCTGCCGTTTGTATTCATCTACCTGGATGACATCCTGGTGGCTAGCGCGTCCGAGGACGAACACGTAACCCACTTCAGGACGGTTTTCCAGAGGTTAGAGGAGCACGGGTTAATAATCAACCCGGCGAAATGCCAGTTCGGTGTGACGGGGATCGATTTTTTGGGACACCGCATCTCACCAGAGGGAGCGATACCCTTGCCGGACAAGGTGCACGCAGTGGCAAATTTTCCCCGGCCTCAGACGGTCAGGGCACTGCAGGATTTTTTAGGGGATTGTTAACTTTTATAACCGTTTCCTCCCCCGCGCAGCCCAGCTCATGCAGCCGTTGTACGCCGCACTCAAGAAACGGAAACCAGCGGACAGAGTTGACTGGACTCCTGAGTGGGAGCAGGTGTTCTTTGAGGTTAAAACAGCCCTGGCAAGCGTCGCACTACTGGCGCGTCCGGACCAGGCGGCTTGGATAGTGCTCACTACCGACGCCTCGGACATGGCCATAGGGGCCGTCATGGAGCAATACGTCGCCGGTTCTTGGCAGCTGCTCACATTTTTAGCAGGTCTTTGCGTGACAGTGAGCACAAACACAGCGCGTTCGACAGAGAGTTACTGGCTCTCCACCTGGCCATACACCACTTCCAGTTCTGGATGGAAGTGCGCAACTTCACTGCGTTCATGGACCACAAGCCACTAATGTACGCAATAGCCAAGGTTTCGGAACCATGGCCGGGCCGGCAGCAGAGACAGCTGGCCGCGATCTCAGAGTTTATGACCGACATTCAGCATGTGGCCGGTAAACTTAACGTGGTAGCGGACTGCCTCTCGCGCGCATTAGTGGCCCCAGTCTACGTAGGGATAGATTATACAGCCATGGCCGCAGAGCAGATCGGCGATGCGGATGTGTGCGCACTCCAGTCTGGACCAACAGGGTTAAGGCTGGAGAGCAGGGTACTGCAAGATGCCCCCCCCCCAATCTGTTATGTCTCCACAGGACGCCCGTGCCTGGTGGTCCAACATGCTTGGCGCCGCCGCATTTTTGAGTCCGTTCACTCCCTGGCGCACCCAGGAGTGCGCGCGTCAGTCAAAATGGTGGGAGCAAATTTCGTCTGGCCGAGCCTGCACAAACAGGTGAAAGAGTGGGCTGCAGTCTGCGTAGCTTGCAAACGAGCCAAAGTGCACAGGCACACAAAGGCCCCTTTGGAGCTGTTCCATATCCCGGCTAAGAGGTTCGACCACGTTCACGTGGACCTCGTGGGCCCCCTCCCGCCATTACAGGGGTTTACGCACCTCCTGACAGTGGTGGACCGCACCACACGATGGCCAGAAGCAGTCCCGCTAGCTTCCACCGCGTTCGCAGACGTGGCACGTGCTTTTTTGACAACATGGGTGGCACGTTTTGGCACTCCTTCGAACATCACGTCCGATCGGGGCCCTCAGTTTGTTTCCGACCTCTGTTCCACGATGGCCCGGAGCCTGGGCATCGCAATTCATCACACAACCGCGTACAACCCACAGGCCAATGGGTTATGCAAGCATTTTCATAGGTCACTGAAAGCAGCACTCAGGGCTTCGCTTATGGATGCAAATTGGGTGGACCGGTTGCCGTGGGTTCTATTAGGGCTGCATTCCGCACCGAAAGAGGATTTGTAGGCTTCCCCAGCAAAGCTTGTTTTGTCTCAGCCGCTCTGGCTCCACCGGGGAATTTTTACCAGATAACCCCACGCCGAACACCCATCCGTCCCCGCGTTCACGGCATAGTGCAGACGCAGGGATGCTACCTGGCCCGGCCCACCACTGTTTTCCAAGCGCTTTTGTGCCGAAAACTTTGAAGGACGCGGCGTTCATGTTTGTCAGGCACGATGCCCACCAGCCACCATTGCGCCCACCCTACAATGGCCCGTTTAGAGTGCTGGAACCCGGGGACAAACATTTTGTGTTAGACTTGGGGGGTCGCCGGGAGAAAAACTGTATAGACAGGCTTAAGCCCGCCTTTGTGGTGGCAGACGAGCAGGTGGTGTTGGCTCGAGCTCCTCGGCGCTAAAGACCCCCCCTGAGAACTCCCCAGGTAAACGACTCATCAGAGCAGTCACACGAGCATGCTGAATGCCCCCCCCCACTGTCCACCCACAGACGGACAAACCCCCAGGAACCCCCCACCGGCACAGCAGCGCCGCAGAGCTGAAGACCCCTCGTTACAGCAGCTATGGGAGGAGGCTGAAGCCGAGAGGACGTGAGAGCTAACGCTCAGTCTGAGACTCTGGGGGGGGGGGCGGTATGGGGGACCCATGCTGTGGTATTCATCTCAGACTGGAAGGAAGGGAGATGCAGTAAATTCCTCTGACAGAAGAGCATGGGGATTAAGGGGCTGGGGGACAATAGGAATTCTGATGCGAGAATGAATTGTGATGCAAGACCTCAGGCAGCAGAGACGTGTAAGTGTTGTAATATAAAGGAGAGTCCCTGCGACATGAGGTCAATGTTTTCTGATTCTAAGAGATGTGAGAGAGGGAATAAAGTTCATCTGCTCTGAATGCTTGGCCTGATTATTCCTCTCTCCACAAGATAAGCCTTTATGTTCATTTTGCTCAGCAGTGGTTTTCGTCATGGAACTCTGCCATGCAGGCCAATTTTGCCCAGTCTCTTTCTTATGGTGGAGTCATGAACACTGACCTTAACTGAGGCAAGTGAGGCCTGCAGTTCTTTGGATGTTGTTGTGGGGTCTTTTGTGACCTCTTGGATGAGTCGTCACTCTGCTCCTAGGGTAATTTTGGTCAGCCGGCCACTCCTGGGAAGGTTCACCACTGTTCCATGTTTTCGCCATTTGTGGCTAACAGCACTCACTGTGGTTTGCTGGAGTCCCAAATATTTAGAAATGGTTTTATTACTTTTCCAGACTGATAGATCTCAATTTCTTTGTTTCTCATTTGTTCCTGAATTCCTGAACTGTGGTTTATCACATCTTTGGAAAGCTGAGTTCAGTTTCTATAGCCACACCCAGGCCTGATAACTGCCACACCTGTTCTCAATCAAGAAATCACTTAAATAGGTCCTGACTGATAAACTGAAGAAGACCAAAAGATCCTCAAAAGCTAGACATCATGCTGCCATCCAAAGAAATTCAGGAACAAATGAGAAACAAAGTACTTGAGATCTATCAGTCTGGAAAAGGTTACAAAGCCACTTCTAAAGCTTTGGGACTCCAGCGAACCACAGTGAGAGCCATTATCAACAAATGGCAAAAACATAGAACAGTGGTGAACCTTCCCTGGAGTGGTCGGCTGACTAAAATCACTCCAAGAGCACAGCAACGACTCATCCAAGAGGTCACAAAAGAACTCACAACAACATCCAAAGAAATGCAGGCCTCATTTGCCTCAGTTAAGGTCAGTGTTCATAACTCCACCATAAGAAAGAGACTGGGCAAAAATGGCCTGCATGGCAGAGGTCCAAAATGAAGACCACTGCTGAGCAAAAAGAACATAAAGGCCTATCTCAGTCTTGCCAGAAAACATCTTGATAACCCCTAAGACTTTTAGGAAAATACTCTGTGGACTGACAAGACAAAAGTTGGACTTTTTGGAATGTCTGTGTCCCATTACATCTGGGGTAAAAGTAACACAGCATTTCAGAAAAGGAACATCATACCAACAGTAAAATATGTAGGTGGTAGTGTGATGTTCTGGGGCTGTTTTGCTGCTTCAGGACCTGGAAGACTTGCTGTGGTAAATGGAACCATGAATTCTGCTGTCTCCCAAAAAATCTTGAAGGAGAATATCCGGCCATCTGTTCGTGACCTCAAGCACTTGGGTTCTGCAGCAGGACAATGATCCAAAACACACCAGCAAGTCCACCTCTGAATGGCTTACCAAAAACAAAATGAAGACTTTGGAGTGGCCTAGTCAAAGTCCTGACCTGAATCCCACTGAGATGCTGTGGCATGACCTTAAAAAGGCGGTTCATGCTTGAAACCCCTCCAATGTGGCTGAATTACAACAATTCTGCAAAGATGAGTGGGACAAAATTCCTCCACAGTGCTGTAAAAGACTCATTGCCAGTTATCGCAAATGCTTGATGGCAGTTGTTGCTGTGTAGGGTGGCCCAACCAGTTATTAGGTTTAGGGGGCAATCACTTTTTCACACAGGGCTATGTAGGTTTGGATTTTTTCCCCTTAATAATAAACGCATTCATTTAAAAACTACATTTTATGTTTACTTGTGTTATCTCTGTCTAATATTTAAATTTGTTTGATGATCTGAAACATTTAAGTGTGAGAAACATACAAAAAAAATGAGAAATCAGGAAGGGGGCAAACACTTTTTCACACCACTGTAAATCTATGCATTGCAGCAGAAATTATCTCTGTACTCTATACTCACTTTTACACCTGGGTAGGGCATTGCTCCACTGCCCATTGGACTGGCATACAGATTTCACTGCCCCTTGGAGAACATATCCAGTATCGCAGACAAAGCGTACAACATCATTTAAGTTGAACTGGGTTCCTTGGGTCATACCAAAGGTTGGATTGCCAGGGTGACCACATGTGATGGCTGAGAGAGTCAAAGGAAAGACAAAGTTGTGTTTACTTATCAGATTAACCCAATAATTGAGGCTGAATATTATATGAGCAACTGATTTATCTAAACAATTTTGATAAATGTCAAAAAATCAAAAAATTAATGGAAATGCTCATTAATGATACAGCTTTTAAAGCTGCAAGCCCCACTGCAGTGACAGTGTCACTGTTACACTCTGCTCACTGTAGAACTCCCATAAAATGGCTGTACATTAGAAAAAAAAATTGGAACAATTATTTCAAAAACTCATACAGGGACTTTTTCAGGAAATAATTGGTGATCAGTTCCAGAAAGTCCAAGTCTAATCAGGCTTAATTGGCAGTGGGTATGAGCCCTTGATGAGCTTCAAGTCATCCCAAGATGCTAAACATAATTACTTGTTCAATATACATGGAAATAACATTAAAAACATTACCCAAACAAAGAATGAGACAAAAATGATAGGACTATATGACAAGAGCTGCATGATTTAACAGCTTTTCTCTGTGGGGACTTACGGACACAGACGGGAGTTCGTCCTGACCAGCGGTGATCCTGCTCACAGATTCGGACCGATACTCCAATGAGACGAAATCCCGGGTTGCACTGGTAAACAACACTGCCCCGATAGTTATAATTCTCCCCAATGATCTGGCCATTTACTATTGGTTCAGGGGTGCCACAGTGACCAGCTATGGATAACACAAGAACAAGAAGGTCAAACATTATTCAATCAAAGTGCTGGTCTTTACAAAGTTGTATTTTTTTAGAGGGAGGGACTGCAAATCTTACCAAGACACTGGACCTGTGTTCCACTCCAAAGGCCATTGGATAAACACTCTCGTACCCGAGATCCTACTAAGGTATATCCAGTGTTACAGGAGAAAATGGCTGTGGCACCATACGCAGTCAAAGTTCCAATCTTGTGTCCATTTGGAGGAGTTCCAAGGTCCCCACAAGCGATGACTGGTAGAAGAATATAATATATCGATTTTAGAGATGGACTGATTTGTTTGGAAGAAAGACTTTAGCTTTTTAACCTGGCAGAGATTTGCCTTTTTTCTTTATCTTTCAGTGAAAGTATAAACTTACTATCACAGACAGGGCGAGGATTTGGATAGTTCCATGTACCATTGGGCTGGCAACGAATTACTCGTTGACCCCTATAATAATATCCTGGGTCACATATGAGCATCATTATAGCGTCGTACTGGTTCTGAGTCCCATAGATTAGCCGCCATCTGCCGTGTTCCACGGCAGAGTGGCCAATGTCAGGGCAGGTAACCGCTGGAAGATAAAATATCGAAGGAACATTCATTTAAATATCTACATGGGTTTTCTTTTTTCTTTTTTGGATTGAAGCAAATCACATTAATACTCACGAACACATCTGGGCGGGGCCTCAATAGGGCTCCATCTACCAGATTCTTGACAGATCAGTGATGTGGTGAGAGGCCCAGCGAGCCGAAATCCAGGATTACACTGATAGCTGACTCGGGCTCCTAAGGAGAAGTCTTGGCCAACGATGCTTCCATTGACCGGAGGAACTGGCATCCCACAGGACATGACTAGAAATGAAAGATGGATTCAGTAGGCAGGTGAAATAGTATAACAAATATACATAAAAATAAAACAAAGCCGGAGGGATGATAATAAAGTATACCCTAATAATATTAGCAACCTTTGCACGCAGAGTGTTTAACTCACATACGATTTCCTGTACAAACACACAGAGAGCTCACACTGGTGCATAGTAAACATTAGCTCAAGCCGCGAGCTCTAGCCGCCATCTGCACAATAGTAAACAATCAAGTCCACCGAGATCACATACAATTCATATGGAGATTACACCTGGTGGAGGCTTGACCAGATACTGAATGGCTGCCCTGCGGCTCTCCGTTTATGCTTCAGCTGATTTTGATAATAGGGCTGGATGGAAGCTGGACTGTGGGAGCAGAGCTGTTAGAGTTCAAGCTTGTGCACAGGAAAGAAACAAGAAAACAGTTAATCTGACATTGGAACATGGCAGATTCTTTTAAATTCTTTTTTCTAAAAAAACACTTTAAAGTACTTTAATTCTATAAATGAGGTAGTTTTTTTTTTCCACAATATCTTTATTGAACCTTTTTTTTTTTAACAAACATGATACAAACAATCAAACACTAACACTAAAGTACTACAAAAAAAAGAAAAAAATGCACTAAAAACACCAACAACCACCAACAAAATCAAGTCTTTAACAATGCTCCTCTGTTTAGTCTAGACAATCCAATACATTAGTATACATATTATGTTCACCAGTTTGGAATTTACAAGGTCCACACACATCATTCACCTTCTTCTTCAAGAGTTATGTTTAAATTTTTTACATAATCAATAAAAGGTCTCCATATATTCTCAAACACAATTTCCTTTGATTTCAGTATATATGTTATTCTTTCTAATGGAAGGTTTGTTAACATCTGTCTTAACCACTGAGTCACATCTGGTCTATGAGTCTTTTTCCATAATAGTGCAATACATTTTTTGGCATTAAGCAAACTCAGGTCTATGAATGTTCTTTCACTTTTATTAAAATTATGCTTTTCTGGGTACAGACCCAACAAAAACAGTTTAGGATTCAATATGATTTGTTTTGAGATTATTTTTTCAATTGTTACCCTCACCTCTTCCCAAAACATTCTTATTAATCTACATTCCCATAAACAATGAAATAGGGTTCCTTTACTTTCCATGCATTTTGTGCATGTATCTGGTATATTTTTGTTATATCTATTTAACTCCTCCGGTGTAACATATATCCGCATTAACCATTTGAAATGTATCAATTTAAGGCGTGCATTTATTGATTTGGTTTGAGCTTCTGTACAAGCCAATTCCCATTGTTCCTCTGAAATTTCAATTTGCAGATCTTCTTTCCAGTAGTTTAATCTTTTCAGTGAATTTTCACTTGAAGATAGTGTCAATGAGTTATAAAACTCTGAAATAATACCCTTTCTTTTACTATCTTTCATCATCATTTTTTCCAAGGATGAATAAATAGGTCGAGTGAGAGCTTTATTTTGATTTGATCGAATAAAGTTTCTAAGTTGAAGATATTTAAAAAAAATGTGTTCTATTGAGATTAAATTTGATCCTCAGCTCTTCAAAAGACATTATGTTGTCTGCACATGGCAAATATAAATCCTGAATCTTTTGTATCCCTTTTAAATTCCATACTTTAAATACAGCGTCCGCTCTCCCTGGTTTAAAATATTGATTACCCCATATTGGACTAATGAGGTAGTGTTTTTAAATTATAATTTTTCAAATAATGTTCCAAACTTTTATATTCGGTCACTCTATTAAAGCTAGGCAACGCTAAACATGATTTACTATTCCTAAAGAATGTGACAAGCTGGAAAAGACAAGCTACAAAAAATTTAACAATTTTGCTCAGGTAAAGGGAAGCTGAACCTTCACAAATGATTTTCTACATAAAACCCTTTCTTTACAAATGCCTTAGGCTAAAAGGCTACTGGAGATGGGATACTGTCAAGTAATATATCACACACTGATCTAGAACTAATGGATTAAATGAGACTTGTTTTTCTTCGAAAAACACTTATTAAAAACAGAAAGAACAAGAGCCAACTTTATCACCATTCACTCATACAGCCAAGCATGTATAGTAGAACAAAATTATGTTTTTCTCCTATCTACAATGTCAGTCACATCTAGAATTGGAGGACCTGTTGCCCGAGCATGTCTTTTGAATTGTGGGAGGAAACTGGAGCACCCAGAGGAACCCCACGTAACGCATGGAGAACATGTAAACTCCACAGAGATGGGCACATGATGGTCTTGAGCTGGGATCGAACCGGAGTTCCATCCCAGACTTGCTTGCTGTGAGGCTGCAGTGTTAACCACTGATCTACCGTGCCGATGTCTGACAGAGGAATGGGTGGGTTCTCTGGAAGTGAAACTGGACGCTGATTGACTCATAATGCTAATTAAATCAAGCCTTGGCATAAATGAATTCAATGCTCAGCTCATTTACTTTAAAATTTATAAACCATCTTCTTGGCCAAATTTGCTAAAATTAAGTCTACTTTCTTACTTGGAACTCGCTATCATGATCCCTTACCTTGGCAAAGTGGCACCGGAGCATTCCACTGATAGATCCCCTGCGCAGTCCGGGTGCATGTGGCACTGGTCTGGCCAATGAGCCGGAAGCCCAGGTCACAGCTGAAACGCAGCGTGCTCCCCAGCTTAGTGCCCGTCAGACTGTGCACTGTGCCATTTACAGGGCTGTTTGGAGGGCTGCAGTAGGCCGCTTGGAAACAAAAAAAAAAACAGATGAAAAGTGATAAATATGTATGCCTATAAAACTGAGTGCAACAGGCATAAAAAAACAATCATAATGTGAGATGATGCAAGGTGTTCTTGAGAAAGTGACAGATTAACGCGGTTTCTACCCCAGATCACTTTCGCATCTTTCATCCCTGGTCAGGTAAAGGAGGATATGTACTAATACAAGTGCTAAATTGCAATCTATTTAACAAGAAAACTGCAGTCGCGAGACAAGGAAAATTGATTAAAGAGAAGTAATGTTGTGTGAAGCAAAACAGGAGTTTGGTAGCAGCTGCAGAAGACAGTCATAAAAGTGATGAATACATGTAACGGAAGCAAAGTATGAGTTGTTGTTTTTGGTTAAATCGGTGAATGAATGAACATTTATCATCACAAATGGTGCCGGGAAAAAGTTAAAGGCACACAAAGAATGGAGAAAAAAAATCAGAGGCATGAGCAAATTTAGTGGAAGCTGCTGGAAAATACTGTAAGACTAATTTTAAACAGATGATGACATCATTCTGAAATTATGTGATGTGATGGTGTGGCACAAAAATTGAGGCTCTTAGTGGGAATCATTGTGGACACATTATGCTTTTCAAAAAAGGAAAAAAAAAGACTATTTCAATGCAAAATATTTACATGTGCCAATTAAAATAACTTCTCATTTGTTAGCAAGACATTTAGAACTCATCGGCTAATTTTACATCCATATCATTATACCATATTCACTAATTAGTACAGCGAGGAAATGCATTTAGGATTTTTCAAATGAGCCAACAGACCTTTTTTTGGTCACTGAAGAGATGTTAGATGAAATAGATTTTATACAGAATTTGACACCGAGATTCACTGCAAAGACTTTAAAATTTTTAGTAGACGACACACAGCAGACGTACTTTAGGCTTTGGTTTGTCACAGACCCTATTTGAGCTTAAGGTTGAAATGCTTGACGTCTCCACTTTTATCAAAGGATGAAGGACTACACGGCGGAGAAAAAAAAAACCAAGAACACACACAAAGCTAAATTTAAAATTAACAAAATGACAGCACTACTGTAAGGCCTTCTCCTGTCAGTGTGAGTGGCTTCTGGGCAATCTTGTCTTCGCGTCTTTACCACCATCTCTCTCTTCTTTTCTTGTGTCCATCGTGCTTACTACTCTTTTCCCTCTTACAGAGTTTGTGTCAGTGCAATCAGCCCTATCAAATCTACTGTACAAGGGGGTGTGACTGGACTGGAACAGATAACAGATACAAAATGTAAAGAGAAAGTAAGCAAGGGAGTGAAAGGAAATACCAAAAAAAAAGGAGGAAAAAGCTTAATGTCCCCTTATGGGGTGAAAGAGAAGTTACACATAAATGGAGTAAACAGGAAACTGAGAAAGGGGACTGCAAGAGGAGATGCTTGCAACTTGATAGTGGAAGACTTGTCCTCAGAGGCAAAAGGTAGATTGATGAGGAGCATAGTTGAATATGTCCAATATGCCGGCACCATCTGTTTCCTCCACCTCACCAAGGTAACACAGAAGGCAACTCCATACTAACCATGGCAAACTCTTGGGTTCTAAGACATCACTCAGTCCACCTGCCACATAACCTGCCATGGCAAAAATCTATCAGTATGAAAAAAAAGCACAAAAAGACTAAAAGTGGAGAAAGAAAAAGAAATAGGGCAGAGCAACAACAGAACACTCAGTCGGGGAGACAGAAAATTCCGCTGAGAGGAGAAAGAGAGAGAGAGAGAAAGGGACGATTAGTCAATCTGGCTGAGTGGTGTTGATACAGAACAGGGGGCGCCTTTTAAATATTTACACAGTCATAATTCACAGCAAGTAATGCAGGTGTCATATACCGACAGATCCTTCCTGGGAGCAGGACAAAACAAAAATGTAATAAGCAACACAAGAAACACTGTCTTCTAATTCCCAGGCCTTACGGAGTGCCAACAAGTGTTCCAGATGTCTGTCGACCCCGTTAGGTTGTCAGATAGATCTCTCATATTTTTGACTGTTTCATTGCACTTGGCAGCTCAACTGTAAACCAGACACATGACTGATGAGATAAAGATTGCACCTGTCAGAGTGTGGGTAGAGCTCTCGTTCTCATTTTTGTGATTTAAATTATAGTCCTTGTTTTTGGACATGATCAACTCACGTCCTCGCTTTTGGTTCTCCTTGGGGAGTTTTGTATTTATTATTGCTATATTATTTCTGTCTTTGCCTTAGTCTGTCATCCTTAGTATTATTTTCATCACAGTCACATCTTATTATCCTTTCCTGTTGGCATGTTGGTTCAGGCTTTTATTTTGACAGTGTTCTTTGTTTACTTCCGTTTTCTCCTAGCTTGTTTCATATTTGTCCACAGCTGTTTATTATTTTGGTTAATTATCCTTGCTTTTAGTTTTTGAGTGTCCATAACTGTTTGTTATTTTGGTTTATTACTTTTTGCCTTATTTAAGGGACGCAGCCCCGTAGTACGGGGCGACGTCCTATGTCATGCTGGTGTGAACCACACGCTTCGGTCTGCCTGTTTGATCCGGCCTGTATTTCTACCAAGCCTGTGAGTTCTTTTCCTGTTTTCTGTCGTGGATTATTTTGAATTTAATTAAATCCTGCAAACCAGAGTCCAGCGTTTGTGTCTGAATTCCAACCCCCTGAAGTAATGAGTACATCAGTTGCACCATACATAAACCACTGCAGTCATGCTTGATGGTCCTTCCTCACCTGAGTAGCGTATGCGGAACCCTTTGTGGCTGGTGGTGTGATCAAAGGACCAGTGCAGGTAGACTTTGTTACTGGAACTGGTGATGCTCAGTGGACTGGAATAGTTGCCACTGAGTGTGATGAGCAATGGGCTTTGCCTGGATGGGCCTGGATGAAGATATGAAAAAAAAAATCATGTGACTGTGAAAAAACAGTCTGTTCCTTTTATAGGAGCAACTTGTATTTGATGGATGCACAACAAGAACTTCAAGTCGGGTGAACCTGAGTACAATTAACTTCTAAAATCAAGATGGCTGCCATCATGCATCAACAATAGTGTAAGCTATAATTTACTAGCATTTCTGTTTTAGATGTCCTACACACTGCGATGTCCAACTTCTATCTCTGAGCATGTTGCTATGGTGTTTTTTAAATATGGAAATTATAGAGAACTGTCTTGTTTTCAGTGGGCTTTGCAAGCAATGGCAATAGCTAGATAGAGCAGACCAACTGTCCCACCTCATATCTCAATACAATGGAAAAAGAAATGAAAAAGTAACTAATTTGAAATGGGAATTAGAACTTCAAAGTGGAACAGTTAAAATCATTTTTTTGCGCTGGGTTAGATCAGCCAAACGGTGTTGTATTTTGGTTAAACTTGCCTGAAAACACCATTAAATGACTTTGGTTTTCTGAGCTGATCCTATGGAATGTTGGACGTGATGTCCTTTCATCAGACAGTTTTCAACCTCAGCCATGAACCAAAGGGGAAAAAAGAGCACGCCAAGGCTTTTACATGCTCCTCCCCCCCTTTCCAAAACGCCACTTTAAACAACGACTCATAAAGGATCACTGACACATTTAGATCGTAGTCTGAGTTTAAAATGAGCTTATACAGATATCCATCTTTAGGAAGATGATCAAACACCAGCCAAAGAGCTAAGATAGCTTTTAGAACAGCAAATGTGTGACATGTTCATTAGCTTTATGCATTGCAAATGTTAAGATTGTAATCTCCTATGCCAAACGCCATTAATTCAAATCCCATGTAATTGGAAAGTCTTAAGTGGAAAGGGTGCCAATCAAAATAAAATTAATAATAAGAATCTAACTTTCCCCCCACAAGATAATTTTTGGAGACTGGATAATGCTATGAATATTAAGTAAAACCACATTTTGCTCAGTTTCTAAATATTGAAAAAGAAGATGAGGAAAAAGAAAAACTTCAGCTGATTGGCTTGGCAGCATCTAAGGTTAGTAAACGTCAGCTCCCCGGCACTCGGCAAAAGATAAAAAAGCACAAATCAGCATCACTAGTAGATAGGATCACTATTTTCTCAGAGCAGTCTGGCATAGTCACTGACTGTGCCTCTAATCACATGCAGATATACAAGTCAGAAGTAGCTGTTCTGTCTCCGTGAAAGGGAGCATGTGTTTGATTTTCTGTTGGTGGAGGCAGAGAGGTTCGTTAGGGACAGTGGATTTAGCTGGCTTGCTCATTTTAACCTCGAGTTCATGTGTGAAGCTCATTCTTTGGCCAACAGTGCAGAAGCTTCATGGGGAATAGGAAATAACAGTAGACTAGAAATAATTCAGTGAGGAGCACAGTCTGAGAGAACGAATGCAGACAACGAAACAAGAATGTGTTTGCAATTGTGTCGCTGCGGTTCGCTGCGGTGACTCACCATCAAAGATTTCAAGCTCATCAAATTGACGGCTGGTCTGGAAGTGTTCGATGGTGAAGGTAATGTTGTAGCCAGGTTCAACCTTCACCACCCAGGAGCAGGACTCAAAATGGGGGAATCCACTGCCTGGCGACTGGCTCATGATGACACCCGTGGACGCCGTCAGTATCTCGTTCATGGGACAGGTTACTGAGGGCATGACGAGAAGACATAGAGACACAGAAATAATTATCATTTCTACGCATAGGGATAATGATCTCTTTATGTGATGCCGTTTCATAATTACAGATCACGTCCATTGCCTGTTCGTTTTAGCAAATTCAATTTACCTTGAAGCACAAATTGGATTGGTTTGAGCCATACTGTTGCTGGAGGGCAACTCAATGTGACTAAAAGCCTAGCTAAGCTAATTGTCATTCGGGTCCTGATGCCGTCATGGGGAAAACAAAGCTGTCCATGCCAAGTCACTCCAGGAAATGGCTTATATATTACACCATAACACTGACTTGGTATAAGCCCATTCCCGCATTGCTGCCCATTGTGACTGTGTGAAAAAGGCAGGAGGGTTAATGACTGGGGCATGCAAAAATACAAGTACAATCTCACAGTTGACAGATGTGACACTAACTTGGCAAGTAACGCTCACATCTGCCTTGAAGCCCTTCTGCTGCCGCATGCCTAGGTGGACCATATCCCTCCACTCATCTCATTCCCATGCCATTTATATTCTTGAGGGACATCCTCGTGACATCCTTTGACATTTTCTAGTGGTTTCATTCTGTATTATCAGACGGCGCACGATGCTCCTGTCTGTTGTGCTTTTGCTGCAATGCTGTGAAGTCAACCTTTTAATCTGCCAGAGCTGTCTGCATGCACAGTCGAGCCCACCAAACAAGCTGCAACATGAAAGGATGCGACACGCTGTTATTGTAACACTATGTAACTGATACACAGTCGTATTAAATTCCTATTGCCTTTCTTGGGTGTAGCAGCAGATAATGGGCAACAACATTTTTCATGGCAGACGGGGGGAAAGATCCACTTTTCGTATTTGTGATGGCTTTTGGTGCTAAAAGATTTCTGTAAATAATGTTGCAAAATCCACTATTTGAAACTGTGTATCACAGCGTTTCACACTTCCAACAAAACTAAGAATCCTAACAGTCTGTTTTGGCATACCTACAGCACCTAACCCTTTCCACATTCCACAAGACCTTCTGGAACACACCCCAACAGCTTGCTAAGAGCTCAACAGACTTTCAAACTCAAAGAAAACAGAACGTACCTTTGCATGTTGCAAACTAACCAGAAGTCTTACATACTGTACTTCCATAGGGGAAATCACAGAAAATAAATGGCATGTGATGCTTTAAATGTATTTGAAAGCCACTTTAAACCATTTGCTAGTGGGCATTCTTGGCTGCATATACATTTTATGTATGTTTGTTAAACAAGTGCGACAGAAAAATTTGCTGGAGGTGTAAAAATCCCCTGCTGGGTGGTGAAATGTGAATACCCAAGACTGCTCTGCCTTAGGGTGAAGCAGCACTTGGCACTTGCAGGTCCTTCATTATACCAGAGAAATATTGATGCTCTTCAAGTAGCGCTACTTTGTGGGACACAATGTGTGCAAGCATGCATATATGTTTTTGTATTTGTGTGAAGGAGCTCATATGTTCACCGGAATGCACGGCTGAAGGAGCTGAAGGAAAGAGCGCCCGCCTTAAAAGCGCGTCGGCAAATTGTTGTTTAGATTGGTTTTGCTTAATTTGTCCAAAGGGGTGGAGTTCATCCTCTCAAGGGAGGATAACGTACTGTATGAAAACATAAAAGTAATATTTTAATGTAGCATTGGCTGCATAATTGCCGCACTTGTTTCCAATCTTTTACCCATAGAAGTTAAAATTAAACAATATTGCATGAGCGTGTGTGCAGTATCATTGAATATACAATTGCGGTGATGAAATGGTAGGCTTGATACACAAAAGAAGGCCAACAGAATCACCGTGGTGTGACAATATTCATGCCATGTGATCACCAGTTTAAAATTGCTTTTATGCAGCAGCTTCATAAATGCAATTTAAAAGTTGGAAGTAATAAGCGGCAACATATTATGACTTTAATGTTATTCCACCAAGATTATTGTCAATAAACAAACAAATACTGTAGTTCTGAACTGCTACTCTTGAATTTGGCTGCCTAACACAAATAATGAGCACAACATAGAATATAATAGTTTTATCATTCTAAATACTTGTTCAATGAAATCTGCTCCTGTCCACCAGTCCAGCTACAGTAGCTACCACTATACACTCCTGTTTACGTTGTCTTCGCCCGCTTCTTAATAGCGTCTTCTGATGAAGTAAAGATTTACTTGCACATTACATTGGAAGGCCTCAGCAAAAAAAACTGTACCCTGCAAAGTTTTAATCTAATCTTTGGAGCAACTAATTTTAAAAGCAAAATGGTATAACTAGCAGTGCCAACTATTTCGTACGAACACAACAACAACTTCTGTGCCTTACTGTGGCGATTGAGGCAAACAACGCACTACAATTCCCACATATCATAAGAAGCCACCAACAGTTACTGTAAATGACAATCAGCAGAATGCCGCTGAAGCTTTAAAACTGGATAGCCTCATCGCCGTCAGCTCTTTTAGGGCCACCCTAACAAACTCCTTAAAATATACTGTACCTGTAAGTGTTTCTACTGATTTACACCGCAAGATAATTATACTCACTCTGCCCTCCCTATTGTCCTGATTAACAGCCACATTATACGGTTTATATCTTTACATTATTTCAGTCGTACAGTTTTAATATCGTCTGCTTATGTTGCTCACTACCTTTGTCTGTTGCCCTTGTTCCCGACTCCCTGCCTTGCGTTTTTATGCTTGTTGTTGCACACAGCTATGTTCTCCCTGCATGGTTTACTAGGGCTGTCTGCTCTTGCATGTGTGTCTTGTGTGTTTGTGTTTTTAAGTCGCACTCCCTCTTCCCTTAGGAGGTCTTTGCCTCCTACCAGGTTGTTGCCTTTGATAAGAATATGTTCTTTGCTAACTTGCCTAGTTAAAGAAAGGTTGATGATGATGAAGTGGACTGATATGTGTTCTGTAAAGTGCTCGAGTGTGGTTATCGGGGAATAGAGTAACCCCTGGAATCCTGGCAGGAACGACAATAAAAGTGAATGCTTATTTGGGGAGAAGGGGTGGGATTTAATACTTTTTTTTTTACTTCTTCCCATTCCTTTTGGTTATGTAAATTAAGTGAAATTATTATTGTTATTATTTTTGTTCTCAGTTCTCATGGTATTTTGCAGTCTGTATTCTCTGTATGATTATACTGTATATTATTACTAGTAGTATTATTAGTTGTATTCAAATTTATAGTTTAACGGTGGAATAAACTCAACATGATGCTTTCAAGGATTGTTTTTGTTACTCCTGTTCACATTCAAAGCATGTTGTGATGCCGGTGTATTCTCCGTAGCCCTGTATTTTTATGCACTGAGGTATCTACATTTACTGTAATGCTGTAACTTGAATACTATTTGAGGATAGCTCATGGAATTAGGCAGCTCGGTGGTGCAGTGGTTAGCACTGTGGCAGCACAGTAAGAAGGTCACGGGGTCGATTCCACCCCTGACCATCGGTGACCCTTCTGTGTGGAGTTTGCATGTTCTCCCCGTGTCTGCATGAGTTTACTCCGGCTGCTCTGGTTTCCTCCCACAGGCCAAAAACATGCAAGTTAGGCTACCTGGAGAGTCTAAAGTGGCCCTAGGTGTGCGTGTGAATGGTAAAGGGATTGGCGCCGTACTGTGGATGCCCTGTAATTTCCCCATTGTGGGACTAATAAAGGATTATAAAATAAAAAAAAAAAAAAAAAAATTTTGCATCAAACTGCCAAAACAGTATAGGTTTCAAAGCAAACTTTGTTTTATTTTTATCTTTACTTGACTTTGTTTCACCTTCTTGGAATGCAAAGTGACACCTTGAAAGAAAAACTATCGTAAATAAGATGAAGTATTGTGTGTTCACGCATAACTCAACTTATCATATACAATTCTACTAAGGTGGGACAGTATTTATGCATTTATAAGTTGCTGAAAAAGAAGCATTTCTGGCATCTTGGTTCCAACTTTAAAGTACAGCAATTTGCTCTAATCCCAAATTACAACATAAAAGAGACATTTACCAAGTCTGGGGGATAATTTACAACCTCAAGCACCTCAGTGGATGACAGTCAAGAGGTTTCAATCCATCAGTGATGGTGAAACTGATTGCACCGGGAAGTAGCATATAAAATCTTAGAGTGAAGCTCATTAAACGATCCGTTCCCGGAGGATGAGAGATGTGTTTTGGGTGACCTTTTTGGAAAGCTTGGACGTGTCTCCAAAACTGCCACCAGCTTGTCTCTCAACTGATGGAAAAGGATGGGCAGGGATGCTTATCTATAGGCTGCTACTTATTAAACTAATCCACTTTGAAACGAAGCGTCACTCCCACTGTAAACAAAAGGGTATTAAGGGACAAATCTGACAGCTGGAAAAACAGCGGCTTCAACGCACAAGGTGAGATCCACGCTGATAGAGCTCAAAATGAAATCTGGCTTTAATGAGACAAGGAATAAAATAAACAGGTAGGAGGGATGACATTTCCCACTGTTTGAGGAGGAACTGTCCGTGGCATGCAATAATAGCTTCCCAATAAAAAAAATCCAGTAGGTGTGAGTATGTATGCACACATACCAATATCAATCCTCGATACAACAAGCGTGTTGGGCTGCAGTGCCATTAAGATGCCTATACTCATGTTGGCGTTTAATTAGCATAAGCTGAGGAGCGATAAAGAGCTGACTGAATGGGACAGTATGTGCCACAACTTAATAGCAACATGGATCAGGACCTGACAACTCTAAGAAGTCACGGATGACAATAGAGAAGAAAAAAGTGGGGACAGCGGTAATCCATCCTAAGGGACTTAAAGGGGCTGCAAAAAATAATTACAGTGCACAGAAGAAAAGGGATGAAGGGACGGGGCTGAGGAAAGCTACAGTAGCTAGCAGGAAAACTAATGTGATGGGTTATTATACGGGTTTTAACCAGAAATCTGTCTGGGGGATAAACACATGGATTTGGCCTCATCAAAGCTCATTGTGTTTTCATTAATGAATTCAAGCAACACTTTGTTCTGACGCTGCCACTTGGTGCGTGCGATGCTCCAACTCCCTGTGGTCTCAGCAGACAGCAAATGTAGTTAAGGGCTGTGGGTTCGATACAGCCCGGCGTAATCAGATGGATGGCAACTCAGATGCTGAACAAAAGCCACCGGTTGCCCAAATGGCGGCAAACACAAGAGAGGCTGGCATGGCTGACAAAAATGCTCTGAACTGAATAGCAGGGAAAAATAGTTACTGTGTCTCTGTGTTTATGCATGCAAGAAGAACACCCCCCCCACACACACACACACTGTAGTGCCTGTAACTTGGGGGTGGGGGGGGCAGAAGACATAAATAGAGGAAGACAGATCTGGGTATTGATAGATACCTGTGTATTACATAGAGTGAGAATACACAGCGCCGTGTTTCTGAATCCCCGCTCAGAAGATGACAAAAAAGCAAGGGGAACAAAGGGGTACAAGTGTTATGTAAGAACATAAGTCTAATGCTGGTGAGTCATGGGAGAGGAGTGTGGTGGGGGGGGGGAGGGGAGGAGGGGATGCAGAGGATGAGAGAGGGGAAAAAAGAGAGAGCGAGAGGGAGGGAGAGAGCGAGAGCACTGCAGAAGCCGCTGTGGTTCCAGGGCTTCTCTCTGGAAGACTATTACAGAATGACAACATCCACCTCTGTGTAACCCAGACACCAGCTAGACTGGCGTGGATGTGCATACAGTATATGTACAGTGATGGAGTGCGCGCGCGCGCGCGCGCGTGTGTGTGTGGAGCAGGGGCTGCTAGATGTGCAGAGGAGGGTTGTGCTTGTCAGACCCAGAAGTGGTGATTTGATAGGTGCAGCTGCAGCCGGCATGTCCCCTGCATCTCAATGAGCTGCGGTCCTTGTCTCTCCGCTGCCCTCCAACTAAGTCTCTCCCCGTCTCTTATTCTCACCTGGCTTTTAAACCCCAGTCTCGCTTTCACTTCCTCACTACCCTTCTCCTCATTTAGCAGTTTCTCCTCTGCTCCTTTCCAGCCCAGTTTTGACTTTTCCTTTAACAAAAAACCCAGCTTATCCAGAGCTATCACTTCCTATCAGTTTATCTTTGACCCTTTTCCCTCTTTATCCAATCCCCCCCCCCCCCACTCTCCACACACTGCAAGAGTTGCTTCTTTTAACTTCTCTCCCAGCTTTGAAAACCCTCTCTTGCTCAACTGTTTTTCCCCCTACACCTTTCGTTATCTCTGGCCTCTCCAGCACCCTGTTTCAAGTCTGTAGAGGCACGGCTGCACAAAAGCGAAGGGAAAAAAGGCAGAAAGGTTAATGGCAGGGGCGTGCAAAAATATAACTACAGTCTCACAGCTGAAACGCACAAGGAGGAGCAAAAAGAAAGCAATAAACACTCACTAAATTTCACAACGCTGAGCAAAGCTAATGGTGGTTTACAGTGTTTGCAGGCATGGAAAGGAAAGCGGTGCTATTTTTCCCCTCATATTTCTGACACTTCAAGTCTCCCGTTTTCTGTTTCTCACTGGGTCCCCCGCACATTTTCTTCACGTCGTCACTCTTAGCCTATACATAGCTCCTCTTCAACTTCCTCTGACCTCTTTGTTTCACCCAATTCTTTCCCACTTTCTATTTTTTCGCTCCATGCTGTGAGCATTTGCATCTTTTTCCTGCTTAGCCCCCCATATTAGCCCCATTTTTAAGACCAAATCCTTGTCAGCTGCATAACCCACAAACAGAAGGAGGCGCACAAAACATTTCAAATGAGACTTGCAAAACTTTGGGGGAGGAAAAAAGCCAGAAGAACGATGTGCTTTTTTTTTTTTAATGATACTGTGAAGCAGTACAAAACATAGGGACCCCTCTATGCACCCAGTTTCTCGCCCCAAGGAAAACAGTTGCACACAGTATTATTATGATGATGCAGTGTGTGGGGAACACTGCACTCATGGGATCCTTCAGGACGATGATATCTCAGCAAGTAGGAAGCACCACAGCAGCCACCCTTAGCCTCATGGGAGCATAGGATCATTCAGAGAGGAAAAAAGGTACCAAACTGATAGGCGATTGTTGCCTCGTGACTGCAGGCTGAAACAGCCTCCCACAGGAGCCAGAAATACAGCTCAGCTATGTATATCACATGGATTTATGATTGGAGAACGAAGACATGCATCTATAGGGCGGTTCAAAATAACCCCATTGGACCCATCTGATGAAGACATTTTGTGGTAATATTTGGTACAGTGGGACTTCCACTGATGTACTAATCTGAACCTTTTGTAATGTGTGCTTACGTGTGTTTGATGCCATTTCATCAGCTGTTACCTATTCTCAGGTGGGGTTATTACACAGTAAAGATCAGTGGTGTAAACCTGTCAGAACTGGCCATCCAGTATGCCCGCTGGAGGACAAGAAAATGAATAAATATATAATAAAAGAAATAAAAGGACAGTGTTTTTTTGAGGTTTTTCTGTTATTTTGAACCAGGAAGCATTTTATCTTTAGAAAGAAAAAAAGTGTTTGAATTGTCACAAGTTTTACAGCTTTCTTAGACACAAAGACATTATTCATGCCCTGCCGTTCCACACAGAAGCAAGACAGTTCAGCCAGAGAGCCATGCTGACGTGTTTCTTTGTAATGACAGTGAGTCGACTGAATGTTGAACAACTATGACATCTCTGGTTGTTTTTTATTATTTGTTTAAAGGATGGATTGCTCATTCAGTGTGACTTTTGTCAGAGTGTACTTGTATAAAAGAAACAGCTGAGCTAAAACTGGGCTGCATGCGGCCAACAAGCAAGAATGGGTTACGCGTCCCCGTTATAGATGGTAGAGGTAATCAGGACGACTTTAAACCCTGGTGATTGTGTATGAGAACACTGAAATTTGATTTGGGTCCACGTCCATGATCCATGTGTGACTGCAGTTCATGCAGGTATGCTTGTACTGTATGTATTGAGCAAATTACTTAAAAAAAAATGTATGGCACATCAGCACTCTGCCTTGCTTTACTTGAATTTACTTGTCTTTGCTTGCATGTACGTCTGCAATCACCTGCACACAGCAGGTACGCAGACACATTTCACATATTTTTATGTGCCACACCTCTGTACCGCTTGGGTCTGCATGAGCCACACTTCCATACACTTGCATTCCAAAGCAGTCGCCGCCCCTATCCACCTGCATGATCGCCTATTCACAGGTGTCCAAGTGTACAGGTCCAGGGGCTTTACATTAAGGCATCAAATCCTCCCGTTCATTGGGTCTACAAACTCTAAAATGAAGAAATCAAAATAAGATCCCAGCTAAGTCAAGTGACTCCTCAGATCTCTGAATGCCAGCTTAATGGTACTGTAAAAAAATACCTTCACACAGATCTTTAACATCTGAGCTTGTTACTGTTGAGTCCTATAAGTTGCCATGAATTAATAAGTTGACATACAGCATGCATTTACAAACTCTTTTTGGGTATACCACAGATTCACATAAAGACATCAAAAACAAGATGGAAAAGAAAGAGTGCAGCTTAAAATGAAATGAGTCACCAGAATGACACAGGGTGTTAGATATAGGGAAATGCCAGGTTTTGTAATCGCATGCAGACACTTACCATCACATGATGGTGGGGGACCCTCGAATTCCAAGTGTGTACCTAACCGACAGGTCAGGATACTGTTTCCGCTCAGCTGGTAGCCAGGGAGGCATCGGTATCTCACTATGTCCCCTGAACGCAGAGATGGAGGTAGAAGGGGTGAAGTCGGTGAGATAACTTTGTGCATTAATCAGAGCTCCTTTCTTAGGTCACAAAGTAATAGAAATCATTGTGTCTCAGGCTGAGAAAAGTTAGGAGTGGAACAAAGTAACAGGATACATCCCAGAGGGGATTCTATAGATGAAACACTATGTCAGCGTCAGTACCTTAATGTCTCTGAGTAATTACAAGTAGAACAGATATGCAAATAACCAACTGAGGAGACTTAACTTCAGTTGATTTCTACATTAAGTGAGAACAAAGACCATTGGCCTTCTGAGTACATCCTCATAAATATTCATTCTTATGGGGCCTCCAGCTTCTATATGAAGGGAGGCATTATACTGTATATGTGGTGCCACTGACAGAGAAACAGCGAACAAGGAGGGCAGTAAAACATTCCACAAGTCACTGTTTAATACATTTAAAAAGGCAGGCAGTATTGTCAGTGAATGCTACATACCGATTTTAAATTCTTTGCTTGCCATGAGGATCTCTGCATTAGGAATGATTGGGGGAGGCAGACAGTACTGCAGTCTATAAGCTTTAAGAGCATAGAGGACATGGAGGGAGTCAAACATATGTGATTAATCTGGGAGAAACTAAGACCCCAAAAGTTTGTTTACATACCTTGATAGCTGATACGGAACAGTCCTCCCTTCTCTGTGTTACTACGAAATCGGATCAGCACCTGATTGGATGTGCTGCTGGGTGGGTCGTTGGGCTCTCCATCAGTGAATATACCTAGTTTCCTGGCTGTCTCCTGGGGACCATCCCTAAAGAGGTGAAATTTTCACAAATAAATGATAGCTCTAGCACCCTGTGGCCCTGTGATGCAAATCCACATCAACCATATATTACATTATTGCTGAAGATTCAGAATTTAATCAAACACAAGGCAGTTTTTTTTCTCATCTACTCTGGTGATTATGCTAAAATAAGGTGCAATTTACAGATACAATAAGCTTGGAATGACAGGTTTGGATTGCTCTGTTCCTGCTAACAGCTAACCAATGGGAGAGTTTTTGGAAGCTGCGGCCCATCCTTGGCAGTCCCCTGGTGTGGGCATGGCCGATTAAGCCAGCTCCCAGATTCCTGCCACAGCCATTCAGCTTAAAAACCATCTGTCTTTGGCTGTCAGACTGGGCATGGGAGATTACAAGCAGCTCTGGAAACGGCTGGCTAGGGACCGCTGCCTGACAGCACTCCAGCCAAGCCGCCATTAAGGGGCCCATTTCCTTGGCTCAGTAGTTCATTGGATAGATACACAGCAGTGGTAGCTGGAAAATGGGGGAATATGATAGTACCCATCTTGACTCTACAGGAACTAGTTGGGAGAATCAACACCATTTATGTGATGGAACAATGTGCTGGAAAGTGGCCACCCTCACTCTCTGTGGCCATGCTGACTTAACACTTCAAGGTCAGAAATAAAATTAAAAAAAAAAAATTGAAAAGTTGCCTAAACCAGTATTCATAAATATCACCCCCACACCATGTGGACTTTGCATGTGGCCCTCAAGTTGCCAAGCTGGAAGCACAGTCAGGTCTCCGGTCTTGCTGAGATCAGGGACATTTGGAGGCTGTCACCGGGAGACGGGATCAACTGGGACTGGCAATCATTATGCATGCTAAATCCTGTCTATGGTGGTACATATGGCAGGTACAGCCATGTATTATGGAGGAGAGGAAAGGAAGCTATGCCCCTCAGTTGTCAATGAGGCATGAAGAAAAAAAAATGTTTCATCGTGTGATCATTCAGGAGAATGTCTCAGTGTTCCATATGCAGCAAAACAGAGAAACTGGGTACTCTGCATTTGTATTTAACAGAAACTGCATATACATATATACTGTACATACATACACATGCACACAGAGATGTGGACAAATTTGTTGGTAATCGTCCATTAAATAAAGAAAATCCCATAATGGTCACTGAAATAACGTGAAATTGACAAAAGTAATAATAAAAAAAAATATGAAAATCAACTAAAGAAAATCAGACATTGATTTTGAATTTTGTTTCAACAGAATCCTTTAAAAACCAAACTAATGAAACTGGTTTGGACAAAAATGATGTTAACCCTAGAAAAGATAATGTGACCACAGGGACATCTTTAACTAAGGTGTGTCCTGTAATTAGCTTCACAGGTGTCTTCAGACTTGTATCAGTCAGTTTACCTTTTTAAAGGGTGAAAAGTAGTCACTGTGCTGTTTGGTATCATGGTGTGTACCACACTGAACATGGCCCACAGAAAGCTAAGGAGAGAGCTGTCTCAGGAGATTAGAAAGAAAATTATAGACAAGCATGTTAAAGGTAAAGGCTATAGGACCATCTCCAAGGAGCTAGTTGTTCCTGTGACCACAGTTGCCAATGTTATTAAACAGTATAATGTTCATGGGACTGTAACCAACCTCCCAGGACATGGACGTAAGAGGAAGTGCAACTCCAGGTTGATCAGAAGAATAGTGTGTATTGTAGAAAAAGAGCCATGGAGACCATCCAAAATCATTCTAGCCGAAGTACAAGGTCAAGGTACGTCGCTTTCTAATCGCACCATGGGTTGCATTTTGAACAATAATGGACTCCATGGAAGCATACCAGGAGGGTCCACTATTGCCAGATAAACAATAAACAGCCAGTCCTAATGCATGCTGACAGGCCCCAAAGCTTCTGGGAACTTGTCTTTTGGACTGATGAACTGGAGCTTTTTGGTGAGTCACATCAGCTGGAATGGCTAAGAACAAAACACTGAAGTGGCCTTCTATGAGCCCTGATCTAATTCCAACTGAACATCTGTGGAAGGAGCTCAAACATGCAGTGTGGAGAAGGCACCCTTCAAACCTGAGTCAGCTGGAACAGTTTGCTCATGAGAGTGGGCCAAAATACCTGTCGACAGGTGTAGAAGTCTCACTGAGAGTTACAGAAATCTGCATCAAAAAGTTGTGCAACAAAATATTAAGTAAACATATCATTTTTTCCCAGGCCAGTGTCATTAGTTTTCTTTTTAATGATTCTATTGAACCAGAATTCAAAAGCGATGTCTGATTTTCATTAGTGAGTTTTCAGAATTTTTTGAATTTATTATGACTTTTGTCAGTTTCAAGTTATTTCAGTGACTATAGTGACTATTGTTGTGCATGTGTTCTGTAGGACCTACAGAACACATGCACAACAATGGCAAAGTATTTGCATTTCTTGTACCAATTAAGAAGTGAAATTAGATAATTTCCCACAAAAACCTGAACGCACCAGGGCACGCTGGTTGAAAAACACATTACAACCGGGCTACTCGTGCTGAAAGGCAGGCAACCGACAAACTAGCCCCATTCCGGGATTTTTGGATCATGTTTCAAGCACAACTCTTTGTTTTAACCAAATAAAACATTTTCAGTGAAAAAAATACTTTGGTATTGCTTAATAATCCAATTAACAGTTAAATTTTGTGTGGGGTCCAAACGGACCCCAGTTAGTACTATTTGTATGTAAAATATGTTGGTAGGATGAGGGTTAAAGGAAGGTTACCAACAAATTTGTCCACATCTGTACATGCAACTATTACCACAAATCTAGATAAAACATACAGTATTTTTGTGACATTGTCATTTCTTACCAGACAGTGATAAAATCGTGTGGCCCGTGAACCTGAAGAAGGCTGAAGTTGAGCTTGACGCCGAAGCCACGGACCACAGTAATCAGCCAGGAGCAGTCAGCGGAACTTGGGTACTCCTCTGGGTAACCCGGAGAGAAGATGGTCCCATTGTCTGATGTGATGTTCCAACCACAAGGCACTGAGAGGAGGAGCAGGATGAGAAGGAGAAGGAGGAGGCAGTGTATATATATATATCAGTGGGCCAGGAATACTACAGGATGCATACATAATTCAGCTGCAATTAGCAGAAAAATGGGAATTTTTCATCCCTTTCGTCTTCTGCTTTCCTTCTCGGTGTCTGTTTCCTGCTGTCCTTTTTTTTTTTTTTTTTTTGTTACTTATTTGTACCCGTAGGTAGACTTGGTTTGCAGTCTGGTGACAAGCCACCGGCTGCTGGTCGCTGCGTGCGCGAGCGCCCTAAACCTACATGTTTTTGGTATGCGGGAGGAAACCGGAGAAATCCCGGAGTAAACCCGCGCAACACGGGGAGAACATGCAAACTCCACACAGCTCACTGTTGGTCGGGGGCTGGGATCGAACCCACGATCTCATGATCCCCGCGGTCCCCCGGCCGAGGGTAAACTGTGCTGCCACAGTGCTAAACCACTGCGCCACCGTGCAGCCCCCGTCCTTCGCTCTTCTTCTAGTCTTCCCAGGCGCTTGTCTGGGCTAAAGATTAGCCAGCAAAGCCTGTTACTAAGTGGGGACTTGGATAGAGTGTTTTGCTAAGATAAGGCCTCAACCCTTTCCCCATTGGGGTAGAGGAGAGGGAGTGCAGAGATGAGGCGAAGGGTTTATGTGTACGGGGGCTTCTGAGGTGTGCCTGTGTGTATGTGCAGCACGTGTATAACGAGAAGATGTGCAAGAGTGTGTAAAACTTTCAGTGGCTGGGGAGGTTATGACTGCATGTTAGAAATGGAGACATGAGAATCCTACAAATCCACATGTACCTGACACCAAGAGAGTTAAAGAAAAAAACAATGCAGAGTAACACAAACATGACAAAACACAAAGACCGTTTGAGTCTCACCTCAAATTAGCATCCATAGAATGATTTCAAATATTCCTCAGGCACTCAAGAGGTTCTAACCAACTCAGAGATTAGGAAGGCCAACATTGCTGCTGGTACCCATAGGGAAACCTCATATTCACTGTGATGGGGCAGAAAAATCAGGAAGGAGCAGCAATCGCACCAGCGCAGACAACTCAAGGAACCCAGACACACCCATGGTTTCTGAAGACTGCTCCTGAAGCAGAGACTCCATGTTTTTATCCTCCTGTTTCTCTTTCGGCTTAAGTGTGCGTCCATGGCTGGGTTTGGCTCTGTGCTTGAATGGCCCCTCCGCTGCTGCCTCACCTGTTAAATGAGCTATTGATCAGACCCATTGATTAAACCCGGGACACTCTATGGAGCTGCACCTCTGGCTGACGCATCGACTTCTTAGCTACTTAAGTAGGATGTGAGAAAGAGTTTGTGTTTGTTTGCAGTGTTAGGTAAAGAACGGAAAACAGTTAAACAGTGGGGGGGGGGGCACTTAACGAAGATTTAAAACAATTTAACAGCAAATAACATCTTTGATAACAGATGCATATAAAGTAATTTTAAGGTCAATTCTTTAAAAAAACTGATTGAGCCCTTTATTTCTTTTTTTTTATTATGGCTTACAGTAGCTGACTGGCCTATAAAAAACAGACAAATAGGAGTCAAATTATTTATTGGAAAAATTAAACAAAATCAATATATAGCATAACTGAACGATAATACATGTAGTGACAGCAGGAAATGGAAACCTTTATAATGTAAAGAGCCACTTTGAGCAAATTTTGTATAAAAATTCTGAAGAAAAAGAACCAACAAAATGATAGTTGTGCCTTAAATGAAGATAAAACAGATGCGGTTTAAGCATAAACCGATGTGTTACAATTACAACAGTTTCTTCCTCTTATTAATGCAGCATTTTCTCCATAAATCTACTTTTTTCATCGATTTTTTTTTCTTATAAATCTGATTTATTTGATGTAAGCGTTCATAATTTGCTCTTAAATTTGTGACTTTGTTTACTTAATAGATTTGTGATTTTTTTTTTCTTTCCTGGCTTTAGGGGAACAGACTGCAGACCCTTGAGATATATGAAATGTGTTCAAGGACAGAGCTCGCCTTAGGTTCATCCTCCTTTTCAGCCTAAATGTCTTCACGGAAAATAAATAAAGGCAATTAAAACATGGAATGCTATAAAATTTGCACAGAAAACAATATGCACTAGCATTGCATGAAATACTGAAAATGAAAAAAAAAAAAGACATGCAAAGAGAAGGTCACGTGTAGTGGCAACATGTAATGCGTTCAAAGTGCTGAGATAAGTTTGGCAGTACATTTGCATCTCAGTAAATTGGAATGTCACCAAAAAGTTGATTTATATCAATAATTCAATTCAAAAAATGAAACTCCTATATTATATATAGATTCATAAAACACAGAGTGATATATTTCAAATGTTTATTTATTTTAGTTTTGATGGTTATGGCTTATAGCACATGAAAATCCCTGATTCAGTTTCTCAAAAAATTAGAATATTACATAAAATTAATTTTAAAAAATAGACCATTTAATAGAAATGTTGGCCGACTGAGACCTCTGCTCCTGCCATCAGTCATTCAGTCTTTTTCAAGGAAAAAACAACCAACAAACAAAAAAACATGCTTCTGTGTAGTTTGGTATCACTGTGTGTGCACCACACTGAACGTGGACCAGAGAAAATAAAGGCGAGAGCTCAGAAAGAAGATTAAAGATAACCACGTTAAAGTAAAAGGCTACAAGACCATCTCCAAGCAGCATCATGTTCCTGTGACCACAGTTGCCAATATTATTAAAAAGTAGGATCACTGGACTGGAGCCAACCCCCCAGGGCAGTATGTTTCACTCCAGGATGCCTTGGTAGTCGTGAGACTTCATTGTGTCCTTCACAGATTCAAGGCTCCCTGTGCCAGATACAGCAAAGCAGCCCCAAAACGAAACTGAGCCCCCCCTCCATGTTCCACAGTACATATGGTGTTCTTTTCTTTTAAAGTTTAATTTTTCCTTCTGTAAACACAGAGCTGATGTGACTGGCCAAAAAGCTCCAATTTTGCATCATCAGTCCAAAGGACATTCTCCCAGAAACTTTGGAGCTTGTCTGCATACATTCTGGCTGGGTTTTTTTTGGTTGTTTTTATGCTTTTCTGTCAGTAGTGGAGCTCTCATGGTCTTCTTTCATGGAGCCCATTACTATTCAAAATGTGACCCATAGTGCAATCAGAGAGCGACGCACCTTAATCTTCGTGTTCAACTTGATTGATTTTTTTTCTACAATTTGCCCCATTCCTCTGATCAACCTGGGGTTGCATTTCCTCTTGTGTCCACACTCTGGGAGGTTGGCCCAAGTACCATATACTTTTTTTAATAATAGTCACAGGACCATATAGCTGTTGGGAGATGGTCTTATAGCCTTTACCTTTCATATGGTTATGTATAATCATCTTTTTCAGCTCCCCAGAAAACACTCACCTTTACTTTCTCTGGTCCATGTTCAGTGTGGTGCACACAATGATATCAAACTACACATTAGCATGATTCCCCCCCTTTAAACAGGCTGAATGGCTGATAAAAAAGAGAGAAGGCACCTGCGATGCGAATCAAGATCACTTGTTGGCAGTGATTACTGCAAAAGGTGATGCCACAAAATATTAAATTTAAGGGTACTTACTATCTGTTTTCTGTTTTACTATCTGTTTTCTCCATTGCTGTTTTAATTAATTATATAAAATACTCAACCAAATCAATAATCAAAAGCAAAGTTTTTCATTTCTTTCTTTCAGCTGTTCCCTTTCAGGGTCCTAACAGTGTATCATCACCTGGTACTGCGATGATCCGTGTGTCGATTTGGCAAGGATTTTTATGCTGGATGCCCTTCCTGACGCAACCCTCCCCATTTATCCGGGCTTGCGACTGACACAGGGAGTTCACTGGCTTGTGCACCCCCTGTGGCTGGGTAACCAACTTTCCTCCCCCCATTCTATTATGCTGAGCACCAAGCTAGAAAGCAGGAAGTACCATTTTTATATGTTCTTTTTGTATTACCTGGCCGAGGGTAGAACCCACGACCTCCCGGTTGTTGGAGTGGATGCTCTACCTCTAGGTCACCACTGTGGTGTAGTCAAAAGCAAAGTCTGATTTGTATCAAATATGATATAAACAATAAGATACTGTATGTCATTAAACTTCTGTCAGTTTTGAGTAATTTCAGAGATAGTTGTAATCTTCTGGTTTTTTGCAGAAGGGGACCAAGAGATTTGTCCACGTCTGTACATAGTTGGTGCCAGCCAGAGGCGGTGCATCAATAGAGGGCACAAGTACACCGTCCCCTTAAAATATTCAGAGATAAAAATATTTCCTAAATAAATCATTCGTGATATGCAAAATAAATATGAGACATAGCATGTCCCTCTGTAGTTGATATGTAAGCTTCTGTAGCAGCATCCTTTTTAAATAACATTTCAATATGTACGCTTGCATTATTGACCACTTCCTGGTTAGGGGTGTGGTCGAACTTATCACTGAAGTCAGCAAACTTTTTCTCCCCATGTGAGCAGGAGCAGCTTTTGATTGGACATCCAAAATTCGATCCTGGGACGCATATCTGGGCACCCTGGAGCCAGTCGGAAGTTTTTTTTGTATTTTTATCTTAATGTGATTGGGAGTAAAATCCGTCAATAATCAGATCCCTCCCTCTTGCCAGGAAACACAGAGTCGGTGCTAGTGGAGTGTCTAGTTTCATAACAAACACCATTTTGATGTGGAAATAAGACGGTAAAGGAGTTGGGACCCGATCGTCCAGATTTAATCATCCAGCGACAGACCAAAGATCGCAGGAGGACTTATATAAGGAGCTTCTCTCAGAATATGACCATTAAAGGATTGCTGCAGAGGTGAGTTTGTGTTTTTTTTTATTTATTTATTCGGATAAAAATGACACTAGATATTGTATACAAACAAAAAATGTAAACATACATATGAAAAGTTATACAAAATCCAGGATGACACATGAAAGTGAAAACACATATTTCCAATGTGGTGTTGTAGAAAGTTAATGGCTAGAATTGTGAATGTAAAATTCAAACTAAAGATCACAAGATGATCCAAGGAATTTAAATCCAGGGACATTTGTGTTCCTGAGACAATCCGGAGAAAATCCAGGGACATTTCTGTGACACAGGGAACACCAAACGGATGTGGCAGGGAGTACGGGCGTTAACGGATTCTAAGTCTAGGCAGGGGGTCGATGATGATGACGCTTTGCTTCCAGACAGGCTCAATAACTTCTTTGCACGTTTTGAAGCATCAAACCCAACAATCAGAGGGAGGGCTGGCCCATCTTCACCATCTCTGGGGCCAGCTATCACCATCAACACAGCGGACACATGGAGGACCCTAATCAGGGTCAACTCACGTAAAGCTGCAGGTCCGGACAACATCCCAGGATGTGTGCTCCGAGTCTGCACGAGTGAATTGGCGGATGTCCTGACTGACATATATAACATTTCCCTGAGTCAGGCCATCGTCCCTAGATGCTTTAAGACCTCTATCATAGTACCGGTGGCAAAGAAAGCGGTTGTGTCCTGTCTGAATGACTATCGTCCTGTTGCGCTGACACCAATTGTGATGAAGTGTTTTGAACGGCTTGTTAAACCACACATCACAGCCTGCCTCCCTGCATCACATGACCCGCTTCAGTTTGCGTATCATTCAAATCGCTCCACAGAGGACACTATAGTCACCACCCTGCACTCTGTCATTACCCACCTGGATCAGAAAGACACCTATGCCAGACTCCTGTACATTGATTTCAGTTCAGCATTTAACACCATTATTCCCCAGAGACTGATGGAGAAATTACTCTTCTTGGTCTGAACACCACCACATGTCTCTGGATCCTGGATTTCCTGACCGAGAGACCTCAGACTGTCCGGGTTGGAAACAACATCTCCAACTCCATCACGCTGAGCACTGGATCCCCTCAAGGCTGTGTACTCAGTCCACTGTTGTTTACACTTTTAACACATGACTGTGTGTCCAGACACGAGGGGAACCAGATTATTAAGTTTGCGGATGACACCACAGTGGTGGGTCTTATTCAGAGGGATGAGGAATCAATGTACAGGGAAGAAGTTAGAGACCTGGAGGGCTGGTGCAGGGAGAACAATCTGGTGCTCAACGTGGACAAAATGAAGGAGAAGATTATCGACTTCCGGCGGTCACGGCCTGAACACGTCCCTCTCTGCATCAGCGGCCGTTTGGTAGAGATAGTGGAGAACGTCAAGTTCCTCGGAGTGCAGATCTCGCAGGACCTGACCTGGAGCAAGAATTCCTTGAGGATCAGGAAGCAGGCCCAGCAGAGACTGTGCTTCTTGAGGAAACTCAAACAGGCCTCTCTCCCCATCTGCATCCTCAGAACCTTCTACAGAGGTGTGGTGGAGAGTGTTCTGACGTACTGCATTGCAACATGGTACTCCAGTTGCAGTATGTCAGACAAAAAAGCTCTGCAGAGGATAGTTAAGGGAGCTGAGAAGGTAATTGGAGTTTCCCTCCCCTCTGTTCAAGAACTTTTTCAGAGCTGTTGTAGGAGCAGGGCACTGAACATTGTTAAGGACCACTCTCACCCTCTGCACAAACACTCTGAACTGCTGCCATCTGGCAAACAATTCCGGAGCATCAGAGACAGAACCACCAGACTATCAACAGCTTCCTTCCACAAGCTGTTAGGATGCTGAACAGTTGATCCGGAATCTTTTACACATATTACTGCACTTTATGGACATTATGTATATTATACTGTATGTATATTATAGTTTTAGTCAGTATTAAGTATTTATTTCTCTTAGCTACTCAGATTCACTTAGCCACTTTAATTGTTTTATATATACATAGGCAGTTATCATTTTAACTGCAACTGTAATAAGTTAGCATTACTGTAATATCCAAATGTGTCTCAAGGATGTGTGAATGGCTGCCGGGGTGGGGGGTGTGAGTGTGTTTTTATTAAATTATGTTCTTTTTACAAAACGGATGCCTAGAGAAACACAGTTTCATCTTGCTTGCACTACAATTGTATGCATAGCATCATGGCAATAAAGATTGACTGATTGATTGATTGATTAAAAGTATAGAAAATAATAATAAAGTTAAAGAAGAGGCTTCTCTGTGGTCTATAAGTGCAATAGATACAATATTTTTATTTTTGTAATTTCCCAGTTTGGGATAAATAAAGTACATCATCCATCCATCTTCCTCAAAAATGTTTATTTTCAATTCAGAAAACACACTTCTTCAATATAAACCAAAACCACCGGCAAGGTGAGGGTCCTTAGATGACTTCACCCATTACATCTAAGTGTGCCCCCAACCACAAATTTTTTATCACCCACCACCACTGGTGCCAGCTATTACACAGTCAGGGCTGTATGTTAGCTGAGAGCAGATGCCCTGAAAACTATCAACGCAATTAGCTTTTACTTTGTCAATTGTAAATACTTCTGTCTTTGTAAAGGGAAAAAAAGATTTTACTAAAGGAAAGATATGAGGTGGAAAGGGGCAACCTGACATACTGCTGTTTAAATTAAAATCTACTGCTATAAGTCAGCTGGATATCGGCATAATTAAACATGCTCTCCTTTAAGACAGAGTTATTGACAAATACATCGTCTACATCACAGTTCCCCAATTCAGTTATGCTGCCAAGCTGTTGTAGGTCACAAATAAACAGGAAAAAACCCACATGCTCTAAGTGCAAACAAACACATGATGTGCACATATGGTACGTGTACCATAAGTGCATAATTTATGCAAAACAGGTAAAGCTGTACATATTTCTAATGTATTAAATGCATGCAAACTAACATTAGTAAAAACTGTGTATATACAGTGGGGCAAAAAAGTATTTAGTCAGCCACCAATTGTGCAAGTTCTCCCACTTAAAAGATGAGAGAGGTCTCCAATTTTCATCATAGGTATACCTCAACTATGAGAGACAAAATGAGAAAAAAAATTCAGAAAATCACATTGAAGGATTTTTAATGAATTAATTGGTAAATTCCTCAGTAAAATAAGTATTTGGGACTTCCGGTTATGGCTGCCACGTAGGACGGACGTGTCTCGCTCTGCTCTGCTCCTGGAGAAAAAAAATCGGCAAATAACTCTCTCATTTGGGACAGAACGTATCCCAGCATTTGGGTGAGGATATGTCGGCGAAGCCTAAGGCTGGAAAACCAGGAAAAGGAAAAAGCGAGCCGCCGAAACAGTCCAAATTAACGGACTTTCAGGTCTGTGACGCAGCAAACAAAACTCCATATATGGCGGAGGAGGCTGGCGGCGGTGCGATGTCTGCGGGGAATGGCGCAGATGCGCTGATGGCTGCCATGAGTTCAATGAGAGCGGACTTTTCCTCTAGATTTGATGGGATTATGACAGCGTTGGAAGGAATAAGAAAGGAATTGGGTGACTGTGTAGAACGAACGGCGCAGATGGAGCTCCGTCTCGCTAGTGCTGAAGATGACGTCACCCGTCTTCAATTAAAGGTGCGCACTTTGGAAAAAAAAAATAAATCTCTGGAAGATAATATTTTGGATTTGGAATCTCGGTCGAGACAGAATAATTTGAGGCTGGTGGGTCTTCCAGAGGAATCAGAAGGTCGGGACGTATGTTCCTTTCTGGAAAAGTGGATTCCGGAGGTGCTGGGCAGCGAGGAGTTGCAATCAGCAGTGGTTCTGGAAAAAGCACATCGTATTGGCCCACGGAGAGATAAGGGACCGCCGAGGACCTTAATTATGAAGTTTCTTAGCAACAGAGACAGGATGAAGATCTTCAACGCTGCACGTGCTAAAGGAGAGATTAAACACCAGGACCAGCAGGTGCGGTTCTACCCAGATTTGGCCACAGGAATCCAGCAATTGAGGAAGCAGTTTGATCCCATACGTAAGGAGCTGCGCAACCTTGGGATTCGTCATGGTGTGATCTATCCTGCGAGACTGCTGACCACGTATGAGGGCAGAACCCACATTTTCAAGACCCCAGAGGAGGCGCAGGAGTTCATCAAGAAGATCAAAGAAGAAGAAGAGACTGGTGGGAGCTAAGCATGAACAAAATATAAGGTAGAATAATTAAGCATTTGCACAGGCATCTGACTGACTTGAAGTAAATAGTAAGTTTACAAAATATAGATTGTATTATATATTAAAAAACAAAACAAAAACAAAACAAACAAAAAAAAAAACTATGATGTACAAAGTTGTTAAAAATTTTGGAGTTAAGTTGGAAAACTACAGAGGAGAGTTAATGTTACGTCATTAAAAGCAGTAGAGTTAGGGTGATTGGGAGGATGAAGAAGGAGTGGCTTAGGCTGTTCCCCGTGCGTGTGGAACGGTCGATGGCTATATCGGGAGACAGAATTTTTCTTTTGATTTTGGGGGGTTTGCCACAAGTGTGGGAAGGGGAAATTTATTTGTGTGTAGTTTGTAGGATGAATGTTCAACCACTCATGTTTTTGCTTCTCTGTATGAGCATGTTTACACTGCAAGGTAATCCTAAACTCTCTATTGATCATGGACCAAAGTGTTAATCTTAATTTAACTTCATGGAATTGCAGAGGTCTACAAAATTTAAAAAAACTTAAACAAGTTATGAATAAAATAAAGGACATGGGTTCAAGAATTGTGTTTTTACAAGAAACTCATCTGATAGAGGAGGATGTTAAAAGAATTAGGAGTAGATGGCAGGGAAGTGTATTCACCTCTTCATTTTCATCCCGAGCCAGGGGAGTTATGACTCTCATACATAAATCAGTTCCTTTTCAGGTGAAAAATGTAATTGGAGACAAATTTGGAAGATATGTAATCATTCAAGGTTCTTTGCTATTAGAAAATATAAATCTTGTGAACTTATATGGTCCCAATATAGATGATCAGAAGTTCTTTGCTAATTTATTTCTCATCTTATCATCACTTACAGGGCAACATATAATAGCAGGGGATTTTAATTGTACATTGAATCCAGGTGTGGATAGATCAACAGGACTGGATTGTACGCACATTGGATGTAGGATGACTATTAATCATTTTATGAAAGAATTGAGATTGTTAGATATATGGAGAGAAATGAAACCACAAGTTAAAGCCTATTCTTGTTATTCCAGTACCTACAAGACATTCTCACGTATTGATTATTTTTTGATTTCCACAGAATTAAGGTCCAAGATTCAAAACTGCTTTTATGATAACATCGTGATTTCTGATCATGCACCCTGTTGTCTAATATATGTAGATAAAAAATTGACAAAGGAATCAGGTAGATGGCAATTTCAGCATAAATGGCTTCAGGATGAGGAATTTGTCAAGTATATAGAAAAACAGATAGACGAGTTCTTTGACATCAATACTACACAAACATCAGCATGTGTAAAGTGGGAGGCTTTCAAAGCTTTTATTAGGGGACATATTATTAGTTATACAGGATCAAAATCTAAGAAGACTCGAGAGGAGAGAGCTAAATTGGAACATAAAATAAAAAGTCTTCAGGAAAAAGTGTATGCAGGAAGTGACCCAAGGTTGGAGAATGAATTACTGATTTTGAGAGCTGAATACGACAAAAAATCAGCGAATAGAGCTGCCTCGAGTCTTCTAAGATTGAAACAATCTTTTTATGAACAAGGTGAAAAATCAGGAAAATTATTAGCATGGCAGATTAAACAATTGGAAATTAAAACACCAATTACCAGTATTATAAGTAAGGGACAGGTACTTATAGATCCTTTAGAAATTAATAGAGCCTTTAGAGATTACTATGAAAAATTATATGATACCAAAAATGAACCTGATTTAACAAAACTAAATGGGTTTTTGAACGAACTATCTATACCGTGTATTCCAAATGAAAACAGGGAGATATTGGAGTCTAAAATTAGTCAAGAAGAAGTTGGGCTAGCCATTGATAATATGAAATCAGGAAAAAGTGCAGGACCAGATGGTCTTCCAGTTGACCTTTATAAAAAATTTAAGAATAAATTAATAAAACCTTTTTTGGAAATGGTTTTAGAAGCATTTCAAAATAATAATTTACCATCATACATAAATAATGCCTTAATTATACTGCTGCCAAAACCAGGTAAGCCCTCTAATAAATGTGAAAATATGAGACCAATAAGCCTATTAAACGCCGACCTTAAGATAATCTGTAAAATTTTAGCAAGACGAATACAAGAAATTTTACCAAATATTATTAATCGAGATCAGAATGGCTTTATAAAGGGTAGACAAGGCTTCCATAATGTCAGAAGACTATTTAATATTATTTATTTTAATAAAGAAGCACCGGATACAGCTCTCCTATCATTGGACGCCGAAAAGGCCTTTGATAGAGTTGAATGGCCCTTTCTTTTTGAAGTCCTACAAAGGTTTGGACTTGGAAATAATTTCATAAAATGGGTTCAAATAATATACAATAATGCTACAGCAGAAATCCTAACAAATAACAATATTTCAAAACCAATAAAAATCAATAGAGGATGTCGACAAGGCTGTCCACTTTCACCTTTACTGTTTACTATGGCAATTGAACCTTTAGCGATAGCGATACGTTTACATTCACAAATATATGGAATTAAAGTTGGACCAACAGAACATAAAATCTCCCTGTACGCCGATGATATAATTTTGTTTATGTCGAATCTAAAAAAATCAATTCCAACCTTGTTGAATTTAATAAAGAATTTTGGGGAAATATCAGGATATAAAATAAATAAAACTAAATCTTCAATATTAATGCTAAATGAGACCCAGAGAAATTACCCAGCCCCTGAGGTAAATCAATTCAATGTTGTAAATCAGTTTAAATATTTAGGAATCCAAATTATGCCTAAGCTAGAATCAGTCGCCAGTGTCAACTATGAAGCCTTAATGTCAGATATCAATGAGTTAACTCAGAGATGGATGTCACTACCAATGTCAATGATCGGGAGAATCAATATACTTAAAAGTAATATTTTACCTAAAATACTTTATTTATTTCAATACATTCCCTTATCACCACCTTTAGATCTATTCTCAAGAATAAAAAAAAAGTTAGTGGAATTTATATGGAACAACAGGAGGGCTAGATTACGTTTGTCTTTATTATATTTACCATTTGATCGTGGAGGTCTGAAATGTCCAAATTTTATGTTGTATTATTGGTCGGCACAACTGAGGTCTATGACATATTATTTTTCATCAAATGATCTCCCTCACTGGACTGAAATGGAATCATACAATTTACCTTTACCTCTTCCCATATTCATATACTCAGATTCGGCAAAAAAATTACAAAAACAAGTTAAAAATCCATTTGTAAAGCATATGATCAAAATATGGTGTGAAGCTAAAAACTATTTAAAAGAACCACAGTTATTGTCACAATTTAGTCCAATATGGGGTAATCAATATTTTAAACCAGGGAGAGCGGACGCTGTATTTAAAGTATGGAATTTAAAAGGGATACAAAAGATTCAGGATTTATATTTGCCATGTGCAGACAACATAATGTCTTTTGAAGAGCTGAGGATCAAATTTAATCTCAATAGAACACATTTTTTTAAATATCTTCAACTTAGAAACTTTATTCGATCAAATCAAAATAAAGCTCTCACTCGACCTATTTATTCATCCTTGGAAAAAATGATGATGAAAGATAGTAAAAGAAAGGGTATTATTTCAGAGTTTTATAACTCATTGACACTATCTTCAAGTGAAAATTCACTGAAAAGATTAAACTACTGGAAAGAAGATCTGCAAATTGAAATTTCAGAGGAACAATGGGAATTGGCTTGTACAGAAGCTCAAACCAAATCAATAAATGCACGCCTTAAATTGATACATTTCAAATGGTTAATGCGGATGTATGTTACACCGGAGGAGTTAAATAGATATAACAAAAATATACCAGATACATGCACAAAATGCATGGAAAGTAAAGGAACCCTATTTCATTGTTTATGGGAATGTAGATTAATAAGAATGTTTTGGGAAGAGGTGAGGGTAACAATTGAAAAAATAATCTCAAAACAAATCATATTGAATCCTAAACTGTTTTTGTTGGGTCTGTACCCAGAAAAGCATAATTTTAATAAAAGTGAAAGAACATTCATAGACCTCAGTTTGCTTAATGCCAAAAAATGTATTGCACTATTATGGAAAAAGACTCATAGACCAGATGTGACTCAGTGGTTAAGACAGATGTTAACAAACCTTCCATTAGAAAGAATAACATATATACTAAAATCAAAGGAAATTGTGTTTGAGAATATATGGAGACCTTTTATTGATTATGTAAAAAATTTAAACATAACTCTTGAAGAAGAAGGTGAATGATGTGTGTGGACCTTGTAAATTCCAAACTGGTGAACATAATATGTATACTTATGTATTGGATTGTCTAGACTAAACAGAGGAGCATTGTTGAAGACTTGATTTTGTTGGTGGTTGTTGGTGTTTTTAGTGCATTTTTTTTTTTGTAGTACTTTAGTGTTAGTGTTTGATTGTTTGTATCATGTTTGTTAAAAAAAAAAAAAAAGGTTCAATAAAGATATTGTGGAAAAAAAAAAACTATTTAAAAGAACCACAGTTATTGTCACAATTTAGTCCAATATGGGGTAATCAATATTTTAAACCAGGGAGAGCGGACGCTGTATTTAAAGTATGGAATTTAAAAGGGATACAAAAGATTCAGGATTTATATTTGCCATGTGCAGACAACATAATGTCTTTTGAAGAGCTGAGGATCAAATTTAATCTCAATAGAACACATTTTTTTAAATATCTTCAACTTAGAAACTTTATTCGATCAAATCAAAATAAAGCTCTCACTCGACCTATTTACTCATCCTTGGAAAAAATGATGATGAAAGATAGTAAAAGAAAGGGTATTATTTCAGAGTTTTATAACTCATTGACACTATCTTCAAGTGAAAATTCACTGAAAAGATTAAACTACTGGAAAGAAGATCTGCAAATTGAAATTTCAGAGGAACAATGGGAATTGGCTTGTACAGAAGCTCAAACCAAATCAATAAATGCACGCCTTAAATTGATACATTTCAAATGGTTAATGCGGATGTATGTTACACCGGAGGAGTTAAATAGATATAACAAAAATATACCAGATACATGCACAAAATGCATGGAAAGTAAAGGAACCCTATTTCATTGTTTATGGGAATGTAGATTAATAAGAATGTTTTGGGAGGAGGTGAGGGTAACAATTGAAAAAATAATCTCAAAACAAATCATATTGAATCCTAAACTGTTTTTGTTGGGTCTGTACCCAGAAAAGCATAATTTCAATAAAAGTGAAAGAACATTCATAGACCTCAGTTTGCTTAATGCCAAAAAATGTATTGCACTATTATGGAAAAAGACTCATAGACCAGATGTGACTCAGTGGTTAAGACAGATGTTAACAAACCTTCCATTAGAAAGAATAACATATATACTGAAATCAAAGGAAATTGTGTTTGAGAATATATGGAGACCTTTTATTGATTATGTAAAAAATTTAAACATAACTCTTGAAGAAGAAGGTGAATGATGTGTGTGGACCTTGTAAATTCCAAACTGGTGAACATAATATGTATACTAATGTATTGGATTGTCTAGACTAAACAGAGGAGCATTGTTGAAGACTTGATTTTGTTGGTGGTTGTTGGTGTTTTTAGGGCATTTTTTTTTTTTGTAGTACTTTAGTGTTAGTGTTTGATTGTTTGTATCATGTTTGTTAAAAAAAAAAAGGTTCAATAAAGATATTGTGGAAAAAAAAAAGTATTTGGTCACCTACAAACAAGCAAGATTTCTGGCTCTCACAGACCTTTAACTTCTTCTTTAAGAGGCTCCTCTGTCCTCCACTCGTTACCTGTATTAATGGCACCTGTTTGAACTCGTTATCAGTATAAAAGACACCTGTCCACAACCTCAAACAGTCAGACTCTAAACTCCACTATGGCCAAGACCAAAGAGCTGTCAAAGGACACCAGAAACAAAATTGTAGACCTGCACCAGGCTGGGAAGACTGAATCTGCAATAGGTAAGCAGCTTGGTGTGAAGAAATCAACTGTGGGAGCAATTATTAGAAAATGGAAGACATACAAGACCGCTGATAATCTCCCTCGATCTGGGGCTCCACGCAAGATCTCACCCCATGGGGTCAAAATTATCACGAGAACGGTGAGCAAAAATCCCAGAACCACATGGGGGGACCTAGTGAATGACCTGCAGAGAGCTGGGGCCAGAGTAACAAAGGCTACATCAGAAACACACTATGCCGCCAGGGACTCAAATCCTGCAGTGCTAGACGTGTCCCCCTTCTTAAGCCAGTACATGTCCAGGCCCGTCTGAAGTTTGCTAGAGAGCATTTGGATGATCCAGAAGAGGATTGGGAGAATGTCATATGGTCAGATGAAACCAAAATAGAACTTTTTGGTAAAAACTCAACTTGTCGTGTTTGGAGGAGAAAGAACACCATACCTACTGTGAAGCATGGGGGTGGAAACATCATGCTTTGGGGCTGTTTTTCTGCAAAGGGACCAGGACGACTGATCCGTGTAAAGGAAAGAATGAATGGGGCCATTTATCGTGAGATTTTGAGTGAAAACCTCCTTCCATCAGCAAGGGCATTGAAGATGAAACATGGCTGGGTCTTTCAGCATGACAATGATCCCAAACACACCGCCCAGGCAACAAAGGAGTGGCTTCATAAGAAGCATTTCAAGGTCCTGGAGTGGCCTAGCCAGTCTCCAGATCTCAACCCCACAGAAAATCTTTGGAGGGAGTTGAAAGTCTGTGTTGCCCAGCGACAGCCCCAAAACATCACTGCTCTAGAGGAGATCTGCATGGAGGAATGGGCCAAAATACCAGCAACAGTGTGTGAAAACCTTGTGAAAACTTACAGAAAACGTTTGACCTCTGTCATTGCCAACAAAGGGTATATAACAAAGTATTGAGATGAACTTTTGTTATTGACCAAATACTTATTTTACCGAGGAATTTACCAATTAATTCTTTAAAAATCCTTCAATGTGATTTTCTGGATTTTTTTTTTCTTATTTTGTCTCTCATAGTTGAGGTATACCTATGGTGAAAATTGGAGACCTCTCTCATCTTTTAAATGGGAGAACTTGCACAATTGGTGGCTGACTAAATACTTTTTTACCCCACTGTATATGTACTGTATGTATTTGCTTACCCTAAAGCATGCACACTAGCAGAAATGTGACATTGTAAGTGTGGAATTTTTTTTTTCAGTAGGAAACGACATTAATTAAAAAAAAGCCTATTTACAGAGGAAACAGTTGGTCCCGCTGCACTTCCACTCAGCTGATTCTTCTCCCCACCCATTTATCTCCCTGTTTGTTCACCCAAAGGTTCATTGTCATGGGCATCGCCTTCCTCTGTAATTTTGCCAGCGCTATTGAATAATCGACAGCTGGAGCGTGAGAATGTGGGTCAAGGACGAGGCCAAAGAAGAGTGTGTCCATTACATCTCCTTTCAATTTACCCTCTTTTAATTCATCTTTTATTTGCCTGCACTCCTCTTTCAGCTCGGTATTGATTTTCATTGAAGAGTACTTTGCTTCATTAATACGGTGATAATAATTCACCTTAATTACATTATTCATAAGAGATAATCATTATCTCCATGGCCACATTTCACACTAAAGATGTAATAGCTCATTGAGCTATGTTCTCAGTGAGGAGTTATCATCTTATTAGTTTAGATACAAGCCCGTGTAACAGTTTGGTCAGCCTCTTGTTTGAGACGACTTCACGCCAGACATACAAAAGCATTTAAGTCTGAACATTACTCAGAATTTCAATTACAGGCTCAGTGACACAGACCTGGACCTGAAATTGTTTGTGTATGCCTGCAACACATGGAAATGATTAGCAATGATGTTCTTTCAATACATTAATATTCCATTTTCAAATCTGATATCCGCTTTTGTCGCCAAGTTGCTCGATTTTAATAAAGATCAATTCCAACCTTACTTTCAAAAACAAAAAAAGAGGAGAAAATTTCTATTTCACAAGAAAAAAGCAGCAGAGTAAAAATAAATTACTCAAAAAGTCACAAATTTACATTAATTTCTTGAATTTATAGAGTGATGAAATTGCAGATGTTTAGAAAAATAAATTTACATGACAAAACCTGCAAATTTATGAGAATAAAAAGTAACGTGAAAAACTGCAAACTTAAGGGAAAAATTATATTTACAAGAAAAAAATAGCTGATTTATGAGGAAAAATGTATGACAAAAGCTACAAATTTATGACAAAGTTCCATTTTTCAGCAAAAACATCCAATTTATTTAAAAAAAGATTTAAAAAATCATACTGATGCAGTCCACTTATGGAGATTATAGAGAATGAATGAAATCTTTATTTTGGATAAATTAGATTAGATTAAAAATTAAAAAGAAAGAAACAGAACAATATACAAGGAGAAAATCCAACAAGGTTGAATTGAAACAATAGCTCCTTGGATTATTATATATGTATAATATAACAATATTTGGATATTCATTCTGAATCACTCCCGAAGATTTGGATCCCCAAAACTGGTATTCGGGACAGCCCTATCATGGAGCCACTCTGTGTCATGCATGTGCATGTGAACATGTATTTCAGCACAGACACTTTTTTGTTTTTTTGTCTTTCGGCTGTTCCCTTTAGGGGTCGCCACAGCGTATCATCACCTTACATTGCGAAAATGCATGTTGATTTGGCAAGGGTTTTTACACCAGATGCCCTTCCTGACACAACCCGGCCCATTTTACCCGGGCTTGGGGCCGGCGCAGGGAGGCCACTGGTTTGTGCACCCCCTGTGGCTGGGTAACCATTTAATTCACAACATTTAACAAGTATATGGGTACAAATATAAGCGGACATACAATCATTAGCAAGTATTCATGAACAGAGGCAGACAGACACAAGCCACAGATGAAGGCATTCCCTAGTATTTCCATGCCAACATGGGCATGTGCAGCTGTAAGTATGCCCGCTAAGTTATCTCTACACATTGCCTCACTTGTTTGAATATTTGCCCCCACCAAGGAGGTGATGTAATCGGGGTGGTTTGCCTGTTTGTCTGTCTGTTACCAGGATTGCGTAAAAACTACTGCACGGATTTTGATGAAATTTTCAACAGAGCTACTGTAGCCCTTGGGCCAAGGATGAACCCCATTACATTTTGGTGATGATCTGAAAGTGCATACCTCCACCAAGGACCTTGTTTGTATTTGTGCAGCATGATTACACAAAAACTACTGGATGGATTTGGGTGAAATCTTCACCAGAGGTGGTTCTTGGGCTAGAGAGAAGCCCATAACATTTTGGTGATAATCTGAGAATGCATACCTCTGCCAAGGCTCTTATCGTCTCACAGTGTGTTAGCAACAATCCTCCAAAACTACTGGGTAGACTTTGATGCAATTTTCACCAGAACTGGCTCGTGGCCTACATGCAAACCCATTACAATTTGGAGGTGATCCATGAGGGACAGAAGGAGCCTTGGTGGAGGTATGCACTCTCTGAGTGCTCTTCCAGTTTGGTTTATGTGATTTTTACATTTGCAATCAAGTGCAAATGCCTGCAATTGCATACAGCGAGCATGTCAACAAATTCTAAAACTTTTCAAGAATTTCCCCAGACATCGCACACGCACCATACCAACTGTACATACAGTACACCTTGGCTTTGCATGTGCTATACTGGCATTCATACACCATCACATTTACCCTCCTCTACCATATGCGGCTAGAGCTATTTGCAGGTATCCGCGTGGACAGGTGACCTGGGGCTTACCTTCACAGCGAGGGAAAGGATGATCCCAGTTGCGGGTGGTGCCGTGCTCACAGGTGAGGATGGCGTGTCCCATCAGCTGATACCCAGGCAGGCACTCGAAGGAAATGGACTGACCCACATTGTAGCCAGCACCCACCACAACACCATAGCGAAAAGGCTCCGGATCCGGGCACTCCTGTAGCTCATATGCTGGGGAAGACAGAGGTTCATTATTTTGTTTAAAGGAGATATCTGTAAGATAATTTATGTAATAAGTCATAAAAATAACCATGGGGTGTCACCAGAGATTAATTATACATAAACAACAGCAGCTTTACAGCTCAGATAATCCTATTCGCAGAGTTCACCCTGCTTCCTGTAAAAGTTTGCTTTTGTTCTGTGCTGGCTCAACAACTTTGTAGAACCAGAGCCAATTATGTTTTGACCCTTGTCATTCCAGATAAGCAACGGGCAAACTTCTGTAGGAGAAAACATGGTGTGCTGCAGTAATCAAGACAAGCAAGAGAACGGGGCCCGAGATCATTTCTACCAAACCTAAAAAGAACTAGTTAGTGCGTAGGGGTCACTGTTGCCCGCTAGTGTGTGCCTGGTCAAGAGAGGAGAAGGGACAGCCCTCTTCACTTTTTTGAATTTGGACTGCGGAGCCATTTCAAACACTAGTTGTTAGGATTACGTAATGTTTCTTTAAATATAAATTCATGCATATTGCATTAAAGTTAGATTATTTCATCTAATGATGTTATTAGCTGAAAAAAAAAAAAAAACCTCCTGTACTTTCAAAGTCTCACCAACAAAGCAGAACTGTGAAGGTATTTTGTCCTACAGGCCTGTTGTTTTGATCATTACCGTGCTACGGATGCTATTCACCCAAGTGTTCCACATTGTATTTTTTCTTATCGTTACAGAACCAATCAATTCACTCAAAGCTACATTGTGAAAATGCCCGGCTTCAGTTTAAAAAAAAAAACAAAACACAACAACAACTATTGTGGATCATGCGCTATCTTCCATTTCTATTTTTCACTTTTAATTCCCCTTCATTATATCTGTTGTTCCTTAGGCACAACCACCCACTCACTCACTCCTCCATCTCCTTAGACAGGCGTTTTTTTAAATGAAAAAAAAAAATGCCAGAGGCAGGTTTGACTTGCACCAGAGGAGTACGATGCAGTCATCAGAAGTAGCGTGGGTAAATAATTCTTTATTTTTTCTTCTTTGATACAAAACCAGAGCAGGCAGTGAGCCTTGAAGAGCAAGGTATAAATATTACTAAAGCAATTGATTTCGATGGATCACAGCTTCTCTTTGTAGAAGGTAACTCATGCAAATACTGCAAAAAAGGGGGCATTTGATTTATATGTTAATGTACACATAATTATGCAAATGTTCAATACTACCTTTGGACTTTCTTGATCATTTGTCAACTCATGGAAGGTAAACGTTGTGTGCCTGTTGCACTTGCCAGGGCAATTTATTCTCTACAGCCACACAGACATTCAATGAAGCCTTTTATTGGCACATGGTGAAGCGATCTGAAGTGATCACCAGTTTTATATACAGCAGTTTATCTTGGGAATTCACCGGCCCTGTGAAGTGATCAGTTCATCAGAGTCAGGTTCTAGGGCTAATTCAGAAATTTTATGACTTTACATAAATACACTTCACAGCAAGGCAATGCTAACAGTCCTTAAGTACTTGTGGAAATAAAAGTAAACACAGCAACAAACTGATTGATCCATTTTCTTTCACAAGATATAATTCATCTCGCTGACATTCACTCATGCACTAATTGTGTAATTGTGCCACTTAAGGAAAATAGCCCTGATTATCTTTATATTACATTAACTCTGATGTGTACGCTCAGTGCACCTCTGCTGAACTACATTTCAGTGACAGCGAAAAAGGTCTGAAGCAGCCAAAAAGCACTACCCCCACTGGAGTAATTACCAGCTTTATCAATCCAGAAGAAAGTAACTCATAATAGAGATGTTCGCTCGGCTCTGCAATTTGCAAGAATTTCTTCTTGGAGATTATGCCTGTTATGAAAAGCATATATTAACTATTTAAGTCTAATTCACAAGAGACAATCCCAAGGATGATCTCAAGTCACTGCTCCACTTGACTTAATCTTTTACAAGTATGTCTCAGTGCATTTTCACATCCATTCAGGGCAGACAGTGTTTGCTGCATGAAGATGTTGGTGGTTTATTTCCCCCACAGACTTTACAGTGCTTTATTACTGCTGTTTACATTCAGAAGTAGGCTACACTCCAGGAATTCTTAGATTCATCAGCAACAGGAGCTCAAAACCACAGTTTTGCCCTCCATTAATTTACTTCCTCTTTCAGATGCTCCCTTTAGGGGTTGCCACAGCTGATCATTTGTCTCCATTTCAGCCTGTCCCTTGCATCTTCATCTGCAACACCAAACCTCTCCATGTCCTCCTTCACACAATCCATGAATCTTCTCTGTTGTCCTCCTCTTTCGTCTTGCCTGGCAGCTCCATCTTCAACATCTTTTGTCCAATACGTATATCCACTGTCCCTCCTCTGCACATGTCCAAACCATCTCAGCCTTTTCTCTCTTACTGTGTGTCCAAACCGCTCAACCGGAGCTGTCCCTCTGATATACTCATTTCTAATCCTGTCCCTCTTAGTTACTCCAAATGAGAATCTTAGCATCTTTGTCAGTGCCACCATCTCTAAACCAATCATAGCAGGTCCTACTACCATCTTGTACACCTTCCCTTTCACTCTAACTGCTATGCTTCTGTCACAAATCACCCCTGACACTCACCTCCACCCACTTCACCATGCCTGCACTCCCTTCTTCACCTCTCTTGTGCATTGTCCATTGCTTTCTAGTGTTGATCCCAGATATTAAAACTCATCTACCTTCGCTACCTCTGCTCCATGCATTGCTACGTTACACCTGTCTCCCTCTCATTCACAATCATGTATTCAGTCTTCATTCTATTGACTTTCGTTCCTCTTCTCTCCACTGCATGCCGCCACCTCTCCAGGTTCTCTTCCACCTGCTCCCTACTCTCATTAGAGATCACAATGTTGTCTGCAAACATCATGGTCCACGGAGACTCCTGCCTGACCTCATCTGTCAGCCTGTCCATCACCATGGAAAATAAGAAGGGGCTCAGAGGTCATCCCTGATATAATCCCATCCCCACCTTAAATCCGTATGTCCTACACCACACTTCATCACCGTTTTACTATCCTCATACATGTGCCACACCAACCTCACATACTTCTATGCCAATTTTGACTTCCTCATACAGTACCACACTTCCTGTCTTGCTTTCTCTCTAGATCCACAAAGACACTGTGCAACTCCTGACTTTTTCTATTCTTCTCCAACACTGAAAGCAAACACTGCATCTGCAGTACTCTTTTTTGGCATGAAACCATACTGCTGCTTGCTGATTGTGACCTCTCTTCTTAACCTGGCTTCCACAGCTCTTTCCTATAGCTCAATAGTGCCTTCTGGCTTGCTAATCTTCTGAACTTCCTAGTTCACCATCTTCCTTGTTCACCAGAGTATATTTGTGTGCATGCTTTTAATAGCATAAACAATGACATCTGCAATGTGACATTATGATAATCATTTCTGCATACATACCATGATACTCAAACCTGAAACCAGGTTTGTTCTGTGAATGATCGCTGTGGAAGTATACTGTGGTCTCGTGGGAAGTGGTGAGAAGGGAGGAGGGAACATCCTGGCCACTAAATCGGCCAATGACAGCACTTGTATCTAGGGGGCCATTGCGTATTTCAAGGAAATCGTGGTTGGCCTCGGTGGAGAAGTTGAGGAACTGTATGTGGGCTCCTAGGAAAATAAGCAAAAGAAAATGTTGCTGAGGAAAGGATGAAAAAGAAAAGCCAGTCTTCCTGAAACTGAGCTAAGGAACCCCTAAGCAGGCTGTCAGCTGTAAATGAATCTAGCGTGACATATCTACACCTACAAATGTTACACTTCTACAAACCAGCCTTATGGCTTCTATAATTAAAGTTCCTTGACAGTGGGAATGCTAGCAAGACATGCTGTAAGAGCCTCTCTTGGTGCTCACCGTAACCAACTGGAAGGTAGATTCTCCAGGTGCAGTCACTGTTGCTAGGATAGTTACCAGGGAAACCAGAACTGAGAATCATTCCCTCCATATCTTCCCGGATTCCACCACATTGAGCTGGGCAGAGAGAGTATTTCATTAATACTGACAAACATTCTTAGAAATGAATTGATATGGCCATTATTGGCTGAATGGTGGAACTGGGAGGAGAATACATAGCAAAATTGATTTTATTTCTGTTTCTCTTTATTGTAACTGTACTGTTTATACATTCATTGAATAAATATGCATGTTCACAACTGATAAATAGACATTTTAATGAAATAACATCTTTATCTTGACATGTTCAGGGTAAAATACACTGGGATGACCAGACTGCACAAATCTTGTTATGTGAATCCATGATTTTTTAACCATTCCATTGCCTTCCCTCTCTATTCACCCATAATAGTGATATAACATGTCTATAATGTCAGGTTCTGAGCATGGATGGGGGACCATGCTCACGCTTTAAATTTATTTCTGTTATTCTCTGTGTTTCCCCCACCTCAGCTCCGTTTGGTTATTGTGTTTATTTTCATGACCATGTCCCTATTTATGTTCCTTTGAATTTACTACTCATTTCTGTTTTCTGTGATTATCTTCTTAGTGCTGCCTAGTCTTAGTTTAGCTCCTCATAGTCCTGTTTATTAGTAGCATTATGATCATAGTTACAGTTATGTTTTTATGTCTGCTTTTTATCAGGACATGAATCAGGCCATGTCTTTGCTTTAAGTTTATGTTTATACTTTATTAATGTTATCATGCTTTTGATTTTGTTTGGGTTTTATTATAATAGTCATGGTTATGTTTGGTTTTGATTCTCATGGCTATGTTGTCATGTTTATGTCTGTCGTGATTTCCAGCTAGGTTTTTTATGCTGACAACGCCTTCTGTTATTCAGTGGCCACAGCTGCGTTGAGGTTTTGATTACTGATTGTCCACGGGTGTTATTAGTTTGCTGCACTATATACACACACCGTGCACTGCCCTCATCGCGGTGATCTACTGTTTTCATGTCATGTCATTCCAAGTTTATGTCATGTTTTGCCAAGCTCATGTCACGTCTTGTTTTTTTTGTTTTCACCTGGAATAAATCCCTGCAAACCACAGCTCCCGCGTTTGGGTCCAGTTTTCCTGTTTGTGCGTCATGAAGGGGCGCATCTCATGACATATAAACCCAATTTCACACATGTGAGTAGGCTATGCAATGAATAAATAACTTGTTGTGATATTGCATAAGATAAGATAAGCCTTTATTAGTCCCACAATGGGAAAATTCCAGGATTACACCAGCAAAAGGATAGCAGCACTCAGAGCAATAGTAATAAGATAAGAACTGGTTAGCCAAAGCAGTAAATGAATATACATATACTGTATACACAGTTAGGGACAGCATAGCACATGTAAATAATATGATATGTGGAATCACACAAAATAGTTCTTTCAAATATATTGTATTCTCTGTAGCCCCCATTGTTTATCTAAGAAATCAGCAGCTACTTAAAGTTAAATACCATTAATATGATTTATGTGCAGGAGCTGTCGTGACCTATAGTAATAGAAATATTACAATTCATTGTGACTAGGAACCACAGCCCTTGAACCTCTAATGTAATCTCCATAGCCCTGTATTTTTATGCATTGGCATACCTACGTTTACTGTAATGTTGTAACTTGAATACTATTTGAGGATACTTCACAAAATTTTCACATCAAATTGCCAAAACATAGGTTTGAAAGAAAACTTGGTTTTGTTTCTATCTTTGCTTTGATTGTTTTTTATTTTTCTGGAACACAAACTGCCATTAGCTAATGTGCATGAATTGTAGCCTGAGATGGTCAGAGAACTCATGTATTTTGAGTTTCGCACCGAGAGCAAGCCAGTAAATTTTGTGACACCTGTGATCCACTGCCATTAGATAGTGGTTGCCTATTGGTTACGGAAGTGGTCTGGTAACTGGAGGGCTGATGGTTCAATCCCTGGACTGGCAGGATCAGATGACATACAGTGGTGTGAAAAAGTGTTTGCCCCCTTCCTGATTTCTCTTTTTTTTTTTTGTTTGTTTGCCACACTTTAATGTTTCAGATCATGAAATAAATTGAAATATTAGACAAAGATAACACAAGTAAACACAAAATGCAATTTTTAAGTGAAGGTGTTTATTATTAAGGGTAAAAAAATCCAAACCTACATGGCCCTGTGTGAAAAAGTGATTGCCCCCTAAACCTAGTAACTGGTTGGGCCACCCTTAGCAGCAACAACTGCAATCAAGCGTTTGCGATAACTGGCAGTGAGTCTTTTACAGCACTGTGGAGGAATTTTGGCCCGCTCATCTTTGCAGAATTGTTGTAATTTAGCCACATTGGACGGTTTTCGAGCATGAACCACCTTTTTAAGGTCATGCCACAGCACCTCAATGGGATACAGGTCAGGACTTTGACTAGGCCACTCCACAGTCTTCATTTTGTTTTTCTTAAGCCATTCAGAGGTGGACTTGCTGGTGTGTTTTGGATCATTGTCCTGCTGCAGAACCCAAGTGTGCTTCAGCTTGAGGTCACGAACAGATGGCCGGACATTCTCCTTCAGGATTTTTTGGTAGATGACAGAATTCATGGTTCCATTTACCACAGCAAGTCAAATCAAATCAAATCAAACTTTATTGTCATATTGCTGTACATACAACTGTAGTGCAGGCAAGATGAAATTGCGTTTCTCTCGGCATCCATATAAGAAGCAGCATGATTAAGACACACTCCCACATAGCTCCCACCCCCCCATCCATTCACACATCCCTGAGACATACTTGGGGAAAAAGAATAACTAACTATAATATACAAAATGTCCATAGGTGCAGTAGTGTGTATGTGAGATTCCGGGTCAGCTGTTCAGCATCCTGACAGCTTGTAGGAGGAAGCTGTTGATCAGTCTGGTGGTTCTGCCTCTGATGCTCCGGAATCGTTTACCAGATGGAAGAAGTTCAAAGTGTTTATGCAGAGGGTGAGAACGGTCCTTGACAATGTTCAGTGCCCTGCTCCTACAACGGTTCTGAAAAAGTTCTTGGACAGAGGGGAGGGAGACTCCAATTACCCTCTCCGCCCCCTTGACTATCCTCTGCAGGGCTTTTTTGTCTGACATACTGCAGCTGGAGTACCATGTAGCAATGCAGTATGTCAGAACACTCTCCACCACACCTCTGTAGAAGGTCCTGAGGATGCAGATGGGGAGAGAGGCCTGTTTGAGTTTCCTCAAGAAGTGTAGTCTCTGCTGAGCTCGCTTCCTGATCTCCAAGGAATTCTTGCTCCAGGTCAGGTCCTGCGAGATCTGCACTCCGAGGAACTTGATGTTCTCTACTCTCTCCACTAAACGGCCGCCGATGCTGAGGGGGACGTGCTCAGGCTGTGACCGCCGGAAGTCGATAATCATCTCCTTTGTTTTGTCCACGTTGAGCACCAGATTGTTCTCCCTGCACCAGCCCTCCAGGTCTCTCACTTCTTCCCTGTACATTGATTCCTCATCCCTCTGAATAAGTCCCACCACCGTGGTGTCATCTGCAAACTTAATAATCTGGTTCCCCTCGTGTTTGGATACACAGTCATGTGTTAGAAGTGTAAACAACAGTGGACTGAGTACACAGCCTTGAGGGGTTCCGGTACTCAGTGTGACAGAGTTGGAGATGTTGTTTCCAACCCGGACAGACTGAGGTCTCTCAGTCAGGAAATCCAGGATCCAGAGACATGTGGCGGTGTTCAGACCGAGAAGGAGTAATTTCTCTATCAGTCTCTGGGGAATAATGGTGTTGAATGCTGAACTGAAATCAATGTACAGGAGTCTGGCGTAGGTGTCTTTCTGGTCCAGGTGGGTGATGACAGAGTGTAGGGTGGTGACTATAGCATCCTCCGTGGAGCGGTTTGAACGATATGCAAACTGGAGCGGGTCGTGTGATGCAGGGAGGCAGGCTGTGATGTGTGGTTTGACAAGCCGTTCAAAACACTTCATCACAATTGGTGTAAGTGCAACAGGACGATAGTCATTCAAACATGACACCACTGGTTTCTTTGCCACCGGTACTATGATAGAGGTCTTGAAGCATCTGGGAACGATGGCCTGACTCAGGGAGATGTTATAAATGTCAGTCAGGACATCCGCCAACTCGCTCGCGCAGTCTCGGAGCACACGTCCCGGAATGTTGTCTGGACCTGCAGCTTTGCGTGGGTTGATTCTGGATAGGGTCCTCCGTGTGTCCGCTGTGTTAATGGTAAAAGCTGGTCCGACCGATGGTGGGAGTGGGCCGGCCCTCCCTCTGATTGTCGAGTTTGATGCTTCAAAACGTGCAAAGAAGTCGTTAAGCCTGTCTGGAAGCGAAGCGTCGTCATCATCGACCCCCTGCCTAGACTTAAAGCCCGTCAGTGTCCGAACTCCCTGCCACATCTGCTTGGTGTTCCTAGTGTCACAGAGGTGTCCCTGGATTTTCTCCGCATAGGCGCGCTTTGCCACCTTAATTCCCTTTGAAAGCTCAGACCTGGCTGAGCGGAGTCTTCCAGGTCCTGAAGCAGCAAAACATTCCCAGACCATCACACTACCACCATCATTCTTTACTATTGGTATGATGTTCTTCTTCTGAAATGCTGTTACTTTTACACCGGATGTAATGGGACACACACCTTCTAAAAAGTTCAACTTTTGTCTCATCAGTCCACAGAGTATTTTCCCAAAAGTGTTGAGGATCATCAAGATGTTTTCTGGCAAAACTGAGATGAGCCTTTATGTTATTTTTGCTCAGCAGTGGCTTTTGTCTTGGAACTCTGCCATGCAGGCCATTTTTGCCCACTCTCTTTCTTATGGTGGAGTCATGAACACTGACCTTTGCTGAGGCAAGTGAGGCCTGCAGTTCTTTGGATGTTATTGTGGGGTCTTTTGTGACCCCTTGGATGAGTTGTCGCTGCGCTCTTGGGGTAATTTTGGTCGGCTGGCCACTCCTGGGAAGGTTCACCACTGTTCCATGTTTTTGCCATTTGTGGATAATAGCTCTCACTGTGGTTTGCTGGAGTCCCAAAGCTTTAGAAATGGCTTTATAACCTTTTCCAGACTGATGGATCTCAATTACTTTGTTTCTCATTTGTTCCTGAATTTTTTTGGATTGTAGCATGATGTCTAGCTTTTGAGGATCTTTTGGTCTACTTCACTTTGTCAGCCAGGTCCTATTTAAGTGATTTCTTGAAGAAGAACAGGTGTGGCAGTAATCAGGCTTGGATGAGGCTAGAGAAGTTGAACTCAGCTTTCCAAAGATGTGATAAACCACAGTTAATTTATGTTTTAAAAGGGGGGGGGGTCACTTTTTCACACAGGGCCATGTAGGTTTGGATTTTTTTTTACCCTTAATAATACACACTTTCATTTAAAAACTGCATTTTGTGTTTACTTGTGTTATCTTTGTCTAATATGTAAATTAGTTTGAAGATCTGAAACATTTAAGTCTGACAAACATACAAAATAATGAGAAATCAGTAAGGGGGCAAACACTTTTTCACACCACTGTAGTAGTGTTTGCCCCACTTTCATTAAACCCACTGTGGTGCCCTTGAGCAAGGTCCTTAAACTGAACTGCTTGAGTGGAGCTACTCAGTGGCCACAGGTGGCCCGCTTCCAGGTGTGAATGTGAACATGGTGTCCTTGAAAAAGACAGGTTGTCGCTCAATGGACCTCCCCTGTATAAATAAAGGTTAAATAAAAAACTAAAATATGTAACAACCATGTAGTTTAATCAGCATCAATCACATCCCTAAGCCTGGTTCTGCTGGAGGTTTCTTCCTCTTAAAAGGTTGTTTTTCCTCTCCACCATTGCAAAGTACCAGTTTACAGGGGTTCACCTGATTGTTGGGGCCACTTTCTGAGATTGTGGGGTCTTTACCCTACAATTAATAGCGCTTTCAGAAAATTGTGGTTGTGAATTAGATGAATAAATGAAATGAATAAATTTGATGCATGGACTATCATAGCACAGGAGAAGTGCTCACAAACACAGATTAAAGTGTTTTTATTTTCTTTAAATGTGCCAGTTTATCTTGCTGCTCAACAACCCTGAACCTCTTCTCTCCTTACCTGTGCCACATAAACATAACGCAGAATAAAAAAATATCAAAGTATCACTGACAGTGTGTTTTGCTGCCATTTGGTTCTACCCTTTCATGTTAAACTACTAAAGGATAAATGTTTCTCTGAGCAAAATCCAGGACTAACACACAAAAGAGCTAGACATTATGAGTTGGGGGGGCAGTTGAAACGAGGAGAGCTTGACAACAAGATGAAAGAATGCCGAGTCTAAAAATTGCTGATTCGAGGAGTAAAGAACAACAGAAGTACTGAAAATTTAAAAAAGAAAGAAAACACAGGAAAGAAGATTAAGAAATAAATGGAGCCAATAGCTCACTGCGGGCCCCTTTACGCAGCATGGAGATTGTTGAGAGATTGAGCCAATTTTTGATCTGTAAGATCATTCGGGAGATTCTTGTTTGTTTTGGACTGAATCAAATCTTTGAGGAGACCGTGGCAACTGTGGAGATCACTGAAGATATTAATAGATCAAAAACTGGCCAGATCTCTCGATGATCTCCACCCCTGTGTAAAGGCGGCATAAGCCAGGAAGGAAAAAAATGAAGTGGTGTATATTTCATGTTGCTTTACAAAATAAGTGAAGGGTTAAATGTAATTGTGTGGTTTCACAGAAAGCCTGGGGTAATCGGGAAAACTGCTGATGCTTGTAAACATGATGAATCATCCCCAGACATCAACCAATCATGGAGTGAGATGGAACTAATTAGGCAATAGTAGGCGGTTCCCATAGGTGCTACCCGTTTGTCAAAGCGTTCCGGCAGACAGCAACACTTAAAAGTGAGAAGGAACCTATTGCTTCTTTTTTCAGTGAGAAGTCCCAGCTTTCAAAAAAAGTTGGTTTCCTTTAATTGTGCAAAACCATTTAAAAAAAACCACCAAACACTGAATGTGACCTTTGATTTGTGTTTTTATTTTTCTATTGTCTTGATTTGCACCTACTCTATATTGTCAAAGTCAGCTGCTGTGGCCAAAAAATAGGAACTTAAGGAAACACATCTGGATGAAAACACAAGGAGCATAGTAGGACATGAAAGAAAAAGATGTTTTTACCTATGCAGAGAGGAGGCGGGTAGTTCCATCGCCTGACTGTCCCAGGCATGCACGTGATGTGCGAGTTCCCCTGCAAAGACCACCCAAGCACCGGGATGCACACAGACACACACGCCAATGCACACACAGACAGAAGAGCAACAAAGAAGAAGCTGTGAATTAGCTCGTTCGCCCCACTGTCACTCATCTGTTGCTCCAATTATTTGATCCTGCTGCCCGTGACTTCACGTGGCGAGCAAATGACTAAATCCATCTGAAGTGACAGAGAACAACAGCAAGGCAGCATCGCAGGCATATTAAGAGGTTCAAGCAGAGAGAGAAGTAGACAGGGAAAGATAAAGGAATCATTTACGTTTATTTTTTGCAAAGGCAAAATAGGTAAAGGAAGGCATTCTTACAAGGATTTTGAGAATTTTACGGAACTAGCCATTAAGTAAAAAAAAAAAGATCATACATAACATGTCACACACATGTTGGAACACAATAGACTCGGGCTGGGTGGTATGGCCTAAATATACTAGTGCTCCTCAGCTCCAAAATTTGGTGCTTCCACCTGGATGCAGTAGAATGCAGACAGCTTACCTATGGAAGAAATTCTGTAATGGTGTTCCATTAGCACTGAACAACTCACACAGCAGAAACGCACGCCGTTATAAGCCGGCAGTAATATCAAGAGAATTTTACGGCTTTAAGTGTACACTATACTTAGAACATTCTGAGCTGACAGCTGCTGGACAGCACCCGATACTGAAAGTCTTAAATTGCATTGCAGACTCCAGTTTTCTATGTGAAGGTAAAATCGCTGTTTTAAGTAGTGTGGTGGCTTTGAAAGAAGTTTATTTCTTAACGATCATTTCCACTCCGCAAACACCTGGCAACTGGGAACATGGAGATGGAACATCAATTTTACCTACAAACTTTAAGCAGCAACAACTGTGTTGCACAGCAGAGGACAGGAAGCTGCACCAGTGCAATGAGGCTTCGTTTAAATGAGGAAAGACTACTTTTGCAACTCCAAATTATAGCTACTGATATATTTACATATGTATGTTGATCAACCAGCATTTATCACAGTTGTCTGGTATGATCAAAATCGCAACTGTTGGCCAAATTTATAGTTATTTATACAGTACACGAGGGCTTTTCAATGACAAAATCAGTTGGGCCACAATTTGAAATCAAGACATGTAACTGGGCCGCACATGTTCAGCAATCTGTTGAACATGACAAATTTCAAACCAGCACAGATCAGTATGATGAAAACTATGCACTTTTTATTCACTGTCTTGGTTTTAAATGTGCGCTTGGCACATGATAAAGGCACATCAGAAGTGTGTAAAAACACAATAACAGTGCTGGGGTTGAGCAGAATTTGAAGTAGTAGAAATATGTTTCCTCTTGAACAACAATTAAATAAATAGAATGAAAAAAATAAAATTCTGTAAATAACCATTTTGGTCACATCTTACTCAAGCATATCTCAGAGTGCATAAAAACACAATGTGCACTGTTAGTAGCATTAACATTGTTTCCCTTTTGAAATAAAATATACTACATCCTGGTCATAACTGACCTTGGCTCATCACAAGGTGCATTTAGCTGAATAACAAAAGAACTGTTAAACACGTCAGTGCACAAACCCCCCAAGAAAAGACTGATAGCATTAGCAAACGTTGCGCACCTACTACTGTGGTTTGTTTTATTTAAAATCACCACATGTGTGAGTTGGAACCTGTTTTTATAACTATACATTCCATCACACACACACATATCATTTTCTAGTAGAGTTAAGGATGCAAAAAGCACCCACTTCAAAACTTGAGTAATGACTGCAGTCTTGAAGGTTTGAGGTTTTTTCTCCAAAATTTATAACAATTTTCTTATAGTTTTCTACTTTTCTCTGTAAATTTATCTAAATTTGAAATCATTTTCCTCAAATTTGTAATTTCCTCTTATAAAATTGACTTTGCTTGTACATTTGAGACTTTATTTTAAATTTGTGGATTATTTTATGGCTAATTTTTATCTATTTTTTTAATAAAATTACTGTTTTTTATATAAATTTGAAAGCGATTGTGGTAAAATTGATTGTTTTTCCTTATCCACCTTATTCCTGGGAGTGACGCTGTACGAACGATTATGGGCGGAACTTCCGGTTTCGGCTGAAGAAGAGTTAAATCAGTCAGCAAGAGTGGAGTAGCAGGGGCATTTGAAATAGCATTTTTAAAAGTTTTTCAAATTCTTTTTAATGTATAGTCCACATACTGTGGACTATACATTGTGGAACCCCATTCCACAAATCAAGGAACGGGGTTGATGTCTCAACCCCGTTCCTTGATTTGTGGCTGTAGTTCCTGTTTGATTGGTAATTGTTCCCAACTGGCAGGTTGCTGGAGCCTCTGAGCTGGGCTCCCTGCCAGCCTACAGCCACGCCTCTCCCTCTCCCGGCATCCACCTGCTGCCTATTATTATTATTATTATTATTATTATTTATTCCCTTCCCTGTTTTCCTACTCATATGCACTTAGGCACGCACACACACACACATTCATCCTGACACACATACACACACGCTTACATGCACACACATCTATTCATTCTCATTCATGCATTAGTTGCCGCCACACCTGCATCCACTTATCACTCATTGGTACTCAGGGTATTTATGGGTGATGGTGTGAGCATTAGGTGTGGTGGCGTTAGTCTAAGCTGGATGTCCAGGCTCCTCAGTTGGTTTCTCCTCCCTTTGGACTGTGTAAGGTGTTACTGTTTCCAGAGCTAGTTTGCTCCAACCCTGCATGTAAGTCTTCTCCTCATTATTAACTGCCCTTCCTTTCCGCTCCAGTCCCATCTGGAGCGCGTGGGGCTTGCTTATGGAGTTGTAGCCGGTCAGCTTCATTATTACTCATTTCGGACAATTTTCTTGGACTTTTGTATGTATGTCTTTCGGTTAATAAAACACGTTCACTTCACCAGCGATTGGACTTAACTCTTTTCACCTGTGCGATGCGGCACACGTACATAACACATACGTGTTTTGCACTCAAGTGGCAGCTAATTTCAGCACTTGTAGTTTTTGTATTTTTTGAATGTTTTGTCGTAGTTCTGGTGCTTCTTGTTGGTGTTCATGGTTGTGCCATCGACTGTATAAATGGAGGCTTCTCACCGGCAATGCGTAGATGATGCACTGAAAATGAAAAATGACTGTTGGTGTGATTGGTGGTACAGACACAGGACAGACACAAGAGCACACCAGGTATGTTTTCACTTATACAAATATCACAGATCTGACATTTATGTGTTATATATGTCACTAGAATGAAAGCTGCATGAAGTAAAATAATAAACAAAAAATAGTAACTGCTTGCTTCCTAAGGTTTAACAATGTAAGAAAGCTATCAAATAGTTGTTTTGTTTTTTTTTTTTGGGGGGGGGAGGTTGCATTCGTTGCACTGCCTTGGAACGACATGGACTTCAGCATGCATTAATTTTTAAATTATCACAAAATATAGGTCAATAAAATTCTGAACAATTGTCAGAAAAGGTCTGTACCTGTTAAGTTAAATAACAAGCATTCACAGCATGACAGCAGCTTGAGCATTTTAATTTTGGGGTTGATCAAATAGCTGCAGCTGTCTGTATTTACCCTGACATTAAAACACCCAAGCACGGTGTTGCGGTTCTTTGTGGCTCTGGCTAGATTCTACGTCTGCTCTGAGGTAAATTTGATTACGTCCAACATATTTTAACAAAATGCAGCCGACTTTATTGCGGTGGAAACATTGATATATCTCAGAGCTTTTGTTTGTTTACAACGTTAGCAACTTGGCAGCGGCACTAACAAATGGAGCTACGCTCTGCCAGGCCACTTTTTAAGGTCATCTTCCTATCCTTCAATAGTCATGGGAAGTGGTTTGATTATATTACTGTTATTGAGGTGCAAAAGGCCATGTTCCTGCATTTCTGATGCCAAAGTCATTGTTTTTTAACAAGGAAAAGTGTCCCGTTTCAGTGACAACCACATGTTCTAAACTAGTACCAGAAGTTGCTATCATAATTCACGCAAGGCATCATGGGGCCCAGGAATAAGGTGGATACAATTTACACTTTTCACCATAATTTTACAGAGTCAGAACAATAATTTAACTCTGATTTCAAAGAAAAAAAATTTATAAAATTTACAATTAATGAACTAAATTATTTTAAATTACCAAAGATTCCATTATTTCTGTTAAAACATTTCTATGTATTTATAGTTTTTTAGAACTCTCCTCACCAACCAGAGAGCAGGAAAAACTTTCCTCATTTTGTAATCCAAATGTTTGCAGGTTTAGTTTGTCTGAAGGCTGATGACAGATTAAAGTCACTGACTTTGTCAATTTCGGTCATCATAACTTGCCAGGTACATAATAATGAACATAAATTATTGTAATGGCGGGTGAAGTAAATTCTCAGCGATTCAGTCACTCTTGACTTTCCCTGCATATGAAGTCTAACCCACACACCTGTTTGCTCAGCGACTCTTATTGCTCCAGTTACCAGCAGGTTAAGACCACAATAAATGCCTCCACTGCTTACATACCTCTTATGCTTTTTTTCTGTGTTTAAAATACTCTAATAAGCTCATACTTCTCTCCGACAGCAACGCTAGCAAGAAGCTCTGCCTGGCCTGCTGACTGGAATCCAGCTGAATGCTCACGTGGACGGGGTGCTTCTGAACTCCACGCGGATGACGGTCATGCACGTTGTTCGTGTGCGTGCTTGTGAACCGTCATTCCTTCATATTTTTTTCTTAAATTTACATTTCCTTGGCGTGGCCTGGGCCTGCGGGCCACTTGGAGGTTGGTTCTGGGCCGCATGTGGCCCGTGGGCCGCTAATTGAATAGGCCTGCAGTATACTTACAGTCATGTGAAAAAAATTAGGACACCCTGTATAAGCCTGTGTTTTTTTTACATATTTGGACATATGGATATTTAATATTAATGTTAAAAATACTGAGAAATTCATGTAATACAATTAAAAATGAATTAAAGACTTTTTTTCAAATTTTCTGTAAAATGCAATTCTAAACAAATAGTGAGGAATAAATTAGGACCGCCCCCCATCTTTTTTAGGACACCCCCACATTCATTCCCACTTCAAATGACTAAAATAAATTGTTAAAAAAAATGCAAATAAAAACAAAAACAAGGTTAGACATAGACATGTGACCATTTCTTAATAAAAAACGGAATATTTATTGGGGTGTCCTAATTTTATCACATAACTGTATATCGTTTACCATTGATACTCCTGTCAATAGATGTAGCCAGAGAAAGCCTGAACTCAAATGGCAATAAACTGTCATGTTGTTGACTGTTAGCATAATACCCATTTACACAGGTATATGTTTTGTTGATCAAATAGTACTTCAGTATGGACTCATCATTTAATATTCTTTACATATATTCTGCTAAGGTGTAGATAGTGATAATTCTACAGGGAATCAAGAAGGACACTTTGCTTAAACAAATACGCAGGAATGCAAAAATATCCCCGAAGCTTAGTCTGACTTTCTGTATTATCAACAAATGGTCAGTGAATCTTTTGCAATAAATGGAAGCATGCATGTATGCTTTGAATGAAAAAGTTGACTTTCTTTCCTTTTTTCCGATTCCATATTTCAGTTTTACTGTATTTATCCTGCACAGCCAAATGAGAACCCACATCATGTTGTATTGCACACGCAAAGGCAGAAAGGGAAACAAGAAGCTGCAAACACATAATCAGCAATGATGGATTATAAAAAAAAGGAAAAAAAAAACAAACTTTGCAACTGTTTACTGGGGAACATAACACACAGTATGTTAAATTTAAGGATCCATTTATACGTTTCATTAAGCTACACCAATCAACTAACTTACTAAAATATTTACAAGAAAAGTATATTGTACCCCTCAAGTTGTGCTAGTTACATTTGATTTTTGCAGAAACCTGTGTGTTTCTCCTCCATTATGAATATGTATTTACCAAAAACAATATGTCAATGCAGCACAATTATAAAATAAAAACAACAACACACATATAGCAAAGCCAGTGAGAAAATGCAAGCAACATGGGCCCAACCTGGCATTTCAAAGTGAGAACAAGCACCGAGAACTAGTGGGGGTGCTCAGTCCTGAAGGGGCTCAGATAGAATTTTGATGAACTACTGCACGCTGTGTTCTTTACAGATGTCACTATCCGCCTCATGAGGGCCTACAAGGGAACTGCTGGAGAACGTGGAAACTACAGTTAAACTGGGAGGCTGTGCAGAAGTAAACACACACAGCACCCCGTGAACTGAGGAAGCAAAGGGAAAACACCTATTTTTAGTTCAGATAGCTGCACCCACATCATAACATTAAATACTTTGCTATCATATATCATGCAGGCAGGATGAGTCAGACAGCTTCGCTTTGGATTTATAAAGCCGCAAAACTTATTTCAGCTTAAAACATGGAAAACTTAGCAAGAGGAGAAAAGACAAACCCAAATGGATCACTCGTTATGCAGTCCAACCAGAACAGAACATCTTAAAAAAATGGCAAAATGGTTAACTAGCATATACATCTGAATGAAGGTAAAAGTAGAAGGAGGGACACTGTCAAAGGCAAGAAAGCCATCATGGCCGCTTTATTGTCCTTTATGGCTGAAGCATAACTGAAAGGAGTCATTACCTGTAGAGTGTATCCGGGTTCACAATGGAAGGACACCACATTATTCATCTGAAGTCTCTCCCCAACCTTGATGCCATTCATAGGAACTACTGGCTCTGGACAGTTGGTCAGGGACACGGCTAGGGAGATAAATTGTAGAGAGACAGAGAATTGGATGAAGACAAAAAAAAAAAAAAGAAACAACAGATTACGGGGAAGACCTTGAGGAGAAGGGCAATAAACCCACTCACTGATTTCTCACAAGTGGCATAAACTATTTCTTTCATACCACTTCCGTGTTCATGCAACTTACTTTTGTATTCAAGCCGGAATCCTGCTGCAGACACGCTTATATCGGAAAAAAAGTGGAGGTAGAGTTGGTTGGAGGTGCTGTTGAGGAGCGCTGGAACCGTGGTGCCTTAGGGAGAAGATTAATAGTGGAGCTTAGCAATGATATTTCTTCCACGGGCTGACCACAGCTAACTGCAGAAGCCAGTGGCAAATAGCTGAAAAGCTTACTCTGTTAGTGGAATAATAGTGTGACCTACTAGCCTATGACGAGACAAAGGGCTGAACTGCTAATATATTCTGCTATATGTATACTGCTATATGTATATATGCTACATATACTGCTATATGTATATATATATATATACACACACACACACACACACACACATTAGGTATGCATTTAGTGGATAAAACCACATACAGTACATGTGGTCCTAAAGAAGCGATGGAATACAATTAAACAATAACAGCCCATGCATAACCACTACTCGGTAAAAACTACTTACATTTACTCAGGTACATGAACTCACCAAACTTTATTTTTCCCTCCATAAAATTGTCCCTTACTGAACTATGGGATGCTTTTTATTCTTTTTTTGAGTACACTAAGAAAAAAAAAATGTACCTTTATTCAAGTGCATATGGTTGGTTTGATTTGAAAACCGTTTATTAATGTGCTCTTTATACTGTAATAACTTGTTCACAAAAGAAGAGGTTGCGACCTAGCGCTACCAAACCCAGCGCTACAAAAACAGCTTTGTTCCTGCTGCTGTCAAAGAGTTGAACAAGTTGTAACAATATATTGCACATAATTTAGTTACCTATTTATTAATTTCATTTTATATTTACTTATTTTTGTAGTTTTTTTATTTGGGTTCTAAATCTTTTATTGGGTTTTAGACTTTTGAGTTTTCAACCTCTTTGACTAGTCTTTAACTTTTTAATATGACCCTTCCCTCTCATCTCTTTGTCTTATGTCCTGATTGATGGAGCCTTGAGTACTTTTATCATGTTTATAGTCAGCCTCATGTGTGCCTGTGTTTGTGTTCATGTTGAATGTAATTATGGTTTGTAAATATGGATGTTATCTGACTGCAAAATAAATCTACCTATGGGTACAAATAAAGCAACCTGAACCTGAACCTGACTTTAGTTATTTTTGTGAATTTATCATTTAATCTAATAGAAATCAGTGTTCTCAGGTACATAGAAAAATAAAAAAAAATGTGACAAATTTATAAGCACAAAATTGTAAATTCATCATGAAAAATAAAGTAATACATTTATGAGGGGAAAAACTGCAAATTTACCAGGAAATTGTTTCAAATTTATTAGAGAAAACTCACAAACAGTGGAATTAAAAAAAAATGTTAAAAGCTAATTCAGGTGAAAAAATGCAAATTTATGTATATTTTGAATTTACAAGGGAAATGTAGTAAATTTATGAGCAAAAAGGAACACATTTATAGAGGAAAAAACCCTTGCGGAGAATAAAGCAGTTCTTCACAAACTCAAGTAACTTTTAGCTGACACCTAAGTATTTTTGTGACTACTATTCCTTGTACTTCTGTTATTAATATCATAAGGTAAAACTGTTTTTAGGTCAGTCAAATTCTGGCTACTCTACTCACTTGTATGCCTGATTTATCAGCTCTTTAATAATTCAGGTTTGTGACTTTTTTTGCTTCTCATCTCTTTATTTCCGGAAACATCTAATATTTATTTTTGGCATTGTCCATTGCAATAAAAAGCAACAATTCTCTGTTGCAGGGTATTCATTGTAATGGGAGCAACAAAGGTACCACAAACAAATATTCAGCTCAACTCCAAAAAGTAAAAGCTAACCTTTTGGCAAGGCTTGACTACACTAACAGCCCCCATGTTCTTCTGAATTAAACTGAGCAATATTACAATGCTAACTGCACAAAACGAAGTTGGTAAGCACACAGAATTCATGGTCCAGGTAGTAGATGCTGATTTGTAAAAACACTGACACTGTTGCTTTCTGGCAGGTACATATGGGTGCCCCCCCCCCCTTTATTTTATGAAGCTGACTTTTGTCCAAGCCTGCTCACATGAAAGAAAATAAAGGCTCAAGGAAAAAACATTTTACAAAAAACCTAACCCAGTACCTGAGAAGCTGCCAAGCATGGTGTCAGTGTTGTCGCCTCCGTCAAACACCTCCAACGAGTCCCAGTTCTGCTCTGTCACAAAGCTGATTACCTGGATCTGAGTCAGGGAAGAGGCAGTCAAAGAGAGAAGGTGGAAGAGGAACACAATTAGTGAAATGTTAGCAAAAAAGAGAAGCACGAGCAGAGCGGTAGGGAATATTTATGAGCTAGAAAATCAGAAAAAATAAGCTTAAAGAGCTAAAAAAGATATATGACAGAAGCAGTAAAGAAATGGCAGACTGTCAGTGGTGAAGGAAATCATTCCAGCCTTATGAACACACCCAGAAGTCACAAAGAACCTTTGGTTTTCTGTCTACATAAACATGTACAGTATGTAACCGAGGCCTGCTCAAAGTTGAAAATGATACATACTTTGACCTTAAGCACAACCTGGATGCAGATGGTGTGGTGCTTGAATCAAGCACAGGGGTGGGTGATGCGAAGGCCAGTAACATCAGCCACTGGACAGCCTGGTAAAGGTGAATAGGGAGCAGCTCCAGCATAAGTCTCTTGTGTCAGTACATCAGAATCTCCTCAGTCAAGACTCCTGCTTCACCTCCTAGAAGTACACCATGGGTAACTGGGCACCTTGCTGCCCCAGGCGGATCTCGGAGTAACACGGACCCCAGAGGTGCAGCGTGCAGGTGGCCACGCCTTGGCACTCACCAACCGTGCCCCAGCTACGGGGTATATAGCAGGGCAGGCAAAGCTCTTTAGCTTTTTAGCAGTCTGCCTAGGTCTGGATGATCAGATACATCATCTCCCCCCAACCGGTACTGGCAAAGCATGGGGGTATGGCTAAAAACCAGCATGAAAACAAGAGGAAGAAAAGGACCCCCAGTCCCTAGCAGCATCAAAACCAGAGGCCAAGGAGGTGGCTCCCACCTCATAAGGCTAGATGCAAGGGGTGTTAAGAGTCCCTGGGTCATGAAGAGCCACCTAAGGAGACAACCTGCTACATAAAGCTACGTATAACACCAGAACACTACTGGGAGAAGGAAGACATCTTGAATTAGAACAAGAGTTGGAAAAAATAGGAATAAAATGGGACATCAGGTTATGTGAAACAAGAAGGAAGAAAGAGGAATACCAACCCCTTAAAAGCGGAAACATAGTCTACACCAGTTCTGCTACCAATGGTCAGGCCGGCATTGGATTTCTCGTACATAAAGAATGTAGTAGCAGAGGTATAGAAACAAGCAGCATAGGAGCTAGAGAAGCTATACTAATTTTTAAAACCACTTGACGCCTGTTGTCGCGAATTCGCATCAATCAAAAAAAAAAACAAACAAAACAAAAAAACAATGATTTTCAATTATGAAAAAAATTTAAAAAATTAAAAAAAAATGTTCACAATTGGAAATAAATTCAGGCGTAAAGGGGTTAAGATGCCTTCACACCAAACGCGAACAGGTGGCATGAATACATGCAAAGTCAATGGAAAGAGGCGAGCACACCCAAAATCGCACATTCATGCGTTCACGTCCAAGGGATAGCACTAGCTTTGAGATTCTGCCGTCATCGGAGTAAAAGTATCAACACTGGAGAATAAACTAGTTTGAAAATGAGACTGACACTCACAGACAGAAGGATCGGGAGCTCTTCAGCTGAATTGGGATGTCGAAGTTATTTACCCATGGATTCCTGTCACGGACGTGCTAACAAGGCTAGAAAGCTTTCAACATAAAAACCCATCAAGTTTTCGAGGCAGGGAAAACTTTTTCATGTGACCCCCCCCCCCCCCCCCCCCTTCCCATCAGATAATGTAAACCTAAGCATCACGTTATTTTGGGGATTTCCACAGCAGGTTCAACACTGCTGCAAAAGTTATAAAGGCAACTTTGCCTATATACATCTCACCCAGATGGTGAATTCATGTCCATTCGTGTGTTTACATTGAGTTATAATGTAATCGTGCTGCAGGAAAAATTTGCCCGTTCACATTTGGTGTGAAGGGACCTTTAGAATTAACAAGATACAGAATGAAACTCATACAAGTGTACATGCCAACATCCACACACGAGGACTCTGCAGTCAAGGCCATATACGAAGACGTCGAACAAGCGTTAGCAAGAGACAAGACCCATTAAAACATCTTGATGGGTGACTTTAATGCCAAAGCTGGGGAAGGTCGGAGAAAGAATGAAGACACATCTATCGGGAAAATGTGCCAAGGTGAGAGGAACGAAAGAGGCTGTACGCTAGTAAACTGGGAAACAGCAAATGGATTCAAAATCATGAACAGCTTCTTCGAAAAGAAGAACCATAGATGGATGTGGAAAAGGCCCAATGATCAAGTCAGAAATTAAATATACTTCATCATCACAGAAAAACAAAGAATTGTTGTCAATAATTTGTAATTATACATTGCTTGTTGCACAGTGCTCATTTGCACACTGTACATAAATCCATGCCATCTCAGGTTCACAACATCTCTGATATCAATATACCACTATCACTTCAGTCATCCAGTGAATTTTCAATTTCATTCCCCTACTGCCTAACTGGGTGTTGGTGTGTATGTCTTAGCATCCATTAGTATTAGGATTGAATTACTGTGTTAGTATGTCATGACCTATCAGAATTGTTGTTTCTGTACCTTTAACTTGGCATTTGTTCGGAGAGCAAAATAAGAATTTCATTGCTCAGGATATGTAGCATTTCTTAACTGTGCACATGATAATAAAGCCTTTGACTATTGAATCTTGTTACAGTCATCAGTAAAGTAAATGTTGTGAGCAACCACCAGATGCTGAGGAGCGTGGTGAGGCTAGACACAAAGTCTGAGAGGACGAAGTTGCATGCGAAGAAACATCATGCTGACCTGAGGCTACTTAAAGAAAGACGTGAAAAAGTCCCAGTAGAACTCAAAAACAGATTTGCAGTTCAGGCAGAAAGGAAGATCTTGATGATTTGGAAGAACGAATACGAAAACAGACATTATCAAGCGCACACAAGGTCGCTAAAGGTAATAAACAAGGGCCTACATCGAAATTATCAATTTCAACAAAGGACCTGAGAAAAAGAGCAGACATGAAGCAAAACAGCAACACATCCGAGATAGAATATGCCAAAATATGCAAGACCATCAAGAAACACGTACGAGTTGACGTTAGGGGCTTCAGCGTTGAAACCGTTAAAAAAAACTTTAGAAGTCTCAAAAATCCTAAAGATTGCAAGAAGGAGGCTGTCACCCCGTCAGTGTCACCTGACGTGCCTAATTGATAAAAAATAGTAACGAAGTTAGAAAAAAGTAAGTTATGTTGAAGAGGGTTGAAGAATTCTACACCGAACTCTACGACAGCAGGTCTAAGGCAAAAGAACTGAACATTCCAGAAGGTGATGCCAAGCTGAAGATTACTGCCTGGGAGGTTGAAGCAGCCTTAAGAAAAATGAAGAACAGCAAAGCAACAGGGGAGCATGGAGTCCAAGTGGAAGTACTGAAGGAAGGTGGTACATTCCTCTTAAAGAAGCTCGCCGAGCTTTACGCCTAGAAGAAAGAAGAATTCCATCAAGCTGGAAAGAAGCAAAAGTTTTCATTCTTTTCAAAAAAAGGTGGCAGAAGAGACATTAAAACCTACAGGTCACTTTGTCTTCTCTCAAATATGTACAAGCTCTTCACAAAAATTGTAACGTTGAAAATTGAGCGCATACTAGATGAAAGCCAACCAAGAGAACAGACAGGTTTCCGCAAGGGCTACTCCACAATCAATCATATACATGCCTTAAACCGACTGTGAGACAAATGCAGAGAATACAATAAGCCATTATGTTTCACCTTTATCAATTATGAGAAAGCTTTTGACACTATTGAGACCGGCCATAATGGAAATCAATTAGCAGACAACAGCCTATGCTAAGTTTCTCAATAATGTCTATTCAGACAGTTGTATCCATGTCCACCTTGAAGATGTCAGCAAGAAAATTCCAATAAAAAGGGGCATCCACCAATGTGACACTATATCCCCAAAGCTTTTTACATCAGTACTAGAAGATCTATTTAGGAAGCTCGAATGGGAACAATGAGGCATATGTATTGATGGAGAATGGCTTTCACACCTCCGCTTTGCAGATGATATAGTAATCATCGCTCAGAGAGCAGAGGAATTACAACTAATGTTGCAAGAGCTTGCCAGTGAAAGCGCAAAGGTTGGACTGAAAATAAATATGAAGAAAACAAAAGCAATGTTTGGACCTATTGCAAACATCAAATATGTCATTGTCAATGGTGCAAAGATAGAAGAGATAGAGGAATACATACAGTATACCCTGGACAACAGTTCAGTTTGAAGGATCCCACCCAAGATAAGGAACTGGATCGAAGGATATCAGCCAGATGGGCAGCCTTTGCTCAAAACAAGGATTTATTGAAGGGTAGACTGCCTCTTTGCTTAATATGAAAAATATTTGATTTGTGCATTACACCTGCAATGACTTATGTGTCAGAAACCTGGATAATGTCCAAAAGGATAGAAAAAAAAAAATGGCTACTGCACAGAGAAGAATGGAGAGAAGCATCTTAGGTATTACGTTAAGAGATAAAAAGACTAATATCTGGAAAAGACAGCAAACCAGAATGAAAAATAAGCCCCTTTTCCACTAGTACCTACTCAGCCCGACTCGCCTCGACATGATGTGATTGGTTTTCCATTTCAACTGAGTACTACCTCAAGTGAGTGGGGTTGGGTTCATTACAGGAAGGCGGCCCGTTATCCCATTATGTTGTTTACATGCTGACGTTTTCACTGATAAATAAGGTAAAAGATGCTTAAAATCATAAAACACTCAACCATCTTCCCCGTGAGCAGCCATTAGTTCGGAGACCGCCTGGTATAATTTTTCATTTCGGCTCGCACCCCCGCAGCAGGGCTGACGGGGCTGAAAAGTTCATAGGCTGAAAAGTTCATAGTTGTCAAATTTGACCAAATGTAGTTTAGATCCAAGTGCTGCAACACGGATGGAAGAAATGTGCACACTGACAGGGAGATTGTTGAAAAATAATCCCACTTGGTCAAATTTGACCACTATGAACTTTTCAGCCCCGGCTCCGGCGGAGCATTCCACAGTGAAATACCAGGAGGTCTCCGAGCTGATGGCTACTCATGGGGAAGATGGTGAGTGTTTTGTGATGGTGTTGATTTGTGTGCAGCCATTTATTTCGTTGATTATCACAGAAATAATAAAAGCTCACGGTTGAATTTAAAAATAGCGGTTTTGAGTCTTATGAAAACACCGCTCTCATCCCCTGACGTTACGGCCCTGTCCAATCAGTGTCCTGCAATCTGTCGACATCACATTTTCAGCTCGACTCAGCACAGTTGGAACTTCACTGAAGTAGGTCTCAAACAGGTACTAATGGAAAACCCTACAAACCAAGTAGAGTCAAGTCAGGTAGGGCTGAGTAAGTACTAGTGGAAAAGGGGCTACTGTATATAGTACAGATCGTTAAGTCAAGGAAGTGTAAATGGGCCAGACATGTTGCCCGTATGACAGACAACTGCTGGACCAGTAGGCTGGTGAGGTGGAGGCCAAGAGATGGAGTAAGAAACCAGGGATGTCAACGCAAGATGATCGCATGATCCTTCCAAGATGGCGCCCACAGCGGTCGACATGGTGCTTCGCTGCGCTCTTTGTTTGTTTTTGTTTGTCAATTGTGTGTCTGCTTGCACTTATACCCGTGAAGAACTTTTAAATATCAGGACTTTGACCCCCACGGACCTCCTCCCAGTTTTTCTAGCCCCTGCCGCCGATCTGGTTTATTGTTTGGCTCGGAAAGTGAGACGGCGGAAGAGAGGAAGACGAGCGGGCGCTCTCGTACGACTTCGCAGGAGAGGCTCGCGAACGGCGCTGCCTGGCATATTTCTGTCCAATACCAACTCTCTCTCTAACAAGGTGGATGAACTGAGACTGCTGATGCGTTTTAAGGACCTCGCCTCCTCAGCTGTCCTCTGCTTTACTGAGACCTGGCTCCGGGAAAATATACCGGACAGCGCGCTGCGCCTCGACGGCTTCCAGCTCTTCCGTGCTGATCGTGACACAGAGCTTTCCGGCAAGACCACAGGAGGCGGAGTCTGCTTCTACATCAACTGTAGCTGGTGCTCTGATGTAACGGAAATTTCCAAACACTGTTCTCCTGCCTTGGAATTTCTTGTTATCAACTGCAAGCCTTTTTATTCCCCACGGGAATTTGCTTCTTTTATACTGATCGCTGTGTACGCCCCTCCCGACGCGGACACGCGCGAAGCTCAGCGCGTGCTCGCGGATCACATTCAACACACAGAGCGGAGTTTTCCAGACTCGCTGATTATTGTGGCTGGCGACTTTAATCAGTGCAATCTGAGCCACGATCTCCCCCGCTACAAACAGTTTATTAAATGCCCCACCAGAGGATTAAACACACTGGATCACTGTTACACCACAGTGAAAGACGCATATCGCGCTGTCCCTCGAGCTGCGCTGGGATTATCTGATCACGTGATGGTTCACCTCATTCCCACATACAGACAGAGATTGAAGCTCACTAAACCTGTTGTGAGCACTACGAAGATACGGACCAGTGATGCTGAGGAGAAGCTGGAAACGTGCATGGAAATATCTGACTGGGGCATGCTTAAAGGAGCCACGCATGATCTGGATGAGTACACGGACACTGTGAACTCATATATCCACTTTTGTGAAGAGAACATTCTTCCATCACGCACCAGGGTGAGTTACTCTAATGACAAACCCTGGTTCACAGCTAAGCTCAGACAGATCAGGAAGGAGAAGGAAGCAGCGCTGAAAAGTGGAGACAGGGACTGCTACAGGGAGGTTAAATACCGGTTTAACAGAGAGCTGAAGAGGGCTAAATCTGTGTACTCAGAGAGACTCCAGCAGCAGTTCACTGCTAATGATTCGGCTTCCGTGTGGAGAGGACTGAGGCAGATCTCCAACTATCGGCCTCAGGCTCCTAAAGGTCAGGATGACAAAGCCCTTTGTCAGAGACTGTCCCAACACTATGCCCGTTTTGACACCTCGTCATCTGTGTCCAACTCCCCCCCTCCCTCCAGCTCCACAGCCTCCACATTCCCTACTTCATTTAAGGCACCCCCCCCCACCTCCCCCCCTCCCCTTATCATCAGTGAGCAGGATGTGCTCAAACAGTTCTCCAGACTGAACCCGCGCAAGGCCCCCGGCCCAGACGGCGTGTCTCCCTCCACCCTGAGACTCTGTGCGAAACAGCTGGCTCCTGTATTCACAGACATTTTTAACACCTCCCTTAAGTTATGCCACGTGCCGTCCTGCCTCAAATCCTCCACCATCATCCCTGTCCCCAAGAAGCCACGGATCACTGGACTTAATGACTACAGACCTGTAGCGCTCACCTCTGTAGTCATGAAGTCCTTTGAGCGCCTGGTCCTGTCCCACCTCAAGTCCATCACCACCCCTCTCCTGGACCCGCTGCAGTTTGCCTACCGAGCCAACAGGTCTGTAGACGATGCAGTCAACCTGGCCCTCCACTCCATCCTGCAGCACCTGGACTCCCCGGGAACCTACGCCAGGATCCTGTTTGTGGACTTCAGCTCCGCATTCAACACCATCCGCCCCGCTCTGCTCCGGGACAAGCTGTCCCTGCTCAACGTGCCTGACTCCCTCTGCAGGTGGATCATCGACTTCCTGACGGACCGGAGGCAGCATGTGCGGCTGGGAAAGACTGTCTCAGACTATACTAGCATCAGCACCGGATCACCCCAGGGCTGTGTACTTTCCCCCCTACTCTTCTCCCTTTACACCAACTCCTGCACCTCCAGCCACCAGTCTGTCAAGTTGATCAAGTTTGCGGACGACACCACCCTCATCGGGCTCATCTCCAACGGCGACGAGTCCGCCTACAGGAGAGAGGTGGCCCAGCTGGCGTCCTGGTGCAGCAATAACAACCTGCAGCTGAACGCTCTGAAGACAGTGGAGATGATTGTAGACTTCAGGAAAGTCACTACTCCTCTGCCCCCCCTCACCCTCTCAGGCTCTCCCATCACCACTGCTGATTCCTTCCGCTTCCTAGGCACTACCATCACCAGGGACCTCAAATGGGAGCTGACCATCAGCTCACTCATCAAAAAAGCCCAGCAGAGGATGTTCTTCCTGCGGCAGCTGAGGAAGCTCAAGCTACCCACCAAGATGTTAGTGCAGTTCTACACAGCCATCATCGAGTCCATCCTCACCACCTCCATAACCGTGTGGTACGCAGGAGCCACTGCCAGGGACAGACTAAGGCTGCAGCGCGTCGTGCGCACTGCTGAGAAGGTGATCGGCTGCAAGCTCCCATCTCTCCAGGATCTGTACATCTCCAGGACCCGGAGGCGTGCTGGCCGGATCATAGCCGATCCCTCACACCCTGGTCATGTACTGTTTGCCCCCCTCCCCTCTGGTAGAAGACTTCGGTCCATCCAGACTAAAACCTCCCGTCACATGAACAGCTTCTTCCCCTCTGCCATTAGACTGCTGAACACTAAGTGACTCTCGTGCACCATGTACAGCAGCTCAACCAGACTCATGTCAATCATCACTGTTTTCTTCCTGCATTACCGACTGCACTATATAGTTCTCCACAGTATCTGCTGCTGGCTAATATATATTTTAACTGTTGACCAGTATCACTTAATCTTATCCTACACTTTATTACATGTATAGTTTATTTCTCTTATCTTATCATGTTTAATGTTGCAGCATTGTACCGAGACAAATTCCTAGTTTGTGTACTACATGAACAATGGCAATAAACCTGATTCTGATTCTGACAAAAGATGGCAAGATGAAATTACTTAATTTTTAGAAAAAGGCAACTGGTACGATCTGGCTAGAAACCACTTAGAATGGAAACAACATGCTGAAGCCTTCGTCCAACAGTGGAATTCAACAGGTTGATAATGATGATGATGAATGCAGACATACCTGAGGATGACTGTGTGTGAGCTTGGTGGGCATCCAGACAATTGTATCAAAGGAGTAATGATTCCACTGAATTGTACACAAGTATGGATATACATACGGTGGATGACATATGCAGCATTATATTAGCTCATTTTGCCATTGCCGAATTGAGCTAAAACATCTACTTCTTTAAATCACTCATTCTCATGTTAAAAGTGGCAGTTACAGTATGTAGGCCATTACACACGTATGGTATGTAGCTTAAATGGCACCATTAGGGAACAACAATGCAGAGAAGCATTGCATGGTCAGTAAAACTGTAACAGTTGACTTAATTTGGGTTCTATAAAAACAAACACGGTGCTGTCAAAAACTCCCAACCTATAGTTTCCTGAAAGAAAAAAAAAAAATCTAATATGATCAGAGCCTTGGAGGAATAAAACACAACTAAGGAAATATATATATAAGGAAATATGACTCTTTCGTTTGGTCTCTTTTTTTCTTTTTTTTTTAAAAAAAACCTCTTGAAAGACTGTGTTCAAGCACTGGGAATTGGATTTTAATTTAAGAAAGCTACATCACAGTCACAGAAAATGTTGAGTATTGTTCAAAGAAAGGCAGGATTTTCTAAAAACAAGAAAGCAAAGGAGATAACTGAGATTCTGGAATCCAAGTTACAGTACAGCAGTTGTGTCAGTATTTAGTTTGTTGTTGAAATCTGAGCAAAAACAGGTAGAGGGATGTACCATACTCATCAAGAAAGTGTTAAATTGCCAGGGCATTCAAGTGACTGAAAGACCTAGAGGGATGTCGTCAGTTTTTGGCTAAAATTTGTTGTCTCATGCACAGTTCTAGTGGTTGTCATTTTATTTGCTTTCTCAAAGCCTCGTCTTCTGCTCCCTCTCACGTCCATTCGTCTGGTCTCTCCCTCTGCTTCTGATGGTTATAGATTGGATATGAGCCAATTAAAGGGACTGTAGGGGCTCTGGTGTGCTGGGCTCCTGGGAAGACGAGGCAGATCACAGATTGATCTTTCATTGTGGCGAGTGGGGGGGGGGGGGGCACAGCAAATGCGCCAGCGAGGCACCTTGCTCCTTTAAGTTCCCTTTAAGATCTGATGTGTTTCTGGGAGCTGCTGAGGGGAGAGCAACAATGAGGAAGACAGCGAAACAAGACAGTGGTGTGAGGATTTTGCATTGCAGCGAAGGTACACGGCAGTAAATTCATTCCATTTAGCAGTTTCCCTTTGTTAGCAGAGACGGTAACCCTGTGGCAATTTGGTAATGTGGCTCCTGCAAAAGAAGTTTTCTAGGTGACAAAAAAGCTTATATAGTTATTCATAATGAGAGTATCTTTCCCAATAAGAAATATATAAATTTCAGTGTTAAGAGGTTTTCTATTTTGAAGATCTGCATTCAGGGTGCTCTCTGTTCTGACTTCATCTCAGGATTTCTCCTCTAAAGAGCTGTGATGTTGGTGTGAGGCATGGCCCCGCTAAGTGTGCCTGTGGGCCACGTCGTGTATTCGACCTGCAAGGACAGCCAGCTGAGGTGGGGGAGCTAATAGCCCAGAGATGCCACTGAGGTTATTTAGCACCCAGGCTGAAACCTAAACCTTAAAAAAAAAAATCCTGGCAGACAGACCCACAGGGACCGTGCCCAGATTCCGTAAGATTCCATCACGCATGCATCAAAAAAGAATAAGCCTATGCAGTATGAAACAACTCCAGGGGAAAGGAAAGTACAGTAATTGAGGAGGCAATTTTATATAAATTTATTTCAGGTTGTGCAATATTAAGTTTCTGGTATAGTGATCTGCCAAATTAAATTCAGTCAGCAGACTCTCTCATTTGGCTGTTACCTCTGTACCAAGAGACCTGTAAAAGCTAAACTTAGAAATACTGAGGATTGCTTTGTTAATTATCCTTTGATGAAAAATGCTGTCCCAAAAAGTTTTTTTTTATCAAGTAAGGCAGAACTACAAAAACTAAAGGTGAACAAAAATAGAAAAAAACCCCAAAACTGTATGATTGAAAGGCGACTGTTTCCAGAAAGCACCTTGCTACAATACATCTGCAGTGTACATGCCAACAATGAGTACATCAAATTTAAAATATATTCTTTTAAAAAACAAATGTGTCACTTCCATATTTGCAACTAGAGTGATTTGTGGGTGGCATTTGGATTTGCTAAGTACAGCTACATTGGGAACAGGATGCCAGAAGAGCTGCCACTTATGGCATCCTAGAGCACCAGTTAACACTGATGATCTGACAAGGAAAGCCTGTTATACGAACCTGAATTCCCGACCCTTCAGGAACAGTGATCTTCCACACACAGTTGAGGCTGTTGAGGTACGGCTCAGGGAAGCCAGGAGATAAGATAGTGCCTGTCCGCTGGGTCAGATTACCTCCACATGGAACTGTAGGCATAAAACAAAGCTGTTATTGCCCACTGCTTAATTTCAGCTTGTTTAAATAAAACTCTCATACCAGCATACAGAACATTTAAATGCATAGTGAATCATGAAATGGGAGCTTGAGTTATGAGTGTGATATACAGTGGTGTGAAAAAGTGTTTCCCTCCTTCCTGATTTCTCTTTTTTTATGTTTGTCACACTTAAATGTTTCAGATCATTAAACAAATATAAATATTAAACAAAGATACAAGTACAAACAAAATGCAGTTTTTTTAAATGAAGGTGTTTATTATTAAGGGTAAAAAAAAAAAAAAAATCCAAACCTGCATGGCCCTGTGTGAAAAAGTGATCCCCCCCCCCCCCGTTAAAACATAATTGTGGTTTATCACATCTTTGGAAAGCTGAGTTCAATTTTTCTAGCCACACCCAGGCCTGATTACTGCCACACCTGTTCTCCTTCAAGAAATCACTTAAATAGGATCTGTCTGGCAAAGTGAAGTAGACTAAAGGTCCTCCAAAGCTAGACATCATGTTGCAATCCAAAGAAATTCAGAAGCAAATGAGAAACAAAATAATTGAGATCTATCAGTCTGGAAACGGTTACAAAGCCATTTCTAAAGGTTTGGGACTCCAGCAAACCACAGTGATAGCCATTATCCACAAATGGCGAAAACACGGAGCAGTGGTGAACCTTCCCAGGAGTGGCCGGCCGACCAAAATTACCCCAAGAGCGCAGCGATGACTCATCCAAGAGGTCACAAAAGACCCCACAACAACATCCAAAGAACTGCAGGCCTCACTGCCTCACTTAAGGTCAGTGTTCATGACTCCACCATAAGAAAGAGACTGGGCAAAAATGGCCTGCATGGCAGAGTCCCAAGACGAAAACCACTGCTGAGCAAAAAGAATATGAAGGCTGTCTCAGTTTTGCCAGAAAACATCTTGATGATCCCCAACACTTTTGGGAAAATACTCTGTGGACTGATGAGACACAAGTTGAATTTTTTGGAAGGTGTGTGTCCCATTACATCTGGCGAAAAAGTAACACAGCATTTCAGAAAAGGAACATCATACCAACAGTAAAATATGGTGGCGGCAGTGTAATGGTCTGGGGTTGTTTTACTGCTTCAGGACCTGGAAGACTTGCTGTGGTAAATGGAACCATGAATTCTGCCGTCTACCAAAAAAATCCTGAAGGAGAATGTCCGGCCATCTGTTTGTGACCTCAAGCTGAAACACACTTGGGTTCTGAAGCAGGACAATGATCCAAAACACACCAGCAAGTCCACCTCTGAATGGCTTAAGAAAAACAAAATAAAGACTTTGTAGTGGCCTAGTCAAAATCCTGATCTGAATCTGATTGACATACTGTGGCATGACCTTAAAAAGGTGGTTCATGCTCGAAAACCCTCCAATGTGGCTGAATTACAACAATTCTGCAAAGATGAGTGGACCAAAATTCTTCCACAGTGCTGTAAAAGACTCACTGCCAGTTATTGCAAATGCTTGATTGCAGCTGTTGCTGCTAAGGGTGGCCCAACCAGTTATTAGGTTTAGGGGGCAATCACCTTTTCACACAGGGCCATGTAGATTTGGATTTTTTTTTCCCTTTATAATAAACACCTTCATTTAAAAACTGCATTTTGTGTTTCCTTGTGTTATCTTTGCCCAGTATTTAAATTTGTTTGATGATCTGAAACAGTTAAGTGTGACAAACATACAAAAAAAATGAGAAATTAGGAAGGGGGGAAACACTTTTTCACACCACTGTATTTGCATGTGCAAGCACACACATTCTAGAAGACACAGTGAAACAGTCAAAAGGAGTGTTTACAGTTCTCAGACATCCTATCCCAGCTTGTTCTGTGCTATTCACATCTGGCAACAGCATTGGGCCATCTGCTTCGGCTGTATGCTGTGTGAGACTGCGTGTCTCTCCAAATACACGTTAATATGTTGTATGTGTATGTGTGACCCTGAGTAGCGCCTGCCACCTGCTTGCTGCATGGCTGAACCTCACTGTATCGCTACAGGCAATGGCTGGCAACCCACACCTGTGTCCAGACAGGAATCTGACTTTCAACACATCAAGCAAAAGTGAAGGGAAAAAAAAAGAAAGTAATTAAAGGGTAATGAAAACTCAGGAGTAGTATGTGAGATATGTCACATATCACAGTTTACAGATTTAGAGTCCTTTATTAGTCCCACAGTGGGGAAATTACAGGGCATCCACATGAGTGGATGAGGCAGCCACTGGTGCGGTGCCCAACCCTTTCACCATTCACACACACACATTCACACCTGGAGCCACTTTAGAGTCTCCAACTAACCTAACTTGCATGCTTTTGGCATGTGGGAGAAAACCGGAGAAATCCTGGAGTAAACCCACGCAGACATGGGGAGAACATGCAAACTCCACCCAGATCACTGTTGGTCAGGGGCTGGGATCGAACCCAGGATCCCCCGGCCAAAGGTGAGTTGCTGTGCTGCCGCAGTGCTAACCACTCCGCCACCGCGCTGTCCAGTGTGGTACATATGTACCAAAAAAAAAAAGCAGAGAGAGTGTATCATAATTTTTGCCTTTAGGAATTTGTTGGGGAAACCAACACTCATGCCTCAACAATCCACCGGAGCCCTTTTCAGCACAACTCCCCGTAAAACTGTGGCATTTTAACAGATGAAAAGATTTTAGCTTCACCGCTTTAGCGGAAGCACAAAACCCTCTTCAGCCCCTGGGCAAAATGTCCACTAATCCCAAGGTTTGTGACTTGAGCCTTGGCTCTTCTAGACAACATCACAAAGTATTTTGAGCAGTAAACCCTAAATTGCTGACAAATTTGGTCACTCAAGTGAAAAGCACTCTGAGTGGTTGCAGTTCAATTTAAAAAAAGCATTGTTTCATGAGTGCAAGAATTTATAATTTAGCCATTTAGATCCCATTAGAAATAGCTGAGAGTCGCTGTTCCCACAGTGACCACTTTGGTTTAAAACAGCTTTATTGGAAACTATGGGGACACAGGAAGACAACTGTTGCTTCTACCACCATCCTCTTTCCTCAGCTCAGTTGTTAACATTAACAAATGAAGAAGACATGTTAGTTTCTTATGCGTTTTCTGAATCCTTTAATTACAGTTTCTTCCTAAAGTTGGCCACATACTGTAGGATTTACAAAATCTTATCCAATTTAAAAACATGCGAAAGACCACACATAGGGACAGTTTAAATGCATTTTCAACACTATAATAGTCAAAATGCAGACACTTATGATTTCACCAAGATAGCAAGACCACACACCTGTCACTTGTATGTGTCATCTACAAGAGTGATGGCCCCTGATGCCAGATCTCACAGAATCACGCCTGATTCAAACATGACTTGAGTAAATAAAATATGGAGGGCTATCATCGTGGTTGTGCTGAGAATACAGTAAGGATTTGACCTTAACACTTTGCAGCATGAGCTGGATGTGAGTACGTAAGATCGGGTGTTAGAGCTGGTTAGCAACACTCCTGGGTCATTTCTCCCAACGGCTGTGGAGGCATTTCATTGGAGGTAGGGATTGTACATATCAAACATGTTCAATATTCATGATTCAGGACTGGGGAGGCTATGATTTGTTGAGGAAAAGTAAAATAATCAAATAATAACTCATTGACACTATCTTCAAGTGAAAATTCACTGAAAAGATTAAACTACTGGAAAGAAGATCTGCAAATTGAAATTTCAGAGGAACAATGGGAATTGGCTTGTACAGAAGCTCAAACCAAATCAATAAATGCACGCCTTAAATTGATACATTTCAAATGGTTAATGCGGATGTATGTTACACCGGAGGAGTTAAATAGATATAACAAAAATATACCAGATACATGCACAAAATGCATGGAAAGTAAAGGAACCCTATTTCATTGTTTATGGGAATGTAGATTAATAAGAATGTTTTGGGAAGAGGTGAGGGTAACAATTGAAAAAATAATCTCAAAACAAATCATATTGAATCCTAAACTGTTTTTGTTGGGTCTGTACCCAGAAAAGCATAATTTTAATAAAAGTGAAAGAACATTCATAGACCTCAGTTTGCTTAATGCCAAAAAATGTATTGCACTATTATGGAAAAAGACTCATAGACCAGATGTGACTCAGTGGTTAAGACAGATGTTAACAAACCTTCCATTAGAAAGAATAACATATATACTAAAATCAAAGGAAATTGTGTTTGAGAATATATGGAGACCTTTTATTGATTATGTAAAAAATTTAAACATAACTCTTGAAGAAGAAGGTGAATGATGTGTGTGGACCTTGTAAATTCCAAACTGGTGAACATAATATGTATACTTATGTATTGGATTGTCTAGACTAAACAGAGGAGCATTGTTGAAGACTTGATTTTGTTGGTGGTTGTTGGTGTTTTTAGTGCATTTTTTTTTTGTAGTACTTTAGTGTTAGTGTTTGATTGTTTGTATCATGTTTGTTAAAAAAAAAAAAGAAAAGGTTCAATAAAGATATTGTGGAAAAAAAAAAAAAAATAATCAAATAAGGCCATGTGTTCCAATAACTGGGGGAGCAAATCAGGACAAAACTTGGGCATAAAAATCACACAGTGGGTGGCCAGCCAAGATCAACGTCCAAAAACACCTCATCTTTCCAGGTGGAAAGATGAGGTGCGGAAGCTATTTGTTGTCGTTTTCCAGCATGCGACTTCTAAATTGGTGTGGTAAATTCACATTGAGGAGTAGATTTTAAAAAATGGTTGCTCACACTGCAGCAACAGTCGAACAGATCCCAAACAGCACCATAAGCTACAAAGACCTGTTTGGTAGGTTTCATGACTGAGGAGTTTGAAAACAATGCTGACTTTTTTTTTTCCTGCGAATGTACATGGATTTCATTACAACACCTAAACGTCTTTGTCTTTGAGTGTTTCAAGCACGTACCTATACAGCTGGGTATAGAGCTGTTCCATTGTGCCAGGGCGTTGGGAACCGTTAAACATTCAATAGCGCTTGATCCCTCCAGCACGTAACCTGGGCTGCACTCAAAGCGGACCACAGCGCCAACTGCAAAGTTGTTTCCCATGCGTCTGCCGTTTCGGGGCTCGGGGACTGAGCTACATTGCGTTGCGCTGGTCCGTGGTACGGCTGTAGACAGACAAGAAGGAGCTGGTGTCTCTAACAGGGTAACTTTTCCAGGAGTAAGGCTACTGTTGGTGTCTATGTCAGTATGATCACAGTACCCAAAGTAGATATTGCAAAATATAAAAGTTCCCTTGTCATTCCTCTAGCTTATTTACAATGAAATGCAAAAGCATTACTTATTCATTAAGTTTTCTCCAGAGGTGCCACTGCATTTGGAAATCTACAAAAAAATGTCATTTCTGTTACAGTGCTTTGTTTAAAGAAATTAACTTTTTAGGAGGGGGGTCGGGGGGGGGGGGTTAGAGAAGAACCAAGGAAGTTATCCACAACTTTTTTGTTCTTTTTTGTTCTTTTAGAAGAACTTTCTGCCAACCCACACACAAACGCATCACAGCTCAAACAGTGGCTGAAGGTAGACCCTTAAAAACTCACTCAGCAAGTCATCTATTATGGAGGGGAACTGAGGCTGTTTGAACAGAGGGAATCTAAAAGAAACGAGGCAGGAGTGTTTTGTTTCTGTGTGTGCATGTGTCTGCCGGTTACACACTCACCCTGATAGACCAGATGGAACCCTCTGGAGCTGGATTTTCCTTTGGAGGTAAAGCGGATCAAGATTTGGTTGGATGTCGCTAATGGCAACGATTCGCCTGGGAAGGATAAAAGTTTAAAAAAAAAGAACAAGTTCTAACAATGTGTTTCATTTAGTATGTTTTTGTGTAAACATGCAGATTTCTACATTTCTACCGACTTAATTGTCCCTGAATACAACACGCTGTTAACTGCATCTCCCCTCAAATCAGAATGTGGCTATTTTAGAAAGTCATTTCTGCCTGTCCAGAACGACAATTAAAAACAACAAAAATGCAGGTGCCAGAGAATCTATGACTGAGGGACCGAGGACACCGGATAGGTTTGTCAACATGGATATATTTAGAAGAGAGTGCATGTGCTGCATTGCAGAAAGTGCAAAAAAAATAAATAAAAAAATCTGGCATCTGATGTAGGTAAAACCTTGCTGTTTACAGCAAGTCAATATGATATCTAATGTTATGAATGATTTTTATGTTTAACCTCGCATTTTACTGCCAGTGAGGCCTGTTTATCCTCTATTCACAAGATAGCAAAAATCATTCTGTCAGCTCCCTAAGGCATCAAGCAGAATGTATGGGGCAGTTGACATGGGGAAGCCTCTAACTGCAGTCTGTGTATAGGGTAAGCTGGGGCAAAAAGTTACATGTGGAAGGTTGTCGCACACACCCCTAGCCCACACTGCACATGCGTGGCTTTTCTGGTTGAGTGCATGTGCAATACACTTTATACTTTCCCGCTGCATACGAGCCACAATCCATTTGGATGTCTGTACATGAGAGGACAGATAAATGAACTACGAAGCCTCTGAGTAATTTTTTGAAAATCTGTTGTCTTCTTCATAGTTGTCATACCACAGTGATCTCATGCACAATATGTTGTCAAGTTAATATTTTATAACATGGTGTAATTATGTAAAAAAAAAAAAAAGCTTATAAACTTTTTCGGTATGATGAAATGAAAAATGTATTTACAGAAATAATCATCACAATGTGTGTTTAAAACTTGAATTTGTTAGATACAACCTATCTCAATAAGGTATGGCTATCCATCAGCGTGCACTTATTCTCCGTTTTTCTCAAATATTTTGATTTCAAGCCATATTTAGTAAACACCATGACATCGTTATCGGTGTGGACCAATACACTGCATTCGTGTTTTATTTCAGATATAAAGCGTGGCGTGTTAGTGTTTTGTTTCCTGTTTAAATAAAAACAAGTACTTTTGCTTGTGAATCTATCAACTTACCACTCACTGCAACAACTTAATTCAATTCAATTCAATTCAACTTTATTTATATAGCGCCATTTCACAACAACAGTCATCTCATAGCACTATCAACTGTAGGGAGGATCCCCACAGTTGCAGAAAGACCCCAGCAATACTTACCCTGGTATATGTAACAGCCTTCGTCGACGAAGGCTGCAGTGCACAGTTGAAACATGTAAAGAAGGTAAAAAACATCTCCTTTCTATTTTTGTCTTTAATAAGAACAAAAGGTAAATATACAGACTGTGGCCGACACACATTGTGGGCTCACGCTGCCACAGAGACAGGACTGAATATGTATTGTGGGGTGTCACGTCTGCAAGGACTAAGGACTCGAATCTACAGGAGGTAACAAGGAAGTGTGAGATTTGTCTCTTTGTCCCACAGAAGACGCCCCGGAGGGTATTCCGGTTCATCAGGAAATGAGAGACAATGGTGAAGCTTCAAGGGGATGCTTTGTAACTGTATGTTGACTGAAGACACCATGTGACTTGAATTCTGATGCTGGAAATGTATAAAAGGGTGTTGAAGTATGATTCTTTCTCTTTCCTGCTTTGAGAATGCTAGAAGCTGCGTTCTGTCAAATAAAGCTGGTTTTATGACTGAAACTCGGCCTCGTTATTTGAGCATGCTTCTACACTGGTGACCTACGACGGAAAATGAGCAGACAGAATTCTCCCGAGCGGGGCTCGGTGGAAGCCAGCCTGATGGCCGCCTCCACGATCCGGCTGCCCGATTTCTGGCAGCACAGCCCGCGCTCATGGTTTAGCGCAATCAAGGCACAGTTCAACCTCCGGAGAATCTTCAACGACGACACAAGATTCTACCATGTGGTAGCGAAGCTGGACAGCAACACGGTCCAGAGAGTGGAAGATCTGGTTAATCATCCACCAGACAGCGATAAGTACAGCGCATTGAAGGCCGCGCTGATCAGCCATTTCACCCCCTCAGTCCAACAACGAGCAGAGGGGCTCCTGGCACTGTCGGAGGCAGAAAACGATAGACCTGCGGACCTGATGGTGAAGATGCTGCAGCTCAAAGCCTCTGAGGATGGCGAATTCATTTTTGCCCACCTTTTCCTCCGAACCCTACCACCAGCAGTGAGAGTGGCCCTGGCAGAGTCACCCCGATTGGCCAGGCGAGACTACCATGGGTTGAGCAAGGAGGCGCAGAAGTTGGTCGACGCCCACAAGCGGAGCGCGGTTTCGGCCGCGGCGGCCAGTCCGGGAACGGCGTCCGGAGACAGCGCGGGTCCAGCGGCCGCGGCGCCTGACGCACCAACAACGGCGGCGACAGGAGCCAGACGACGCGGAGCGGAGAATGGCTCGTGCTTCTACCACCGCCGTTTTGCAGAGAGAGCGCACAGGTGCGTCCCACCGTGCAATTTAGCAACGAGAACAGGCTGCTTTACCTGACGGATGCACGCTCGGGGAAACAGTTCCTCGTGGACACGGGCTCTCAGCTGAGCTTCGTCACACCCACCTACGCGGAACGGCTGTCGCCTTCTAAAGCCCCCTGGGTGTCAGTGTCAGCAGCGAACAGCTCCACGATTAAAACGTTCAGTGAGAGGACCATGCTTCTGTCCTTACAGGGCCGTTCATTTGAGTGGACATTTATTGTAGCAGCAGTCAGTTTCAACATGTTAGGGGCTGACTTTTTGTGCTCACATGGTTTATTGGTTGATCTTGCTAATAGACGTCTGATTAATGCACTGTCTTTTCATTCTATTCCCTGCACAGCTCGGGTGGCCCCGCCAACTGCACATGCCAGCGTCTCAGCCGCGGGTGGTAAGTTTCACACTCTGCTTGCTCAGTTTCCAGCACTCACAGTCCCCACGTTTTCAGCAACGGTGGCCAAACATGGGGTAGAACATTTCATAACAACCACAGGCCCTCCCGTTTTTGCAAAAGCTCGGCGCTTGGACCCAGCTAAACTGGCCATCGCACGCGAGGAGTTCACTAATCTGGAAAAACTAGGCATTGTTAGACGCTCCAAGAGCGCTTGGGCTTCGCCATTACACATGGTCCCAAAGGCTGACGGCTCGTGGCGACCTTGCGGCGATTTCCGCAGGTTGAACAACGTTTCAGCTCACGACCGCTACCCGATTCCGCACATCCAGGATTTTTCTGTTCATTTGGCGGGGGCGCGCATTTTTTCTAAAATAGACTTGGTACGCGGCTATCACCAGGTTCCAGTGCGCGCGCAGGATGTCCCCAAAACAGCGGTCAGAACGCCTTTCGGCCTTTTTGAGTTCTTGCGCATGCCTTTTGGCCTCAAGGGGGCCGCGCAGACTTTCCAACGCATGATGGATGCAGTTTTATGCGACCTGCCTTTCGTGTTCGTTTATTTGGACGATATTTTGGTAGCCAGCACGTCCGAAGGCGAACATGAAAAACACCTCACAGCAGTTTACCAGAGGTTGGCAGAGCACGGGTTGATAGTTAACCCAGCGAAGTGCCAGTTTGGGGTGGCGCAGATTGATTTTTTGGGACATCGCGTTTTGGCAGAGGGAGCAGTTCCCCTTCCAAATAAAGTGCGTGCCATAACGGATTTTCCGCAACCTCAAACGGTCAAGGCGCTTCAGGAGTTTCTAGGGATGGTTAATTTTTACAACCGTTTTCTCCCAAGCGCAGCACGACTCATGCAGCCATTGTACACCGCGTTAAAAAAACAAAAGCCCGCAAATAAAGTTGAATGGTCTCCGGAGCGGGAGCGCGCTTTTGCCCAGGTCAAATTGGCCCTGGCAAACGCAGTTTTGTTAGCGCACCCAGTTCCAACGGCCCGCATGGCACTCACCACTGACGCTTCCGATGTAGCGGTGGGGGCGGTAGTTGAACAGTTTGTGGCAGGTACCTGGCAACCCCTCGCGTTTTTCAGCAGGACCTTGCGTGATAGTGAACGGAAATACAGCGCGTTTGACAGGGAGCTTTTGGCCCTACACTTGGCCATCCGTCATTTTCAGTTCTGGTTAGAGGGGCGACGTTTCACCGCTTTTGTGGATCATAAACCGCTAACGTTTGCGATGGCCAAAATTTCAGAACCCTGGTCAGGCCGGCAACAAAGGCAACTAGCCGCAATATCGGAGTTTACTACTGATATTCAGCATGTCGCGGGTAAACACAATGTTGTAGCAGACTGCCTCTCGCATGCAGTAGCACCGCCAAGCCCCATAGGGGCAGACTCTGTAGCCATGGCCGCGGGCCCGGGCAGCGACGCGGGAGCGCGCGCAGCCCTGGTCTGTGTTGGGTTAGATTATGCAGCTATGGCTGCGGAGCAGGTTAACGACGCGGACGTGCGCGCGCTCCAGTCTGGACCAACAGGGTTAAGGCTGGAGCACAGGGTGCAACAAAACGGTATGCCCCCGCTAATCTGCGATGTCTCCACGGGACGGCCCCGCCCTGTGGTGCCAACCGTGTGGCGTCGCCGTGTCTTAGAGTTGGTCCATTCTCTCGCGCACCCGGGGGTGCGCGCATCAATTAAGTTGGTGGGGGAGAAATTTGTTTGGCCCGGGTTGCGCAAACAGGTCAAGGAATGGGCAGCAGCCTGCGTGGCGTGTCAGCGAGCTAAAATACACAGACACACTAAGGCCCCGTTAGAACCTTTCCACATCCCCGCTAAGCGTTTTGATCACGTGCATATTGACCTGGTCGGCCCGCTTCCATTATCACACGGGCACACACATCTTTTGACGATGGTAGACCGCACCACACGCTGGCCAGAGGCGGTTCCTCTGACATCAACCACAGCGGAAGAAGTTGCGCGAGCATTTTTAGCAGCATGGGTTGCGCGTTTTGGTGTACCGTCGGACATAACGTCCGACAGGGGTCCCCAATTTATTTCCGAGCTGTGGTCATCGACGGCCCGCAGCTTGGGGGTGAAGATTCATCGCACCACCGCGTATAACCCCCAGGCTAATGGTTTATGCGAACGCTTTCACAGGTCATTGAAAGCAGCCCTCAGAGCATCGCTAACGGATACAAATTGGGTAGACAAACTTCCATGGGTTTTATTAGGGTTACGTTCTGCACCTAAGGAAGATTTGCACGCTTCCCCGGCTGAATTAGTTTTCGCTCAACCGCTTCGTTTGCCCGGGGAATTTCTTCCTGATAATCCCGCACCTAATGGCCCCCCCGCTCAGCCGTGGCAGAGCGGCTCAGGAGCAAACACGCTTCCTGGCCCAGTCCATCACAGTTTCCCACACGTTTTTGTGCCCAAGGCTTTAAAAAATGCAGAGTTTGTTTTTGTTAAACATGACGCCCAGCGTCCAAGTTTGCGGCCGTTTTACGACGGACCGTTCCGAGTGCTGGAGACCGGGCAGAAGCATTTTCTACTAGATTTAGGGGGCAGACGGGAGCTGATTTGCATTAACAGACTCAAACCCGCTTTTGTTCTGGCTGACGAGGAGGTGCAGCTCGCGAGGCCCCCCCGCCGGGGCAGGCCGCCGAGGAGACATTCTCCAAAGTCTTCACAGAGAGGTGCTAACAGCTTTAATCCACAGGTGCAGAGAGATGTTGCAGGTGCAGCCAAGCCAGGTTGCAGCAGATTCGGCAGAAGATTAAAACCTAGGCAGTTGGTGGATTGATTAGCGATGTATGGAGTGCTTTGTGTTTTTCTTTTTGTTATGCCATTTAGATTTTGCCTGCTTCTACACAGACTACCATTCAATGCTGTCTAGCTACATTCTCCCCTGCCACCACCTTTCAGATTTCTCCTTCTGCATAAGATGTAGTCCACCTGTGTGCACCTTCCTCCACTCTTGTAAGTCACCCTGTGTTCCTCTCTCTTCTTGAAGTATGTGTTCACCACAGCCATTTCCATCCTTTTAGCATAATCCACAACCATCTGTCCTTCCACATTTCTCTCCTTAAGACTATATCTACCCAGGACCTTCTCATCACCGCTGTTCCCTTCACCTACATGTCCACTAAGGTGCCCTCCAATCACCACTTTCTTCCCCCTGGGAACACTCTCTACCACTTCATTCACCTTACTGGAGAATTCAACTTTCTCTTCTACCTGACATCCAACTTGTGGGGCATGCGCACTGACAACATTCAGCATCACACCTTTGACTTCTAGCTTCAAACCCATGATTCTGTCTGACTCCCTCTTTACCTCCTGAACACTCTTTACATACTCTTTCTTCAAGATTACTCCTACTCCATTTCTCTTTCTATCTACACCATGGTAGAACAGTTTCAATCCTCTTCCAGTGCTCCTAGCCTTGCTTCCCTTCCATCTGGTTTCTTGAACACACAGTATATCTACCTTTCTTCTCTCCATCATATCAGCCAACTCTCTGCCTTCACCAGCCATAGCCCTTACAGTTAACGTCCTTACTCTCACCTCCACACTTCTACCTTTCCTTTTCTCTCACTCCCTCCTAACAAACCTCCCCCCTCTCCTCCTCCTCGATCTTGTTGTGTGAAAAATACAGAGTCAAATTCAAGGTTATACCCCCTTTACACAGGGTTGGAAATTGTTGAGAGATCTGGCCAATTTTTGATCAATCAATGGTCTTCAGTGATCTCCACAGTCACTGCGGTCTCTTCAAAGTTTTGACTCAGTCCAAAACAGACAAGGATCTCCCAAACATCAAAAATTGGCCCAATCTCTCAACAACCTCTGTGCTGTTTAAAGGGACCCTTAGGTGAGGCCCTCCACAATCAAACCCCTGCTTACACTTGTGAAGTCCTGACAGCATACTGCATGGACACTCTCTCTATAGGGGCCACCTGGCCAGGGCTTATTTGGTTTCAATTTGTCACAGTTCCTGACAGATAAAGATGAGACTTTTCTTATGGTATCCCTCAAAGAACATCAACCTATGCCTTGGTTTACATTTTTACAATTTAAATATATCAGAAAGAGGAAAACATTACTGAAGTTTCAATAATGCATTGCTCATTAGCTCAACGAATAATTACACAAAAGGAAAACCCCCACGATGCATCTACCACAGTGGAAAATTTGTTGACTGACGCAGAACATGATACAAAGCATGATCATCTCCGTCTCCTGCTCTTTGTCTTTCTCTCAGTGTGTTGCTGACTGGCTCTCTGCAGTGAATCTCATTACTCTGTGTCTGTTTGCTGTCACACTGTAGTGGGAGGCAGACGTGCTTAACCTCAGAGACAGCATCTGCGTGGGTGTGTTTGTGAGTCTATCCTATTTGGTGTGAATATCTCTGAACCTACAAACGCACGGTCACGAGGTAGCTCCAATGGCACACTTTCCTAATGTGCCATCAAATGATTGTTCAAGTTCCACTGCGGGATCCCGGGGCATGCTGGGTAGTTTATGAGAGTGGACGCTTGCTGGGTCTCTGTCATGGTGACAGTGTTTCATAACTTGTTGTGCAGGGCGGGTATCCAGACAGATCGACGCAAAGTGTGTCAGCATGCAACTTAGCAACCTTCTGGTGCCTGTCCAGCTTTAAACCCCTTTGACTTAAGACTTTTAACACAGGTATATGCAAGTCCCACAAGGTCAAGCGTGACTATGGGTGCAATTCTTGTATTGCACTCATCCAACGTCTGTGATTTATGTTCCAGCTGTTAAAATGCAACTCATGCCAGCTTACAGAAAAGCTATTTTTCTCTAAGACAGCAGTTTATTAATACTTTTAGGAGGTATTTAGCAGGATGATATAATCAAAACAAAAGCATTTGAAATTAAAGTGATGCATTTTTAACAAACTCCCCAAATAGTCATGAGAATGTGAATTACTTTTTTCCTGTGATCAGATAAAACTATTTGCATTAAGATAAGTCTTGATTTGTTGTTTATTTGCCCATTTCCTTTGTAATTCCCACATTTGATTGCTTCGTTTCTTTCGTTAATTTTTGAAATTACTTCATCAGCAATTTGCAAAGGCGTTTTCTTTTTGATAGCAGTGATTTACAATAAAGAGTCATTTTAGCAATGATGTCATGCCATACTGAGATCCTTGAATAGAAACAATCAGCCATCCCTTTTCTTTGACTTGCAGCTGATTTGCAAACTTAATGTGTGCCTGAATGGGAGACACAGGTCCGTGTTTGTATATTTTATCCAGTTCATTCCAGGTCAACTCCATCCCTGTAGCTGTATGAACTAAAAGTTTCTCTTCCATTGCCAAACTGTGTCAGCCTTGCTCTGCCATGTCTGTTAGATGGTTCTCTGAACCTGCTGCCTGGAGTCCGCTGTTAATACAGCGTCCCGTTTATTGAACTGTAAACTGGATTTTCTGAGGCTGCCCTGGACACAAACCAAAGTAATCATTTCTCTTTTGTCAAGCCACGGGGCTGGGGCAACTTGAGATTGAGGGCTGCCTGAAAGGCGCACACCTTCTCACCCTGCCTCTCTTCAAAGATTGAACCTCCCCCTTTAAAGTCATTTCCCACAGGCGGGAATTCATCAACATAATGGGACCCAAATATTTAGTGATTTTTCACCTATTTCCTTTTAACATTACAATTGTTGCCCTTTTCACTGCTTTATTTGGCTTTTTATATGTATGTGTGCCTTCAGCTGGACCTGTTTAGAAATAGTAGCAAAATCAAAATATGTGGACAGCCCCCACTTCAGGATAAGGTTGAAATTGGATTTTTGTTGGAATACACAATAAGGGCAGAAGGGCAGAAATGATACCAACATATACCATGTTGTGGGGAGGTCCTCAGGGCAATTTTAACTCATATCAAGCAGAAGCTCGTTTACTAGAAGAGGGAGCTTTCTGATACCTCAGATTATAAAACTTTGAGGGTCAAGTAGTCTTTTAACCAACAGATCCAGAAGTCGGTGTGAATGTCTGTGTGGTATAGCCTGCCATTATTAACCTGTGATTTTGATAAAGAATAAAAATAACATGAAAACATTCTGCAAATTGCACCCTCCAAATATTCTTCCCTCTCTAGTTTGATAAAAAAAAAAAGATGTGCAATGACTTACATTCTGGGACTTTGGGTTTAAATTAATGTGTTTTAAGCCAAGTTAACCTGTTCTGGAATCAAATGACAGGTAGTAAGCGAGAAGGCAAAGACTCAAATTTAAATGAAATTGCCATGACACATTTTGCATACTGACCTCACGTTTATATGTTTTCAAACATTAAACTTAGAGTGAGAATGCTTACTTTCAAATTATATTTTAAGGCAAAAGGAGTTAGTAAGAAGAAACACAAGTTCATCTGCTGCCTTAAAAATGAAAGTCAACCTAAGTTTAAAGTAAGCACTGATACAATTTAGAGAATAAAGTTACTCTAATTTCTTCATTTGCCCATAAAGCATATTTCTTGGAGAGGAAATTAAGACACGTGAACATGCATGTTCCTTCTTTTTCTTCTTCTGGCTGCTCCAGAAGGTCTCAACAGCAGATCATCTGCCTCCATCTCACTCTATCCCTTGTATCTTCCTCTGTAACACCAACCCTCTCCATGTCCTCCTTCACCACATCCATGAATCTTCTCTGTGGTCTTTTTCTTTTCCTCCTGCCTGGCAGCTCCATCTTCAACATCCTTTGTCCAATATATCCACTATCCCTCCTCTGTGCATGTCCAAAACCATCTCAGCCTTGCCTCTCTTACTTTGAGTCCAAACACCTCAACCTGAGCTGCCCCTCCGATATACTCTATACTAATCCTGTCCCTCCTGGTCACTCCCAATGAAAATCTTAGCATCTTCAGCTCTGCCACCTCCAGTTCTACCTCCTGTCTTTTTGTCAGCACCACCATCTCCAAACCATACATCATAGCAGGTCTCACTACCGTCTTGTAAATCTTCCCTTTCACTCTTGCTGGTACCTTTCTGTCACAAATCACCCGACACTCGTCTCCACCAACTCCACCCTGCCTGCACTCTCTTCTTCACCTCTCTTGTACATTTTCCATTGCTTTGGATGGTTGACCCCAGGTATTTAAGCTCATCTACGTCTCTAAACCATACATCATAGCAGGACTCACTATCATCTTGCAAATCTTCCTTTTCACTCTAGCTGCTATCCTTCTGTCACAACTTATTCCCGACACTCGTCTCCACCAGTTTTTCCCCTATTGGGTGTCAAGTTAATTTTATTTTTCTATATAGCACCGGATCCCAACAGAAGACATGTTAAGATGCTTTCACTATAGAGCAAGTCTTTACCTTGTCCTTTTATTAAACAAACTAAATATCCTCATGTTATTTGTCTTATATACACAACAGCAGCTCATTTCTGTCTCTTCTCCTCTGCGCTCCGGTATGATGCGGCGGGGCAGAACACTGCTGCGCATAAACACAGATGACGTTGATCATAAAACTTTGTCAACGCAGATTTTTAATGTCGACAAATCGTTTCATTTTAAAGTTTATATGCATGCCACGGAAATTTCCAGTTTAACTGTCTGAGCGAAGAAGAAGAGGAGCACATCATGATGACACAAAAGAGAAAAATCACAGAGAAGGAGAGGCAAAACTTTCCAAAGTATGGGAGCATTTTACCGAAAATGAACAAATGAAACAAGTTAAATGCAAACTCTATAAAGCAGAATTGTCAATATCACAGGAGCACAGCGGCACATCCATCCTCCTCCCCCTCTTCCCTTCGTTCTGTCTGCCGGCTCGGCTGCCTGTCAGCGGGTCTCTTCTCTGCTGTGCTCCGTCCCAGTGATGACTGAAGTTGGGCCACTTATAAACACCGCACTGGTAAGGTTAGCGAGTACATTTCGCGCTTCTTATTTTCAGTGAGTGACTATCTCAGCTGTAGAAAACTGATTAAACTGTTAGCATGTGCTGCTTATGTTAGCTTACCTGTTGGACAATAATCTCTCTTGGATGATGGCTGCTGACGGCTGAGCTGTTTCAGTTCTGCTGGCTAACGTGTTAATTGCACTAAATTAGTGAATTACAGGAGTGGCTTACTCTCTTATCTTCCCTCTTTTTGTCGTGGCAATATCAGCCCTCATTCTGAATATTAGGGCATCTCAGTAAATTACAATACCATGATTTGTAATTTAATTTATAAAAACTGTAACCAAAAAGGATTAAGCAGAAGAAGATGGATGGATGTAACCATAATCATCAAAAATAAATTAAAAAGGCTTAAATATTTCACTGTATGTGCAGTGAAGACTAACATTCCTGCACTGTACCTTAAAGCATTTGCAAACTGTTATGTTGGACTGGAAGAAGGTTTTAATAAGATGGACAGTTTTCTTTTTTTACTTTTATGGATTTTAATGTTACTCTAGTTTGTTTTGAACATGCAGAGTAACAACAACTTTCCATGGTGCAGCAGAAGCTGCTTATTTGAGTTTTTGCACTTTATTTTTGGGTTAAAAGACTGCATTTTAGTTTCTGCAATTTAATTGTGTTGCTCCAAACACTTTTTATTAAACTGTTAAGTTCAAGTTTCCAACTTGTTTCATGGGTTGTTATTCTATTTAGCTATGGAAACTTTTTTTTTATAATAGGCTACATTATATTAAGACAGAGACTAAAAACAAAGTGATTTTCACAGGTGTGCAGGTTTAAACAGGTGAGGTTAAACATGACCTGGAGCCCCGAACATGAGCCGTGCCAACAGGAAGCAGAGATGGTGGACATGACAGAAATAATCATGATTAGTTGACTAATTGAAAAAATAGTCGTTAGATTAGTAACTACAAAAATAATTGTTTAGTTACAGCCCCCCCCCCCCAGGCTGTAAATCAAGGGGAGACACTGTCCACCCACTTCACCCTGCCTGTATCCTTCTTCACCTCTCTTGTACATTTTCCATTGCATTGGATGGTTGACCCCAGGGATTTAAACTCATCTACCTTCACTACCTCTTCTCTTTGTATCTTTACCATTATACCTGCCTCCCTCTCATTCACTCATGTATTCTGTGTAGTTTCTGCTGACTTTAATTCCTCTTCTCTCCAGTGCATACCATCACCTCTCCAGGTTCTCTTCCACCTCCTTTCTACTCTCACTACCGATCACAATGTTGTCTGCAAACATCATGGTTCATAAAGAATCCGGCCTGACCAAGTCTGTCAGCCTGTCCATCATCATGGCAAACAAAAAGGGGCTCGGGGCCGATCGCTGATGTAATCCCACCCCCACCCTGAATCCATCTCTCACTCCTACAGCACACCTCACCACTGTCTCACTGTCCTCAATCATGCCCTGCACCACCCTCACATATTTCTCTGCCACTCCTGAGTTCCTCAACTCAGAAGGAATCCACCAGATCAGGATTAAGCTTGTTCACAAGCACCATTGAATGATTTAGCGCACAATAATTAGTCAACATAAGTAAATGAATATCAGAAAAATTATTAAAAAGGCATAAAATGTGCCTGGTTTCTTATGTTTTTACAGTTGTAAAGCAGTGTCAGAGTTATGGTCCATTAAACACCCTAAAATAATGGTTTTAGTTTAGCCAATGCACACTTGTCTGCTGATATGCTATCCCTGTGACTCTTTAAGTTGTTGTTGCCACTGCTGAATTGTGTCACAGCTCACTGGAGCCTACCTGAAGCCCTGGCAGCTCTGCCTGTGTCAGCAATACGCCACTGACTAAAACTGGATCCTCATTGAAAGGGATAAGTGCGAGACAACATTTTATTTAGTCCCCTGCCACGCGAAGAATAATGGCAAATCACAATACAAGATGATGCTGAATATGAAACACAGGCTATACAGATTTCCAGCCTGCCCGTAGTTTTGTATGAAAAGCTTCCATTTCAAACCTCCCTGAAGTTTGACACCTGCTGAAGTAATCTTTAAAAAAACCCACTTCAAAACCTGTGCTTGTGTTTAAGTACCTGTATGTGCTCCAGACAGTGAGCTGAGAACACGGGAGTGCTGCGTAGCTCCATCATAAACCTCCACAATGTCATTCAACGCTGTGTGGAAGAATGCAAACTGACTGAAGACCACTGGGGAAAGACAGAAAAAAAAAATCAACACCAGAGAGGACTGAAATTACAATTTATATGAACTAACCCCCCCACCCCTTAAAAAAAAAGACCAAGTGAGGAGTATTAGGTACATTCAAAAGAATACTATCAACACCAATTTCAATCAAAAAGTCCTTTTAAAAGCAAAGGGGGGATAATACCACCAGTTACGACATCACAACTAAAAACTGATAACACAATGGAGATCAGCAGCACCGTCTGGGTCTGACTGCCTGTCAGCAGATGAAAGGCTTCGCAATGACAGCCAATCTGTTGTACAATGTGCGGCTAAATCTCAACTATGGTGCTTTCATCCTTTCAACCCGCCCGTTCCTACAGCTATTGCCTGAAAGTATTCATCTCTTTTCACATTCAATCTGTTGACTTTACTTGCGGCAAATATTGCAGGTGTAAAGAGGAGGATGAAGAGGGTAAAACATAAGTGCAGAGAGGGACAAAAAAACCGACAGTTTTTTTTAAGTGTGATGCTGAGAGCTAATGTTCTGCGCAACACTTTGTTCACCATGACTCAGTATCTGTAATCTGATACAGTCCTCTTTATTTGTACATCCTCTTCCACTTTTTGACGATGACGTGAGACACCGGCGAGAGAAACACCCACCCCGTTCTCTGCATTGTGGAAAATAGCCTGTCATTAGCGCTAGAGCATCAGCCTAATGAGAAGCGGCAAGAATGGAGGCGAGAGCATTTGTGGCTCTGCACGACAAAGTGAGTTGCCTTGGGCCTCACTGTCATTTTCCAGGAAAATGCAAATGTGGACTTTAATTATTTCAATTTCCTCCCTCCCTTTGACTTCAGTGAGAGGAATATGCTGCGGACAGCGTCCAAGAAGGATGGCTGCCCGGTCAGTTTCCGAACAGGCACCACATCTCTGAATGAGCGGTATGTCCTCAATATTCAAAAGACTTCGGGGTGAAGTATCCTAAAGCCAAACACATGCCTGCCACTGCCTTTTTTTTTGTGTGTGTAATTTAACAATGATGAGACCTGAGCCTTCCTCCCAGAGCGGCACAGTGCTGATAACTCATTAAGGAGCCGCGGGGAAGAGAAAAAGCAAAGCATAAGATAAAAGGAGAAAAAGGCAGAGAGGCAACCGTGAGCGTGTGAGGAGAACCTGCTGGCTTGTGATTTTACATGCACCTTCAACACCGTTTTGCTTCCTGAGCAGTTTCCTGCCCATACAGTAGAGGATGAAAAGTGTGACCTTTAAAATGGAAATGCCAAAAAAAAAAAAAACAAAGAAAAAAAAACAGTGAAACTACAGGAACTCTGGATCTAATTATTTTTCCACTGCATGTGCAAGTCTGACTGACATGTTATACGCCGAGCGTATATGGTAGTGATTAAACTGTTGTGAGAGAATAATGTGAAGAAAAATACTCAAGGCAGTGAGACAGATGGATGTACAGGCTCTCAGTCAGGGAGTGTTTTTATTATGTGTTAAAAGTTTTCACTTTCTAAAAAAATATTCTACTTAAAATATTCAGTTGTGATAAATGCAATTTGTTTCTCTCCTTTTTTTTTATTGTTTTCAGCTATGGAAAATAAAAAAAAAAAAAACTTGCCCAATTGAGTGAGACACTTGGAGACTGATAAGGGCATATTGTGCATGACAGAATAATTGCAACTTAATTAAACCAAACAATGATCCACCTTTACACATTTGCACACAAACAAATCATGCAGGAGGAACAGAATATAAAACAGCAAACCTCCTTTGCTTACCATAATCCTTGGGCACGACCACGGAGTACAAGCAAGTCCGCGCACTGCTGTAGTTGCCGGGGTAACCGGGGGAGAGCACTACCCCCTCTAAACCAGAGTACTGTCCACCACACGGAGCTGTGGAGAGACATGGAGACAAGACATAAAGAGGGACACAAAAAAAGAGGATGAAGCAGACACGGAATGAAGGTCCAGAGCCAGTAGTCGAACATTTCACTTCTGTTCCTTCCTCTAGCCTTTCCCTCCACTCTGTTTCATCACTCCTAAATTACTTTTCTTGTCTGATTGGGCTTTAGCTGGAAGCTGTCCCTGGTGTTTGCCACAGTGAAATTGCAATGTTTTCCAAGTGTCCATCTGGGTTAGCCCAGGTGCCATGAGGCCTTGAACCACCTTTCCCTGCTGAAGCCCTTAAAAAAAAAAATCACCCTGAGTTCATGCATCGCCGTGCTAAACTCATGCTTGTGAATGCTTGCCTTATCTGTGAGGAAATGCGTGTGGTAAGAGCATGTCTTCCACCTGACACACAACTGAAGCCTCATACTGTGAGAGCCAGATTCTTTGGTGTCGGGGATCTTTTACAAGCTCCCCGGGGGAATGCGCGCAGCGTGAGCTAGCCGTGTCACGGGAATATCAGAGAACAGTCGGCATGATGCAGGTTGTGCTGTGAGTGCGAGGGAAAGTTATGCAAAATAAGCAAGCTCTCTCCAAACTGCAGATCAAATTAAAGCTGTGCTCTCACATCTAGTATTGTAGTTGAGACCAGATCAAGACTAGAGGGTAGAAAAACCAAGGACCCTATTATGACGATCAACAGTATGTTTTTAGGCCGCATTTCCTGCCTTGCGACTGTGCTTTTGTTAGTTTCTGTCAGCACAATGTCCGTTTTTGACGTTTTGGATCACGCCATCCAATTACCAGTAGACAGCGTGCCACAATTTCATGTGCATCGGTATTTTGGGGCATTTTATGACAATGTGCTTTTGATCAGTAAAAAAGAAGTCTATCATCAGACATGCATTGTTTAATGCTATTTCAGTGGCATGTTTTGAAATTGCACAGCTGCTACAGACAGAGGCACATGAGGAAACAGCATACACTGGCATTTTCATTTATTTTAATGGAGAGAGTTGTAACAGTTATAATCTAATCACCCATCCTTTTAATTATAATATGATGGCACACTTAAAAGTTTTTTTAGTCCATCCAAATTTTTATTTCAACTGCATATTTACTATAGGAGTCAATAGATTATACATTATTGTATTGATTTTTTGAGGAATGCATGAATGAATGAAAAGGGAGTGTGTGGGTACAGTGCACGGGGGAGGTGTGGTGGGATACTGTGTCACAGAAGAGACCGTTGTCACTTAAAACCTTCAGGCCAAGTATTCTGTCCACTGATCTGTAGTGCAGTCATATCACATCATCATAACTCATGTTTGTTTGGGCTCATGTGTCCCAATTAATGAAAGCACACACTCGGCCATTGTTTTCTGTTAAATGAGGATAGTTAAATAAACACAGCTGAGTTTTTCACTGCACAGCGGAAAAAGCGATGAATGGGTTTATGATTCAGCGGGTAGTCCTCTTTCTAGTTTAACTATCAGACCACAGCAGGACCAGTCTGCCTATACTGAGAAAAGAGCTGTCACTGTGGCCCCAGAGAAGAGCTGGTGCACAGAAAACCAACATTCATCATTATCTAATGATGACAGTTTTTTTTTACAATTTTTTAACCTAATTCACTGTCCTCCTTTTAATAGAAGGATTCAAAATGGAAATATCCCAACAGTTGTTTTGAATTAAAACAACAATTTTGCATTCAGAATGGCAGATTAATAGATCTCGGTTGAGATGAGCAGTTCTTCTTTCTCAGTTTAAAAAGGAAATTTGGATGAATAATAATATAACTGCAGGAAATTTTACAACTGTCAAAATCATGGACAATGAGAAAGGCTGATATATTCTCTGAAATGTAGCCTACAGCTCTCATCCGTGCATAACTATGATCACGTCTCCCCATTGCAAGCAAGGCTGTGGAGGAGGTTAAAAAGCTCCCATTGTCCTCCCTTTTAAACGTTGTCATATTAGTATCATGCCTTTGCTTTCATGCCCCTGTTTATTAAAAGGAATGAGAGCAAAGACAGTGATTGGTTTATTTCACATTACATGGCAAACACACCTCTGGATAATTAAGAGCATTAGGACAGCCTCTTTGCACTTTGTGCCCTGGAGGGAAATTCAGGTTTTGTACTGCTCTAATAGTGAAATGAACTTGGGGATACTCATAAACGTACTTTACACCTCTGACAACTCATTATGGACTGTGCCGCTGTAATATGGCCCCAAGACTTTAAGGGGTCGAGACCAAGTCAAGACCAAGACCAAGCCAAGCAGAGACCAGGTCGAGACCAAGAATACTGTGTATGTAGGTCTTGATCATGATTTGGTCTCAACTTCGTCTTGAACTCTTATCATGATCTTGTCTTGGTCTTAGGAGACTGGTCTTGAAGGGGTCTTGACTACACTATTACTCACATATATTAACATTAGCAAAATCTGCACACATACATCTGTAGGACAAAGCTACATACGCATATGTGCGAGTGTTTGCAAGTAATAAATCCATAACCACTGATGTGGTTTGTTTTTCTAACAGCTGACTCCAGATGTCAGTGTTTACCAATGCAGATGGGTTTGGGCTTGTTCCAGCTTGGTTTGCCGTCTCCCCCCATGATGCAAGTGAGCGTCGGGTCTCCTTCCAGCGTGTAGCCAGTGTCACAGTGGTAGGTGACAGTGGAGCCCAGCTTGAGATCTGTCCCCACCCGTGTCCCATTGCGCACCAGGCCGGGCTCGAAGCAGGACTCCCTAGGGTTCTCTGTAGAGAGAGGTAACGCAGTGGAAAATCAGTGACAGAAAAAGAGCTCGTGTGGGTATTCGGTGAAAGGTTTTCTTTTTTTTCCCTCTTACATCAAGCTGCAGCTGTTATACTGGAACAGAAATTGTTTCCTGCCTAAGGTTACAGATACACTTGAATTTCTAACTTTCTTCCTCTGTGGCTGCATTTACTCTTTTACAGTTTCCTGCAACTCTGTGCTTTCCCCTGTCAGTAAATATATCTCCATGACTGACTGCCACTTTTCTCTCTGGCCCTTGACGATGGCCTCTCATCTGTGGCTACTGGAGTATGTATGGCCGTGCAGAGAGACAGGCAGCTGATTGAGAGTGGCATGACTGTGGCCCAAGGTCTGCTGACTGCACACAACCACCTCTCAAACTGCACTTCACTGTGCAGTCAACTGGAGGAGACAGTACACGTACGCAAGCTTTCTTTGTTGGAAGGCGCACGCATGCATGCGCACAGCCCGCCGGAGCCTCAGTCGTGCACACCCTGCATCCAGCCATATATCAATCACCACTTTTGAGATTGTGAGAAAGATGTCTCATTCAATTCAGCATCACATTGTTCTTAGGTGGAAAATGTGTGTGTGAGCGCAGGCCTGTCAATTTGGCACACTTCACACCTTCATGGGTAAAACAAACATAGGAGAAATGCCCAAAGTGATTTGCTTCAATCTTAAAGACAGCCTATTCTCACAGCACACTTTAATATTTGATGACTAACACACAATAGGGAAGGTGAGTCAATTGTTTTCTCCTGTTAGGGAAAATTTCACCCCATAGTTCACCGCCTGACACAAAATAAATCTACCTGAACAGCATCAACATCAGCCAGCAGAATGCAGACTTCAGAAAGGGAGCCTTGTATCCGTGTTCATGTTCCATTAGTATTCATGAGTTCACTGGGAGGCCACAGAAAAAGTTATCCTGCTTCAGTTTTAGAACCCATCAACTTAACCTGACAGCTTGATATCTGGGGGCAACTGCCATTTTTTGGGGGGTGGGGGTTACCTTTTGTTCTGCAACTGTGTATGACTAAAGCCAGCTCAAACATGAGTATTAAAAACATCAACCAGACACCACACAGAAATTGCTTAGCTTTCTGCATCAAAAACACAGTCCCTTACCTATAGACAAATTACATAGACAAGAATAATTCATTCATTTTCTAAGCTGCTTATCCAATAAAGGGTCACAGTGAGGCTGTAGCTTATCCCTGTGTTTTTTTGTTGTTCTTTTTTTTGGGGGGGGGGGGGTAAAACCCCTTGCTACACAAAGGTCAATATAGAAGCACAGACAACCATTCATACTGCACCTATGGACAATTTAGAATCATTAATTAACCCACCTTGCATATCTGCAGTGAGCAATAAAAAGGGCCCAGGCTAGCCAGCTGGCTGATCTGAACCCTGGACCACCTTCCTTTGAAGTGAAAGTCCTAATCACTACTTCACCCTGTTACTGTACTGTAATTATGACAACTGTAACTATAAATAAGCTGACTGTTGGAAAAAAAAACCAAACAAACCCTGAAACCTGATGAATAAATGACTACATCTTAGAATGTGAAAAACAGTTTTCAACTCTTCCTTTCATGGATACAATTGTAGTAGCTCCTGCTTTCATCATTTCAGTGAACAGGCAGTGGAACTCACTCATATATAGACTTCTCCCATTTTATCTACACAAATGCTTATAGATTTGAGCTGCTCTCCAGAGGAAATGAGGCTGTATTGTGTGAAATCAGTTAAGGACGGTAAACAGTCAAACATTGAAAAGGGAAAACAAAATCTAGAACCCCCAATAAGAATGCCAATTTTGTCTTTGTGCACTTATGAAATAGTTTCTGTCAATTTATTATAATATGTGTTGCCTTTAAAGGGGTCGCTGATTGCACTTTTTTCTACAGCTCACACCTGTCTTCATGAAATGTTTGACATATTTTGTTCACTCATTCACTCATCTTCTTCCGCTTAATCCTTTTCGGGTCGCGGGGGGGCTGGAGCCTATCCCAGCATCTTTGGGCGAGAGGCAGGGTACACCCTGGACAGATCACCAGTCCATCGCAGGGCCAACACAGAGAGACAGACAACCATTCACTCTCACAGTCATACCTAAGGACAATTTAGAATCCCCAGTTTTGATGCCAATTAACCTACATGTTTTTGGCATGTGGGAGGAAACCGGAGAAATCCCGGAGTAAACCCACGCAGACATGGGGAGAACATGCAAACTCCACACAGACCACTGTTGGTCGGGGGCTGAGATCGAACCCAGGATCCCCCGGCCAAGGGTGAGTTGCTGTGCTGCCACAGTGCTAACCTTCATTATTGTAGCAATTTTTTAAAAAAATTTTCCAGCCTTTTTAAAAATGGCTTATTTGAGTATATACACCTTTAATCTGGATTTGACTCCGCCCTCCTTCTTACATCACTACTGCTAACATTGACTGCCTAGCTCCTTGCCTTCTGCTTTATCCTGAGCCAAATACTGGTTGGGTCGGCCCTGGACTTTTTCATGGCATGGGTGAGTTTCTGTAATCATTTGCTGGTGACTGAGAAGTCTGTTTTACAGTTTTGTGGGGATTCTCCACTTGTGCCATTTGGGATCCTGGCGCCGACTGTGTCAGGGCCAACTGGACCTGCTACCCTGGAGCAAACTAATTTATCTTAAATAAAGGATCAGTGGTTGACAGGGGTGTGTGGTTTCAGTGGTCGATAGGATATGACCGGTCCCTGAAGTACAATAAGCATAGAAAACATTCATGAATGAGTGGCTAAACTGCTAGCTTCAAGGTAGCTACCTGACATTAGAGGCTAGTTGATGTTAGCTAGCAGCTCAAAATGACATCTAGGAATGACGTACGTATATGGTCAAGTGTTCCAGTATGGATGAATAGAATTTATAGAAAATAGCGATTCAAACCGACTGGATCAACAGTGAAGCTAATGATAGGTAGCCTGTCGGTCACATGACCCACATGACCAATGCCAACTGAGCGGCTAGCCAAGTTAATGCCAACAGAGCTCAATGTAGCACAACGGGAAAAATATAACAAAATAAGCCAGAATGGCATGAGGTATACTTACTGCACCCATCTGCACAAATGCCATACCTGCTGCTGTCCGTTATTGCAATAGTGATGATGTGCAGTCCAGCCTGTCACTGCCTGCACCTACACTACCACATCAAACTTGCAGCTACGAGTATTACTGTACTACCTTTTTTTCTTTATATAGGATTGCTGGGTTTTATTGTTTATCTTTATTTGCACTATGGGATGTCTGGGTTTTATCTTTTACCGTTATTTGCACTACAGGTGGCACTGCTGTACATATACTGCTGTTGTAGTTTTTCCAGCCTTACTCCTTTTTTTTTTTTTATATTGCGCACACCACTGAAGAGAGGGAAATAGCATTTCAATTCTCCTGTATGTCCTGAACGTATAGTAGTATTGACAAATAAAATCTTGAATCTTGATATATTACCGAGTGTGGATGAGTGAACCAGGTGGAAACAGTGATGTCTATTACAGTGACCAAAATCGAAAGAAAATAATAATATAAACCCAGCTTGGTAAGCTAACTTGTTAGCCTACCGTTGTCCACATGATTGACAGCTAGGCTGGGCAATAACAGCGCAGCGGACGGGTCTCAAGGACGTGCTGGGATTGGTTTACTATGGAAGAGATGTCATGTGGCAAATCTGGAGCAGTCAATTTTGCTTTTTGGAGTGAAAAACAATATAAAGGCTGTGTGATTTTTTTGAGAGAAGTGAGAGTTTTGATGTTTTTTTTTTTTTTTTTGTTTTTTTTTTGGATAATCACGTGCAAAATAGACACCTTTCAGAAGATTAAAACTTAGAAAAACACAATTTTTCTGTCAATGACCACTTAAAGCTAAAATATTTTGGAGTTACTAACCAAACAGGATGCTGCTCTTCTCTCATCTGTGTTAAGGACACTAAACCAATTAAGGTCTCTGTTGGACTTAAACAGTTCCAGGGGAAAAAAAAACGAGAAAGGTCCAGAGAAGAATGTGAGAGAGGTATCACCTTTTTATAGAACACTGAAAGATGATGTCAGGATGATATGAAGTAAAAAAAGAACCCAAGACTCGATGGAGGTAATGGATTAGACAGATGAAGGTGGGGTGGGGGTTGCATGCACAGAATCTGTCTGTATAAATGTCCTTGTCTGTGTCCCTGTGTGTATTTCATTGTGGCTTAGCCATGAAAAGTTTTGAGTCCACAGATTTCCCCAGAGAGCCCAATAATAATACGATGCCAGAGTCATGGCAAAACAGAAAGACGTAAAAGCAGCTCAGAAAAGAGGCTGACAGCACCTCGGGCAGATCTCATAATGCAATTTTCACTTGTTGGTCGACCAAACATGAGGCCTGGCCAGCTCGTCAACGTGCTGCTTCCTCACCAAACAGCCACAAACTCGCCTCCAAACATGCTTCTGTGCCATGTTGTTTGTCTGAAACCGAGGAAGTAATTTATGTATTATTTGGTTATGGTTCATTAGTGTGGAGAATTGGAAGCGGGGCGAAGGAGTTTGTCTCAACCACACACTGGGTCCATCTGCTGTGATACTGTATAGCCAATCTGGGCCATACAATATCACACATTGTATCGCACACTGCAGTGAATATTGCTGGGAGTGAGTTAAGGGGCAGACTCTGTAATGCCGTCTTATCAAATGTGTTTCATTCTATTCTTACACAGTTTTACAAGTTGCATTTCATTAACAGGTAGCACTTTAATATCAGTTGACTGCCTCTACATCAAATCCTATTGGAACACGGGGCAAGAAACAGAGCTCAGGGTCGATGTGTAATTGGTTAAATGTCTGATACCTTAAACAGATCTAATCGAAGATGGAAGATTTAGGAAGATTTAACATTGTTCTCTCAAGCAAAGCCTTTAACAAAGATGCCCTGTCTCATTTAGACCTTATTCAGTGTCTGTACATTTGTTAGGAGTAGACCAGAGCTGATGTTTTCTTATGACGCAGGAAGCACAGATGTGTTCAGCTATCCTTAAACACACTGGCCCTCTTTCAAGGATGCCTGAGATCACTCTACACCATGTGCGCGGTACAGACTACCTCATGTGAACAAATACATTTGGGTCTCGACAAACATTTTGCCACTGTCAGCCAAGCTCAGAAAAGAGACAACAAAACGTTGTTTGCTCTAATTTATCAGAAGCCTTTTGTGCAGCTGTGCTGATCAAAAAGCGTCTTAGCACACATGCTGTTGGCTTTTTGTTTTCCTAACTCTTTGTGTATATGGAAATACACATCAATAATTACATCCAATCAGCACGTAGCAAAAAAAAAAAAAAAAATGCCAGGGTTGTGGTCACGATTCTGCAAAGCAGACAGTCCCCCTTTCTTTAACTATAGAATTTTTCAGACCACTAACCTTGCTTACTTTAGACAGCATAAAAGGGAAAGTTAAAAAGAAACTACTAGGTCGATAAGTAGCAGAGGGGAAATCCATTTTCACTCTGCTTGAGGAAGAATTTTAAAACATGAATTGTTCAGGGGATAAAGGTGCAGATCTATTTATAATTCCCTGTTTGTTCTACGCCATAAGATGTAGAGAAAAAAAGAAAAATCCCACAATGATTAAAAACTTATAGAGACATACTTTCCTACAGCTAAATAGTTTTGTCCAATTAGCCCAACACTGTATTTCATCAAGTTGTTTCTCCAAAGAAAAGGAATACCTGTATACTGCAGTACAAATCCGTTGCTGCTGAGCGAGGCATCACTGCGGAAAGCCAAGAAGAGCGTGTTGGAGCTGCTCTCAATGCGATCTGGAACATCGGTGCCATAGAAGCTACCCAACAAGGGGTTGAGGGAATCTGGGCCATCGTATATATGTAAGAAGTCATAACTTGGCTCCAAGCTGAACCTGGTAAGAGAAAATGTATTTCCTGGTTAGATGGAGGTAGAAATATGAAATAATAAAAGTAAACATGTATGCAGCAGTAACAGCAATAGTTGAAAAATGTGTTGCATTGTTTTGTGAGCTTACTGGATGAAGCTCAGAGAGATGACATAGTCCTGTGTAACAGTAACAGTCCAGTCACACTCCCTTCCATGGGGATATGGTTCAGGATAATCCGGAGACAGAATCAGCCCACTAGGCCCCGTCAGATTCCCACCACACGGAGCTATGACGAACAAGGACTTCATTAGAGTCGAGAGTAGCAAATCTAACAACATTCCACATCACATATGGGCATCTACTTGAACATGTAATTGAACAGAAGTGGTTGTATAGTGGTGAGGAGAGAGCATCTTCCACACTGGTAATCAGTATTAACTGTTGTTGATGACACCTTCTGTATGTGGTCTTCTCTGAGTTATCTGAAGCAACAGCTGATTGGTCAAAGCCCAAATTTAAAAAAAAAAAAAAAAAGGCAACTAAAGGCAGAGGTGGTTAAAGTAGCCAGAAATTGTACTAAGGTAAAAGTGTTACCTTATGATAGTTACGCTCAAGTCTAAGAAAGGGTAGTCACAAAAAAAAGTTACTGGAGTATGCAGTAATGACTTTCTCCCACCAGTTTATGCATTTTTTTTAATTTGTGACTTTTCTCATAAATTAGCATTTTTTTTCTCACAGAGTTGTGATTTCCTCACAATTTATGCGGCTTTTCTCATAAACTCATATTCTATATATCTTTCCTCTAAATAAGCAACATGCAACTTTTTTCCTCTATATTTCCAACTTTTTGTAATTTGACATTTTTCACACAGGTTTATTACTTTTTACTCATAAATGACACACTTTTAACTTTCTCTTGCATAAATTTGCAACTTTTTCCTGTGCATTTATAACTGTTTTCATGTAAATTTGCAGCTTTACGCTCACTAATTTGTAAGGCTTTTTCTCAGATGTGCCAGTTGTAAGGAAATCAAACATAAGCCATATGTAGCCTGTAATACACGGTTAGGCAACTATGGGCCACCGAGCGCCAATACACCGCAGCTTTTCTTTTCAACCAGTCACATGAGCAGGTGTTTTCACTGATCAGCAATCAGTGGGGAAGAATTCAGTGAAATCACATGTAGAAAAGACTGGTTGGGAAGAAAACCTGCATTGTCTTGGATCTCACTGTCCACCCCTCTTCTAATATGATCCAAATTGTATAAAGAAATAGAAATGGGGTGGCAGGGGGTGATGTTTTTGCTGATGCATCGGAATGCAGATGTAAACGATTCTGAATTGATGCATTAATGTCAAGGTTCTGATTCTTAATTAGTAAGTAATAACGTAATTAATTTTGACAAAACAAAAAAAGCGAAACTCTTAAACGTGGAGAGTTAGCGAGGCACACAATAGAGACACACATGAAGTCCGGCACAAACTCCTCAGCTTATTTAAGTCTAGGTGTTCAAATCCATTTGCTGGAGCATCGCTGTCATACTATGTGGACATATGGATAGATTAAATTCAATGCATGTGCATGAAACACGGCTATGTGGCACATGTGGGAATGCCTCCATTTTTCATTCGACATCTAATATTTTATTGCTAGAAAAAAGATACATCAAGATGCATTAAGAATTGATCCTGACTCGGATCGGAGCCCCGTGAATTGGTTCTGGCTCGAGTTGTGAGGTTCCTAAAGAGTCCCACAGCTAGTAAGAAATCACATATTTACTATATAAATCATATACCATATAATCTCATTAATACCCACTTGTGACTAAATAAAATGTCTTAAAGGTGAAGTTGGTAAATCTTGAGTGAATACAACAATTGCTGATTTTTAGCACTCTCCAGATCCCTTTCGGCTGTCCTCAGTTCAGCGTCCGTTGCTTCTCCCTTCAGAGGAGTCTGTTGTGAATGAGTAGTGATTAACAGGTTGCACACACCACTACTGGCTCTGATTGGTTGCTCACATTCAGACTAACCAGAGTCCTACAGATCTCTGTATGGCACTAGGAGGAGCCAGAGGAACCTCTCCCCTCCCCCCTTCCTTCCCCCACAGATCATCTACCTTATGTACTGCCGTCAGGATATAGTGACAGTTTCTGCAAATATGACAAAAAGTATTTTTTTTTAGAAACGTTACCAACATCCACTTTAATTGTCACTGTTAATTACTCCTATTGTTTAGTAGGGAGCCCAGTGTATTACATTTGGTTGTGTAAAGAGTACAGTGTAGGTCTAGCTGAGGTCTGTGCTGTTATTGGGGAGCAGGATAATCAGATCTCTCTGTCTGCTGCAGTGACTTCAGTAAATGTCTAGGGAACATGGCAATCTGGTTTGCCACTTAAGATTCACTTAAGGAGTCAGTTAAGTAATCGAGTTAGGACACTGCATTGTCTACCTGTTCCAAAAAGTCGGGCCAACAACAGAAGCATGAATCAGGCTGTAGAAAATGCCAGTCTGAAGTTCTACCTTCATATTCGATGTTCATAGAATTTTCCTATGTTTATCCTGATTGTTGTTCAAAATCTCACTACATGCATAATTTCCAGGACAATTATGAAGATATTATATATGATACACACGGAGAAATGTTCCCATTAGCTTGAAAAACCACAACCCAGTAGTGTCTAAACATTTCAACATGAGTCACTGCATTTGTGTAGAATATCAATAAGTCTGTGTCAAATCCCCCATGGGGGAAGTGGCATTCAATGCCATTACTCGGCAGTTGTAATGAATCAGAGTATGTTCAGGATAGTATTGATGCTATCCACATTGAATTTAAGGCTTAATTTCTGACTGCCTGCTGTATTCATAGAGTACCTGTGCATGTAGGAGGGTCTGGCTGCCAGAAGAAACGACCATTGATCTCCGTGCATGTGATCCTGTTGGCCCCCTGCAGGATATAACCAGGATCACACTGGAACGCCACATGGTCCCCGGGCTCCCTGCTGTCACCGCTGCGGGTCCCATTTGTAGGCATGCCTGGGTCATTGCAGGAGGTCGCAGTAGAGACTGAGGGAGCGAAGAAGGGCTCAATTAAGTGATGGAACATGAAATCATGTGTAGTTACAAGATGAAAAAATGTGTATTACTGTCAAAGAGGTAATAGATAGATACCTTATTTCGAACAAAAAAGCAAAACAAATGACAAGTGCAATAAAAGTGACAGTATACAGTGCTCAAAAGGGAGAAGGAAGAAGTTAACACTTATTTACTCCAACTCCTCTTTTCCCTATATACAACCCATTACCTCAATTAAGACCCCAAGTAGACAATTAACAATATTTTGTACATATCAACATTGACACCCATCCATCCCAACATACATACATCTATACGCAGCCTCAAACAACACAGATATACACAAATATGCACAGTACTGTCCCACTTACCATACCATAGTGTCCCAAAGTGAGCACAGTGAATCGTACATATTAATATTACCCCTCTAGCATATATCCTTTCAGCAAATAATGTTTATAACTATTTTTTAATTGATTTCTGTTTGTACATAGTTTTACTTCCAGCTCCAGACTGTTCCACAAATCCACCCCACAGACAGATATGCACATACTTTTCTTAGTTGTTCGTACCTTAGGTTTTGTAAAGTTTTAAGTCCCTCTCAAATTATAATCATTGTCTCTTTTTTGAATATTTTTTGTATATTAGTTGGGAGTTGATTATTAATTGCCCTGTACATTACTTGTGCTGTCTTATATTTAACTAAATCCATGAACTTTATGGCATGTGACTTTAAAAACGAGTTGGTATGGTCCCTATAGCCTACATTATTTATTATCCTTATAGCTTTTTTTGTAATGTGCATATTGGCTGTAGGTTAGTCTTGTAGGTGTTTCCCCAGACCTCTACACAGTAGTTAAGATATGGTAGAAACAGTGAATTGTACAGTAAGAACAATGATTTATAAACCAAGATGTGTCTTGTCTTCCCCAGTATACCTATACATTTTGCCAGCTTGGCCCGGATGTGAATGATGTGAGGTTTACAGCAGATTTTATTGTCTAGCATCACCCCCAGAAACTTATTTCCCTGTACTATTTCAATTATCTATCATTACCATTATTTCATGATTTATTTTGTAATTTCCAAACAACATAATCCTTTTTTTTCAGATTTAGAGATAATTTATTTTTGTTTAACCACTGCGTTAACCTTTTCATTTCTGTTGTGACCACCTCTAAAACCTGCTGAAAATTCTCACCAGTGCAAAGGATATTTGTGTCATCCACAAACAAAATAAATTTCAGAAGTTTTGATACTTGGCATATGTCATTTATATATAAGAAAGAGTTTGGGTCCAAAAACTGACCCCTGGGGCACACCACAAGTGATGTCCATGAAGTGTGATTTGTGCTGACCTATTTGTAAATCGTTGTCTGTTACTTAAATAACTTTCCACCCAACTCAGTCCGACCCCTCTTATCCCATACCATTCCAATTTCCTCAGTAAAATTCTGTGATCAATGGTGTCAAAAGCTTTCTTTAAATCTATAAATACTCCTACAGCAAACTTTTTGAAATCTATACAACTAGTAATTTCTTCTGAGTTTGATCAGTGCCAAAGATGTAAATTTATCTGCTCTAAAACCATATTGACTGTCTGTAAGAAGGTTGTGTTTTTCAATGAAATCATTCAGTCTCTTAATGAAGATTTTTTCAAGTATTTTGGAGAATTGTGAGAGTAAAGAGACCGGCCTGTAATTTGTGAAATGATGACTGTCTCCTGTTTTGTATAGTGGTAGTACTTTTGCTATTTTCCTTTTGTTTGGAAATTTACCAGTTTGAAATGACAGGTTACAGATGTGGGTGAGTGGCTTAACAATTCCTTCAATTACTTTGTTCACTATTGTCATGTCAATTTCATTCCAGTCAGTTGATTTTTTGTTCTTAAATTTACTCACAGTCTCGATAATTTCCTTTTCAGTTACTGCACCCAAAAAGATTGTGTTTGGATTTCTATCTTCTATTTCATTTACAGAGCCACCTTTGTTTGTTTCTGGTGTCACTATTGTTTTTGCTAATTCTGGACCAACGTTTACAAAAAATTTATTGAAATCACTGACCACATCCTCCATATTATTTATCAAATTGTCATTTTCAATAAAATATTCTTGATAATTAGCACTGTTTGATCGGTTACTAATAATCCTATTTAGCACTTGCCATATTCCTCTTAAGTTATTCTTATTATCTTCTAATATTCTGTTGTAGTATTCTTTCTTACAAGTCCTCATTATACTAGCTTGTTTTTATATCTTTTAAATTTGATCTCAGCCTCTACAGTTCTACACTTAATGAACTGTTTATACAGTATAATGTATTCTTCTTTTTACATACATTTAATAGCCCCTTGGTGACCCATGAAATATTTTTGTTTTGTTGTCTGTCACTGTATTGTTTTATAGGACAGTTTTTAAATTAAATTAAATCACCCTTTATTGTCATTCAACTGTACAACCAATCATGTACAGTAGAACAAGATTGTGTTTTACCTATCTACAGTGTTAATCACACACACCCCAAGTGTAGAATCAGAGGGCCGCTGCCATGCAAGGCGCCGCCACAGATTTCCCTCCTCCATTCCATTATTGCTGAGCACCAAGCTGGACGGCAGGAAGCTCCACTTTTATATAGTCTTCGGCATGACCTGGCCGGGATTTGAACCCCTGCCTCCCGGGTGTGGGGTGGATGCTCTACCAACTGAGCCACCACTCCGGTTTATTGTACAATGATTGAAATATTTGTAAAAATTCATCATGATTTACGTATGTCATTTTCGTCACAAACTATCTTCCAGTCTTGCATTAATAATTCCTTTGGCAGTAAATACATAGATTCTTCACTTCTTATTCTTTTATATTTAATATTTTTGGTTTACTTATTCTTCCTATAATCACATTGATAGACAACAAAAATCGGCAGGTGGTTACTGATATCATTGAATAAAAGCCCACTCACGATATTATTTTCCATAATGTTTGTGAATACGCCATCTATCAGTGTGGCACTGTGTGATGTGATTTTGCCAGGTCTGGTAATTGTTGGGTGTAAGCCCATACTGTACATTGTGTTGATAAATTCTTCTGTCAAACTATGTTGTTTTGAATTTATAAGATCTATATTGAAATCCCCACAGATGAACATAACTTTATGAGTAAGTTTTGCATACATTTTTTTTCCATCCAGTCCTTGAATAAGTCAATATTTGATCCAGGTGTTCTATATACACTGCTCACTACTATATTCTTCATACAGATTTCTATTGAAATACATTCAAATAAATCATCCACAGTCACTGTCAAATGTTCAACAACCTTGTATTGCAAGCCCTTATCAACATAAATTGCAACTCCTCCTTTTTTCACTTTTCTATTCATATAATTTAACTGGTAGCCATCCAATGTAAAATCCACTCCTTTCTCTTCACTGAGCCACGTCTCTGATATTGCCACTATATTGAATGGCTCTTTAAACTGATGTAAATAATGGTTAATGTCATTAAAGTTGGCATAGAGACTTCTGCTGTTGAAGTGGATCATTGAAATTTTGAAATCAGATATGACCATTGTGTTAAACTGTTTATCCATGTAGTAACTACAGTTATTATTGATGGAGGTAAATGAATTATTGTCAAGGTCTATGTTATATTCCACGTCCTGTGGGTTGTGATCCGTATATTCAAAAACTTTCAGTTCCTGTTGATCCTGTTTGTTGATCTTTTGTTTCATGTAGTTATATGTCCTGTTGTAATCAGGAATTTAGTTCCACAGTGTCACATGTGGATGATGTTGGCATAGCCACTCTGTTGAAACAATGCTTTTCGAAATATTAACAATTATAAGAGAAGTGTCCCAGTGGTGGAGCAGCTCCGCTACTTTGTCGATTTTAAAAAAAAGGGGAAAAAAAGAGCCAGTATTTATTGCTACATTTCCACTGATTTATTGATTTATACCATTAAAAGAGTCCTTTGTGCTATCTCAATTTTTGAGATATTGAAGGGGAAATATGAAGAAAATTAATTTTTTTTAGTGCTTTTGCACATGTATTTGCTGTCTAGAGTGCCTACAGATAGAAAAGCTCTAATTATTTCAGATCTCTCTGATATACTTTGTTAGGGTCAGCCTTTGCGTTGGTACATCTCTCAAAACAGATAGCTTAGATGTTCCTTCAGGTGTGATGAAAGAACCGGAGCTCACTGGAATGATACCACCCTCCCAGCTTCATCTCCACCCATTTTAACGGTGGTGGGAGGATCCCAGTGAATGTCCAAGCCCACACCGACAGTGCTTCTATGGTAGCTAGCCTGCAATTAAGGGTGGTAACTCCGGTTTATATTGCTATTTCTTTTTTAAATCTAGTCACCAAGACTAGACATCCCTGTTCCCCCGTGGTTCAATCATGCACAGTCAATAATATGCCTCACATCATTCTGGCTTATTTTGTTATATTTTGGACAAAGTAAGCTGGCACATCAGTCAGCTGGCACCTTGGCTAGCAGGCCAAGTGTATCTTGATGAGGAGAAGCCAATGAATGGATGAGGCAACATGTGATAGGTTAGCTGTTGGATTTTTGCTGAGTTTTAAAGTTCTTTTTTCTATATTCTATCTACCCTCACCAGACCTCCAGGCTCACACCTGGTTCACTAATCCAAAGATTATAGCATATCTTGCATCATTCTGGTTTATTTTGTTGTATTTTGGATGTATTAGGTCAGCATATCAGCCTGGAACTTTGACTATCTGGCCGAGGTCAGTGTCTACTAACTTGGAGGTAGCCTTGGCAGAGAAAGGGTGATACATCAACTCACCTCACATTAGCAAAGTTAGCAGCTCACTCATTCAGGGTTGTTTCTGTGCTGATTGTACACCAGGGATTGGTCATATCCTTTCAACCACTCACACTACACATCCTGTCCCTGAAAAAGCTTTATTCTGGGCTTTCATCTAATCCTATTCATTCATTAGTTATGACAGTTAGCTCAGTATGTTTTCACTATTGGCAACTAACCAGTAACCAGCTAACATTAGCCTCAAAATGGCACCTGCCCTGCCTTAACAAAACTCGAAGTGATGAAAAAGGGAGGTTAGGGTGAACTGGGGCTCATGAGGATTTAAAGGAGCATGCACCGGGATGAGATGCTCGGAGGAAGCCTGTTAAAATGACTGAGTTGAGTTGAAAATGGTGCTGAAATAAGTAAAGGCTGATGTATTTTGACCAAAGTATGTCAAAGACATTTTAATTAAGACTTTTAGGAACTGTGGGAAAAGTGCATCACATTGTCCCCTTTAACAATTATAATAAAGGTCATCTGAGGTCACAGCTCAGCCACTTTGTCCAATTCAAACAAAAACAGTATAACTGCAAGCTATCTGTGAACTGGCAAGGACGATGTTTTAAATGCTTCTAGACTCGTCTTTTAATGGTGCAAGGCAGCAAAAATGAAGCGATAAGCACTGGCATTGTTTTGGTTTTAAGCATGAATTGGTAGTATTTTTAATAACTCAACAACAGAGACAGCAAAAATGACCTTTTTCAGCATAAATGTAGTACTAGCCAACTAGACTTTTTTTTTCCACATTTCAAGAAAGTGGCTGAGAATACTTCACTCAGGTCCCAGACTGACTAATTTCAATTCCCCACCAGCCCCTATAATCCCTTTTTTCCTCACCAGAGAACTCCAAAGCAAAGCCCTGCTTGCTTGTAAAGAAATCTGTGGTGAACTGCAGGCTGACAGTGTTGAAGGTGCTATGGGCGTCTGGGGGCAGCACCGATCCACTCAGCTCCCTCAGGAGGACCCCTCCGTCCTGGGGCCCATCCCAGATCCGAAGCACATCATGGACCTCTTCGGTGTGGAAAACCAGGAAATGGAGACTGTTGAAATGCAAAGAGGAAATACTTAAGAGACGCTGGCAGATGACTCTCTGTAATCCCCACACTTTGTCTTAGAAATACACAAAGCAACTCTGCCCTATTTTGCATGCCATTTATTTTGCAGACCATAGATTCCTTTGATGGAAGGTAATTGCTGGAGGAGCCACTTACGAGCCGCTTTTCTATTACCACCTCTAAGCAATAGGAAAATCAACACAGGAATTGTTTTGCCACATACTGTTGGTGTTGCATTGAGTAGAAGACTTCAGCACCTGCTATCACTTCACAAGGTTAGGATTAGGGTTGAGTGTTTTGTTTGTTTTGTAGGAAGATTATCTTTAATTAAGAATATTTGGGGGAAAAGAAAACAAACCAAAGGGGTTAAAGAAAAGAAAGCAAAGGGCTTTAAGCAGCACGAGTCCCATTTTCTGAAATGCAACAAATTATGAGTCAGATGATAAGGACAGCATAAAAGGATTAAATCAAAACACGTATTTAGAAGAATCAATGCGTAAAAGGTAAAGTGATTAAAGGAGTCAATGTGAATAGAGCCAAAGACAAAAACACAGTTGAGGCCAAATGTACAGGAAAAAAAAAACCCCAAAAAACCCCCAGAACAATAAGTCTTTAAAATGAATCACAGGCACCAGATCCGGAGCATTCAGTGGATGTTCCACACTGTCAGTCAAGCAGATACATCTGCCACAGTATTTAATAGTTTCAGTCTAGACATCAGAAAGATGATGCTGTCAAAATATCTACCCTTCACTTTGGCTTAGACAGCTGTCAGCCAGCTGGTGGTCCGACGGAGGTGAGCTGCACGTGGCTGTGCATGTATGCAAGCTTGCTTGTGTGCCCCAGCCTCACTTCCATGGATTCATAATGATAGGTTGCTTAGAGTAGCGAGTGTGAAGCGTGAGTGTGTTTTGGACAGGCTGAGCAGAACTTAAAAGAGGAAAAAAGCTAAACGGGGAGGGTGAGAGGATGGCAAGGACGTGGACCTCTCAGCGTAAAAGGCTTTTTAGCGACAAGCAGCTGCAGGAGACTAAAGGGCCGTCCACACCAAGCACGATAACTATACAATTACGGTTTTAAAAATTGTCCTAAGTAAGCGTCCACACAGATTAATGATAACAGGAGAGCCAAACACGAGCTGCACACTCCACACTGGGGCGGCTGTGACGCAAGTGTAGTGTGGCCGACTACTGATCAGAAGGTCAGGGGTTCGATTCCCGCTCTGTCTGCAGTTTGCATGTCGAAGTGTCCTTGAGCAAGACACTGAACCCCCAGTTGTTCCTGGTGGGTCAGGCCAGTGCCTTGCCTGGCAGTTCTGCCGCCGTGTGTGTGAATGGGTGGACAGCAGGATCTGTAAAGCGCTTTGGTCATCCAGAAATGAGAAAACCCGGAATCAGAATCAGAATCAGGTTTATTGCCATTGTTCATGTAGTACACAAACTAGGAATTTGTCTCGGTACAATGCTGCAACATTAAACATGATAAGATAAGAGAAATAAACTATACATGTAATAAAGTGTAGGATAAGATTAAGTGATACTGGTCAACAGTTAAAATATATATTAGCCAGCAGCAGATACTGTGGAGAACTATATAGTGCAGTCGGTAATGCAGGAAGAAAACAGTGATGATTGACATGAGTCTGGTTGAGCTGCTGTACATGGTGCACGAGAGTCACTTAGTGTTCAGCAGTCTAATGGCAGAGGGGAAGAAGCTGTTCATGTGACGGGAGGTTTTAGTCTGGATGGACCGAAGTCTTCTACCAGAGGGGAGGGGGGCAAACAGTACGTGACCAGGGTGTGAGGGATCGGCTATGATCCGGCCAGCACGCCTCCGGGTCCTGGAGATGTACAGATCCTGGAGAGATGGGAGCTTGCAGCCGATCACCTTCTCAGCAGTGCGCACGACGCGCTGCAGCCTTAGTCTGTCCCTGGCAGTGGCTCCTGCGTACCACACGGTTATGGAGGTGGTGAGGATGGACTCGATGATGGCTGTGTAGAACTGCACTAACATCTTGGTGGGTAGCTTGAGCTTCCTCAGCTGCCGCAGGAAGAACATCCTCTGCTGGGCTTTTTTGATGAGTGAGCTGATGGTCAGCTCCCATTTGAGGTCCCTGGTGATGGTAGTGCCTAGGAAGCGGAAGGAATCAGCAGTGGTGATGGGAGAGCCTGAGAGGGTGAGGGGGGGCAGAGGAGTAGTGACTTTCCTGAAGTCACTACTTCAGCGCGAAAAAAGCGCTATACAAGTGAACGCCATTTACCATTCACACTACCCCATACATGTTTGTCTGGCTGCAGGATGAGACTGTTTGTTACACACCCCTCCATGGGGAGTTAGTCAGTAGTGCAGTTCATGACACCGTCAGGGTACACCTCCACTCCTAGCCAAGGTGCTAGGGAGGAATTCCTGAGTGGGAGGTTTTAGATCACGGTGTCATGGGTTCAAATACCAGACTGGGGTGTAGGTCTGCCTGTTGTGTGCAAACGAGACCATGTAAGTGTTAGTCTTTCTTGCCAGTGGGTAAGGGTGACAGTGAATTGGTCCACGTTGAGGTGGACTTGGTGTTCCCAGGCTGGGAGAAAGGCAGTTCTGGCTGTGGCCCAGAAAGTGGGTCCTAACACTGTTTATGCTGCTGCTGCAAGCAGTAATCTTAAAGGATTTATTTTAACTAGACCAATACCTTGGGCAGAGAAAAAAAATAAGAAGAAAATCAAAAGAGTGTGAAATTATTCACCTGATTTTCTCTCAGCTCCAGACTCTAGACTCACACAGGTAGGATGAAGTGAGTGCACAGCGCAAAATGGAATCACATGCGCTTGCAAATAATTATTAGGCTAACAATAATAATAATAATAATAATAACTTCAGCTTGGATGCCTAGAGCTGTTTCAGTGGGCCACTTTATGCATCCAATTATTTCTCCCCCTCCACCACCTACTGCACACTCAGTTCTTGATGAAAGCAGATAAACATTCCCAGCCTCGGTCATTTATTCCAGCCCTGCTGTCAAAACAGGTGACAGCGTTGGTCGGATGTTTTCTGATTGGCTGAAAGTGTTTCCACCATTCATAAAATCACTCTGAAAGTGATCCCAATGATATTGTCTGCCACCTTTGTTATGGGTATTACTGTAGTGTGAACTCTGCCATTCACTTCAGTTTGAACGATTTTGAAAACTATATTTTATAGACATATTTATCTTTATTGTGCTTGGTGTGGATGGGCCTTAAGTCTGTTGGACGATGATTGGAATCTTTCACATGTACAGATGGATCATATTGTGCTGCTCGAGGAAAAAAAATAACTTGACAGAGGACAAATACAAACATTTGCTGGGTTGAAAAGGGATATAGCATGGAATATATTCAAATCCTATGATAGGGTTTTGAGATCAGTTTGGATGTAATGATTTCACGAGATGAAAATCTGTTAAACTGACACAGTGAGCTAATATGAAAATCCATCATGAAAATTTAATTTGTACCAAAACAATTTCTGATGCAAGTTGTGTTAACACAAAGCAAACAGCAGCATTCTGAAGTTCATATTAAAATACTAACAAAGAAATCAATTATTCAAAGAAAACAGTTCACATAACTACATTTTTGCAATTACTGTGTGTGTGTAAATGCCAGACCATAAATTTGTACAATACAGAGTCACACATACACACACGTTTTGAAATTCAATGAGCTGAAAGGTAATCTCCATCCCAGTCAACCATGGGAAATTACGGTACTTCATGTGCTTTTAGTATCACCATCCCTTTACGCACAGACCCACACAGAGCCTTGAGCTACAGATGATGCAGAGGAGAAACAGCAACCCACTGATATGTCGGGTTTAGCAACAAGTTCCCACCGTTTCTGCATAATTGGTGTCAGACTCCGATTCCCATACTGTCTGATGTGTGAGCAGCAGCCAGAGGCTACTTAACAACATGCCGCATGTGTATGTGTATGTACTGTATGTGACCTCCTTGACGAGGTCTGCTGCAATGGTAGTGAAAGAAGAGCACATTGAACTTACACAGACAGGCTCACTAGAAAAATTTGACAATGCAGGTACAAAGAGGCGCATGGTGGAGTAGCAGTTAGCACTGCTACCTCAAAGTAAGAAGGTCATGGGTTCAAATCCAGCAGTCAGCAACGCGTATCTGTGTGGAGTTTGTATGTTCTCCCCATGATTGTGTGGGTTTATTTCTGGGTGCTCTGGTATCCTCTCCCATTCCAAAAACATGCAAGTTAGGTGAATTGGAGACTCTAAAGTGGTCCTAGGTGTGAATGGTGAAGGGACTGGTATCACACTCTGGCTGCTCTCGAATTTCCTTCTGGGATTAATAAAAGTTTAACAAACAGTTGCATTCAAAATCATTCAACCCCCATTGCATTTAGGTTTATAGGAAAAATGCAAAAAAAAAATTCAGGTGTTTGCAATAAACAAATTACACAAGAACAGTTTAAATAGTTAAATAAAACTATTATTACAAGGATTTTTATCCAAATTCAACAGCAGGACTGTTGTGTCAACTCGGCATCAGTCCTGGCTTACTGCCCCGTGGCAGCACTCAAGGGCGGGCATAGACAAACCTATCTTCCAGCCAGCCGCTGCAGCATGACAAAGATGCCAGCATGCCACCGGTTCTTGCCCGCTGGACTACACCTTTGCCTTGCTGAGAGAGTGGTTCTGGTAATGCAAAAGCCAGTAATGCTTAAACTTTTGCAAAGCAGTGCAATGATTATGGATATGGAAATTCAACATTAAATCTGATTTTCAATGACTACTGCAGTCTCAAATTATTCAACCCCTAAATAGAATTCCTCTTAAGAGCACACATTTGCAAATCTCAAGCACAATTGATGGAACCAATCAAGGGCTTCATTAGCTACATCAGGTGTGCTTCAGATAGAGCACCTCAAATACCTGGACTGTTGATGGTGTTGTTTGATTGTATATTAGAAATATGGCTAAGTCAAGAGAATTGTCCAAAAAGTTCAGACAAGAGATCATTACCTTCCACAAACAAGGAAAAGGATACACAAAAATAGCAAAGGCACTGAATGTTCCTAGAGATAAAGATGTAAGCACAGTTCATCCATCCCACTTCTCTGGAGGTCCGGGTCGCGGCAGCAGCAGTTCAAGCAGAGAAACCCAAACTTCCCTCTCCCCAGCCACCTGCTCCAGCTCTTCAGAGCGGATACCAAGGCGTTCCCAGACCAGCTGGGAGACAGTCTCTCCAGCGAGTCCTGGGGAGTCCTGGGTCTACCCCAGGGTCTCCTCCCAGTGGGACGTGCCCGAAACACCTCAAGTGGGAGGTGTCCAGGAGGCATCCTGATCAGATGCCCATACCACCTCACCTGGCTCCTTTCAGTGTGGAGGAGCAGCGGTTCTACTTTGAGCCTCTCCCGGATGACTGAGCTCCTCACCCTATTGTCATGGTTCGAGCGCCGATCTCGTCCGCACTCGGGCCATGCAGTATTTCTTCCCATCTGGCGTGTGTGTGTCCCTTTTGGCTCTCCGAGCTTTTATTATGACAGCGCTCGGAGGGGCTTCCGGCTGTCAGAGCTGACAGCTGAGCCGCATTAATCACCTCATCAGCTGCCCCACTTGGAGCCTTACTTAAGAGGGCAGTTGAGAGGCGAAAGGTGCGGCAGTCTCGTCAGATTTTCCCTGTCTGACAGCGTTGGGCGTTCCTTGCCGTGTTTCCCTGGTCAGACACTAACTACTTTCCATCCATGATAGTAAGTGTTTTCATTACGAATCTGTTCCTCCTCGTCATTGTTTGAGTATTCATTGTAGTGTGTTTTAGCCCCCCGTGGCTTGTTATTTTGTTCCTTTTCTGTTCTGTAAATAAACTGTGCAAACTCACTGGTGATTTGTGGCGTCTTATAATGGCTCGTGAGGGCCATCCATGGCAGTAGACTGCCGCCAGACTGAGATGCCTGTCGCCGTGAGTTTTGCCTAAATTGGACTTGTTTTTTCCTGTCTGGGTGCCTGTACGCTGGGAGGTCATGTCATCATTCAGGAGCTGTGTTCGGAGCCTGGGCTACGAGCTGGCAGAGGCCCTGGACTACGCTGATGGAACTCTCGTCACCGCTAGCCTCTACGACTCTCCCAGCAATGTACGCCGGCACCTGGACCTCGCTGAGGACATCCTTAATCGCCTTCCTTCACTACTCCAACCACCTTGAAGTCGTTGCGAGGAAGGCAGACATCGCAGCACAACGGGAGATACTCCGTGGGCTGGAAGGAAACTCCGGCAGGAAGCCGAAGAGGAGGCATCCTCGCTCCTCGCTTTGGGATCCCATTCCTGTCCCCGCTCCAGGCCAGGAGGTCGCACCACCCAGGGGTGATCCCCGAAGGAGTGACACGTCAGTCGGAATTCCCCCGGAGAAACTATAACAGTCAGCTGTTTCCATCCGGGACCGAATGGCAGCAGTTCGCTCCGCTGTCCACCCCACGCAGATTATAAAGCATGTGACGGCGGCAGTCAGGCTGGTGGAGAGGAATCCGACGTTAAGGGACTTTCCAGAGTACGCCGACCTGCTCGCTTCTGTTTCTGCACAGGAGTGGCGATTCCCGAACCTCTCCTTCGCCTCGCTTTTTGCCGGTAACCGTCGTCACACCAACAGGAAACCTCAGCAAGAACCCCGTCCAAATCCTGTTCCGGGTCGTCGGAGAGACTCCACATCTCTGACAGCTGCCGCTTCTACGTCTCGCCAGGAGGGAATCCCCGCAGCCTCTCTCCCCGGGTCTCCTCTCCCTGCTGTTCCGTCAGCTCCTCGTGCCCGGATCGCCTCGGCTGTCATCCCCTCCTCCTCAACGTCCTCCTCGGCAGCTGCGAGTGTTATGAGTCCTGCTCCGGCAAAGCCCATTACTGGACCATCACGAGCGGCTCCTCCTCGTCCTCCCAGGGGGCCCTCCATCACCATCCAGCGGGGAAAGGGAGGAACAACGTCCACTACAGCAGGCACCATCCATCCTCTGGGAAAAAGGCAAGTGCAGGTTCATTCTTCTCCTCGTAGTTGTTATTTATTTAGCGAATGCAAAGTCCTTAAGCCAAGCAGTTGCCTCCTGGTTTGCTGTATGGAGGGTGTGTAATCCTCCTTCCAGTCTTTGGAGCGGGCAAGCCTCTATGATGTGTTCCATTGTTTGCTCCTCTCCACATGCGCACAGTGGGCTAGGGCTACTGCCCCATCTGTGAAGGCTGGCCAAGCAGGGGCCATGTCCAGTCCTGAAGCGATTGAGTGTAGACCACTGTCTCCTTGGGAGGTTGGTGCCCGGGACCTGTTGGTTGGGGTTTATCACCAGCTGTTTGTTTGGGACCTCCTTGGTCTCCCATTCCTCTTGCCAAGCTGTCTGGATGGTAAAGTCAGCTGGGGGAGGGTTTTTCCAAATCGGCCGTCTGGATGAAAGTCGGGCAGTGGGTGGGGTGTAGATATCTGCATGGATTGGTAAGTGAGGAGAATCTTTAACTTTTTGGAGCATCCTTTGAGTTAATGCTGCTCGCCGGATGTGTGGAGGGGCTATGTTTGACAGTACAGAGAGCCAGGGGAGTGGTGTTGAGCGGATTGTTCCAGTTATAGTTCTCATGGTTGAGTTGAGCTGGGTGTCTACATGGTGTGTGTAAGATGACCTGGACCAGACAGGGGCACAATATTCTGCTACAGAGTATGAAAGGGCCAGTGCTGAGGTGCGCAGGGTGGAGACTGCCGCCCCCCATTTTGCACCAGCGAGCTTGCAGAGCAGGTTGTTTCGTACCTTCACCTTAGCAGCCGTCCCCTTTAGATGTTCCTTGAAGGATAAGGTCCTATCAAGGGTCACTCCAAGATAAGTTGGATTTGGGGCATGCTTAAGCTTGAGTCCGCTCAGGTGGATGTTTAGTTCTCTGGCAGCTTTTGCATTGTGGAGATGGAATACACTGGAGACGGTTTTTGCTGGGCTTGGTTTTAGGCGCCAGATTTTGCAGAACTGGTCCAGTTTGGCAAGATCTTCCGTGAGCACCCGTTCCAGTGGTTCAAAGTCTGGTGCTTGGAATGCCAAACAGATGTCATCTGCATAGATGAATTTGTGGGATTTTGTAGTAGGCAGGTCGTTTATGTAGAGGTTGAACAGAGTTGGAGCTAGAACTGAGCCTTGTGGGAGTCCGTTTTTCTGCATTCTCCATGCACTTGTGTTCTGACTGAGGTGGACTCTGAACCTTCGGTTGGTCAGCAGGGTTTTTATAATTGCTGTTGCCCAAGCAGGGATCGCCTTTATAAGTTTCAGGAGGAGGCCTTTGTGCCAGACCGTATCATAGGCGGCTGTAAGATCGAGAAACACAGCCCCTGTCTTCAGTCTGCTCTCGAAGCCATTTTCGATGAAGGTGGTTAGGGCCAGTACTTGTTCTCCTGTACTGCGGTCCTTGCGGAAACCTGCTTGATCCACACTTAGAATATCCTCTATTTCTGGGGAAATGCGTTGCAGTATTAGGCGCTCCATGATTTTGTAAGGAACGCTGAGTAGGGAGATTGGGCGGTAGCTTGCTGGTAGTTTGTGGTCTTTGCCAGGTTTTGGGATGGCAATGACCTTTGCTGTCCGCCATTTCTTTGGGATCGAGTTTGTTTGTGTGATCCTTGTGTAGAATTGTGTCAACCAGGTTAGGGCTCGGGGGCCAAGATTTTTCATGAATTCTGGGAAGATGTTATCGTATCCTGCTGCCTTTCCACATTTCAGGCCCTGTAGGACTTTCTCCAGTTCAGCAGCCTTGAAGGGTTCAGGGTTCGTTTCCTCTACAGGCATTTTTTGGTGTTTTTTTAGCTCAGTTGTAACTGCTCTTCTGGTGTCTTTGTCTTGGGGTGCTTTGGCGATAGTCAGTAGGTGGGATGCAACTTGGTTGGGTGTGACAGATGCTCGGCTTTGGCTAGGGGGCTTCTGTGCAGCTCCTAGGCGACGGATGAGGCTCCAACATTTCCTGCTAGAGTGGGTAAAGCTCCGGTCAGCAACTGTCTCCTCCCATTTCTTTCGCCGGGCTGTATTTAGCGATTCAATGAGATGGTCTGCTATCTCTGGGTCCCCTGATGTTTGATAGGATTGAAGGAGGGCAGCATTTTCTCCGTCCAAACATGGGACATAGAGGGGTCGGTAGCCTCGTGGGATTGCAGTATGGGCAGCCTTGAAGATTGCGCTGCAGAAGCGGTTGTATGCTTCATCTACAGTGATGGTGTGGAGTGGGATGGTAACAACGCTCCGGTCCAGAGTTTCACTGAATTTCTTCCAGTTGGCTTTGCGGAAGTTCCAGCGCATCTTCCTTGGGCTGTATATGACTGGAAGTTGTAGGCCAATTTCCAGTCATATACTCGTAGTTGTGAATTGCCATTGCTTATGATGGCTCGTGAGGGCCATCCATGACGCCCATCTCTGAGGGTGAGTCCAACAATCCTACGAAAAAAGCTCATTTCAGCCACTTGTATCCACGATCTCGCTCTTTCGGTCATTACCCAAAGCTCATGACCATAGGTGAGGGTAGGAACATAGATTGACTGGTAAATCGACAGCTTTGCCTTAGAGCTCAGGTCCCTCTTCACCACAACAGACCAGTACAACGTCTGCATCACTGCAGATGCTGCTCCAATCCATCTGTCAATCTCTCGCTCCATTCTCCCCTCACTTGTGAATAAAACCCCGAGATACTTAAACTCCTCCACTTGGGACAGGGGCTTGTCCCCAACCCGGAGAGGGCAATTCACCTTTTTTCCGGCTGAGGACCAGGTACCTGTAAGCAGAGTTTGCAAGTTTAAAGTTCATGAAATATTGGCTACACTACCTGGACGTGGCAGAAAGAGGAAGCTATCAATGGCTGCCACCAGAGTCCTGAGGAGGCAGGTGGAGGAAAACCCTCGACTGATTGCAAAAGACCTACAGCAAGACTTGGTTGCAGCAGACACTGAGCTTTCAGTTTCCACAGTAAGGCACATACTAAATGTTGAAGGGGTCTATGGCTGAACTCCAAGACGTACACCACTACTGATTCAAAAGGAAAAAAAAAAGGCAGCTCCAATTTGCTCAAAACCATATAAATAAGCCAAAGGGATTTGGGGATTCTGTTCTGTGAAGCGATGAAACAAAACTGGAACTTTTCGGGCCTGTGGATCAGCTGTATGTCTGGAGGAGGAAGAATGAAGCGGACAGTGAAAAGAACACCATGCCTACAGTGAAGCATGGTGGTGGCTCAGTGATGTGCTGTGGCTGCTTTGCTTCTTCTGGCAGTGGAAATCTGCAGCATGTGGAGGGTAAGATGGATTCAATCGAGCATCAGGAAATCCTGGGAGAATATGTCATGGTCTCTGTAAGGAAGCTAAAGCTTGGACATCATTGGACTTTCCAACAGGACAGTGATCTCAAGCATACCTCAAAGTCCACCAAACCAAGATATTAGAGTTGCCATCACAGTTACCTGACTTGAACCTCATTGAAAATCTCTGTTAGGATTTGAAAAAGGCGGTGGCAGCACACAAACCAAAGAATATTAGTGAACTGGAGGTCTTTGCACATGAGGAATGGGCTAAGATTCCTCAGGAACACTGCCAGAAGCTGGTGTCTGGCTATACATCACACTTGCAGCAGGTCATAACAGCAAAAGGGTACTCTACTAAGTACTAAAGATGCTTGACAGGAAAAGGTTGAGTAATTCCGAGACTGTAGTGGTAGCTGTGATATGTATAAATTTACATCTTGTAAAATGTGAAGGTTTTTCTCATTTTTTAATGCAATAATTGCCATCAGAAAAGTGGCAATTTACAAACCTTATTTTTCTTGTCCTCACATTAGTCCTGCATAGCAACAGGGTCCATGTGTTATAACGTGATTTTTTTTCCTCATTACTTTTTAAACTCAAGCATAAATGCTAATGACACCCACTGAACTCATTGCTTTGATTACAGGCTACTTTTGCTGAGATGTATTAAAGCATAAGCCACCTGATTAAGTACTTGAGAGTTATACCAATAATCAGTTAAAGTTTAATGAAAATAACATTGTCAATAAAAGAAAGCACCACATTATCAATAAACATGAATTGTTAGAAAGGACCTGTTACTTTGGGATATGAAGTGCACAATCAAACCTTTAAAGTATACATTCTATTGTACTAGGAAGAGGATACCTTTTGTTTTTAGGTGCTGCAACTTAGTTGTTTGAATGTGTGTAAAAATATTTGTTTCTATCATCTATCACTGAGGAGCATTTGAAGGTAAGAATAGTATCACAGAGATTTATTGAAAACAAAACACAAAGTCCAAACAGTGCACAAACACAAAAATCTGAACAGTGCACAAAGCAAAACTTATGAACTGGAAAAGAAGAAAGCAAGATACACACAGATAACAGACGTCTGAACAGGGACAGGGTTCTGACTCAAAATGACTTTTTGACTCCAGCAACTGTCCTTGAACAGAGGCAGAAACAAATTAACACAAATGATAACAGGTGTGGATCACATGAGCGGGCAGGGAATGACAATGATTACCAGCTGGGGTCAGCTGAGTGTATTGAGAGGGGAGAAGATGGGACTGACAGCTGACAGGGACACTGCCCACAATGGAACAAAAACCCGGAAGTGCCACTGACAGCTGTCACTCCGGAGAGAGAACACAACAGTACAATAATAAGGAACTAAATGCCATCAAATAAGGACTGAGGGAAAAATACAAACAAATACAAAGTAAGACAGTAGCAAAACTATGATGATATAAACAGGGGGATAAGAAGAATCAGAAACAATATCAGATATAAGAAAACCAACCACGGAAAAAATGACAGGAACCAAGAATCCAAAATACAACAAACATACAAATATGGAGAAAGGCCATTAGACTGAGCACGGTGGAAACCCCCAATGCTCAACCAATGACAATCACATTCAAACTCATGTTAAATGGGAGTCAGCACACACCTGCCACTGTTTAAAGTGCCTCTGATTAACCCTAAATAAAGTTCAGCTGTTCTAGTAGGCTTTTACTGACATTTTTGTAGTCACATCTTACACCACAAGCCGTGGTCTGCAGAAAGTTCCCAAAGCATCAGAGGGATCTCATTGTTCAAAGGTATCAGTCAGGTGAAGGGTACAAAAGAATTTCCAAGGCATTGAATATACCATGGAACACAGTGAAGACAGTCATCATCAAGTGGAGAAAATATGGCAAAACAGTAACACTACCAAGAACTGGACGTCCCTCAAAAATTGATGAAAAGACAAGAAGAAAACTGATCAGGGAGGCTGCCAAGAGACTGACAGCAACACTGAAGGAGCTGCAGGAATTTCTGGCAAGGACTGGCTGTTTAGTACATGTGGCTACAATCTCCCATCTAGGGTGACAAGACGGAAGCCTTATCTTACAAAGTAAAACATCCAAGCTTGGCTACATTTTGCAAAAACACATTTGAAATCTCCCAAACGCATGTGGGAAAATGTGTTGTGGTTCAAAGAAACCAAGGTTGAACTTTTTGGCCACAATTCCAAAAGGTATATTTGGTGCAAACACAACACTGCTCATCACCAAAAGAGCACCATACCTACAATGAAGCATGGTGGTGGCACCATCATGCTTTGGGGCTGTTCTTCTTCAGCTGGAATTGGAGCCTTAATCAAGGTCGAGGGAATTATGAACGGTTCCAAATACCAGTCTGTGTTGGCACAAAATCTTCAGGATTCTGCTAGAAAGCTGAAGATGAAGAGGAACTTCATCATTCAGCACAACAATGATCCAAAGCACATATCCAAATCAACAAAAGAATGGCTTCACCAGAAGAAGATTAAGGTTTTGGAATGGCCCAGCCAAAGTCCAGACCTGAATCCGATTGAACATCTGTGGAGTGATCTGAAGAGGGCTGTGCACAGGAGATGCCCTCGCAATCTGACAGATTTGGAGCATTTTTGCAAAGAAGAGTGGGAAAATACTGCCACATCAAGATATTCCACACTGATAGACTCCTACCCAAAAAGACTGAGTGCTGTAATAAAAGCCAAAGATGCTGCAACAAAGTATTAGTTTATGGGAGTGCATATTTATGCAACCAGGTTATTGTAAATTTTTTATTTTTATTTTTCCCCTTAAAAGGTTTCAATTTGTTTTTCAATGGGGTTGTATAGGTTACAGGTCACATTAATGGTGGAAAAAGTTTTGAAGTGATTTATCGTGGTCTCATTTTTTTTACATCACAAAACCCTGGCATTTGAACAGGGGTGTGTAGAATTTTTATATCCACTGTATACAGAACATGTATTGAATAACAACATATATGAACACAAAGCATGATATAACTTCACCTGGTTTGATTGGGTATTTACTATGGTACACCGGCCCAAACCTATGGTGCACAGCTGGAACAAAAGCTTCCCAAGTTTTCCCTTGCTCACATGAGCTCCAGACTGCAAAATGTAAACATAGACCACATGCACTTAGGCTAAATATACACACTGTATTTTTTAAATCAGCATGTTCATATAGGACGCCCTATCTTCATCTGGAGATGGTGTGGGACCTTACAAACTGTGAACTGTTTGGCATCCTTTTACAAACCCTAACAAACTCTGGCGAAACCCCAAAATTACCAAGTTTGCCAGGATTTGCAGGTCCGTGACATATGGGGGTAAGTGATTTTTAAAATGCTCCGGTAGAAGAATACTGTTGCTCCTTGATAGCTCTCAGAAACTAAACCATTCACATGTGTATAGTTATTATTAATATAATATTATTAATACCAACATCAGCAGATGACATGGTCCCCCAAATCATCACTGACTGTGGAAACTTCACACTGGACCTCAAACTACTTGGATTTTGTGCCTCTAAACTCTTCCTTTAGGCTCTAGGACCTTGATTTCCAAATGACAAGACTTGGAACCTGATTTGGGGAGGCCGCTATCAAAGCGACCTGGGCTTCCATACTACTTCAGCAGTACCACAGGATGATGGCCTCAATGCCAGCACTACTCTGATGCAATAATTCATGCAAAAATAGCATAGACCAAGTACTGAGTGTGTACATGGACATACTTTTCAGTCAGCCAACATTTCTATTAAAAATCCACTTTTCAAAATTACTCGTATCTAATATTCTGATTTTTTTGAGAAACTGAATTTTGGGTTTTCAGTAGCTGTAAACTATAATCGTTAAAATTAACTAACTACTACTAACTAACTAACTAACCTGCACTTATATAGCGCTTTTCTAGTCACAAAGACCACTCAAAGCGCTTTCATTAATATAACTAACCCTCTATTCTAAGGGCCTATAGGAAACAAATATCTAGGGACAATTTAGAACAGCCAATTAACCTAACATGCATGTTTTTTGGCATGTGGGAGGAAACCGGAGAAATCCCGGAGTAAACCCACGCAACACGGGGAGAACATGCAAACTCCACACAGATCACTGTTGGTCGGGGGCTGGGATCGAACCCACGATCCCCACAATCCCCCGGCCAAGGGTAAACTGTGCTGCCGCAGTGCTAACCACTGCGCCACCGTGCAGCGGTGAAAATTAAAAGAAGATAATTTTCAGATATTTTGAAAATTCTGTAAAAAGTCACTTGAAAATACAGAAAATGTTTAATAATCCACAATACTTATTATTTTTAGTTTAAAAAGATCAAGAAATAAATTGTTGCACAATTTTGCCTATCACAACCCTCACACAAATCTGAGTATATTACAAAATTTAGCAAATTATCGATCAATCTTTAACAACAGTAATTCCCAGGAGAGATGACCTACTCATTTTAAACATCTAGACAATCCCTTTCTTTTCAAGCAAGGAAACATTCTGTTAAAAGTTCCCAATCCCTATCCTTCTGGTATTCAGATGCCTGTTATGCAAATACTGTTATGAAACCCTCAGGTAAAATGGCTCTTTTACGCTCTACTTCCTTATATTCCGGACATGTTTCACTGAATTTGCCAAGGTGAAATAAACACATAAAACAAAAACAGCCTGTTTATGATAAATATATGCTATACTATATGTGCTTTATAGAGGAATATAAATGTATAGCATAAATGTGAAGTGAGAGAACACTGAGTGTAAATAAAGATTCTCCCGGGGATTTACATAAACGGTGTCAGAATCAAGCACCAGCTGCATGTTGGATCCATGCTCATGTGCTGACAGGTGTCATGTTCTAATGCAGCCTTCATCAGTGAATGACGTCAGGTCGTCAAGATTTAAAGTATGTGCTAAAAGAATGACAGACAGGTGGGTGGTAATAGAGGAGGTAGGACAAGGAAAACCAGAAGGTGGGGGAATGAAAGCAAGACAAATGTTAATCATTGCTGGGTTGCTGGAAAGAGAGGCTGATGAAGAGCAGGGGAAGTGCTGATGGATGTTGGGATTTTTGCTGAGCAGGTGGAAGGATAGAATGGACGTCGGTTACTTGTTAGGATAATTGGATCATTTTGCACAGCGTCTAAATGGCACATCTCTCCTTGTCACTGAGAATGAAGGCTACAGGGTGGGATGAGGAGAAGATAATGAAAGGACAAGATGGGGTATCAGAAAGCATGTTGATATTGTCATTTTAATGACCTAAGGGTGTTTCTTTTGTTCAGAGGTGCGAGTGGAACACGTGAAAACTTTTTCAGCTAGTCATGCTAAAGCTGATGTCTTCGAAAGAACCATAACCAGACTGTCAATGACCATGTTTAGATGTACATGAATAAACTGGTTATGATTGGATTTCTGGAGTTATCTGATCATTCAAGTGGCCATGTAAACAGAATAATCTGATAAAGGCCATGTAACTGGGATCATTAACTCAGTGGTAATAATCAGTTTATTCAGTGCATGTGTCATAAACCTGGGTTTGGTGGTTCCAAACCCAGTTCTGACACTGGGGCTATTTTGTCTCTTCTTATTGGCTATTTTCCATCAGGCGCTTCAGGGAGCCCTTTGGGTTCTCCGCTCCCTGACAGCTCGGCCATGCCCCCTCCTCCTGTCAGTGTCATCAGCTGTTTCTTATTATTGGTGTCTCACACACATACACACACGCCTCATTCACGTCCATTCACATGCTCAGACACTCATTCATGCACACTTGGTTTCAGTTATGTCCAGCCCATGCTCTTCCACACCGGCGGTCTCTTCCCTCATTAGTATTGTTAATACTTAAGCTCCGTTTGAGTGGGAAGTGATCGCCGGAGCATTGCACTATATACACAGCAACATGTTCCTCTGTGTATGCAAGCTGTCATTCCCTATGTTTACTTGCAGCCTGACTAATTTAGTCTTCTCTAACGCTACTTACTTCCTCCTTCACCGTTCTCTGTCCCACCTGGAGAAGCCCGGGAATACAGTGAGGATCATGTTCTTTGACTTCTCCAGTGCTTTTAACACCATCCAACCGATGATCCTGAAGGACAAGCTGCTGTGCGCAGGGGTGGACCAGCACCTGTCATCATGGATCCTGGACTGCCTCACTAACCGGCCACAGTTTGTGAGAACCCGGGACTGTGTGTCCGACACGATCATCGGCAGCACGGGGGCCCCCTAGGGAACGGTTTTGGCTCCCTTCCTGTTCACCCTTTATACTGCGGACTTCTCACACAACACACTGCCATCTACAGAAGTTCTCTGACGACTCTGCGATGGTCGGCCTCATCTCCAACGGAGATGAAGCTGAGTACAGAGGACTTATCCAGGACTTCGTGGACTGGTGCCATCGGAACTGCCTCCAGATCAACGCGAGGAAAACTAAGGAGCTGGTGGTGGACTGCCGCAGGCAAGGACAACCCCTCACAGCACCAGTAAACATACAGGGAACAGACATTGAGATGGTGACATCCTACAAGTATCTGGGTGTTCATCTGAACAATAAACTAGACTGGTCACACAATACCAATGCACTCTACCAGAAGGGACAGCGCAGGCTGTTCCTACTGAGGAGACTCAGGTCTTTTGGTGTACAAGGGGCGCTGCTGAAGACATTCTACGACACGGTGGTGGCATCAGCCATCACTTTTGGAGTGGTCTGCTGGGGCAGTGGCATTACAGCAGCCGATAGGAAGAGACTGAACAAACTGATCAAGAAAGCTAGCTCTGCCCTGGGGCAATGCCTTGACCCAGTGGAGTCGATGGGAGAGAGAAGGATGGTGGCTAAACTGTCATCTCTGCTGGAGTCTGAGTCCCACCTACGCAGGACATACTGAACGCACTGAGGAGCTCATTTAGCAACATCATCCTAGGTGCGCAACTGAGAGGTTTCACAGGTCCTTCCTACCTACGGCTGTCAGACTGTATAACCTAAGCAGGGCTGCTCGCAGAGATAGCAAAAAAATGTGACGACCTAATAGTATTGAATGCAAAAGACGCAATAGACTTAACGGTCGCTACGGAGGGTGACAATATGTATGGGTACATATTCATACTATGGAGGATAACTAAGTAGATGGTTATGCCGTTTATTCCATCTAGCTACAATGCTTCACACTGTGTGTGTGTGTGTGTGTGTGTATATATATTTATATATTTATTCCATCTAGCTTCAATGTTCCGCACTGTGTGTATATATTTATATGTACATATGTATATTCACTGCTCTTGTTTTCTTGTCTTCTTGATTGTTGCTCTAAGTGTTGCTATCCCTGTGCTGTTGCAATCCTGGAATTTCCCCATTGTGGGACTAATAAAGGCTTATCTTATCTTATTGTTGTTAGTTATTTGGTGTTAGCGGCTGTTCCTGCTTCACTCTCATCCACCGGACTGCTTGGACGGCCTTGGATCGCTCCAGCCCGTAGGTTAATGTTGGCCTATCTCCTCTTGCTGACAGCTCTTCTGCGACACTAGGCATTCCCTCTCTCGGGCTGCTGAGCACCCAGGTGGCATCCCGGTTTTCCTGGTGTCCTCTATTACTTTCATATCAACTCTCTACTTAGCTACCTGACTGTTTGCTGGACTGTTTTGGGGTTTATGTTCAATAAAGTGCACAAATCTACTTCTGCGTGTGGGTTCTCCATTCCTCTCTCTGTGCGCTGCGTAATGGTGTACAAGGGGTCATAACAGAATGCTCCAGCCCGCAAAAGAAAACCCAGTAGAGTAGACGTGCGTTTTTTCTTTTCCTTTTCACTTTTTTTTTCTTTTTCCTGAGCTACAATATAGTGGTCTGGACGGACGAGGAGCTGAGAGTGCAGGACCTGCTGGAGCAGGCGCTCTTTTACGCTCAGTGGTCGCAATCTCCTGAGGATGTTCGGCTGGCGCAGCTCACCGCTGAGGACATCATGCGGCGTCATCCAGACCTCTGGGTAGTTCCGAGGGTGGACGACATCCTCTCCTTCCTCTTTCCCCCGTTGGATGTGGAGTCGGAGTGGGCCTCCCCGATGTTGGAGCCATCCTCCCGCCGGAAGAAGCGTTCGCAGCAGAGGAAGACACCTTCCTCCCGTGGCTCTCCCACTCCTGCGCCATCCCTCGAGCCTGGGCACGCTCTATCCCCGGATATTATGACAGAGGAGGAGAGACAGTCCCTGCTAGCCCAGATGGACCGCCGGATAGAGGAGGAGCGCCATGAGAGGGAGGAACGACTGGCCTTGCTCGCCCAGTGAGACCACCAGATCGAGGAGGAGTGCTGCGAGAGGGAGGAGGAGAGACTGGCTTTGCTTGCCTTAATCGACCGTTGGATCGAGGAAAACCCTCAGAGAGGAGAGGAGATGCCTCGGAGGCTGCTGGGAACATCCAGATCCAGGAGGACAGGCAAGTTTTTTCTCATCTAACTTTCCCTTTTGATGAACAATGTTGCCTGTCCCCTGGCCAGGAGTCACGGGGTTTGCATTCCCCTGAGTGCTCTGCTCCAGTGGCATGTAGTAGCTCATCACATGACCTCTCCAAACCCTCTTTGTGCGCCCCTACGAGTTCGCCAGCCCCAGAACCAGGCTGCCCGAGGGGGAAGGAACCTGAGGTCCTGGAGAGTCCTGTTCCAGGGCCAGCGGTGAGGCAATCCCCGGCCGCCAAACCAGATGAGCCGGTAGCGTGGAAGACGGCGGACGGGGGCACCGAGACTGCAACCACCATCACGCCTGCTGCTGGGGCTGCCGCAGCAGAGTCACCCTCCGGACCAGACCTCCAGCCGACTGGGTCCACGACGTCGTCGTTGGCATCGTCGGAGTCCTGGACGGCGGTGAAGCTCGAGCACAGGCAAGTAATCTCTCCTGTAACCCTCTTGTCAGTTGTTGAGAGATCTTGTCTGGCTCTTGGGAAGGAGAGTTGGGTGCAGCCCTCAGCTGCGTACGGACTCCCCCTCGCCAGGCTCCATCACTGCTGACGACCCTAAGCACCTTTCCTCTCCTGTCTTCTCCAAGCTCCTTCCTAGGGTTGCCAGAGAGGAGCCGCCGCAATCTGGGGTGTCCGCAGATGACGGCGATGTGAGCCCAGCCGCCCTGGAAGAGGTCGACGTGGGTGTAGCACCTGGCGGGCCTACGGAACCTGCGCACCCCAGATCGCCGGAGTCCTGGACAGTGGTGAAGGCCAAGTTCAGGCAAATGTGCACCATTTTGTCTTTTATGTCTATGTTGAAGTCACACTGCCCGACACATGGTGAGATGCTCCAAGCCCCAGAGGGCGGGGTGGCTCCTATCCCTCGGCCTGGCCACCAACTTCCAAGTTCCCTGGTGGGTAGGCTATCTCTTCGCGCCCACCCCCCCACCAAGTCCTGGTGGCTTAACCATGCTGGTCGGCCACCCAAAAGACTTGCTCTTCGGGTCAGGTGGTCCATTAGTCTTGGCAGTCCGCCTGATGCTGTTCAGCGGGCCACCTACTGGGCTTGGGACTCGGGCAGGCCACGCGGTCAGTCACCCCTCCCCATGCCTGGGGCATGTGGCTCTGGTCGGCCCCCTGAACTTTGGACTCTTGGGGGAGGGGGGCTGGTGTCCTAGATTGGGGGCTGTTAGAAGGTTCACCTTATTATATGTGTATATTATTTTGTATTATTCACTGGTTGCATCCCTCCTAACCTGTTGTCCCACCCTGGGTGGTCGTTTTCCTCTGGGGGGGGGGGGTCCTTATTGTGTTTTTTGCTGGTGGCACTTGGGTGTCTAGATTCCACCCCTTGAGGTGGGGGGCTCTGTCATGAACCTGAGTTTGGTGGTTCCAAACCCAGCTCTGACACTGGGGCTATTTTGTCTCTTCTTATTGGCTATTTTCCATCAGGCGCTTCAGGGAGCCCTTTGGGTTCTCCGCTCCCTGACAGCTCGGCCACGCCCCCGCCTCCTGTCAGTGTCATCAGCTGTTTCTTATTATCGGTGTCTCACACACATACACACACGCCTCATTCACGTCCATTCACATGCTCAGACAGTCACTCATGCACACATAGTTTCAATTATGTCCAGCCCACGTTCTTCCGCACCGGCGGTCTATTCCCTCATTAGTATTGTTATTACTTAAGCTCTGTTTGAGTGGGAAGAGACCGCCGGAGCATTGCGCTATATACACAGCGGTGTGTTCCTCTGTGTATGCAAGCTGTCATTCCCTACGTTTACTTTCAGCCTGACTAATTTAGTCTTCTCTAACGCTACTTACTGTTGTTAGTTATTTGGTGTTAGCGGCTGTTCCTGCCTCACTCTCATCCACCGGACTGCTTGGACAGCCTTGGATCGCTCCAGCCTGTAAGTTAATGTTGGCCTTTCTCCTCGTGCCAACAGCTGTTCTGCGGCACTAGGCATTCCCTCTCTCGGGCTGCTGAGCATCCAGGTGGCGTCTCGGTTTTCCTGGTGGCCTCTATTACTTTCATATCAACTCTCTAATTAGCTACATGACTGTTTGCTGGACTGTTTTGGGGTTTATGTTCAAAAAAGTGCACAAATCTACTTCTGCACGTGGGTTTTCCATTTCTCCCTCTGTACACTGCGTAATGGCGCACAAGGGGTCATAACAGCATGTAAACAAGACAAAACTGATTATTGTCATTATTAGTTTATTCCCAGTAATCAGTTTACTGTGATCATGTAATCGTGGTCAGTGATGGAACAGCTCATTAAGGCCTGATGAAATCACCCTGACAGTGCTCAGATCTCTTGACAGCTGACCTTGACTTTAAGCACAGCCTTGCAGCAGACCAATCTAATCTTGACTCTCGGCGCCACACCAGTAGGCTGCCTTTTGCAACAGCGGCTCGATTCCGAGTTTTTTTTTCCCTTCCTCTCTCTTTTGATCACTTTTTTTTTCACCCCACTTATATCACGGACACACAGATCGTCCCAAATGTCTCCTGAGCCGGTGGACGGAGCCACTGTTTATAGCAGGATACGATACAACAGGGAAGAGCTGCTAGCATTTAACCGCCACCCGGTCCCACTGGAAAAACTCGACATACCGAGAGAATTGAGGCGAAAGCGTCGCGGCTGCCGGGCTGGAGTAAGGCGGAGGACAAAAAATATAAGGTACAGACCCTCCCTTCCATCTGTTGTCATGGGAAATGTACGGTCGATACTGGGAAAGTTAGATGAGCTAGCGGCTATCTCCCGTTATGATAGCACTTACCAGGAGTGCTCTCTCCTTTTGTTTACTGAGACGTGGCTAACTGAACTTGCAGCAGATGCTAACATTGAGCTGGAGGGTTTTCACATGATACGAGCTGACCGAACACCAGAGAGTGGCAAAGCAAGGGGCGGTGGAGTGATAATGTATGTTAACAACAACTGGTGCAGACCGGGACATATCACTGTTAAACAACGACACTGCAGCAAAGACATTGAGTTGCTAGCTGTTAGCATGAGGCCTACATATCTCCCGAGAGAACACTCACACGTGATCTGCATTGTTGTTTATGCAAATCCGACGGCGAACGCTGGGACAGCGCGTGACGTCATCCATTCAGTAACCAGCAGGCTGCAGACAGAACACCCAGATGCTCTTCTCCTCATCTCAGGCGATTTCAACCACGTTTCACTGTCTCCCATTCTGCTCACTTTCACCCAGTATGTCACATGCCACACTAGAGACAATAAAACACTGGATTTGTTCTACGCAAACACTAAGGAGGCGTACACCTCATCACAACTCCCCCCACTTGGGAGATCGGATCACAACTTGGTTCATCTCCGGCCGGTGTACAAACCCCTAGTGCACAGACAACCTCCGGCCATGCACACTGTGGAGTTATGGTCTGAGGAGACAATGGACACTCTAAAGGACTGTTTTGAAGCCACTGCCTGGAAGCAGCTCTGCGATCCACATGGTGAGGACATTGATGGCCTCATTCACACCTTCACGGGCTACCTCAGCTTCTGTGTGGACAAATCCGTTCCCACCAAGACCATACGGCGTCACTCAAACAACAAACCCTGGATCAACCCTGAGATAAAAACACTTCTGAGAGAGAAGAAGAGGATCTTCAGGTCGGGGAACAGGGAGATGCTGAAGTCCGTACAGAGGGAGCTGAGGAGAAAGATCAGAGAAGGCAAGGACAGCTTCAGGAAGAAGATGGAGGACAAGCTGCAACAGAGCGACATCAGCGGGGTCTGGAGAAACCTCAAAACCATCTCGGGGCTCCAGAATACCTCCCCCCAGGCCACGGGGGGCAGGGAGTGGGCGAACAACCTGAATCTGTTTTTCAATAGATTTGACCAACCGCCCTCCCCCCTGTCTGCACAACAACCACTGCTGCCTCTAAGAAATCAAGTCCTGCTGCCCACTCCCCACTCCACCGACACCCCCCCCCACTCCCAACACACAGCCCCCCATCCTGACCCTGACCAAGACCCAGGTGAGGACGGAGCTGAGGAAGATCAAGGCGAGGAAGGTGTCGGGACTGAACGGCATCAGCGCAAAGCTCCTCAAGTCCTGTGCAGACCAGCTGTGTGGGATTGTGACGTATATCTTCAACATGAGCCTGAAACTGGGGAGGGTACCACAGCTGTGGAAAACATCTTGTGTGGTACCTGTACCAAAAACTTCCCACCCCAAAGACCTGAACAGCTACAGACCGGTGGCCTTGACGTCCCACTTGATGAAGACCCTGGAGAGACTGCTCCTTGCTCATCTCCGCCCCCTGGTGGAACCAGCGATGGATCCACTCCAGTTCGCCTACCAGCATGGCATTGGGGTGGAGGATGCGGTGATCTTCCTCCTTCACCGTTCTCTGTCCCACCTGGAGAAGCCCGGGAATATGGTGAGGATCATGTTCTTTGACTTCTCCAGTGCTTTCAACACCATCCAACCGATGATCCTGAAGGACAAGCTGCTGCGCGCAGGGGTGGACCAGCACCTGTCATCATGGATCCTGGACTACCTCACGAACCGGCCTCAGTTTGTGAGAACCCGGGACTGTGTTTCCGACACGATCATCAGTAGCACGGGGGCCCCCCACGGAACGGTGCTGGCTCCCTTCCTGTTCACTCTTTATACTGCGGACTTCTCACACAACACAACACATTGCCATCTACAGAAGTTCTCTGATGACTCTGCGATCGTTGGTCTCATCTCCAACGGAGATGAAGCTGAGTACAGAGGGCTTATCCAGGACTTTGTGGACTGGTGCCATCGGAACTGCCTCCAGATCAACGCGAGGAAAACTAAGGAGCTAGTGGTGGACTGCCGCAGGCATGGGCAGCCCCTCACAGCACCAGTAAATATACAGGGAACAGACATCGAGATGGTGACATCCTATAAGTACCTGGGTATTCATCTGAACAATAAACTAGACTGGTCACACAATACTGACGCACTCTACAAGAAGGGACAGCGCAGGCTGTTCCTGCTGAGGAGACTCAGGTCTTTTGGTGTACAAGGGGCGCTGCTGAAGTCATTCTATGACACGGTGGTGGCATCAGCCATCACTTTTGGAGTGGTCTGCTGGGGCAGTGGCATTACTGCAGCCGATAGGAAGAGACTGAACAAACTGATTAAGAAAGCTAGCTCTGTCCTGGGGCAGCGCCTTGATCCGATGGAGGAGATAGGAGAGAGAAGGACGGTGGCTAAACTGTCATCTCTGCTGGAGTCCGAGTTCCACCCTATGCAGGACATACTGGATGCACTGAGGAGCTCATTTAGCAGCAGACTACATCATCCCAGGTGCACAACCGAGAGGTTTCGTAGGTCCTTCCTACCAACGGCTGTCAGACTGTACAACCTAAGCAGGGCTGCTCGCAGTGATAGCAAAAAGACGTAACAAACTAATAGTTTTTTTGAATGCAAAAGATGCAATAGACTTACACAATGGTCCTCTCCGGCATACAACTAGGAACATATCGGTCGCTATGGAGGGTGAGAATATGTATGGGCACATAATCATACCATGTAGGATAACTAAATAGACGGTTATGCTGTTTCATCCCACCTAGCAACAATGCTCTGCACTGTGTGTGTTTATATATTTACATATTTATTCCATCTAGCTACAATGCTCAGCACTGGGTGTGTTTATATTTATATTTATATATCTATATATTTATTCCATCTAGCTACAATGCTCTGCACTGTGTTTTTATATATCTACATATTATTCCATCTAGCTACATTGCTCCGCACTGTGTGTGTTTATATACTTGCATATTTATTCCACCTAGCTGCAACGCTCCGTACTGTGGGTGTTTATATATTTACATATTTATTCCATCTAGCTACAATGCTCTGCACTGTGTTCATATATTCATATATTTATTCCATCCAGCTACAATGCTCTGCACTGTGTGTCTGTGTGTGTGTGTGTATATATATATTTTATAGTAATATGTACATATGTATATTAGCTGCTCTTGCTTGCTTGTTTTTTTTTTTTTTTTTCTTGCCTTTTGATTGTTGCTCTGAGTGTTGCTATCCCTGTGCTGTTGCAATCCTGGAATTTCCCCATTGTGGGACTAATAAAGGCTTATCTTATCTTATCTTATCTTATCATGGTCAGTGGTGTAGAAGGAGTAACAATTTTCGTGGAATCATAAATACTCATGAGTCCTGACCTTTGACAATGACCTTGAGCTCAACTTGATGAAGACAAGAATGAGGATCATTTAGTCTGAGATTGTTAAGAATTAGGGCAATTGCCTGGGAGGAGTAACAATTTTCATAAAAATCATATAGGTACTGAGATCTCCTGACCTTGAGCACTATCTTGATGCAGGCCCACCTGATGATCATTGTGCAGGAATTTGAATTTGTGCATGAATTTCATCGTGTATGGATCATTACTCCTAGGCAATTGCTTTGGAGTAATGTTTTTTCTGAAATCACCTAAATGCCCAGCTCTTCTGACCTTTGACCTTGACCTTGAGCACAACCTGAATGGAGACCCACCTGAGGATAATTGCGTGCGAGTTTGGTGACTGTTGGGACATATGCTTCGGCCTGATGAAATCACCCTGACAGTGCTCAGATCTCTTGACAGCTGACCTTGACTTTAAGCACAGCCTTGCAGCAGACCAATCTAGAATGTGCTTAAGATCATGGTCAGTGGTGTAGAAGGAGTAACAATTTTCGTGGAATCATAAATACTCATAAGTCCTGACCTTTGACAATGACCTTGAGCTCAACTTGATGGAGACAAATATGAGGATCATTTTGTCTGAGATTGTTGAGAATTAGGGCAATTGCCTGGGAGGAGTAACAATTTTCATAAAAATCATATAGGTACTGAGATCTCCTGACCTTGAGCACTATCTTGATGCAGGCCCACCTGATGATCATTGTGCAGGAATTTGAATTTGTGCATGAATTTCATCGTGTATGGATCATTACTCCTAGGCAATTGCTTTGGAGTAATGTTTTTTCTGAAATCACCTAAATGCCCAGCTCTTCTGACCTTTGACCTTGACCTTGAGCACAACTTGAATGGAGACCCACCTGAGGATAATTGCGTACGAGTTTGGTGACTGTTGGGACATATGCTTCGGAAGAGTAGTGATTCCCATGAAATTAGGAGAGACAGATGGACGATGGACACCACATCGTTGCATTACCTCCTTTCAGCTTTGATGGAATACGCTAGAAAAATGCTACAGCCGTGGACAAAATTGTTGGTACCCCTCTGTTAATGAAAGAAAAACCCACAATGGTCAAAGAAATAACTTGAATATGACAAAAGTGGTAATAAATAAAAATTCTATGAAAATTAACCAATGAAAATCAGACAATGCTTTTGAATTGTGGTTCAACAGAATCATTTTAAAAAACAAACTCATGAAACAGGCCTGGACAAAAATGATGGTACCCCTAGAAAAGATTGAAAATAATGTGACCATAGGGACATGTTCAACCAAGATGTGTCCTCTAATTAACATCACAGGTGTCTACAAACTTGTAATCAGTCAGTCGGCCTATTTAAAGGGTGACAAGTAGTCACTGTGCTGTTTGGTGACATGGTGTTTACCACACTAAACATGGACCAGAGGAAGCAAAGGAGAGAGTTGTCTCAGGAGATTAGAAAGAAAATTATAGACAAACATGTTAAAGATAAAGGCTATAAGACCATCTCCATGCAGCTTGATGTTCCTGTGACTACAGTTGCACATGTTATTCAGAAATTTAAGATCCACGGGACTGTAGCCAACCTCCCTGGATGTGGCCGCAGGAGGGGACGGATAATACGAATGGTAACAAAAGAGCCCAGAACAACCTCTAAACACATTCGTGGTGAACTCCAAGGTCAAGGTACATCAGTGTCAGATCGCACCATCCGTCGTTGTTTGAGCCAAAGTGGACTTCATGGGAGACAACCAAGGAGGACACCACTGTTGAAAACAAATCATAAAAAAGCCAGACTGGAATTTGCCAAACTACATGTTGACAAGCCACAAAGCTTCTGGGAGAATGTCCTATGGACAGACGAGACAAAACTGGAACATTTTGGCAAGGCACATCAGCTCTATGTTCACAGACGCAAAAATGAAGCATACCAAGAAAAGAACGCTGTCCCTACTGTGAAACATGGAGGAGCTTATGTTATGTTCTGGGGCTGCTTTGCTGCATCTGGCACAAGGTGTCTTGAATCTGTGCAGGGTACAGTGAAATCTCAAGACTATCAAGGTATTCTAGAGAGAAATGTGCTGCCCAATGTCAGACAGCTTGGTCTCAGTCACAGGTCATGGGTCTTGCAACAGAATAATGACCCAAAACACACAGCTAAAAACACCCAAGAATGGCTAAGAGCGAAACATTGGACTATTCTAAAGTGGCCTTCTATGAGCCCTGATCTAAATCCTATTGAAAATCTGTGGAAGGAGCTGAAACATGCCGTCTGGAGAAGGCACCTTCAAACCTGAGACAACTAGAGCAGTTTGCTCATGAGGAGTGGGCCAAAATACCTGCTGAGAGGTGCAGAAGTCTCATTGACAGTTACAGAAATCGTTTGATTGCAGTGATTGCCTCAAAAGGTTGTGCAACAAAATATTAAGTTAAGGGTACCATCATTTTTGTCCAGGCCTGTTTCATTAGTTTGTTTTTTAACCCTTTGAGTGTGAGAATTTGCGTGCCCCTAGTGGCAGAGTGCGGCACTGAGCCTGCCTTCTCACTCTTTGTCAAAAGTAAGTGAGAAATTTCTGTTTTGTTTTGTTTTTTTTAAAATGTACTGATTTCTTGTTCATATACTTTGAAGATAAGATGATGAGGTACCTCTGTACAAAAAACGGTTTCAAAAGACTGAACCATTTTATTGACAAAAAATATTTACCACTCTTGACCACTGGGGGTATGTTGCAGTTCTGCACCATACACACTCAAAGGGTTAAAATAATTCTGTTGAACCACAATTCAAAAGCATTGTCTGATTTTCATTGGTTAATTTTCATAGAATTATTATTTATTACCACTTTTGTCAGATTCAAGTTATTTATGTGACCATTGTGGGTTTTTCTTTCATTAACAGAGGGGTACCAACAATTTTGTCCACGTGTGTATATTTTCAGTGGGGGTAGTGCAGTGATTCAGAGAGCTCAACGCACTGCAACCTAAGGAAACAACAGCAAATACATCCCCAATTCCACTGAAGTTGGGACATTGTGTAAAATGTAAATAAAAACAAAATACAGTGATTTAAAAATCCTTTTACACCTATATTCAACTGATTACACTACAAAGGTATTTAATGGTTTTTTTGCAAATATTCACTCATTTTGAATTTGATGCCAACAACACATTCCAAAAAAGCTGGGACAGGGACAAAAAAGACTGGGAAAGTTGAAGAATGCTCAAAAAAGACCTTTTTGGAACATTCCACAGGTGAACAAGTTAACTGGAAACCGATGAGTGTCATGATTGGATATAAAAGAAGCATCTCCAAAAGGCTCAGTCATTCACAAGCAAGGATGGTTATGAATAACAGTTATGAATAACTGTGTGGGAAAATAGTCCAACAGTTTAAGAACAACATTTGTCAAGGCACAGTTGCAAGGAATTTAGGGATTTCATCATTTACAGTCCATAATATCATCAAAAGATTAAGAGAATCTGGAGAAATTTCTGCATGAAAGCAAAAAGTCCAAAAGCCAATAATGAATGCCCGTGGCCTCCAGTGCCTCAGGCTGCACTCCATTAAAAAACAACATAATTCTGTCAAGGATATTACCAGGTGGGCTCAGGAACACTTCAGAAAATTATTGCCAGTTAACACAGTTCATCACTACATCTGCAAGTGCAAGTTAAAACGCTACCATGCAAAGAGAAAGCCGTATATCAACAACACCCAGAAATGCCACCAGTTGCTCTGGCTGTGAACTCATCTGAGATGGACTGATGATATATGAAATATTTTTGCTTTGCTGGTCATTAACATCTGTTTGTTCTCTCCCATAAGACTGAGTCCCTGTCATGCTGTTTGCTCTCTACATGTCTGTTCTTTTTTCTTCTTCTCTATCCCCTCACCCCTCAGCCAGTCGCAGCAGATGACTGTCCCTCCCCGGGCCTGGTTCTGCTGGAGGTTTCTTCCTGCTAAAAGGGAGTTTTTACTCTCCACTGTCACCAAATGCTTGCTCACAGTGGATTGCCTGATTGCTGGGGTCTTTGTGCAATTGTGGGAGTTTCCCCTACAGTTGAAAGTGCTATGAGCTGACTGTTGTTGTGAAATGGCGCTATATAAATAAAATTGAACCCTGCCTCTTGCGCAAAGATGCTGGGATAGGCTCCAGCCCCCCCGCAACCCGAAAAGGATTAAGCGGAAGAAGATGGATGGATGGATTGAATTGATGCAAAGTTGAAAAGTGTGCTGTGGTCTGACGAGTCCACATTTCAAATTGTTTTTTGAAATCATAAACATCATGCTCTCCAGACTAAAGAGGAAAAGGACCATCCAGATTGTGATCAGTAGCCATGTTTACATGGACACAAGTAACCGGATTACAAGCCTGATCGGAATAAAAATGTGTCATGTAAACATGCCAATCTGAAGATTCTTACCCGATCACACTCCTTCGAATCAAAATTTCCTTCCAATCAAGACAGGTGGGAATGTCAACTTTTGAAACGATTGGTGTGCATATAAACACTTACTCTGTAGTTTGGGTAGAAAATATGTTTACTGTGCATGTCTGCACATAAGCTACAGACGTCGACGTAACGTATTTCTGCCTTTACAGCAGCTAGCAGAAGACATGGCGGAAGTATGCAATCGGGGTGAAACGAGTGCTGTCCTGCTGTTTCCCTCTGTTCATATGCAGAAGGATGTACTGCTGGGCTTGTAGCTTCATAACAGAGACCAACAGAAGCAACAGTACAATCTGAATAACACAATACAGGTCCATTTCAAAAAGAGAGACACACAGAGCAGGTTTGTTTCCATCGGAAATTGTTTCTTCTTCTACTATTTCCGGAATGTAAGACAATTCTGTGGGCATGTCAAAATGATTTAGTCTGTTCAAACGTGTGACGCAGGTCATAATCAGATCAACTTTTTCAGAATCCATGTAAACAGTAAAGTTCTGATCTGAACTGTAATCAGATTGAAGAAATTTTGCACATGTAAACATGGCTAGTGTTAAGCTCAAAAGCCAGCATCTGCGATGATATGAAGGTGTATTTGTAACCATGGCATGGGCAACCTGAACATCTCTGAAAGCACTATTACTGCTGAACAGTACCTGCGGGATTTGGGGCAACATATGCTGCTATCCAAGCAACGTCTTTTTCAGGGACATTCCTGCTTATTTCAGCAAGACAATGTCAAGCCACATTCTGCACATGATACAACAGTGTGGCTTCATAGTAAAAGAGTGTGGGTACTAGTCACCTACGGATCTCCCATTGAAAATGTGAGGTGCATTATGAAGCACAAAGTGCAACTGGACTTGTTGGGCAACTGAAGTCGTACATCAAGCAAGAATGGGAAAGAATTCCACCTACAAAGCTTCAACAATTAGTATTCTGAGTTCATAAATGCATATTGAGCAGGGCTGGGAATGATCCCTAATTTCCAGAATGGGTTCAATTCCGATTCTTGAGATTCTGAATTGATTCAATTCCGATTCGATTCGAGCCAATCCTGATTTGATCTGGGAAATTACCATTTTAATAGCCATTTTACTTGCCAGGGAAAAAAAATGTTCACGACCTAATGCTGCAAATTGTTTCAAGAATACTCTACATAAATTATCACATAAAGAACTGACCCAAAATCAGCTACAATTATGTACTTTTTATTATTTAACTTATGATTTCACAAAGTGCTCACAAGTGCTTTCTTTAGTGCAAAGGGTGTGTAGTGTCAACAACCCAGAGTTAGTAAACAAATTCAATGCATGAAGCCTGTATACATAATCTCACTGTATTTCAGGCCCTCCAGGATTTCGTCGGCTGTTTTTGTGATTGTTGTGGCCCCACAAGTCTGAATTTGTGGAAACTTTTCCAAAAAGTTGTGACATTTTTAGAGGTTTTTTGCATTGAAAGTTGTGTGAGAAAATACTGATTTTAAAGTAGCTGCTTTTTCCAGTTTACACTCAGTGATGCTATTCTATGTTACACCACAAGAATAGCACAGGATTGCCCAAAATTTCCTGTTAAACAGTAATTTATGTAGAATTAAATGCTTAGAAAAGTTCAAAAAAGGTCAAAAAATGACCAACATTGTATTCTTGCTGAGAATTTAAATTAAACAAAGAAATGAAAGAATTAGTCATTACAACAACTAAACTGCATTGAATGCATGTTAAAGTGGGGAGAAAATTATGGCAGGACCATCTTGAATCTTGAATTTAAAAACTAAGACCCATGAAAAATTTGAGGTTTTGTTCTGTGCTGAAATCCACAACGAAGCAGGGATGGCTCCTCCACTGACAACCTCTTCCCTTCAGAAGGTCTCAGTGCAAGATGGACCTTGGAGTGGAAACACAGGCTTCAAAGATCTGAAGGGGACGTGAAAAAAATAGATTTCGCAGTGAAATTAATAATCATATTTTTAAATCCCCACACCACAGTAGGGTTTAATAATTTAGTTTCTTTTATTTTTTGTTATTTATATTTAAACTACAAATTAACTTTCAATTATTGAAAAGTGTTTCAATTCATTTCGCGGGAAGATTTGTTCATTTCAGTTTAGTTCTATTGAGTAAAAATAGCTCATTGTACTGCAGGCTTTATAAATTCTGCTATTTTCATTTTATTGTGATTTAGTATTATCTTTAAATCTTTCACTTAAGTGCAAGAAGTTCATAATCTCATAAAATATACCTTTAATCTGTGTTTATTCTGTGTTTATTCACAGCACTTAACCAACAGTTAACTACTGTATCAGTAGTTTGTAAAAGAAAACACCACCATGCTGGATAAACTAATTTGTGACACAAATGTTAAAACAAACAAATGATATTTTATCTACAATCTCAGCAGCTCTGAGTCTCCCTATCTGTTCACAAGTATCAGCCTGTCTCTGTACATTTTCCGTATGAAGTGTTTATCAATCGTCGACTTTATGTTGAAACACAGCGCTGCACGTAGTACAAAATCGTTTATTAGTGAAGGGACGGCAGGCTCCGGAGCTTCGAGGGTGCTCCGAGCTTGTTCAGGAAATATTTGGCAAAGCGCATTTCGAGGCATGTATTGCTGTCATCGTACCACGTGACTGGGTCAGGAAGCTGTTCATGATTTTGCACACAACATGAAATAAAGTGAGCCGCGATACACAATGGAAATCCCTGTCCCTCATGTTTTGTGTTGTCGATGTTTGACTGTGTAAAGGATTTGTCACAGCCAATTTTCAGATGGAGCCAGCACCAAAAACATGGACTTCTTCCGTTTGGGAACATTTTGATCTCATTTCTCCTATTAATACATTTTCCACAAATAGCGGCTATTTGTTGTAACTGAAGTGATGGCCTAGTGGTAAAGCATCTGCCCTGCAACTGAGAGGCTGGGGTTCAAGTCCCAGCTAGGTCTTTGTAATTTTATTTTCATTTGCAAGGTGAAGTGTCTGTTGTGTTTCAAAGAGCTTGGATCATTATGCTGAGGCACTATTGTGCCCTCCATGAGAATAAGGACAGAGGTGAATTTACTGGGAGAGACAGAAACATGTCTACCCTACACTGTACACACTTGTAGTAGCCTTCCTTTGCACACCTGCATCCTCTGTGCTCTGAGAGAGTATTCTCCAAAGCTGGAGAAATAATCCAAAAAAAAAAAAAAGAAATCGCCTTAGTCCAAAGACTGTTGAAAGGTTATTATTTCTTAATTAAATTGGATAAGTACCACAAGCACATTCACTGTAGTCACCCAAGTTTTATTATTTCTTTTTTCCCTCAGATCACTGACATTTCTTAAAAGACATGACATTGAAATGGAAAAAAATACACATTAAACCAATAATGCCCTTGCAAAAATCTGCATGTTGTATACTTTTTGTCGACTACATGGCCTAGTAGAGCAAATAAAGTTTCACATGAGGCTTTATCGATATGAACAATTTTGATGAAAAGACTCAAGTCTTCAAGAAAGCCTCATCTGGCCATCACTAAGTAGTAGCTTATCGCAGGGATGGCAACAGGGAATTCTGATTTCAGCTGAAATCTAATTTGGTCGATTGACTTATGGGGGAGCGGGGGGCGCAGCCCCCCTGAAGCTGGGAGGTTTTCTGTAAAACAGAAGTAATTTAGACTGAAAAAAATGATAAAAAAAATGAAATACTAGACTTAGATAAATCATTAAATTTAATGAAAAGTTAACTTACTTTTTCTTCAATGTTGTCTCACTGTCTTTAGTCCAACATATTTAACAGTTCTATAAGAGTTTATTACACTATTTACACTGGTCACCAAGTCACTTCTAATGTGAAACTTTCTTCCTTTTGGCAGCAAGCTGTGTCAGTCTCTGAACTTTGAACTTCATCTCCTTTTCTGGTTTCTTCAGAAATTGTCCGAGTGTTTCTGTTACCTCGTCGAACTTGGAGCCAATTTTCACCTTTACCGTCACTTTTCTCTCAAGCCAATTCCATTGGAACTTATTTTTGATACTTTTGTCTATTTCTAGCACTGATGACTCCTGATCCTTCGATAAAAATCTCATAATTCTGCTGAAAACAATACTGAAAGCTCAGAATTCCAACACGAACCAGTGATGTGATTTGGGGTTGGGGAAATTATCTGAAAATTCAGCAGGGGGTCCGGGGCAGAGCCCCGGTGGGTGGGTGGGGGCAAGGGGGGCAAAGCCCCCCGAAGCTCCTGGGTTTTTATGATTTTTAAGTACCAGAACTGTGCTTAAATGACATAAAACAAACAGCTGAATGCCACCTATTACTGTATAATATTGACTTATGTTCCAAGAAGATAGCATTCCTAAAATATTCCAACAAACATTATCCATCACATGCTTTAACACTTGATCAAATCAAAATCAGTTAATTTTATCTATTCCACAATAGAAATAAAATTCCAACATACCATTACTTTTTATAATTTCATCATTCATTTCAGATCACCAGTTTCAATCTCCATTGAGACTTGAGCAGTTCATTTTGCACAATCACTGATGTAGCCAAGTCTTAGAAATATTCAAAAGTTATGAGTCAATGTCCACTGTGCACTGTCAATTTCAAACTGTTTGGAATCATAAAAGGGGATGGTTAACTTTTATTACCGTTTCATCCCCCGCGTAGCCCAGCTCAAACAGCCGTTGTACGCCGCCAGTAACAGAGTTAATGGCTCTCCACCTGGCCATACGCCACTTCCGGTCCTGCCTGAAAGGGCGCAGCGTCACTGCATTCGTGGACCACAAGCCGTTAACGTACTTAACGTACTTTATCTTCCTGGAAGATAAAGCGGAATTTGGCGAATTAGCAGAAAATCACATCCCTGAGAACACGCCGCCATGAATCTTTGAAAAAGCATACAACGAGCCATTTGATTGGTCCAATCATTTGCAACTATCAAATCGCAGGGCTGTCAAGCTACTGCAATACAGCAGTAGCTTGAACACAACACATCCGGGTTATCGCGGGAGACGACTTCCGGGGAAGCGTCGAGCGCTTATGTAATCGTGTTGATTTTCGCTAAAATCGGTAACAATAAGGTATCTTACCCCCCTAAAATTTTCTCAACAGATTTAGACGATTCACAGAAATGATCAATTTGAAAATAAATTGGCGGAAATCCGCGGATTGGTGGAAAATTGCCATCCCTGTTATCGGTAAAGCATGTGTCCCACAACTTGGAAGCTGGGGTCCAAGTCCCAGCTGGGCCATTCTTATAATTTATTTTATATACTTTATTTTTATTTGCACGGTGAAGCGTCTTGTGTTTCAAAGACCTTGGATACAACAATAACACATCATTATGCTGAGGCACTATTGTGCTCTGCATGACAATAAGGACAAAGGTGAATGTGCTGGGAGAGACAGAAACAGTGCAACTATTAAAATGGAAAAAAAAATCCACATTAAACCAATAATGCCCTTGTAAAAATCTGCATGTTGCATACATTTTGTCAACTAGATGGCCTAGTAGAGAAAATGAAGTTTCACATGAGGCCTCGTCTATTTGAACCATTTTGATGAAAGGCCTCAAGTCCTCTAGAAAGCCTCATCTGGCCATCACTACCGTTTATCCCCGCTTTATGAAAAATATTCAGAAACTGTTTTCTCTAGTTTCCTACCACATGCCAAAAACATGCAAGTTAGGTTAATTGGCATTAAAACTGGGGATTCTAAATTGTCCTTAGGTATGACTGTGAGAGTGAATGGTTGTCTGTCTCTCTGTGTTGGCCCCGCAATGGACTGGCGATCTGTCCAGGGTGTACCCTGCGTCTCGCCCAAAAGATGCTGGGATAGGCTCCAGCTCCCCCGCGACCCGAAAAGGATTAAGCAGAAGAAGATGAATGAATGAATGAATGTTGAGGACAGTCTTTATGGTGACATTTGTTGATAAATTAAGAGACATGCTCGTCAACAACTCTGCTTATGTAAACATGGAAGTAAAGACGTGCACATGCGCCGCAGGGGACTCTTGCTGGATGGGAACCATTTTAACACCACAGAAGAAGAACCAGCATCTCAGTTAGCTTGTTAGCTGTTAACTCCGTTCACACTCCAGGTGTAATATAATGCTCCACTTAACAGCATTATATTACAAGATCGATCCGCAGATTTTAAAGGATCAATATTGGCTCAGTCAAACGTGGATTGATCCAGATTGTTGTATCGATCTTTTGAACCTACCCCTATTATTGAGTGTTGTTAAAAGTAAAGGTGATGTAACACAGTGGTAAACATGCTACAGTCCCAGCTTTTTGGAATGTGTTGCAGTCATCAATTCAAAATCATTGAATATTTGCATAACAAAAATGCAGATATTGCATATTAATAAGATATGTTAATATGCAACTATTGCAAACAAATATTGCATATTAACAAGATATAACAAGATATTAACAAGATATGCAAATAAAGTTTATACGTTTGAACATTGAATATCTTGTCTTTGTAGTGTATTTAATTGAATATAGGTCGAAAAGGTTCCAAGGTTGTCATAGCCAGGAGCGGTACTGGGGTTAAGCTCCCAGCGCTCATAAAATGCTCCTTACGGCGTGCGTCTCGAAAAGCCTCTGACAACTAAGTCCAACTCCTAGCCTGCCCGTGTGGTTTAGTCTCTAAGCCCGGCGGAACTGCTTTTACTAATAGGAGAAGGGGCGAGGGCGGATCTCTGGCGCCTTAAAACCAGATGCTTTGGGTAGATGGTGGCTCATCAACCTGGGAAGGTAGCCCATCTAGGGGAAGGTAAACCCTGATTTCAAACCTCCGCTGCCTTGCGGCACACCCGGTCACGGGAAAGGCTTCGGGAGTCAACCCTGAGGAAAAATTCGGAGTCGGAGCCCCTAGGGCAGTTCTCTGTTGTGCTCAACATCATTCTGGCAGCTCCTGCGACGTCGCTGGTGCCAAACTATAGCAGCCCTGCTGTTCCTTTGGATTCATCAGTGACGTGGAGAGGGGGGACATGCTGCATGGGTAAGATCTTGTCCTTCATATCTTCCTGCCCAGGCTTGAATCCTACCAATGCCCAACGCTGGAAGGTAGAACACCAGTGCGCATCGGCCTGTTCAGCCACAGGCGGTGCTGTTCCAGCAGAGTAGACGTTTAGGATTCTCTTCCATGGTCATCATAGACCGACGGAGGCCGACGATAGGTTGAAAAGGATTTGCAAATCATTGTATTCTGTATTTATTTCTGTTTTACACAACATCGCAATTTCACCAGAATTGGGGTTGTAGATCATCAAAATCAAATTAATAAAGCAATTGTCACAATAGCAATACAAAGGTGTTCCAAAAAGTCACAGGACTTAGGAATATGGAAATAATACACCATGATGGAAGTGACTACGGGGACACAAAGTGACAGACCACAAATGTCTGCCCGTTTTGTGCTGACAAGCTGTCTCATGTTAACAACATTTCATTTTGTCTATAAAGAGGTGGTCAAACTAAAGCTTTTGTGCATTTAATCCAATTATGGATTTGCAGGCTCACTGGAAACAACTATGTTAACATTGATGCTGTATGGAAGTTTATTTAAATGTTAAAGGATAGGTTCCCCACATATCTGGGCAGCAGGGTGGTACAGTGCTTAGCACTGTTGCCTCACAACAAGAAGGTTCCAGGTTCAAATCCCCAGGCTGGCAGGGGTGGGAACCTTTCTGTGTGGAGTTTACATGCTTTCCCTGTGCTGGGTGAGTTTACTCTGGGGGCTCCGGTGTCCTCCCACAATCCAAAGACATGCATGTTAGGTTAACTGGTGACTCTAAATTGTCCCTAGGTATCGGTCTCTGTTAGGCCCTCAGAATAAGGAGTTTGTATAGCTACTAGTGAAGCTCTTTGAGTGGTCTTTGAGACAAGAAAAAGCACTATAGAAGTGCAGGTCCTTATCCCTTATTTCAAATATTATGTGTGAGGTTAGAGTAAATGGAGAACATTGGGATTGGGGTAAAGAAAAGATGAAAACAACAACAAACAGAATACATGTCTTGCTAAGAAAGAGGAATTTGAGATCACTCCATGTGCAGTTAACATTTCCTGAAATCAGAGGAAACCATGTTTTGAAGTTTACATCTGAGGGCCCTCCTTTACACTTGGTCCCCTCTTAACAAGATAAAATAGTTCAATCAAGTGTCAGAGGAATTGCCGCGAGGAGATGAGATGGAGAAGAGAAGGATGGAAGAGATTTCTTAGGTCTCTTTTGATTCTGCCTTAACTATTTTGTATTCATATGAGAGCAAAATAGAGTGTTGAAACTCTCATATGAATACAAAACAGCGGCTGCAATCACAAGTCCTGTGGGGAGTCTGCAGAGTCAGTGCATGTGTGCATGAAGATGATAAATAAGTACAGTATGTACGTATGTGTAGTATGAGGGAATGTGGAAGAAGAGGGGTGTAGAACAAACATACTCTTGCAACTAACTGCTTCCTTAAAACTAACTGAGGACATGCGTATGAAGCAAATGTCACAGTGAATGCTATCCTTGTCAATAAGCATGGATGTGACCTCTGTGGGACCATTCATTAATACACAGACACAGCCATACAACATGGCTCTGAAAGGTACTTGGCAATCTAGACATCTGGGTCGTCCTTCCACTTCAGCCAAGATGTGAAGTGGGCATGGCAGTCTTTGTCCAATTCATTTACAGAGAGGCAACTGATGCAAGAGTGTGTAAGCAGTGTTATCTTACAGATAAAAGAAAACTTGCAGTTACTGTACGGCAGGGAAGGAAATGAACAAAACTGGAAATTTAATCTATGAGATAAAACCAGAGGTTAAAGACAAATATGAAAAGGGCTTGTATCACAATCATTATCCATTTACTCCATCAGCTCCTTTGTCTTTGCTATCTGTCTTGCTTCTTAATCTTTCTAAATCATTCTTCATCTAAATCATCTATATCATTAATACTGTAACATCATCAGCAGAGGAGAAAGCAGATAATCTTCCTCCCCCACATTCACCGTCAATCTTCAGCTCTGGTCAAGGACCCACCCTCAACAACTAGCCCCTCCCTTTCATAGTCATAAACAAAAATTTGCATTCTGATCCTAATATTATCAAAAGAAAACAAAAACAAGCTAAAACAGAGACCTGATGAGAACACCAAATCGCATTTTATTCAAACTACTGCACTGCATTTATACCACAATATTAGAAAATACTGCATATAGCCACATATCCACTTCTTTAAAACAAAGTAGGGTACCTGGCTCTGTAATATCAGCCCCAATAAAGTACACAAAACAATACCAATAATCTTATGTTGAAGCCCAGCTGTGTGAAACTCCATATACAATAGAAAACAATTTGCTAAGACAACATGATAGCACCCAAAGTGATTGATATTTGCCTGTTTCTTGGCATTAGACTTTCACAATTCAGGGGATATTCCGATGGTTAAGACACTGTAGAATTTCACTAAATGCTCTGTAAGCATGTCTTGGCTTTTAAGTTGAGAGTTTAAAGCCAGTTTCATTCTGGTTATATACTAGTTGTTCTTAAAATGGACGATATACTCTCAAATTAGAATGTTGAGAATATAAACTACAGTAGATCAATAAAAATAGACCACTTAACAGGAGAAGTGTGTGAAGGAGAGGGGCAGCTCACAGTAAAACGGCTCATTGCCTCCTTTCTCCACACAGTTCATTTGATCTTGTTGTTATGTCCCCACGCCCATACCCCACTCTGCCTTCTACTTATATTTTCTTCCCACTAACAACTCTTGGCAAATCCGTCTGTAGACCTGTTTAATATGTATGCTGTCACTTGACAGAACTTCTGATTACACACACTCTCTCTCTCTCTCACACACACACACTCACACATACTACGGTTTGAATCGTGTGCTACCTTAGCTATACCGCTTGATATATAAGGAATCCCTGAGCTAATGCATTGCAAATTCTACCCAATAATGAATTTCATGCGTAGGATCAAAGGCATGGATTTTGAGCCTACCTTGTAGAGGAATGCCAGGAAACCAGAAGGAATGACAGCACTAATGAACCTAAACTAGCAATCACAGAGGAATTACAGATGTGCAAGCTGTGTCTTTAATGCTGACAACACACAGAACTGGATGTATTAACGCAGTACAGGCAAAGCACTGATGGTACAGAAATTAGTATACCGTGTGTTCAATAGTGTGGCTTTAATGGTTTTTAATAGCAACATGACCAAACTAAAAGCTGAGAAGTCTTCAAGCAAGAATTGGTGATGGATTAAAAAATGGTGCATTGCTAGATCAAATACTCCTATTTTCAAAGGTATTTTATGAAAGTACTGTTAAGTTTTAATTTAAACTTTATGAGAGCCACATAGCACAGGACTACTCAATGTAGTCCATATGTAATGAGTACACAATGTTGTTCCATAATGAGCAAATCATCTTCTTGGAAAAGTTAATCCAATTTTTGTGAAGAAAGTATTATAGCCCTCCCACTTAAACCCTCTACTGTGTTTTCCGCTTCATCCACGTTACCTCACATACATGCATAACTATGAATTTAACTGTATTCTCCATGACGAGCCTTGAGCACTGGCCATTCTTATATGCAGGATTACAAGCTTCTTACATTAATTTACATTTCTGGTTGGCGCTGCATAAATACTTGGAATGGAGGTTTTGCGCATTCCATAATTGTGGCTAAATTGCCACCCACTTCACTGCTGGATAATACATAGACAATATAACAAGCACAATAAAGCTAAAACAACAGGAGTTAAGACTCCGAGACCCCCAAGGACATCATCTTGTTCAAAACTTTCAGTGTTCATTTTTGCTACTGTTTTTTGCTTTGAAAAATATTCAGCAGTCTAGCCAAATCTTACACTTATACAACAAAAAAATGAGTAATTATGCTCAAACAGGAGGCTGGAACATTGTTTCCCCTTTGCAGTGATGATGGCTAGGAATTAAACTATGTGAGGAAATCTGGGTGAGAAGAGCTGATGTGAGGTTAACAAGTGCAAATTCAGTGGCTCCACATAAGAAACACATTAACATTTATTTAAAAATATGTGTCTATATATTTTGTACACCCTTTGTCACCGATCCTGTTCATAATTTTTATGGACAGGAATTCTAGACGTAGCCAGGGAACGGAGGGTGTCATGCTCGGTGACCACACCGTCTCATCTCTGCTGTATGCAGATGATGTTGTCCTGTTTGCTTCATCCAGCAATGACCTACAGGTCTTACTGGGACGGTTTGCCACTGAGTGTGAAGCGGCTGGGATGAGAATCAGCACCTCCAAGTCCGAGTCCCTGGTCCTCAGCCGGAAAAAGGTGGATTGCCCTCTCCAGGTTGGGGACAAGCTCCTGCCCCAAGTGGAGGAGTTTAAGTATCTCGGGGTTTTATTCACGAGTGAGGGGAGAATGGAGCGAGAGACTGACAGACAGATCGGAGCAGCATCTGCAGTGATGCGGACGTTGTACCGGTCTGTTGTGGTGAAGAGGGAGCTAAGCTCTAAGGCAAAGCTGTCGATTTACCAGCCAATCTACGCTCCTACCCTTACCTATGGTCATGAACTTTGGGTAATGACCAAAAGAATGAGACCTCGGATACAAGTGGCTGAAATGAGCTTTCTTTGTAGGATTGCTGGACTCAGCCTTAGAGATAGGATGAGAAGCTCAGTCATCCGGGAGAGGCTCAGAGTAGAACCGCTGCTCCTCCACATTGAAAGGAGCCAGTTGAGGTGGTATGGGCATTTGATCATGCCTCCTGGATGCCTCCCACTTGAGGTGTTTCAGGCACGTCCCACTGGGAGGAGACCCCGAGGGAGACCCAGGACTCGCTAGAGAGACTATGTCTCCCATCTGGTCTGAGAACGCCTCGGTATCCTCTCTGAAGAGCTGGAGCAGGTGGCTGGGGAGGGGGAAGTCTGGGCTTCTCTGCTTGAACTGCTGCCTCCATGACCCAGACCTCCGGAAAAGCGGTAGAAGATGGATGGATGGATATTTTGTACATTTTCTTCTTGGGTTTCCACTGATCAAATTCAAGGCTTTACACAGCAATGCTGAGTGCTTACTTCACAACAGGACCAACTAAACCAATACAAACTGCAAGATTTTGAGATCGTAATTTTGATTAACGTCAAAACCTAAAACAGTGGAATTTCTTTTGCCTAGACCTAGACACTCCAAGGAGGCCTTTCCTTTCACCCAGTTGTAACTCAACTATTGGCTAAGAGCAGCTTGCTGAAGATTGATTACACAGCCGTCTGTGAGAGTGATGAATACCACTGCAAAAGGGGGGCGGGTTGAACTGGGAGTATATTGAAAGGTGGCAGATTGAAAGAAAGCCTGCAAAAAGAACAGTGTAATCACAAAAACAGTGGCGAGCACACAAAGTTAAAAACACCAAGAGCGCTGCTCAGACCTTATGGTGCTGCCGGGGGCCGCCTCAATGGTCCACATACAGTGCAGGTTGTGCTCATATGGAGCTGGGTAGCCTGGAGACAGGATGCGCCCGGAAGGTTCATCCTTGATGGTACCACCGCACTCCGCTTAATAGGAGAGAAAACAACGAGAAGGAAAAAAAGCAAATGTTAATAAATGATATACTCAGGTGAAACTGCTTAACAGAACCTGAATCATCCCTCTTCCAGTAAAGACCATCTCATCAGTTTCCTCTCACAATTATTGACATAGCAGTCAAATACTCAAATATGACATACTCCATCATCTAGGTTCCACTTTGAATGATAGAAAGGACAGCCGCCAACTCAATATAGTCGCTGTCTTGTTGGCAATCCACCATCTAAACCGTGATCTCATTTTGTAGCCTTTCTAAGCTGATAAGACTTGTTGACTGGACAACACAATATTCAATTTAATAGACTCAAGTTTACTGCAACTTTCAAAGAAGGTGCCTTTATCATTATGGCAAATACTTAAGTCCTCATTTGGGTATTACTATGTTTACATGCATTCTTCAATTTATTATCAAGTCAAGTGATATGAAGGGGATACGGATCACTGGTGCCAACAAGCTCTGATTGGCTGTTGATGATGACAATAAGTGTCATTATTCATGAAGATGGCGATCAGCCATCAAAAAACATATCGGAAAGCAGAAGCAGTGCCAAGTTGTAGCCAACGTTTTCCTGAGGGGAAAAAAAAAAACAACCTCATTTGTCTGTTTGTCGACATCAGCTTGAAGTTGAATTGTTCATCTTTGAGAGGTTATGTGACTGGGGTTAGCAGAGCTGCTGGTAGGAAGGTGCAGAAGATCCAGCACCCGGAGCTGACCCGCACACATGCTGATAGCAGAATGTGCCTTGGTGGCAAGTTACATTCATTCCTCATACATTATGACAGCCAAGAAGTTTTCTGTAAGTTTGAGATATGTAACTGCCCCACATACTGCATGTGTTGGACTGTGAGCTGATGGGTGTACACATCAGCTCACAGTCACAGCAATGGAGGTAAAACTGCCCACACCCTGGTATAAAAAAAAGAACAAAAAAACAAGTTATTTTCCCTTATTCATAACAAATTTGTGGTTGGAACTTTGGAAAAAAGCATTTAAAGTTTTAAAGTCAGAAGTATGGTCATTTGAGACGGTCCTCCAACAAACAATGAAAATAAAAGGATTTTTTTTACAAGTATTATGACCTTCAATTAATGCTTAAAAAATTGTGGTCCTTAGTGGATATTCAATTAAAGTATTCAGTTTAATGCAACTTTATATAGTGCCAATTCACAACAGCAGATGTCTTATAGCACATTTTTGTGGTAGCATTAAACAGTGCACATGACATACATTTTGCCATATTCAAGTCTGCAAAGAGTCCGCATGGACCCCTCTGTGGACAGCAGCATCAGTCCAACTCTTATGACTGCACAGACAGAATGCCAGAGTTCACACTGAACTTTGCATGTGCTATGGTATTCTCATCGTTTCGTGTTGAGATTGAATAAATTTTTGCCTTTTTGGTTCTATTTTTCTTCTCAGACTCCAACTTCTCAAGCCCTCGTCCGTATGCTCTATGTGCTTGCCCCAGCCTCATTAACCCCGCTGTGGTGCTCTTGAGCAAGGCCCTTGACCCCAGCTGCTCCAGGAGAGCTGCTCAGTGGCCACAGATCAGTCTGTGGCTGTACTGGGCCACTTCAAGGTATGAATGTGTAATTGTGTGAATGTGAACAGGGTGTCCTTGAATAAGAGTGGCCACTTCTCAATGGACCTCCCATGAATAAATAAAGGTTTTTAAAAAAAGTTTTGAGTCATCCAGGCAATAGCATCTGTCAGGACAGGAAGACCTGAACTAGCTAGATCTGCAGAGGTGATTAAAATTTTACAGGAAAAGAGAATTAGCCACTAATGAAATAATCCTCACAGTTGCTGAGATGGATAATAAAATAAAATAAATTATAACTGATTTACAAGCCCCTAAAAATACACCCAACAATAACTGAGTCTCATTCAAACTAAAAACACTGTCGCACAAGAAAAAAGTACAAAGCAGAATCACAAGCCAAAAAATTCTGTCAAGAACACAAAGAATAGGGATTGTTTCCAAAGTCAAGTAATAAATTGCTTTCAGAAAGACTTTGCGACTGAAAAGCAATTTCCAGCCCACCTTCAATTACTACCTCCTACTCTGAATGAAAAATAGAAGTGTTCAACAAAAATCAGATTTGACGCGTTTTTGTCCACGTTTTTCAGTCAATCTTAACTGACAGGAAGATTCCCTTCCCCTGGGAGAAAAACATCTCCGTCAAACAGGGAAATGGTGGTCTATGAATCACACTAAAGATGATAGTGATGATGATGCTTGGAAATCCATCTGTGACAAGTGGCCCCTGTGCTAAAATCCCACAAAAACAGAATAAACTTAGAGGGACAAAAAGACAAATCAGAGAAGTATTGGCTAACCAACTACAAAACTAACTATACTATTTTAAAAGTGTGTTTTTGGGTTGGAACCCTTAAAATAGTTTCTTGGGACAGTAAAACCTTTATAACTTCTCTTCATTTACAAATAGTTGTATTTATACAATCTGGCAAAAGCTGGTAGCTCTTCAGGGTTGCATTTCCTTGTCACAAAATGGAAACCTACCTTAAGCAATTCTTCATCACTGGGCTGTGATATCAATCCAGTCTACACCCACGATCTCAAACAAGATGGATATCCTAGCATCAGTGTAAACAATAATAACACTGAATGGACCGAAAAAAAAACCCAACACACAAATAACACACTGTTCTGGACACAGAATGGTTTTCCATCCATGTGTCTGGATTTTTTTTTTTGATAGATAAACACTATGGACCTGAGAGAGACAGCCTTCATTCAGAGCCAGGGATTAGTGGGGCCACTTAGCATCACAACTATCATCGCTGCCAATGGCTTGACTAAAACAAATTGCGTTTTAATGTGAAGCTACTTCCTAGGGATGCAACTGTCTGAAAATTGTTGAGTCGCACCTCAGACCCACAAAGCATAAGTGAATCATTTAAAAATCGTATCAGTGAGGGTGAATAACTGGATGTTTTTGCTGCCGAAGCTGTAAGCCTATCTTTGATATTGTTAAGTTTTGCTGCCTAGGAGGCAGAGAGGATGGACCCAAACGCAGTTACGAGTTCAGCAAATTTATTAACAAACCAAGGGTGCAGCTTGGGGGCTGGAAAACAAAACTAAACGTAAACACAAGAATGAAACTGAAAGTACAAACCAGACTGGAACATGGTGGAAGGTGAAGCAATGAGAACATAACATGGTCTACCTCCTGGCAGGGAAACAGAGGAATGAGGGAAGCTATATACAAATACGAATGAGGGGGAATGAGAAACAGCTGAGGGAAATTAAGGAAACATAAATAGCAAATCATGACAGTAAATTGGAAGAACTACAACAAAAAGACTACGGGAAATGAACAGGAATGATTTTGAAATAAGACCAAACACAGAACTAAGAATAACTAAGCAGAGAAAGTAATAATAATGATAATGCTGATAATGAAGACGGCTAGAAGCCAAGCCTGGACACTACAAATATACTATTGAAAAAATAAGGGAAGGCGTGTATGCTTTACTATTTATGAGTGTCCTGGCGGCAGTTTTCTTTTTGTAATGTTGACTTTGCTGCTGTATTTTTTGTATTTTGCGGTTATTTGTACAAATGCCAGCTGTGATGAGAGAGGAGTACAACAGTTAGCAGTAGCTTTGATTGGCCTTTTGTGCATTCACCCTGTAAAACTTTGCCCAAATAAGCATCACATGAATGCTAACAAACGGGCAAAAAAATGGAGTGTTTGAAAATGAGGGACACGGGAGCCTTTGCAGTGAGCTGTACAACAGCACAGGAATGATTTATGGTCTTTAAAACTACATCTACACATCAGTGAGGATGTCAAAACTTATAATTAATTCCCTGAAATGGCAATAAATATGACCCTTGACATACATTACAAATGCATTTTTTTGCTTGCCAACAGTAATTTTTCTCCCTGTATCCCTGCCTTTATATTCCATTCAAAGAACAAACACATAAGCAATAAATAAAGGAAATAAAGAATAAATAAATAAAGCATGAATTTTATATAGATATTGCATAGCCAGCAGGAGAAGACTGTAAGATGTAAATAAATAAATAAAAAAAAATACTGATCTACTTTCAGGCTTTTTCTCTCTTCCCCACTGAAGAGAATTTGTTGTTTCATGGAGAGAAAAGGCGGTGATCTATCACAGTAAGACAAAGCCACCTCTTTCTTCTTGCCTTATGACCTCAGAAACAACTGTTCAATGCCGCCATGGCAGAATAACTCTCTGAACTACTCTGACCCCACAATCTACGTCTGCTCATTCCTCTTCTGAAATTCAGCTCAGGTTGTTTTTCTTTGGCACGCCCAGAGTCGTTTCAGTGCTGTTCCATGTGATATATGTGAATATGCCAACAACTGATTACATATGATGCTCAGGTTTGTAAATATGGATATGAAACACAAATAAAAACAAGGGCATACATCTGAATATTTGTTACTGACATTAATATTAATATACAGATTTTCAACAGTGTTTTGAAATACTGTATGTATAAAGCATTAGATAGAGTATATTGTGCCAGGTTAAAATGCAATTTAAAACACAGCAGTGCAACCCCCCCCCCCAAAAAAAAACAAACAAAAAAAAAACAAAAACCCACACATTCGTATAAGAGGTGCTCTGGGGTTCGACCTTGCGACTTTCCTTTCCTGTGACTTTGAAGATACAACAGTAAATCTTCACCATTTCCAGCTCAATTCCCCTTACTTGCCCCACATCTGTGCTCGACGTGTCCTTGCTGCAAGAAAATAATCCCACCGTTAGAGCAAACGGGCCTCGTCTGCTCCCAAATCCACTCCGGCTGTTCAGCCATCATCTGTGCTGAAAGGAGCACCGGGAGGACAAGCGTATTCCGGGATATGCAGTTTGCTGAATGTTGTTTATACCCAGACATGAAATTACCTGTCAGTTTGGGTTGAGAAGGGATCTGTGCAACACTATTCTAATCACCTTGGCTGATGTCAAAGAACATCTGTCTACTGATTTTTTTTTTTTTCCTCGGCATGTCTCTGGCTGCTACTGAGCTACTGTCTAGATGTCAGCTGACAGGATGTCCAAAAATTACTCCGTGTGCATTAGTGTGATAATACATGAGCTGCATATGTGTGTGTAAATATTGATTTATTGGTTTTAAAAATATACATAAAATATATACAATAACTGAATGAAACAATTACACTGAGATTGCTTTAAACTGTGCAAAAATATGCATATAAGACTGAATTTGAAAGTCACGGATAGGGGGTTAAATATTTTTCAAGTGATAAGGGATGCTGCTGCTATAGCAAGTCCTTTTTTAGGAAGGTAAAAATAAAGGTGGAATTCGCAATCATGATGCAATGTGAATAAAAGAAAGCTGAATAGAGTACAGTTATTTTCAATGGGATAATGCTCTGAATTGCTGGGAAAGCAACCAAATGGATGCCCCAGAATAGTGAAGTTACAACAACCCGTGGAGTTTTTCTCAATCTGCGCTGGCATATTCACATTGTTATTAGGATGCAGAAGTGGGTCAGACCTGCACTAAAAACAAACTGGTTTGGATTAGCAGAGTGTGAAAACACAGGGAATCACAGCCAAGAAATGCTGGAGAATATTATGACACAATATAATCCCATTTTATGCAGCCTAATTTTTTTGCCTTATGTAAAATAATATAATCTAAGTATCAGCTAATGTAAGCAATGGTAATAATACTGTAATGTAAGGCAGGATGAAACAGAATGATGTAAAATTACATGCTACTAAGTAACTTCTCACGAGGCAGCTGACATAATCAACTCTTACACGTTTCACTTAAACATTATTTTGAATATTTCTCAAGTAGTTCTTGATTTGAACACTTTGATAGGATGCAGGGGCAGCGCGGCGGCGGAGTGGTTAGCACTGCGGCAGCACAGCAACTCACCCTTGGCCGGGGGATCCTGGGTTCGATCCCAGCCCCCGACCAACAGTGATCTGTGTGGAGTTTGCATGTTCTCCCCGTGTCTGCATGGGTTTACTCTATGATTTCTCCGGTTTCCTCCCACATGCCAAAAACATGCAAGTTAGGTTAACTGGCATCAAACTGGGGATTCTAAATTGTCCTTAGGTATGACTGTGAGAGTGAATGGTTGTCTGTCTCTCTGTGTTGGCCCTGCGATGGACTGGCGATCTGTCCAGGGTGTACCCTGCCTCTCGCCCAAAGACGCTGGGATAGGCTCCAGCCCCCCCGCGACCCGAAAAGGATTAAGCGGAAGAAGATGGATGGATGAAGTTGCTACTCATGATTATGAAACATAACCTTGTAAGAGATTAATAGATACTTTGCAGTATATCTACTGTGTAAAGATATTGAATACTATTTTATACAGTAGCTGCATTTCATATGTATCAAACAATGTGGTCTAAGCGGTCTTAGTAAGCTGCATTAGTACGAACAACCCACTCCAGATTCAATAAGCGCTCATATGTCCTCCAAACGTGTGTAAACAGTATGAATAAAAATGTTGAATCTCACCGGTGTATAAGTCAACGTACACTCATGAGAACTGAAGCTTTGCATAACTGACTAAAAAAACTACCATATAAAGCTACGCTTCCCCAGTGTCTGACTGGGAATTTCATTCAAATGACTTCAAAGACTAAGAAAAAAAATTCTCAAGCAAAATTGAAGTTCTTCTGTTAGAAATCCCCCCTCAAAAAAATTATATATATATATATATATATATATATATATATATATATATATATATAATTAAAGTAGCGTTTGCAGCAGAATCAAAAGACGGGCGGGGGGAGAACGTGTCACATTAGTAACAACAGCAGATGTTTTCCTGGACAGCAAACAACATGAATGTGAAGAAATGGCCAATAGGCTTGAAAGTAATGCTATGCTGTAAAACTTATTTTTACCTCCACCAAGGAGGAATGTAATCGGGGTGGTTTGTCTGTCTGTCTGTTAGCAGGATTACGCAAAAACTACTGGATGGATTTTGATGAAATTTTCACCAGAGGTGGTCCTTGGGCTAGAGAGGAACCCATTACATTTTGGTGATGATTCAAGAATACATACTTCCACCAAGCCGCTTATCTTCTCACAGTGTGTTAGCAAGAATCCTCCAAAACTAGTGGATAGACTTTGATGCAATTTTCACCAGAACTGGCTCGTGGCCTAAACATGAACCCATTACGTTTTGGAGGTGATCCATGAGAGACAGAAGGAGCCTTGGCGGAGGTATGCACACTCTGAGTGCTTTCTAGTTTTTAACTGTTTTGGAGCTGCATTATTTTGAACAATTATGGCATAAGCTACACCTAAAATCTGATTTCACATAGACATTGTGATCCGATCTCAAGCCCATTCATGTACATGTGCTATAGGCGAGGATGCAACACTGCACAGTCAGGTGTGATATCCATGCACACTGAAGTGGAACTGTGTCCCACTCTTCTGAGCAGTATGGCATATTTCAATAATTTTAGTTTAAAATGTGCACATAAAAATGCAGCAAAAAAATTACTTTTGTTAAATTTCACAATATAATATTAATTTACATGGAAATGGAGCCTACTTTCCCTTTTTTTCCTGCTCTCCACCCCAATCCAGAGGTGAAGCACACACTTCACATGAAAGCAGTAAAAGTAAAAAAAAAATCAATTTATGTGATGTGCCTCCATTTTGTTTTCATGACGATGCCCTTTTGTCATGGTGACATTTGTATTGTTAGCATAGACTGGTAGTTAGCAAACATTCTACTCACCCTCCAAGGTGCTTTCTTCAGCTCTGGTACCTACACTTTAAATTAAAAATTAGGGAAGAGTCCACCACATTAGTAGGTGAACTAGTTTCATGAGACTAGAACATTTTCCAGGTCTTCATTAAAAAGGACGTTTGTCCTACTCATCAACCAAGATGATTTTCAGACGACATTGCTCGTCCATTTTTTCCCCCCTTTCAAAAACGCTGTCGCATCTGTTCCAAAAATATCTGGTAAGTTTCTTCATTTTATGATTTTTTTTTTTTCAAGTGACTCGATGCCGTTAACGGCTATGTTTCCTCTCTCCAGGTGTTACAATGGCTCATTTCCCCCTGTTATTGGCTACCTTAGCTTCCTGTATTTGGTCCAAAAGTCCAAACGTTTCTAAACAAACCGTACCAAGGTTCAGTTTGATCCGGACCGAGAACACCTCTTTTTGTCCAACCAAATTATGACTCTTTTTTGGGGAGGTTTCACACTTAAAATTTTGTTTTGCATGGTTTTACAGAGTTTTACATGGGGTACTTATGACAACACCTAAACTGTAGTAGCAGATTTAGTGTTGTAAAATGAAGAACACGCTAACCCAGGACTTACACTGACTCCGGATGCAGTATGTTGCAGATGCAGTGCGGATGGCCCCTTGCGTTTGTCCCTACCAAATCCGTTTGTGTTTTGCAGTGGCATGGCATGGATGAGAACACAGTTTGAAATACAAGATCATGCAAGAATTATACAAAATAACGCGAGCTCTCGAGAAAGACCCAAGAGTGACCAAGATGAACCAATAGCGATCACGTGATAGCAACAAGGAAGTCTGCTGTAGCAGCGACTCCCCACCTAGATTTTTGAGCACTAAATAAAATGTAAGTAGCTCATTAATTTTAATTCTATGAAGTGTTTGCATGTTATGCCAAGTGTTTACCTTCTCTGACACAGTGGTGGAGGAGCAGACCTCAGAAAATAACGGACGATCCTTAAATCGTTTTTAATGATCAAACAGCTATTAAATACCAGGAGATACCATGGGATTTCCTTGCGGATTATATCCATCATCCGTCAAAAATAGAGTTGTTGCGTTTCATTAGCGAATCAAATCTGACAAGCTGGATTCGTTCCTCAGTGGTCCGGGCAAGGTGGGGATTAGAAAATTGATGAGAATGGGAACTATTTGCTGCAGAGGCGGCTGTAACATACTGCATCCGGAGTCAGTGTAAATCCTGGGTAACTGATCAGTAATATAAAATTCATTTCAGACAAACGAATAATAATCAGGTACATAATGGAGTGCATAAAACGTGGATGGTAATGTCATCGAAAGGAAATTAATGTCTTCTCTATTACAGATGATAAAGTTGAGAAAGTATTAGAAAATTTATATACATTATTTTAAATAATGAATAACTGAAAAACTATACACTGTAAATCAGGATTAATAAGTACTAATTTTCACTTCATTGTTCTTAACTGCAAAAGACTACATTTCATTTAGCTTAAATAATGAACAGTTTGAAATGTGTCTGCAACAGTGTTGTGAATGGACAAGAATGGAAACAGTTTACACAACAAATGTAAAAGTCCAAGATTTCGAGGGATTTTTTTTTTCCCCAGATCTGACATCCTAAAACACATGCTATGTTCTTTTACAGCTCATCAACAAGCTGTATGCAAAGATCTGTGAAAAAGTTTTCAGCCTGCTCATTATTATTCATGACCACAGTTACATGGTCACAATATAACAGTTACTGGGAATAAACCAATAATGGTAATAATTTATTTTTATTAGCCTTTATTTATAAAGGTAGTCTCACTGAGACACAATGTCTCATTTTCAAGAGAGACCTGTCAAAACAACAGTACAAGTGCCGATAGATAACAAATCAAAGTACTAAGAACAAGAACAGTTTCCCAACGATGCCTTCTCCAGTGACCCGATAAGAAGTTTAAAATCTCCTAAGGGAATCAAGTTAGACAACTTCAGACTCTGCTGTAGCAAGTTCCAAGTCAAGAGAGCAGAGTACAAAAATGCCTTTTTGCCAAGCTCTGTATGGACAGAGTGGACAGTAAAAGTAATGAAGTCCTGGGAGCGCAAACTATGACTGCAATGAGTGCATAACATGTAAGATGATAAATATGTGTGCAGTAGGCCTGGGATGGATTTGTAGATGAAATTATAACAGTGCAAGAGTCTGCGCATGGACAATGATGACCAGCTGACCAGGGAGTACAAAGTGCAGTGATGTGTGAGGGGTTTGCATCCTGTAGTAATCAGTTTTGTCGTGTTTATATGCACTGATTAAACAGATTATTGGAGGGTTAACCACCGCGGTTATATGGCCTTTACAGGATTATTCAACATTACGCCCGTTTTGACACCTCGTCAGCTGTGTCCAACTCCCCCTCTCCACCCAGCTCCACTGCCTCCTCGGCCGCCAATTCATCAAAAGTGGTCCCCCCCTCCTCCTCCTCCCCCCCTGCCCTTGTCATCAGTGAGCAGGACGTGCACAGACAATTCTCCAGACTGAACCCGCGCAAGGCCCCCGGTCCAGACGGCGTGTCTCCCTCCACCCTGAGACACTGTGCGAAAGAGCTGGCTCCTGTCTTCACAGACATTTTTAACACCTCCCTTAAGCAATGCCACGTGCCGACCTGCCTCAAATCCTCCACCATCATCCCTGTCCCCAAGAAGCCACGGATTACTGGACTTAACGGCTACAGACCTGTAGCGCTAACCTCTGTAGTCATGAAGTCCTTTGAGCGCCTGGTCCTGTCCCACCTCAAGTCCATCACCACTCCCCTCCTGGACCCGCTGCAGTTTGCCTACCGTGCCAACAGGTCTGTGGACGACACAGTCAACCTGGCCCTCCACTCCATCCTGCAGCACCTGGACTCCCCGGGAACCTACGCCAGGATCCTGTTTGTGGACTTCAGCTCTGCAATCAACACCATCCACCCCGCTCTGCTCCAGGACAAGCTGTCCCTGCTTGGCGTGCCTGACTCCCTCTGCAGGTGGATCACTGACTTCCTGACGGACCGGAGGCAGCATGTGCGGCTGGGGAAGTCTGTCTCAGACTCTGTTAGCATCAGCATCGGATCACCCCAGGGCTGTGTACTTTCCCCCCTACTCTTCTCCCTTTATACCAACTCCTGCATCTCCACCCACCAGTCTGTTAAGCTGATCAAGTTTGCGGACGACACCGCCCTCATCGGGCTCATCTCCAACGGCGATGTGTCCGTCTACAGGAGAGAGGTGGCCCAGCTGGTGTCCTGGTGCAGCCACAACAACCTGCAGCTGAACGCTCTGAAGACAGTGGAGATGATTGTGGACTTCAGGAAAGTCACAACCCCCCTGCCCCCCCTCACCATCACAGGCTCTCCCATCACCATTGCAGATTCCTTCCGCTTCTTAGGCACCACCATCACCCGGGACCTCAAATGGGAGCCAACCATCAGCTCCCTCATCAAAAAGGCCCAGCAGAGGATGTTCTTTCTGCGGCAGCTGAGGAAGCTCAAGCTACCCACTAAGATGTTAGTGCAGTTCTACACGGCCATCATCGAGTCCATCCTCACCTCCTCCATAACCGTGTGGTACGCAGGAGCCACTGCCAGGGACAGACTAAGGCTGCAGCACGTCGTGCACACTGCTGAGAAGGTGATTGGCTGCAAGCTCCCATCTCTCCAGGATCTGTACATCTCCAGGACCCGGAGGCGTGCAGGCTGGATCATAGCCGATCCTTCACACCCTGGTCACGTACTGTTTGCCACCCTCCCCTCAGGTAGAAGACTTCGGTCCATTCAGACTAAAACCTCCCGGCACATGAACAGCTTTTTCCCCTCTGCCATCAGACTGCTGAACATTAAGTGACTTATTGACTCTCGTGCACTATATACAGCATCTCAACCAGACTCATGTCATTCATCACTGTTTTTCTGTTGCATTATCGACTACACTATGTGGTACTCCACATCATCTGCTACTTGCTAATTTATTTAAAACTGCTGTGACTAGTATTACTCATTATTATTATTATTATTATTATTACTTATTATTCTACACTTATTGCATGGTTTTAGTCTTTAAGTTTTTTAGTTTATCTCTTTATCTTATCATGTTTTAATGTTGCAGCATTGCACCGAGACAAATTCCTAGTTTGTGTACTACATGAACAATGGCAATAAATCTGATTCTGATTCTGATTATTCTGTTTACATGGCCACTGGAGGAGCTGGGATTAAGGGCCTTGCTCAAGGCCACCACAGTGGGGTTAATTAGGGTCGGGCAAACACTGCTATGTTATCTGTCCCACCCAAACCGGATCCTGCCAGTCCAGAGATCAAACCAGTGGAAAAAATTTTTGGTACTCCTCTATTAATGAAAGAAAAACCCACAAAGGTCACAGAAGTAACCTGAATCTGACAAAAGTGGTAATAAATAAAAAGTCTATGAAAATTAACCAATGAAAATCAGACAATGCTTGTGAATTGTGGTTCAACAAAATTATTTTAAAAAACAAACTCATGAAACAGGCCTGGACAAAAATGATGGTACCCTTAACTTAATATTTTGTTGCACAACCTTTTGAAGCAATCACTGTAATCAAACAATTTCTGTAACTGTCAGTGAGACTTCTGCACCTCTCAGCAGGTATTTTGGCCCACTCCTCATGAGCAAACTGCTCTAGTTGTCTCAGGTTTGAAGGGTGTCTTCTCCAGACGGCATGTTTCAGCTCCTTCCACAGATGTTCAATAGGATTTAGATCAAGCTTTGTGGCTTGTCAACATGCAGTTTGGCAAATTCCAGTCTGGCTTTTTTATGATTTGTTTTCAACAGTGGTGTCCTCCTTGGTTGTCTCCCATGAAGTCCACTTTGGCTCAAACAACGACGGATAGTGCGATCTGACACTGATGTACCTTGACCTTGGAGTTCACCTTGAATGTGTTTAGAGGTTGTTCTGGGCTCTTTTGTTACCATTCGTATTATCCATCTCTTCCATTTTTCATCAAGTTTCCTCCTGCGGCCAAGTCCAGGGAGGTTGGCTACAGTCCCATGGATCTTAAATTTCTGAATAACATGTACAACTGTAGTCACAGGAACATCAAGCTGCTTGGAGATGGTCTTATAGCCTTTACCTTTAACATGCTTGTCTATAATTTTCTTTCTAATCTCCTGAGACAACTCTCTCCTTTGCTTCCTCTGGTCCATGTTTAGTGTGGTACGCACCATGTCACCAAACAGCACAGTGACTACTTGTCACCCTTTAAATAGGCCGACTGACTGATTACAAGTTTGTAGACACCTATGATGTTAATTAGAGGACACATCTTGGTTGAACATGTTCCTATGGTCACATTATTTTCAATCTTTTCTAGGGGTACCATCATTTTTGTCCAGGCCTGTTTCATGAGTTTGTTTTTTAAAGTAATTCTGTTGAACCACAGTTCAAAAGCATTGTCTGATTTTCATTGGTTAATTTTCATAGAATTTTTATTTGTTACCACTTTTGTCAGATTCAAGTTATTTCTGTGACCACTGTGGGTTTTTCTTTCATTAACAGAGGGGCACCAACAATTTTGTCCATGTTTGTAAGTATTGAACACATCAACATTTTTCTCATTAAACATATTTCTGATGGAGCCACTGGCCTGAGATTTTCACCAGATACCAGATATCAGTAACACCCCAAGTAATCCATACATACAAAGAAATCAAGGCAACTGTGTTCACAAAACAAGTTATATTTGATCAAGTAAAATGACAGAGGGAATAAGTATTGAACACGCTTGGTAAAATTCATTTAGTATTTATTACAAAAGCCTTTGTTGGTAATAACAGCTTCCAGATGCCTCCTGTATGGAGAAACTAGGCACAGGCATTGCTCAGGAGTGATTTTAGCCCATTCTTCCACACAAACTGTCTTCAAGGTTCCATGGGTGTCTTCTATGAACTCTGATCTTCAGTTCGTTCCATGGATTTTCAATTGGATTCAGGTCAGGTGACTGACTAGGCAATTCTAGCAGCTTTATTTTCCTTCTCTGGAGCCAGTTTCCTTGGCTGTGTGTTTGGGATCATTGTCTTGCTGAAATGTCCACCCTCATTTCATCTTCAGCATCTTGGCAGATGGCAACAGGTTCTTATCAAGGATGTCTCTGTACATTTGTCCATTAAGATTTCCTTCAGTTATATGAAGTCTGCCTGTATCATGTGCTGAAAAAAACACCCCCACACAATGACAGGATGTGCAGTACCATTTTTTCTCCAAACATGCTGTGTGTTGTGGCATCCAAAAAGTTTCAATTTTGCTCTCATCATTTTACTGGCTTGCCCAAATGTTGTGCTACAAACTTTAAACGAGCTTCAACATGCTTTTTCTTCAGCAATGGAGACTTGCAAGGTGAGCGGGCATAGAGCCCATGTTGATTGAGTGCTTTACTTATTGTTTTCTTTGAAACAGCAGTACCTGCTAACTCCAGGTCTTTCTGGAGTTCTCCACAAGTGGTCTTTGGTTCTTGGATAACTTCTGATAATTCTTTTGACTCCTCTGTCAGAAATCTTGCCAGGAGCTCCTTCTTGTGGCTGGTTTATGGTAAAATGAGGTTCTTTCCACTTCCAAATGATGGCTCCAACAGTGCTCACTGGAACATTCAGCAGTTTAGAAATGCATCTGTAACCAATGCCATCATTATGTTTTGCAACTATAAAGTTGTGAAGATCTAGAGAGAGCTCTTTGCTTCTACCTATGGTGAGTTCTTTGTGGTGTGACAATCTGATATTCACAGACCTTTCAAAAGGCTATCAGTCAGGACTTAACCAGCTGAAATTAATTTGCACTGATGGGGGATGGGATGGCTTCCTAAATTCTGATGGATTTCAGCTGGTTTCTTGGCTTTCTATGCTTTTTTGTGCTTTTTTCATGGGTTCAATACTTATTCCCTCTCTCATTCCACTTTATTAAATATAACTTGTTTTGTGAACACAGTTGCCTTGATTTCTTTGTATGAATGCATTCCTTGGGTTGTCACTGATATCTGATGAAAATCTCAGGTCAATGGCTCCATCAGAAACATGTTTAATGAGAAAAATGTTGATGTGTTCAATACTTATTTTCCCCGCTGTAACTTCACAAATCCAATCATAAAAGGTTTATTCGTGTGGATGTAAAACATGGCCAGTGAGTCCCTAATCTGATTTGGTAAAGGTGTTTTGAGTGGACCAATCAAAAGCAAGGAGGCAGTCAGGGTGTGTTTGGTTTGCTGATTTAGAAGGAGGGGGTGTTTTGTGACAATGTAGAACTTAGCAAGTGCACTCTTCTTGCTTACCTACATAAAGGCAGTGTTTAATAGTGTTTAATATTTTATCAGTACATAGAGAATAAAACCCACATTTTGCAAGGATAAAAACCACAAAAACAACAACAACACAGTTTTACACAATATAGGTCCTTCAAGGACCATACTTACCCACACAGAGTGGCAAGGGGCTGTCCCATGCCCTTCTTTCACCCCTCAAGCAGGTAAGGACCTCAGGACCTTTTAGGCTATAGCCCGGGTCACAGCTGTAGGACACGGTGCTCCCTGCAAAATGACCCTTGTCTTCCCGCTTGTAGCCAAACTGGGGAACACCTGGATCCTCACATTTAACCAGCTCAAAACCTTTTAACAAAGAGTAGGAGGCAAAAAAGGCAGATGAGGAGTGCATGGAAGAGAAAAGAGGTTAGAAATAAAATCCAGCACTGAAAATACTGACACTTCACAAACACACAAACAAAAAGCAGGTTGCGTAAGTGAAACCGTTGCTCACTGGTGAAGTGCAGTTCAAAGCCTTTACTAGTGTTTTCCGCATTGCTGATGAACTCCAGCCACATGGAGCTGGAGGTGGAGTTCAGAGTTATGTCTAGCATCTCGTTCCCTGTAAACACCCCCAGCAGACGCGCCTTATTACTGCTGCCATCAAAGACCTGAAAGGAGGAGAGAGAGAGAGACAGACACGGAGAAAGAGCGGTGGGAGGACACTTGTGAATTAAGACGATCAGGTGTGCGTGTGCAGATATGCTAACAAGCTGACACACACACACAAACAAACACACACAGGGGGAGAGGCTACAAATCCCACCGCCCCCCTCACTTTGAGCATGTCATCCTCCTCCAGTCTGAAGTCCCGCGCTCTGAGCTGAATGCCTTTGCCAGGCTGCGTCTGGATGGAGTAGATGCATTCGTGGTTGTTGCCGTAGTAACCGGGGTAGTTGGGCGAGAGCAGCACCCCTTGCATGCCAGTCACGGATGAGCCGCATTCAGCTAGAGAAAATGAGAGAGAGCAGAGAGAGAGAGAGAGAGAGAGAGAGAGAGAGAGAGAGAGAGAGAGAGGATGTTGGAGAGAGCAGAGAACATGTCAATCACTATATGCTTGAAACTTGGGGGTGTATTTATTCATGCTGTCATGCATAGGGAGATTGGAAGGATGATGAGAAGAGGAATGTGGTCACTGACTAAACCTGAATGCTGAGAGGTGCATCATCTTCATCACACCACAATCTGAATATGATTAACAATAATTTCACCGCAATCTGAAAATTGCTTTTTTCCTGAATCATATCAGGAGAAAAGTGACCCCAAAAAAGTGTAGGAACAAAGTTTTCTTCAGGAAAAAAGCACAGCCACAATTTAAATGGCCACAAATTCACCCCGGATTTTCAACTCTGAGACTGCAGTAGATGGAGATGGGCTGTCTTGACGGCATGTGGAGAAGAATCAAACTTTGTATATGAGTCTGAATATGACAGTAGTAGGGAAATGTCAAAAAGAGGCTTTGCTGTCATCCTTCAAAGGATGCACCTGTCTCGAGACAAAAAAAAAAGACCACGCAACTCTGAACTAGCGGCTCAAAGCTTCAGGCAACTGGGGGGGGGGGCACTGAAGTGGATATTATGTACGTCATTATCAAGAAATTAATTGGCCTGATTAGCAGAAAGCAAAACTCTGAAAACAAATCAGGTAGGAATAAAATTAGTATGACTTCACTGATACTGTGTTCAACAAAGCATAGTTGCTTGTTTCCAGTAGAGTATAAAATCGCAATTATCCACCCTCAGATCACATGCTAATTTTAGAATTAAAATACAATTGTGCAAACAGGGAAATTTTAATTCTTAATGTAACCCATGCAGTTGACATTTTCTCTTGTGTGTTGTTGCTTTTCTATGGGGCTTTTTTTTAATTTATTAATTTGCTTAACCTTTTACTGCACACTGTAAGACCAAATCAGTTTCCCTCAATTGCAGAAATACAGATTTTAAGGTTTGTCATACTATAGAATCAACACATTCACCTAAATACTTGAAATTTCACTGTGCATCAACAACAAGCAACAATTAACTTAGTTCAGCTTTTTATTGTCATCCTCAGTAGAACTGGTGCACCATATAATTTGGCCTGCATCGGAAAGGCTGTTTTTATTTCTTCTCCTGGAAGCCATCCAACAAAGAGACAAAACACGGGATCAGGGAGGGGTGATAATGACAAGAATTGAAAGGGAAATGTCTCATCGTCTGATGGGAGTCACAGTTCGGTACATTTCTTAAATTGATGGGGTATGTGAGAAGTCCAGAGGGCTGGCATGGCATTTAGAGGGGAAGTGACAAAAGCCAAAATAAAGCATGTGACCACCTACCAACACACCTTGGCAGAGGGGAGCTCCACACCCTCCTCCTGCCCCCTAAGCACACCACCCTCGCTGGACCCTCCAGTCGGTAACCTGGGAAACAGGAGAAGATGAGGGCATCACCCACTCCGTACTGCAGGCCCTTCCTGGTGCTGTAGGGCGGGATTCCCGGATCCTCGCATGGCTCTAAATCATACTCTGGAGAGGAAGAAAGAATTGGGGAAAATGGTTTCAGTTCGCTTCTGTCTTAGTTCAAGCACATTTGACAACATGAAACGTGACATGGTTGACACTAAGAGTTTTGGATGTGTAAATGTGTGAAAATGTAAAAGAAACAAATAAAACTTGACAGTTTTAACAAATAAAAATGGGGTAAACCTATTTAAATGAGACAAATTACCAGATCGGATTGAAGTTAGGCCTGTTAAAGTTAACGCATTACTAATAATGCAAATGCCTTGTAATGCCATTAATCTTTTAACAGACAATTAACAGGGTTTTTTTAAACTGTGATCATCTATAGCAAGCCAGAAAGGACAAAGATTATCGCTTTGAAAATGCTGTTTTTATCTGGTGTTTATTTTATTTTATTTAAATCCAGTTTCCTTGCTTTTTGTGCACTCATTGTTTTAAATGACCTGAATGAAAATGGCTGGAAATTTTCATGAATCTTTACTGGTTGTGATATTGAATATATTTTCCATCCATCCATCCATCCATCTTCTACCGCTTTTCCGGAGGTCCGGGTCGCGGAGGCAGCAGTTCAAGCAGAGAAGCCCAGACTTCCCTCTCCCCGGCCACCTGCTCCAGCTCTTCAGAGGGGATACCAAGGCGTTCCCAGACTAGCTGGGAGACATAGTCTCTCCACCGAGTTCTGGGTCTGCCCCAGGGTCTCCTCCCAGTGGGACGTGCCTGAAACACCTCAAGTGGGAGGCGTCCAGGAGGCATCCTAATCAGATGCCCATACCACCTCAACTGACTCCTTTCAATGTAGAGGAGCAGCGGTTCTACTCTGAGCCTCTCCCGGATGACTGAGCTCCTCACCCTATCTCTGAGGGTGAGTCCAGCAATCCTACGGAGAAAGCTCATTTCAGCTGCTTGTATCCGCGATCTCGTTCTTTCGGTCATTACCCAAAGCTCGTGACCATAGGTGAGAGTAGGAACGTAGATTGACTGGTAAATCGACAGCTTTGCCTTAGAACTAAGCTCCCTCTTCACCACAACAGACGGGTACAACGTCCGCATCACTGCAGATGCTGCTCCAATCCGTCTGTCGATCTCTCGCTCCATTTTCCCCTTACTCGTGAATAAGACCCCAAGATACTTAAACTCCTCCACTTGGGGCAGGAGCCTGTCCCCAACCCGAAGAGGACAATCCACCTTTTTCCAGCTGAGGACCATGGACTCGGACTTGGAGGTGCTGATTCTCATCCCAGCTGCTTCACACTCAGCGGCAGACCGTCCCAGCAAGAGCTGTAGGTCATTGCTGGATGAAGCCAACAGGACAACATCATCTGCAAACAATAGAGATGAGATCCTGTGGTCACCAAGCATGACACCCTCCATTCCCTGGCTGCGCCTAGAAATCCTGTCCATAAAAATTATGAACAGGATCGGTGACAAAGGGCAGCCCTGGTAGAGTCCAACTCTCACTAGGAATGACTCCGACCGAGTGTTGGCAATACGAACCAAACTCTCACAACGGTCGTACAGAGACCGAATAGCTCGTAACAACAAGCCCGATACCCCATACTCCCGAAGCACCCCCCACAAAAATCCACGAGGGACGCGGTCAAATGCCTTCTCCAAGTCCACAAAACACATGTAAACTGGTTGGGCAAACTCCCACGAACCTTCAAGAATTCTCGAGAGGGTAAAGAGCTGGTCCGATGTGCCACGGCCAGGACGAAAACCACATTGCTCCTCCTGAGTCCGAGGTTCGACCAACGGCCGGACTCTCCTCTCCAGTACCTTGGCATAGACCTTCCCAGGGAGGCTGAGGAGTGTGATCCCTCTAAAGTTGGAGCACACCCTCCGGTCCCCTTTTTTGAAGAGAGGAACCACCACCCCGGTTTGCCATGCCAAAGGCACTGCCCCCGACCTCCACACAATGTTGCAGAGGCGTGTCAACCATGACAACCCAACAACATCCAGGGCCTTGAGGTACTCAGGGCGAATCTCGTCCACCCCTGGGGCCCGGCCACCAAGGAGATTTTTAACCACCTTGGCGACCTCAGCCCCTGTGATAGGCGAGTCATCCCCCTCGTCCCCAAACCCTGCTTCCTCTGTGGAAGGCGTATCAGTGGGATTGAGGAGATCCTCGAAGTATTCCTTCCACCGCCCGTCGATATCCCCAGTCGAAGTCAACAGTGTCCCATCCGCACCATACACAGTGTGGACGGGGAGCTGCTTTCCCCTCCTGAGCCGCCGAACAGTTTGCCAGAATCTCTTTGAGGTCGACCGAAAGTCTTGTTCCATGGCCTCACCGAACTCCTTCCATACCCGGGTTTTTGCTTCAGCAACCACCCGAGCTGCACTCCGCTTGGCCTGCCGATACACCTCAGCTGCTTCGGGAGTCCCACAAGATAACCAAGCTTGATAGGACTCCTTCTTCAGCTTAATGGCCCCCCTCACCACTGGTGTCCTCCACTTGGTTCGGGGGTTGCCACCACGAGATGCACCGACCACCTTGCGGCCGCAGCTCTGGGCCGCCGCTTCAGCAACAGAGGTGGAGAACATGGCCCATTCAGACTCCATGTCTCCAGACTCCCTCGGAATGTGGTTGAAGTTCTTCCGAAGGTGGGAGTTGAAGACATCCCGGACAGGGGCCTCAGCCAGACGCTCCCAGCACACCCTCACCATACGTTTGGGTCTACCAGGTCTGAATGGCTTCCTCCCCTGCCATCGGATCCAACTCACCACCAGGTGGTGATCAGTTGACAGCTCTGCACCTCTCTTTACTCGGGTGTCCAAGACATACGGTCGCAGGTCTGATGATACGATAACAAAATCGATCATCGACCTGCGACCTAGGGTGTCCTGGTGCCAGGTGCACATATGGACACCCTTATGCTTGAACATGGTGTTTGTTATGGACAGACTGTGGTTAGCACAGAAGTCCAATAACTGAACACCACTCGGGTTCAGATCGGGCAGGCCGTTCCTCCCAATCACCCCCCTCCAGGTTTCACTGTCGTTGCCCACGTGCGCATTGAAGTCCCCCAGTAGGACAATGGAGTCTCCAAGAGGGGCACCCTCCAGCACCCCAGTCACAGACTCCAAAAAGGGTGTGAAACATCATTTGGTGCATAGGCACAAATGATGGTCAGGACCCATTTCCCAACCCGAAGGCGCAGGGAAGCAACCCTTTTGTCCACCGGGGAAAACTCCAATATAGAGGCAGCAATGTGGGGCGATACAAGAATACTCACCCCTGCTCGTCGCCTCTCGCCTGGGGCAACTCCAGAAAAGGCCAAGCTCCAGCCCCTCTCCAGGAGACTGGTTCTGGAACCGGAGCTGTGTGTTGAGGTGAGGCCGACTATATCTAGCCGGTATCTCTCAACCTCGTACACCAGCTCAGGCTCCTTCCCCACCAGAGAGGTGACATTCCACGTACCAAAAGCCAGTTTAGAAAGCTTGGGATCAGTCCGCCAAGGTCTCCGCCTTTGACCGCCACCTAATCCACATAGCACCGGACCCCCATGATCCCTCCTGCAGGTGGTGAGCCCACTGGAGGGCGGACCCATGTAACTCCTTCGGGCTGAGCCCAGCCGGGTCCCATGGGTGGAAACCCGGCCACCAGACGCTAGCCTTCGAGCCCCTCTCCCAGGCCTGGCTCCAGGGTGGGGCCCCGGTAACCCCATACCGGGCGGGGTACACTGAATCCTTGATATACAATTTATCATGAGAGTCTGTTGGATCGTTCTTAGTCTGGCCCTTCACCCAGGACCAGTTTGTCTTGGGAGACCCTATCAGAGGCAAATTGCCCCGGACAACATAGCTCCTGGGATCACTGGGGCACGCAACCCCCCCACCACCACGATAAGGTGACGATCCATGAGGGGGTGAATATATTTTTTTAACCTGACTTAACCATTCTTTAACGTGAATATATTTTTTAAACCTTAAATAATTTGTCATGTCTAAATCTTGCTTTGACGGCACCCCAGACTAACAAACTGATACAGACTCATTTCACAACAGTATTGAAAAGTTGAAAAATATCCCTTTGTCACATTTAGAACAAATAAAAAAAATCTGATTATTTGTTATTAACATCAAGTTAACTGCAGCAATCATGATTAAATATATGAACTAAATGACCACAATGGTCAAAGCATCAAATGACCATAAGTTGTTTATTAAAATTAGCAAATCGGTGCCTTAAATACCAAACCTTAAATCTGCCATCCGTTTACCCACTACTGAGATTTGGCATTTTGTTATCAGCATTAAAAAAAGGTGGGGTTTTTTGGGTTTTTTTTTTTTTTTTTTTTTTTGTGTGTGTGTGTGTGTGTGTGTGTGTGTGTGTGTGTGTGTGTGTGTGTGTTAGCATTACGTGACGAGACGCTATGTGAACAACAGCAGTGGAAATGATGCGCTCAGTAGGAAAAGGGGTCATTAGAGCTCTTTTCAGGCTTCTTCATTAAAATGAATCAGTTCTCTTGATGTTAACCATTTCATTATTCACACTCAGGTGTGTGCAATTACAGATTTCCAAAGGACATACTTAGCTTCTTGTCAAATGCCACTCTCCTCTTAACTAAAATTTGCTTGTTTGTTTCAATAATTTTGTGAAAATGACCCTGGTTATTAAAAGAATCTGCACTTTTACGCTGAACATGAATTTGAAGAGCTTAATAGTTCTAGGCTTTTTTTTTTTTTAAATCAAGCCTTTCAGTCTTTTGAATGAGCAGTGGTGCGACGAGCTGCCCGTGCTTTCACTTTCTCGGTGCTACAAGTAACTAACTCCATACTCACCAGAGAAAGTGATGTTGAAACCCTCATATGAGACTGAAAAGTCAGAGAGAAAGCGAATCTGGGCCGTGTAGTTCCCAAAGAGGCCTGCGCTGAGAGGCGGCGGCAGCGTGGCGCCTGTCAGACTCCAGAGAGGCTGAGAGAAGCTGCCGTTCTCCGTCACCAGCAGATGGTCATGAGGGCTCTCGAGGTGGAAGGTGTGGAAGGTGAACTGGACACCTGAATGAGAGAGGAAGAAAGCGTAAACTACAGTGCATTTTGCTTATTTTTATACCCCTTTTTTCACATACATACATAAGTCAATAACTGAATCAACCAGTACATCGTCTTTGCAGAGGACAGTAGTAACTAGGTACAGTTAACAAAGAGCATCTATCAAAATAGTATTTTAATGAGTAGTTTTATATAGGATACTTTGTACTTTTCCTCGAGTACATTTATGAAAGAAAATCCTGCATTTTTACTCAAGTCCAGTTGGTTGTACTCTTTGAGTTACTTTTGCTTTCACTGGTTTGGTTAGAAATGTGCTCATAGTTTTAAGCAAATGTGGCTATGTTTCTAATTAATTTCTAATCAATCACTGAGGTGCTATATTAATTGATATTGCACTTCCTCTTGCTTTAATATAACAGTTCCACAAATGCAATTTTTAAGTTGACAAAAATTAGCAACAACAGATTATGAGTTGTTTAGTTAATGCTGTATTGTTCCACCAAAACAAGTAACACTACACAAAAGCAAGTACTCCCAGCTGCTGTGAACACGAACAATGAGTGTAATATAGAGTATAATAGTTTTATTGTCATTTTGCACACGTTCAATGAAATTTGCTGTTTTCCACCAGACATGGTTTATATACATACTGTACTTTTCCACAGCACACTGGTTTCTTTAGTCGAGCTAGCCTGCTAGCTTGCTGCTAGGTAGCACTCAATTGTTGTGAGACTTAAGTAAAACTGCATACTATAGGTTTTAATCTAAACTTAAAGGGCTGATGACACGATTTTGACATTTTTTAGCATGTTGTGTAAACCCAAAAGTCATTGTCGATGATCAATATAACATTTATAACTGCGCCTGCATAAACTAGTTATCATCAAAAAACCGCAGCCGCTGACTGGATTATGGTGCCGCCCACCGAATTAAGGGCAGCACCCCCATGACGTAAGCGGGAGAACGGACTCCGGTGTTGTTGACTGGAATGACAGCAGCTTTGTAGCTCACAGTTTCTCTGGTTTCTTGTTTTAATTTTACGGCTATGCCTTCACGTTGTGTCACAGGCTTAGATAAACAGCAAGCCATGAAAGACCACATCACACGCTTCAGCTCCAACTGTCATAAGCCTCCTCGTGCGCTCCTCATGCACTTTTATGCAGGAGGAGCGAACAAGGAGGGGAAGGATTAACGGATTTACGCGCAGCTTTGACCTACTTTCTGTGATCCCATGCTGACATCTCGCCGGTCCGGCCACATCCCCTCTATCATTATCACCAGCTGATTCAAACTCCCGCTGATCATGTTTCCCGGTCCTCGCCCAGGTGCTTCTCATCACACCATCACCAGCAGTGCATGTACTTCGCAGCCGTTTGCCAGTCATGCACTGATGGTCCATAGTATTGTCATCTGTGCTGTTTGTCTGCCAGTATTTTCAGCACTCTCACGACGCACTAGTCACTCCATGTTCGCCATGGCTCTCATGCGTCCTTGAAGCGATGTCGGCTCTGGGGCGCACCTGTGGCTAACACGTCTCTTCTCATTCGTTCGCTGGGCGATGTCTGCCCCCGAACGCCATCAGCAAGTGTGTTTGTGTTTCTTGTACGTCTTCACCTTTCAGGGAACTGTCTGTCTTTCTGTATTAAATGTGCTGCGGTGAACCCTGCACGCAAATCCTCGTTATTTCATCCTCCCTCTCCCTGCCCTGCATAAGAGTGCACAGAGGGTCATGATGAATGGATTTAGGCGCAGAATTCACCACAGCACATGCATTGAACATAAGAATGATGACAACAGTTCCCCAAAAGGTGAAGACCCACAAAAATAAACAGAAACAATTACAGTTGGCATTCGGGGCCGACATCGCCCAGCAAACATGGAGAGGAGACGTGTTCACCATGGTTGTGCCCCAGGGCCAACATCGCTTCAAGGGGCGCAACAGAACCACGGCTGTGTGGAGCGGCCAACATGTCGTGATAGCACTGGCAACATTGGCTGGCTGACAACATGGCAGATGATGCACACAAAACATGAACAGCTGACTGTCAAAGAGAGAGGGTGCGTGGTCGGACCGGCGAATCTTGGACAGTGCCCACCTGAAAGTGGCTCAAAACGCACATAAAACACATGTACAAAACAAAAACAACAAGAACTCAAAATATAATCCATAATAAACCCGATGCCTGAGCCACAGAGAATACACTGCTATGATTTTATTGAAAACTCAGGTTTAAATAAATTATAATTATGAACAAATAATTTGTTGCAATATCTGTAACAAAAGAATAACACTGGTGTTCCCCTGCCATGTGTTTGTCACTGCTGCTGCTGCAGCGGGCATGTGTGCCTCTCCACTGTCACTCTCTGAGTGTGACTTGCTTGGCACGATGCCCGCTTGGCACGGCTCAAACCTATACGGTCTGATGCCCCCAGATTCTTCATCATCATCCCATTCTTCGGAACAATAATCGTCTGAAGATTGGACAACACAAACCAATTCCAGACTACATGTGCTGGAACCATCATCGATGTTTTCAACCGCTTCCATCCTGTGTGTACAATGGGCAGCCAGGCACTGTGTTCTCCCGATGACGTGACTACATGGCAGCAGGGTTTTTCAGCCACTGACGTAATTGGTGACGTGGCGCTCATGAAAACGTCGGATATTTGCGTGAAAAAAGCCTGTTTGACTTAGAACTGCACAGACCAACGTATTTTGTCATATTGTATTATGTGTTGAAAAATTAGAGGAAGTCAAAAACGTGTCATCAGCACTTTAAAGTTTATCAGTTTTAAAGGTAAACTAAATGCTGTTTATAGAGTTGTAATCGAGACCTCATCAAGACCCTAGTCTCCGAAGACCAAGACCAACTCGAGACAAGCTCTACAGTGGTGTGAAAAAGTGTTTGCCCCCTTCCTGATTTGTCATTTTTTGTGTTTGTTTCACTTAAATGTTTCAGATCATCAAACAAATTTAAATATTAAACAAAGATAACACAAGTAAGCATAAAATGCAGTTTTTATATGAAGATGTTTATTATCAAGGGTAAAAAGAATCCAAAGCTACATGGCCCTGTGTGAAAAGTGATTACCCCCCCCCCCCCCTGTTAAAACATAAGTTAACTGTGGTTTATCACATCTTTGGAAAGCCGAGTTCAATTTCTCTAGCCACACTTGTTCTCAATCAAGGAATCACTTAAAGAGGACCTGTCTGACAAAGTGAAGTAGACCAAGAGATCCTCAAAAGCTGGACATCATGCTGTAATCCAAAAAAAATCAGGAACGAATAAGAAACAAAGTAATTGAGATCTATCAGTCTGGAAAAGGTTGTAAAGCCATTTCTAAAGCTTTGGGACTCCAGCGAACCACAGTGAGAGCCATTATCCACAAATCGCAAAAACATGGAACAGTGGTGAACCTTCCCAGGATTGGCCAATCGACCAAAATTACCCCAAGAGCACGGTGATGACTCATCCAAGAGGTCACAAAAGACCCCACAACATCATCCAAAGAACTGCAGGCCTCACTTGCCTCAGTTAAGGTCAGTGTTCATGACTCCACCATAAGAAAAAGACTGGACAAAAATGGCCTGCATGGCACAGTTCCAAGATGAAAACCACTGCTGAGCAAAAAGAACAAAGGCTGGTCTCAGTTTTGCCAGAAAACATCTTGATGATCCCCAACCCTTTTGGGAAAATATTCTGTGGACTGACAAGACAAAAGTTGAACTTTGTGGAAGGTGTGTGTCCCATTACGCCTGGCGTAAAAGTAACACAGCATTTCAGAAAAGGAACATCATACCAACAATAAAATGTGGTGGTAGTGTGATGGTCTGGGGTTGTTTTGCTGCTTCAGGACCTGGAAGACTTGCTGTGGTAAATGGAACCATGAATTCTGCTGTCTACCAAAAAATCCTGAAGGAGAATGTCCGGCCATCTGTTCGTGACCTCAAGCTGAAGCACACTTGGGTTCTGCAGCAGGACAATGATCCAAAACACACCAGCAAGTGAATGGCTTAAGAAAAACAAAATGAAGACTATGGATTGGCCTAATCAAAGTCCTGACCTGAATCTGATTGAGATGTTGTGGCATGACCTTAAAAAGGTGGTTCATGCTTGAAAACCCTTCAATGTGGCTGAATTATAACAATTCTGCAAAGATGAGCGGGCCAAAATCCCTCCACAGCGCTGTAAAAACTCATTGCCAGTTATCGCAAACACTTGATTGCAGTTCTTTCTGCTAAGGGTAGCCCAACCAGTTATTAGGTTTAGGCAGCAATCACTTTTTTCACACAGGGCCATGTAGATTTTTTTCCCCTTAATAATGAACACCTTTATTTAAAAACTGCATTTTGTGTTTACTTGTGTTATCTCTGTTTAATATTTAAATTTATTTGATGATCTGAAACATTTAAGTGTGACAAACATACAAAAAACGGGCAAACACTTTTTCACATTACTGTACATACACAGTTGTCTTGGTCGACTCTGGTCTCAGTCTGGCCTCGACTACAACACCGCTAGCATGGATCCAGAACACAACACAATTTCTGGGATATGAAGTTCATCTCTTTTCTTTCACTGTGGAAATTAAGGTACACAACACAACAATTTTCACATACCAGAGCTGGTTCCAAATACTAATCCATTACTTTGAAAAATCCAGTTGATTCTCAAAAGAAATCCATTACATTTACAGTTTCACAAAGTAATTGATTACTGTTTGGACCCAACTCAGTCACGTCCTGTATTATAAGATGCCACAGACCATTAATTACAGACTATTAGAACGCCTCTGAAGTAGAGTGATACATGCTGTATCTTGTGAAGTGTTGGAGAATATAGCAACTCCTGAAATCACTTATGTGCTACCAAATTGCTTGGTTGGAACTAACTGTTGTATAAACTTTAGTAACTTGCTGTTACTATTTGTCTACATCTTTTGTCATTTTAGTGAATTTATATTCCAGTTTCATTGAAATTACATTTCAAATCATTATTCTTTTATTGTGGCTTGACAAATATTTAATTCACCACTGTCTACAGGTTCTTTGTATGACCTTATTATTAGTGGATACATTTTTTATTTTAATTTCCTCAATTTAACAATTAAGGGATCAAAAAATCCAAAAGTGGAGAGAGGAAAGTCTCAGATTCACAAATAAAATGTTTCAAATGTACAAGATAAAAAGCTGCATCTCTATAAGTAGACAGTTGCAAATTTACATGAAAAGATCCAAAATTTATCATGAATGGTTGCCAATTTCGAATAAAAAAAGGAATAAATGTATGAGAAAAAAATCGAAAGTTTGTGATGGAAAAAAGTCTCAAATTTAAAAGATTTAAAAGAAAAAACTTCAAAAACCAGTGAGACTTATGTTCTTCACTACTCAACTATCTTTTTCAGTTGACACCTTCTTATTCTGACTTTTTGGTGACTAGTTCTACTTTTACTTGGGAAATAATGTCATACCGTAATGCTATGTTTACTTGAATACAGTTTCTGACTTCTCTAAACTCCACATCATTATGCAAACAATATACAGTATACCATAACAAACATAATCCCTAAGTTCAATAATTTAAAGAGAATACAGTTTCATAATGTAAACAGCTGTCAGTTCCAGACGAGCACTACACCATAGGTGGATGAAGCTGTAGCCCAAGGCCATCCTCTCAGCACTTCGGCCTCACAAAGACATCATGTTCGGCAAAATAAAAAGGCCGCCCAGGAGAGTTAGACAACATCGTAACGAAAATCAAACTTGACTGCTACATGTGTTGACATGGAATCTGTGTGCTAACCTTTGCCATGGGACGTCTCGATTATCCATGTGCAGTTGAGGTTGTGTGGATAAAAGTCTGGGAAGCCAGGAGACAAGATGGTGCCGGTGTTGCCCTGAATATAACCTCCGCACAAGGCTGGCGACAGAAGAAGATGGATGAAGGAGGGAGAGCACAGTGGCAAAATGAGAGAGGGCAGAGAGGGACAGAAACAACATTTCCTAAAAACAGCTGCAAAATTTGTGCATGCATTTAAAAGGCAGAAGAATGCGTTTCACAAGAGGTGCCCTTGAAGATCGTACAAGAGTGGGACTCTCAATATTATTACAGAGGAAAGAAGAATCAATACTGTCCTTAAATATAAAAGCATTTACAGATGAGGAAAAAGGCAAACATCAAAGGGTGAGTTTGCCGCCGTACATGTAAAACCATTCTGATGAAATGAAGCGGAAACTTTTAAAGTCTAAAACAAGAGTCCTTGAAAGAAAATGCTACAGTCTTATATGGATTTTGTAATAACTTGGGAATGTATTGCTATTTAAATGTGATGCAATGCGAAGCAAAGTGCTTAAAATGATTTCTCATGTTCCATCTGTAACAACACAGGGCGAGTTTTGATTTAATCCTATCTACGAGTAGGGAGAAATCTGGCAGGGGCCGCTCATTTCTGGGTCAATATTATGGAACGTACCATCACAACTGGGGAGAGGGCGACTCCACTGGAAATTGGGTTCACACTCTAAAGGCTCCGCGTCGCTAAGTGTGTACCCCGCGTCGCAGCTAAATGTCACCAAAGCACCCACGTAGAAGTCGTTCCCGTGTCGCTGCCCATTCACAGGTATGCCGGGATCCACGCAGTGATCCGACTGCAGCTGCAGGGCTAAGGGTTTGAAGATAGAACAATGAGAAAATGAAGGGCAAACGGCATATGGGCACCTGCTTACAGCATAATTTTGCACACACTTAACATCTATACAATGTAATTCAAATGTTAAACGCAGCTTGCTTTCCTCAAGTGATCCTCATAGATAATTTACATGAATGTCTGTTTTCAACAGGAATGAACCAATGGGAAGTTTTAAAGCTCTTTTCTGCTCTACCTTATGCAGTTTCTGGTGAAGTTCTGCTCCTGGTGAATTATTTAAGGTGTGCACGGATTTAGCCACAGACAAAGTGTAAAAGCTGGAAGTGAGAGAGGCTTTGAAATACGCCACAAGTGAAGACTGGTTTATGTGTGAGAAAGCGTAACAGTTATGAGATAAGCAACATGTGCCAAGGCAGTTATATCTTGAAAAATAATCTCTACACATTTAATTTCTCACTGGAGGTGATCTACTGTAATAAGAGAGGCATCAGTGGGAATACTTTACTTCATCCTGCACATATGTTTTTTAATGCCTCTGATTTGACCTTCCAGTATTTGGTGGATTACTCCCATTCTCATGTACATTAATTCAACTAATGTATATCTGACAGAGTGATAACCAGAAGCTCTTACTTTCGTAACGTATACGAAATCCAATATCGGAGTGGCTCTTGTCAGTGGAGAAGAGGAGGTACAGGAAGTTGGAGGTGCTGATGAGAAACTGGGGAACCTGTGTGCCCTGGTAACTGCCAATAAGTGGCGAAGAAGGAAAACGACCATCACGCACTTCAAGGATGTCATAGTTGACCTCCGTGCGAAACCTGAAAAGAGGAAAAAAATTAATAAAATTAACTCACAAATGCCCAAGCATGAAGAAAGAAAAGTCACTCCAATAATAGACCAGACTGTCAATGATAGAGTATGATGAGCACACCCCAAGGCCACCAATAGCCTTCCCTTCTCTCTCCCTTCTCTCACCCCCCCCCCACCACCACCACCCACACACACACACACACACACACACAAGGGAGTGGGGCTGAAAAGTTCATAGTGGTCAAATTTGACCAAATGTAGTTTATTTTTCAGCATAGTCTCCCCTTCAGTCCACACACTTCTTCCATCCATGTTAAATCTTCCATGCAGTCGAAAAATAAACCACATTTGGTCAAATTTCACCACTATGAACTTCTCAGCCCCCCCTCGTATATAGATTGGATGTACATAGTGTGCATATGTATAGCCTAGAAAGCTTAAAATTGAAATGACAGGAACTCATATCATCTGATCTTCATCCCTGACCTTGGACATAACCTGGATCTAGACCCACTTGAGGATCAGTGTGTGAGTTTGGTGCCATTCGGGTATTTGCCGAGAAGAAGTAAGTAGTGTTTCTTGGAAATTGTGGCTAGAGAGACGGACAGACAGATGGAAGCAGCACCATGGTTTAGCTCATTTCACCTTCACTGGAATGAGCTAAAAACTTCAAAATGAGGAAGAAAAAGCTATAATAAATAAGTATGTTTAAGCTAAATGTTACCTAAGCTAAGGTCCAAACATCCAATTTCAGTTATCATAATTTCCAGTCAGGTTTACACAACAAATTAAAAGTTATAGCAGACATCTACATTAGGAGTCTGGGAGTGTCAGCTTATCTTTGCTTAGAATGAAGTCACAATAAGCAGAATATTCATGAACGCTTTAGTGGTCTTGGGGCACATGATGAGTTGAAGCTGTTGAAGTCGGTGAAGTTTGGACGTTGTGTGAAACGTAAATAAAAACATACAATGATTTTAAAATCCTTTTCAACCGAAAGTATATTCAATTAAATACACTACAAAGACAAAATATTTAATGTTCAAACTGATAAACTGTTTTTTGGCAAATATTAACTCATTTAGAATTTGATGCCTGCAACACATTCCAAAAAAGCTAGGACAGGGGCATGTTTACCACTGTGTTACATCACCTCTCCTTTTAACAACACTTAATAAGCATTTACGAACGGAGGCCACTAATTGTTGATGCTTTGTAGAATAGGCTTTGTTGTCATTGTACAGTTGTACAGTACAACAAAATTGTGGGTGCTCCACCAGGCTACTGTGCAATAAAGTAAGAGAAAAATTTGATAAAACACAGTTACAGAATACAGGATTAAACATACGCTTGAAATAAAAATAAAAATAGCCCACAGGTATATACACAGGTATGGTAGTGGCTTCATGGATGGAAATATGTACATAAGAGTACAGATTTCAGAACACACAAATGAATAAAATGGCCCAAGGATTCTGGAAAATATACATAAGAATGGTAGCAGTTTCACAGATGGGTCAATATACATGAAAGTGCGGCGTGCAAAGACAGGTGTGTTATTATGATAATTAAAAAGGTCCTCAGTTCTGTGCATGTGAGCGTTTGGAGGGAGGGGGTGGGGCCTCTGACTGCAGTTCAGATTGCCCAGGGGAAGAAACTGTACGTCTGGAGGTGTGGGACCTGGTTGATCTGAGCCATTGTCCAGAGGGAAGCAGGTCAAAACAGGTGGTGGGCGGGATGTAAGGGTCTCCTGTGATGGCCTTGACCTTTCTGAGACAGGAGGACCTGGATATGTCCTCCAGGGAGGGCATAGGGCCACCAATGATTTTTTGGGCGGTGTTGATGACCCTCTGCACAGCCTACATGTTTTTGGCCAAGAAGCCGGCGTACCACACACCCAGACAGTAGGTGAGCACGCTCTCTACTGAGCAGCAGTAGAAGGCCAACAGCAGCTTCTGGGCCAGGTTGTTCTTCCTTAGGACACGGAGGAAGTGCAGCCACTACTGGGCTATCTTCGCCAGGGCCTTGGTGTTGACAGTCCAGGAGAGATCAGAGGAGATGTGGGTGCCCAGGCACCTGAAGGTGGTGACAGTTTCCATGCAGTCACCATTTATGGGGTTGGGGGGGGGGGGGGTGTTGTCTGTTCTTCTTGAAGTCAAGTATGAGTTCTTTGGTTTTTTGGACATTCAGTTTCAGGTTGTTTGCTTGCCACCACCGCAGCAGATTCTCTACCTCCACCCTGTATACCTTCTCATTGTTGTCAGTGATGAGCCCAACCAAGGTGGTATTGTCCATGTACTTCATGATGACGGTGGTTGGGTGGGGTGGAATAGAGTCAAAGGTGTACACCTTTAGATGGCAGCCCCATCATCTGACTATCCTGTGGAGGGCTAACAATCCACCCAGGAGAAACCTGCTTTGTTACAAAACAAAAAAATAAGATCTCTCCAGAGATGTTCAATTGGATTCAAGTTTGGGCTCTGGCTGGACCACTCAAGGACATTCACAGAGTTGTCCCGAAGCCACTCCTTTGATATCTTGGCTGTGTGGTTGGGGTCGTCATCCTGCTGAAAGATGAACTGTTGCCCCAGTCTGAGGTCAAGAGCGCTCTGGAGCAGGCTTTAATCCAGGATGTCTCTGTACATTGCTGCATTCATCTTTCCCTCTATCCTGATTAGTCTCCCAGTTCCTGCCACTGAAAAACATCCCCACAGCATGATGCTGCTACCAACATTGGCGTGGTTATGAACGGTGCCTGGTTTCCTCCAAACATGATGCGTGGCATTCATGCCAAAGAGTTCAATATTTGTCTCATCAGACCAGAGTATTTTGCTTCTCATGGTCTGAGAGTCCTTCAGGTGCCTTTTGGCAAACTCCAGGCAGGCTGCCATGTGCCTTTTACTAAGGAGTGACTTCTGTCTGGCCACTCTACCATACACGCCTGATTGGTGGATTGCTGCAGAGATGGTTGTCCTTCTGGAAGGTTCTTCTCTCTCCACAGAGGAACGCTGGAGCTCTGACAGAGTGACCATCAGGTTCTTGGTCTAAGACCCTTCTTCCCCGATCACTCAGTTTAGACGGCTGGTCAACTCTAGGAAGAGTCCTGGTGTTTCCAAACTTCTTTCATTTACAGATGATGGAGGCCACTGTGCTCATTGAGACCTTCAAAGAAGCTGAAATTTTTCTGTATCCTTCCTCAGATTTGTGCCTCGAGACAATCCTATCTCGGAGGTCTACAGACAATGCCTTTGACTTCATGCTTGGTTTGTGCTCCGACACGCACTATCAACTGTTGGACCTTATATAGACAGGTGTGTGCCTTTCCAAATCATGTCCAATCAACTGAATTTACCACAGGTGGACTCCAATTAAGCTGTAGAAACATCTCAAGGATGATTAATGGAAACAGGATGCACCTGAGCTCAATTTTGAGCTTCATGGCAAAGGCTGTGAATACTTATGTACATGTGATTTCTTTGTTTTTTATTTTTACTAAATTTGCAAAAATCTCAAAAAAAAACTTTTTTCACATTGTCATTGTGGGTATTGTGTGTAGAATTTTGAGGAAAAAAATAATTTAATCCATTTTGGAATAAGACTGTAACATAACCAATTGAGGAAAAAGTGAAGTGCTGTGAATACTTTTTGAATGCACTGTAGACCAGTGTAATACCCATACTCTTTTAGTCATAATGTTGTAACGCATGCAGAATGTGGCTTGGCATTGTCTTGCTGAAAAAAGCAATGATGTCCCTGAAAAAGACGTTGCTTGGATGCTACAAAACCTATATGTACCATTCAGCCTTAATGGTGTCTTCACAGATGTGCAAGTTAACCATGCCATGGGCACCAACACACCCCCATACCATCACAGATGCTGGCTTTTGAACTTAACGCTGATAAGAATCTGAATGGCCCTTTTCCTCTTTAGCCCAGAGGACATAACATCCACGATTCCCAAAAACCATAGCACACTTTTTCACTTTGCATCAGACCATCTCAGATGAGTTAGGGCCCAGAGCAACCGACGGTATTTCTGTGTTATTGATATATGGCTTTGTATCACCTATTTCCAATTAACCTGTTCACCCGTGTAATGTTCCAAAAAGATGTTTTTCGAGCATTCTTCAATTTTCCCCAGTCTTTTCTTGCTCCAGTTCCAGCTTTTTTTGGAATATATTGCAGGCATCAAATTTAAAATGAGTGAATATTTGCAACAGAATAATAGTTTCAGTTTGAACATTTAATATCTTGTTTTTGCATTGTATTCAATTGAATATAGGTGGAAAAGGATTTGCAAATCATCGTATTTTTTTTTTATTTACATTTTACACAACATCCTAACTTCACTGGAATTGGGGTTGTAGTTCATTTTCAGACATTGGACTCTACTGAGAGCATATGGTATACTGGCAGCGTGCATGTGTGCATCTTCCTTTGTTGCTGCAGCCACTTCATCTTCAAAGTCATGAATAAATTCCTTAGCTTCAGAGCCATGTCATCTAAATGAAGTGGCTCGTGATATTTTATTGACGTTACATAAAAATTAAACAGCAACAAACATTTATGCTGTATTCATTTTGCATGCTGTGCTGTTGTGGAAGGGACGATGGTAAGATGGGTTTTGCTGGGAAAAGCCTTGGCGCAACACTAACGCAGCCTTTGATTCTACAACTGTCTCTCCTTTTCAGTCTGTCTCTCTCTCAGGCATTGGGACTGGCGGTGTCCTCTTCAGTCTGTATGGTCCCATTTGACTGATCATCACTACTTACATACTAATCACGTGTACTATATATTACTACATACAGCTTTGCTTGCATGTGTAGCTGGGCTTTGGGCTTTCAGATGAATGGATCAAAGACCTGAAAAAGCACTTGCTTGATAAAAGAGTGCAATCTTTTTTGGTGTTTGAACTAAATGTGCATTAGAGTTACAGCATTTATTTCAGAAATCAAAGAAGGAGGGAGATATTAAAGAAAGATGAAGATGTAAGGACATATTGATGTGCTGTAGTGCTAAGCTGATTCTGCAATAAATGAGATGGTTAATAAAAAATGAAACGACAGCAGTACTATCTAGGTGACCCACTTGTCAAAGATGATCTTGATAGGGTAGCCTGGAGGAGCCTCGATGATCCATTCACAGTTAAGGGCCTCCTTGTAGAGTTCTGGCCAGCCAGGGGAGAGGATGATCCCACTGGGTGCTTTCAGGTGCCCTCCACAAGGGGCTACCATTAGGGAGACAAAAAGAGAGAGAAAAACACACAGAAAAATGATGCACGTCTTTCCCAGCTGATGCATGACAGTGCCCATACATAATCCCATGCATCAGCAGGGGTTCTTTGCATTTCCTTTACTGCCAGGGTTTATCTAATGTACACCGGTGATAGCTCACTTCAAGGTTAACCATTCCTTCCAGGAACATGATTGCTACTGTATTCTGAGTCTGTGTGCATACGATTAGGCATTAGGTATTCACGTGTATGCACATTATTCTTCTCTTATTCCTTCTGTGTTGTAAATGCATCATCAAACCCCAACATGCAAAGGAGCTGCCATTGTCACCATCAAAAAAAATGGTGCATCTTTGATCGTTCGCACAAAAGACACTCAAGCACGTCGACCTCTCCCCTGTACCCTAATCTCCGTTGCGGCTCACTTCACTGTGCATCTTTTTAAATGCCTATCCTTAACCAGAACACACAGGCACAGTGGAGGGCTTCGTTACAGCTCCAGCTCCTTGCTTCCTTTGAAGTGGAATGATTTAATCAGCCAACTCAGCATACTGAAGGACATCTATAAAATGCATTACACTACAAATGCAGGGGTATGATAGATGGCCTCAGAGGAATACAGAGCTGCTGTGGCACATGGGTTGGGGGTGAAATGTTTTAATAATGTTTTTTTTCTATGTATATCATGGACAGTGGGCTTCAATAGGCTTTTTGGAGTTCACAATGGTAGCTGTACTTACATGCTTTGTTCCTAGCATTAATGAGTCAGACAATGGTAAATAAAAAAAGCATGAAAGCTCAGACCGTCAGCCCCACTAGACAGTGGAAAGACTCTATTCAGATCTCAGGTAACATTCAAAATAATTCAGACCAATTCTGTTGATGAAGTAGAATTTCATAAGATGTGCATATGTGTTAAGACTGAGATCCTGAGCAGTTACTCCATTGGTATACAACTGTGTGTAACAATTTTAATGTCAACACAACATGGAAGTGATAATGTAGGTGGATTACTGAAAGAGTATTATTCATAATTGTATTTAGTGTATATAGTCCACCTGATAGCTAACAGACTGTTATAATAAAAAAGACATGAGAACAAACTGTGGTTACCTTTATCATTTAAATATCTGTGAATGACCATGTCAATATGTCTTCTACTACTGACTGCTCCCTTTAGGGGCCACCATGGCAGATCATCTGCCTTCATCTCACCCTATCTCTTACATCCTATTGTGTCACAACAACCCTGTCTGTTTCCTCCTTCACTAGATCCATGAATCTTCTCTGTGATCTTCCTCTTTCCAATATATCCACCATCCCTCCTCTGCACATGTCCAAACCATCTAAGTCTTGCCTCTCTGGCTTTATCTTCAAACCGTTCAACCTGAGCTGTCCCTCTGATATCTCTAACCCTGTCAAACCTAGTCACTACCATTGAGAATCCTGGTACCATCAGCTCTGCCTCTTGTCTTTTTGTCACTGCCACTGTCTCTAAACCACAAATCATAGCAGGTCTCATTACCATCTTGCAATCTTTACCTTTCATTCTTGCTGCTATATTGCCATCACAAATCACTCCTTCTTCACCTCTCTTTTCCATGGTCCATTGCTTTGGATGGTTGACCCCAGATATTAAAATTAATTTACGTAAACTACTTCTCATCCTTGCATCCATGTTTGCCGATGAAACACCCTCTAAAGGTGAAGAGCTCAGTTATTGTGGAGAGGCTCAGAGTAGAGACGTTACTCCTTCACGTTGAAAGGAGCCAACTGAGGTGGTTTGGGCATCTGATTAGGATGTCTCCTCACTGCCTCCCACTTAGAGGAGACCCTAGGGTAGATTTTGGACACACTGGAAAGACTATGGGCCCTATTTTGACGGCAGCATGTCCACATTTTCATTTTCATAATGGACTTATTAGGCCTTAATGTGTTTATTTTTAGGGGGATAAATGAATGAACAAGGCGTGTGCAGTGTTTTACTTTTCACTGTAACTCCCCAGAGAGACAGGAGATGTGTCCACATCTGCCTCGGCCGTGCACCCCCGGGTTTCCAGCCAGGCCAAGGTCACCAACACTGTGCTTATGTCACAGTTCTCTCCCAGCAAGCATCCTGACTGCCACTTGTTATCCCCCGGCAGGGGCTGCCGAGAGCATGCTCACTTCGTGGTGAGGGTCGGCAGCAGATGGGAAGCCACGCCAGATACCCTCCTTCCCTCTTGCCCTTGGAAGGACTGGGATAGAAAGCCACAAACCTTGGCAGACCCCACACCCCCATCCCGACGGGGAAGACCCTCAGTCAGTGAAAGCAACAGGAGAGGGACCACTCCATCTCCCCATAGGCCGGGAGCAACTTCTGTGCCATTGTTAATGAAAGTTTGCACAGGCATCACCCTCTGTTCCTGAAGTTTCAAACCCATTTATATCTGTGTTGCATCTGTGTGCACTATATCAAACCCTTCAGCTGATTTTTCAGCCCATTCTTACCCATTGGTTCTCTCTAAAATAACTAACTGGGCATCAACTGTGATTGATGTCTTCCTTATTACCAAGCAGCGTTACTATTGCATGCAATTTTGCTCACGCACACGGGCTTTGGCCAATGAAAAACCCGTCTTAACCCTTCTTGTGTTTTGGTTTCATGGACATGGAAAGCGCCCATAGACAGTGCCCACTGTCTATGTCGCAGTTTTGCGCCTGTCATGTGTTGTGGCCATAAACCAAAAAAAATCCCCAGATGTACTAAGTATTCCACCTCACAAGGTGGCAGACACATATAACTTACTGCACTTGCCTTGGAGGACTTATGTCTCCCAAATAACCATCCAAAAACCTCACTTCTGGGACACCAATGAAGAAGAGTTTGTAAACAAATGTTGATGTGCTCTATCGCAACACGAAGGAGGCATTTGCTCCCAAATTTGCCAACTATGATTCTAAAAACAGATTATTTAGCTTATGAAGGTAAATATCTACATTTTGTTATAACAGAGGGTGGCCAAAGCTGGTTAATTTTCACCTGCCATCGACCTCAGCGCCATGTGACTGGACAGAACAATTGAAGCAAAACAAAGCGAAAATGACCGAGAGAAGACAAAATAACGACAAAAATGGACGAAACGAGCCACCTGGTCAGCGGTAAGTCTGACGAATTTCTTTGTTTGTTTACATTGTACTGATTTTGTGGTTCATATACTTTGACTATAAGATAAAAAAAAATGGTGACAAAAAACAAAACCATCCTTTGTGTAAATATGTCTAAAGTCCACTTTTGACTGAAAGTTATGTAATTCGATATGGCTGTCGTGGCATTATGCAAAATAGATGCGTAAATTTACTCCTATCTCAAACTTTGGATCATATTCTACATCTTTCTAATTGACAGTAAGCCATTATCTCTTCCCACTTTCAAGTTATAGCCTTGGAAATCTCTGATATCTGAACTGAATATTTTCTTGAAAAAAATCTTGACCACCAGGGGAAGAGGTTGCTGGAGCAAAAGTGCGCCACAGACAGTCACTGGGTTAAACAAGTGGTCATGATCAGAGTTCACCTTAAATAATGCGCCTCTGTGCATTAAAGGGATGGGCAGGAGCATTTTAGATTGGGTTATCCAAAACACACCTCTGAATAATTAGTCTGGTCTCTTTGCATCTTGTGCCTGGTGAAAAATTTGTTTCTGCGCTGCTGTGATAAGGAAATAAACGTGGAAACATCCATATAGGCGTTCTGCATTAGTGACAACTGACCGTGTCCTTGTAATACGGCTTTATGTCTCCCATCTGGCAAGGGAACGCTTTGGTATCCTGCCTCAAATGCTGGAGGAGGTGGCTGGGGAGAGGAAAGTCTGGGCTTCTCTGCCTAGACTGCTGCCTCCATGACCCACACCCCCAGAAAAGTGGTAGAAAGAATGAATGGATGGATGGATGGATGGATGGATATTCTAAGACTATGGCAGTTACAGACAGTTACAAAGTTAAGCTGTAATTCTTATGCTTTGAAAAACTTTTGGGAGGGTTCCTCTCGCTTTCAAACAAGGTGACAGTGTTAAAGTGTCATTCCCATGAGAAGCAGTGCGAAAAGCAGCACTGACATACACAGTACATGGATTTACTACTACATGGGTAAGTTTAAAGTATATAAGAGCAAAAGAAGGTATATGCCTCTGAGCTCACATTTCCCAAACTTCTAACATTTCACGGAATGGCTCCCCTAACATGGTTGGCAGAAGAAGCATGAAATCTTTTGAAGTCCCTGCAGTCCCATACCTTCCCTCCCACATTTTTAAACTTCTTTTAGAAAAAAAAAGAAAAACAGTTGCCATATATCGTCACCTTCCCATAGATAAATAAATAATTTTATGCCAAACGTAACCCATAGATTACTCACCTTCACAGCGGGGAACAGCGTTGTCCCACACCACGTTGCCATCCTTGAGGATGCATGAGATGGTCTGAGAGCCGTGGGTCTTTACAAAGCCCTCCTCGCACAGGAATGAGATGGAACTGCCCAGCTGAAGGCTTTCACCAAAGCGCTTTCCATTGACTGGCACACCCGGATCTGGGCACTCATTGTGGCGAAATGCTGTTTTAGAAGGAGTTAAATGTAAAGCAATTTCAGAAAGCAGTAATTAGCAGCTTTTTCCTTAACCATTCATCAGGCAAATAACCTTTCAGTCATATAAATGACTTGTGGCATATCAGTATTTGCATCCATTTGATTTTATTATCTGAATTGTACATTCTGAGTGTTTAGAATGGGCATAAATGTATTAAATGTCAAAACATTTTAATTTAGTCAGGTGAAACTTATCAAAGTAGTCTAAGCATGGCATGCAGTGAAAACAGCCAGATCAATTCCCATTCAATATAAATGAATGGTACTGATTTATAACAGCTTCCTTAACCTGTTTCTATTAAGATGATATGCCTTAGCTATTCTTGAGATTGTGTAACTGTTAATTTTGTTGTTTTTATGCAATTTATGTTTGACTGAGAAATGGCCATCATATCAACTTAATTATTATGCTTTATGTCAAAACTCATACATCTAAATAGATGGGAAATTATTACACAATTAAAATGCATAAAGTGCTGAAAAAGTCTCCAATATGTTTTGAGTGTTGTTAACTTCTGTGCGCACATTATTCAAATATTTATTTTTTTTTGATTTTGTATACTTTATTGATCCCCAGAGGGGAAATTGAGGGCATCCACCTGGATGGATGAAGCAGCCACGGTACGGCGCTATCCCTTTACCATTCACACACACGTTCACACCTAGGGCCACTTTAGAGTCTCCAATTAACCTAACCTGCATGTTTTTGGCCTGTGGGAGGAAACCGGAGAAATCCCGGAGTAAACCCAAGCATACACGAGGAGAACATGCAAACTCCACACAGATCACTATTGGTCAGGGGCTGGGATCGAACCAGGGATCCCATGGCAAAGGGTGAGTTGCTGTACTGGCGCAGTGCTAACCACTGCGCCACCGCATAGCAATAACAATCTTAATATCCTCCAGTATTGGTTTAGGGTTGAAATTTCAGTTTCCAAGTGTTTCAATGAGTGCCCTATAAAAGGATACAAGAATGTCACTACTGCTGATTTTCACTTAATGTTGACATTACAAGCAGAAGAAAATGGTTTTCATAATTGCCCAAAATCTTTCTCTGATGATGATTTTTTTAAAAAAGAAATTAAGAAATAGCACCCTGTGGCTTATATTATTCATATATCCATACCTACATATGTATAGACACAAGAGGAATGTTTAGAGATTGCATATGTGGAATGACCTCACGTCTCAGAGCAGGACAATAGGTCTCGACCACCGGCGAAGATCAACGAGCAGACGGAGACTCAGCGGTGGAGACCTGAATGAACTTCCTGACCCCCCAGGGTCAGGTGGAGGAGAGAGAGGACAATAGAAGGAGATAACGCGGATGTGTGATGTCGGCTTTTGTTATGCGATGTCTTTTGTTATGTGATGTATAAGTACGAAGGTCTGACTGCGCTCAGCCTCTTTTCTGCTTCTGCATTGAGATGAGACATGTTAGGGACTGGAAGCCGACAATAAACCTGATTTATAAAATCACTTCGCTTCCTTATTTCAAGCTCCCTACATTGGTGACCAGACGTGAGAATGGACGAAAGACGTTCTCCCGCTACAGGCTCGTCAGAGGCGACCCAAACAAGCGCCGTCGCCAACCCTGACATGGGAACAGATGGAAGACGTTCCCCCACAGCAGACTCGTCGGAGACGGCCCAAGCAAGCGCCGTCCCCAACCCTGTCGTGAGAACGGAGAAAAGGCGTTCTCGTGCTGCAGACTCGTCAGAGGCGGCTCAAGCAAGCGCCGTCGCCGTCAAACTCCCAGAGTTCTGGCAAAATGACCAGAACTCGTGGTTCCAGCAGGCTGAGGCTCAGTTTGCACTCGCGGGGGTGACGGCTGACGAGACCAAATTTTACCACATCGTCGCCAGACTCGATGCCACCACAGCACGATGCGCGCGGAGCGTTATACAACAGCCGCCTGCCAACGACAAATACAAGGAACTGAAGGCGACCCTCATCGAGAGTTTCGTCCCCTCGGCCGAGGAAAGGGCCGGGAGGATACTGGCGATTTACGGCCACGGGGGGCGCAGACCGATGGCCCTCATGGAAGACATGCTGCAGCTGAGGGAGGCAGACAACGACAACTTCCTCTTTCAACACATCTTCCTCAGCACTCTGCCGACGCACATGAGAGGGATCCTGGCCAACATGCGGTGTAAGACCCAGCAGGACCTCCGCGCGCTTGCCCGAGAAGCGCAGCGGCTCATCAACTCCTGCGGTGAGCAGATGGCCACAGCAGCATCGGCAGATCTCGGCGTGGAAGCCCAGAGCATCGGAGAACCACAGGCGATGGAGCAGAACCCGCCCACCATGGCAGCGATGCGACCAAGGCGCAGCAAACGGGATGACCTCTGCTACTACCATCGACGTTTCGCCGAGAGGGCATACAAATGCGTGCCCCCCTGCAGTTTCAAGAGCTCGGGAAACTTCAAAGCCAGGAACCGTTAGCAGCTACGGCTCTCGGCGAGACAAACAAGCTGCTCTACATGACTGACGGACGCTCCGGGAGACAGTTCCTCATCGACACCGGAGCTCAGGTGAGCTTCATCACCCCGTCCTACGCAGACCGGGCAACAGGACCCCATGGAAACGGAGCGATGGCAGCTAACGGCTTGATCATCGACACTTTTGGTGAAAGAAACCATCGACACTTTTGGTGAAAGAAACCTGCCTCTGTCCATTCACGGCCGCAACTATAGGTGGACCTTTATTATAGCGGCGGTGAGTTTTAACTTGTTGGGCGCTGATTTCTTATGTGCACATGGGTTGTTAGACGACCTTGCAAACAGACGCTTAGTTAATGCAAGGTCATTTTCTTCTATCCCCTGTTCAGCTCGAGTGTCCCCACCACCCGTGCAGGCCAGCGTCGCCACAGCAGGAGGTAAGTTTGACCAACTCCTCATCCAATTTCCAGCACTCACAGTTCCCAAATTTTTGGCAACAGTAGCAAAACACGGGGTGGAACACTTCATTCCCACAACGGGCCCACCTGTTTTCGCTAAAGCTCGGCGCTTAGACGCAACCAAGCTTGCCATAGCACGCGACGAGTTTGCCAGCCTGGAAAAACTGGGCATTATTTGGCGCTCGAAAAGCCCTTGGGCATCGCCACTGCATATGGTCCTGAAAACTGACGGTTCCTGGAGACCTTGCGGTGATTATCGCAGATTAAACAATGCGACAGCACATGACCGCTACCCAATCCCTCACATTCAGGATTTTTCACTACATCTGGCAGGTGCGCGCATTTTTTCTAAAAGAGACCTGGTCCGCGGCTACCACCAAGATCCGGTTCGACCTGAAGACGTCCCTAAAACGGCTGTAATAACCCCTTTTGGTCTTTTTGAATTTTTGCGAATGCCGTTTGGCCTCAAAGGCGCTGCTCAAACTTTTCAGCGTATGATGGACGCAGTATTACGCGACCTCCCCTTCGTGTTCGTCTACCTCGACGATATTCTGGTAGCCAGCACGTCGGAGGAAGAACACGAACAACACCTCACTACGGTTTTTCAGAGGCTAGAAGAGCACGGGTTAATAATTAACCCGACCAAATGCCGATTTGGCGTGTCACAAATTGATTTTTTGGAACACAGAGTTTCACCAGAAGGGGCAGTTCCATTGCCGGACAAAGTGCGCGCGGTAGCAAATTTCCCCCGACCACAAACGGTCAGATCGCTACAGGAATTTTTAGGAATGGTAAATTTTTACAACTGTTTCCTCCCTCGCGCAGCTCAACTCATGCAGCCCCTATATGCCGTGCTCAGAAAACAAAAGCCCTCCAACGCGGTCGAATGGACCCCGGAGCGGGAACGCGCCTTCGCGGAAGTAAAAAGAGCACTAGCGGATGCCGCATTGTTAGTCCACCCCGATCCCTCGGCCCGCATAGCGCTGACCACAGACGCTTCAGACCTGGCCATAGGGGCGGTTGTGGAACAACATGTCGGCGGAACCTGGCAACCGCTAGCATTTTTTAGCAAATCCTTAAACCAAACCGAGCGCAAATACAGCACTTTTGACAGAGAGCTGCTAGCTCTTCATTTATCCATCCGCCATTTCCAGTTCTGGCTGGAAGGGCGGCGTTTCACGGCTTTTGTAGACCACAAACCACTCACTTTTGCGATGGCTAAAATTTCAGAACCATGGTCAGGCAGGCAACAAAGGCAGCTGGCGGCAATTTCAGAGTTTACCACAGATATTCGACACGTGGCAGACAAACTTAATGTGGTGGCAGATTGCCTCTCCCGCGTCGTGACATCGTCAGGGCACGAGGAAGCAGATTATACTACCGCAGCCACAGAGCTCATGGCCAACGCGGACGCGTACGCGGCCCCAATTCACGTAGGGATAGACTATGCGGCCATGGCAGCGGAACAAAGCAGTGACGCGGACGTGCGCGCGCTCCAGTCTGGACCAACAGGGTTAAAGCTGGAGGAAAGGGGTTTGCGTGACAGTGTGCCCCCCCTAATTTGCGACGTGTCAACCGGTCGACCTCGCCCGGTAGTCCCAGCCGCGTGGCGCCGCCGCGTTTTTGACTTGGTGCAGTCCCTCGCGCACCCAGGGGTGCGCGCCTCGGTGAAAATGGTCGCAGAGAAGTTTGTTTGGCCAGGCCTGCGTAAAAATGTAAAGGAGTGGGCGAGGACTTGCATGTCTTGCCAACGCGCCAAAATTCACAAACACACGAAAGCTCCTCTGGAACCCTTCCGAATCCTGGCCAGGAGGTTTGACCACATACACGTCGACCTCGTGGGCCCACTGCCATCGTCTCAGGGGTTCACACACCTTTTAACAATGGTAGACCGGACCACACGCTGGCCAGAAGCGGTCCCGCTGGCGTCAACCACGGCCGCGGAAGTCGCTCGCGTTTTTTTAACGACCTGGGTGGCGCGTTTCGGCGTCCCATCGGACATCACGTTCGATAGGGGGCCTCAATTTGTCTCAGAGCTATGGTCAGCCATGGCCAGCAGCTTAGGGGCGACAATTCATCGCACCACCGCGTATCACCCTCAGGCTAACGGGTTATGCGAGCGTTTTCATAGGTCTTTAAAGGCCGCCCTCAGGGCCTCACTGACGGATACAGATTGGGTAAATAAACTTCCCTGGGTTTTATTAGGGTTGCGTTCTGCGCCTAAGGAGGATCTAGACGCCTCCCCGGCAGAATTAGTCTTCGCACAACCTCTCAGGCTCCCGGGTGAGTTCTTACCAGAACATCCAGAGCCCGGGCGCCTCCCAGCCCTGAGGCCCCTAAGCAGCACGGGACCGGACACACTCCCCGGACCCGTACATCACTCTTTTCCGCGGGTTTTTGTTCCCCAAGCTTTGAAAAACGCTGAGTTCGTTTTTGTTAAGCACGAAGCTTTAAAACCAACCCTCCGCCCACCATATGATGGACCATATAGAGTGCTGGAACCTGGTGATAAGCATTTTGTGCTTTATTTAGGGGACAGAAAAGAAACAGTCAGTATTGACAGACTTAAGCCTGCTTTCATGTTGAGCGACGAACCTGCACGGGTGGCGAGAGCACCTCGATGGGGTAGACCCCCCAAGAGACACACCTCAACCCCCCCGCAGGGACCAAATAACCACTCTCCTCCCCAAGCTGCAGATTCCTTTCAGGACGGCCCCGCCAGGACGCCAAAGCGGACCTACAGCAGATGTGGGAGAAGACTGAAACCCAGACGACACATAGACTGATGTAAAATTGACAAGGGGTTGTAAGCTATGCTGTCGAATTTTGCCGTTGCAGAGTTAGGGCTGACATATGACATAGACTATACTGTTGTTGTTACCACTGAATTTTTAACATGAACATGCTGTATAGCTTGAAGGTTAGCATGGCTGCTGAGGATATTTTTCCCTTTTTCCTGTTGACGTGAATAACGGTATAATATGTCATGGATGTTACCTTAAGCTGTGAACTTAATTTTATTGTCCTTTTCTTAGATGTTTGGGGGGGGGGCTGTGGCTTATATTATTCATATATCCATACCTACATATGTATAGACACAAGAGGAATGTTTAGAGATTGCATATGTGGAATGACCTCACATCTCAGAGCAGGACAATAGGTCTCGACCACCGGCGAAGATCAACGAGCAGACGGAGACTCAGCGGTGGAGACCTGAATGGACTTCCTGACCCCCCAGGGTCAGGTGGAGGAGAGAGAGGACAATAGAAGGAGATAGCACGGATGTGTGATGTCGGCTTTTGTTATGCGATGTCTTTTGTTATGTGATGTATAAGTACGAAGGTCTGACTGCGCTCAGCCTCTTTTCTGCTTCTGCATTGAGATGAGACATGTTAGGGACTGGAAGCCGACAATAAACCTGATTTATAAAATCACTTCGCTTCCTTATTTCAAGCTCCCTACACACCCACTTTTTAGTTTAAATGCCTCACAAAAAGAAGAGATCACCTGTAATTCTGCTGTTAATCCTTTTCGCATACAGTAAAATAGTTTGTGTGCAAGAACGGTAACTTCCTTGGAGGTTTCAAGATAATTACCTAAGCTTTATGACAAAACTTTTTTTTCTTTCTACCGTCAGCATTTAAAGCGCAAGGATTACTTTTGTTCACTTAGTCAAATCGATGCACCGTTGTGAAGAAATTGTACAGGGTGGAAAACTACAGTGTATGCAGGTTATCAATGCTGGATGACACCGCATAAGGATTTGCACAGTAAACAAACAAGGAAAATTGTGTTCATACATCCTCAGAACTTTATCAATCAGCACTCTCACTGAAATTTCAAGCAGAAGCCATTAGAAAGAGCACACAGTCATAGAAGAGCCACAACCCCAGAACGTGGCATGTAAACAAATACATCACCCGCACGATATCTCTCTCACTTATTCTGTCGCATTCGCTCTTGCAAACACATGCACCGGTAGGTGACATGTGTAGGTGTTGATGGATCCCTCTTCTGTGTCTACTGGACCCAAACAGCTACACCTCATCCATCACAAATATCTTATTCATTAACGTGCCCGAAATTGCCTAAATACAGTTTGGCATGTCCTTAATTAACATGAATGATGGAAGTTGTGTGTTCAGCCCCACGACCTCCTAAAGAACTGTCCTACACTCAGATGACACTGTTCTGAGGAACTAACCATCATCTTCAGTTAGCTGCTCTTTGAAATTCATCCACCACACAGCAGTGGTTATTTATTTATTCATCTACATGCTAATTAATGCATTAGTCGCCATGTGTTGTCCACATTGTGGCTTTCAAGGTGCACCTGGGTTTGGTCAACAGCATGTATGCAAACGAGACTGTTGGTAGGCTGAGCCATTTTAAATAAATATCACTTACGCAATTATTTTTGCATACCTACAGCTGGACACTCTTGTAATATAACCAGCAATGATTAACACAAAAGGAAAGACAGGTAAGTATTACCACTGGCCCTTCAAACATTACTAACTAAACACATAACCTGGATTTACAGAGCAATGACATTTTGAAAGTGCATTTGTTTAAATAGTGACACTATTGGACAGCTACTTTGGAAACAATCCGAATTAAGATGGGTTTTACCATTAAATGGCTTTTAAGGACCGATGCAGTTTCAGTCATTAGACTGGGACACCGTATATACAACTGGGCATGTCCTTCAACTATAAGTCTTTTTTATCACGGAACTTACTCTGTTTTACCACTAGTCACTATTAGCCTTGTGCTATGTGGGTGAGCCTAGTCACAGAACCTGGTGTTTGAAGAAGGAGGAAAAGTGAAAAGATTTTGGCACAAAACTGTAAGACAATGAAAGGTTTTTTGTCGAAAAAAGGGTATACAATACCATTTAAGACAATGTAGATTTGTTTTTATAGGGGATTTATATCCACCAGGTGCATCTTTAAAAAACATTTTTTTTAAAAAAATTCTGAGATAATTTAATAGGCTTTCTAAAATTTAAAAATCCAATATGAATTTTGTCTTTCAAAACTAATTTTCAAAATTAATTAGTATTAAATGAAAATCAGGTCACAAACTGATACACAGTGGCAGTAGCATTAATATAAATAAAAATGGAACTATTATTACATGATGTGACCAAGATTGTTATAATATTAAAGTTGTCAACAATAGTCAAACTTGTATGTATAGGGAAAATTTTAGAAAATGTGAGAGAAGCAGTCTAAACAAAAGCCTATAAATGTAAGACTTCTGTGATCCATGGAATCAGATGGCGATGTTATCTTCTGAATTACAGATGAGTCCATTTGCCACTGAGACAAATCAGAGAGTAACAAATTGTTCTTGGACAATTAACAGATGAAAAGTTTGTCTTGTGACAAGTTTTTCACCACGTTTGCTCGATTTTTGGTGCCACTAAGCCAGCGAAGAAAATAATAATGTAGCATATCTTGCTATTAACATATTACTGGAACATGCTTGAACAAACAATTACTGCATTTCTTCCAATTAGTACCAGAAATTAATTAAATACTGTAGCTGTGTCTCTGATGATGGGCTGAAGGAAGTCTCCTCATCCAATAAAAAATGACAAAATATCAAAAGCACCTATGCAAAATAATGTGCCACTAAAGCTACAAGTAAATGTACATTTTATGTCTTGAATTTAACACATTAAACTATATAATCCTATGGTTTTCAGCAATTCTTTGTTCTTTCTTGCCTTTGAATCACAGATTCTGATCTACGTGGGATCCTTTGATTTACAGTAATTTCTACTGCTGCATCTGATTTGCATGCAATAGTTCTGCAGTAAAAGCTTTTCAGAAATAAAGGATTTCTTTTAACAGAATCTGCTAGATGGCTTTTATTAAGAAAAAAAATCTATATGGATGAACAGCCTCATCTGGTCACATTAGCAGGGCACCATGAGCAGATCAATAATAATAATTACACTGATCAAAACAGAGTAATTTGATTACTCATGCTGGCCAATAAAACAAATAAATAAATAAATGAACGCACCAAGGCGCTGTGCCACGGTGCCTGTGGCATGGTAGCATGGGCGGCTGTAAAAAAGTTGCACTCCGACCCCTACTGACCCGGGATAGTCATTACAATACCTTTTTTCGCTGTGGCATTGACAGAAATGGTGAGTTAAATTTGTGTTCATTTCAAAAACAAAGTGCCATCCATCCATCCATCTTCTACCACTTTTCCGGAGGTCCGGGTCGCGGAGGCAGCAGTTCAAGCAGAGAAGCCCAGACTTCCCTTTCCCCAGCCACCTGCTCCAGCTCTTCAGAGGGGATACCAAGGCGTTCCCAGACTAGCTGGGAGACATAGTCTCTCCACCGAGTCCTGGGTCTGCCCCGGGGTCTCCTCCCAGTGGGACGTGCCTGAAACACCTCAAGTGGGAGACGTCCAGGAGGCATCCTAATCAGATGCCCATACCACCTCAACTGACTCCTTTCAATGTGGAGGAGCAGCGGTTCTACTCTGAGCCTCTCCCGGATGACTGAGCTCCTCACCCTATCTCTGAGGGTGAGTCCAGCAATCCTACGGAGAAAGCTCATTTCAGCCGCTTGTATCCGCGATCTCGTTCTTTCGGTCATTACCCAAAGCTCGTGACCATAGGTGAGAGTAGGAACGTAGATTGACTGGTAAATCGACAGCTTTGCCTTAGAACTAAGCTCCCTCTTCACCACAACAGACCGGTACAACGTCCGCATCACTGCAGATGCTGCTCCAATCCGTCTGTCGATCTCTCGCTCCATTTTCCCCTCACTCGTGAACAAGACCCCAAGATACTTAAACTCCTCCACTTGGGGCAGGAGCCTGTCCCCAACCCGGAGAGGACAATCCACCTTTTTCCGGCTGAGGACCATGGACTCGGACTTGGAGGTGCTGATCCTCATCCCAGCCGCTTCACACTCAGCGGAAAACCGTCCCAGCAAGAGCTGTAGGTCATTGCTGGATGAAGCCAACAGGACAACATCATCTGCAAACAACAGAGATGAGATCCTGTGGTCACCAAGCATGACACCCTCCATTCCCTGGCTGCGCCTAGAAATCCTGTCCATAAAAATTATGAACAGGACCGGTGACAAAGGGCAGCCCTGGCGGAGTCCAACTCTCACTGGGAATGACTCCGACCGAGTGTTGGCAATACGAACTAAACTCTCACAACGGTCGTACAGAGACCGAATAGCTCGTAACAACAAGCCCGATACCCCATACTCCCGAAGCACCCCCCACAAAAATCCACGAGGGACGCGGTCAAATGCCTTCTCCAAGTCCACAAAACACATGTAAACTGGTTGGGCAAACTCCCACAAACCCTCAAGAATTCTCGAGAGGGTAAAGAGCTGGTCCGATGTGCCACGGCCAGGACGAAAACCACATTGCTCCTCCTGAATCCGAGGTTCGACCAACGGCCGGACTCTCCTCTCCAGTACCTTGGCATAGACCTTCCCAGGGAGGCTGAGGAGTGTGATCCCTCTAAAGTTGGAGCACACCCTCCGGTCCCCTTTTTTGAAGAGAGGAACCACCACCCCGGTTTGCCATGCCAAAGGCACTGCCCCCGACCTCCACGCAATGTTGCAGAGGCGTGTCAACCATGACAACCCAACAACATCCAGGGCCTTGAGGTACTCGGGGCCAAAAACAAAAACAAAAACACTTTGTTCAAAAACAAAGTGTTATTTTGAAATTCTGGCAAATTAAAAAGTCGAGAAAATATGGTGATAGATTGATACAAGCCTTTAGTTCCACTTAATTTTGACCGGGCAAGCTGAAACAGAAAGACAGACAGATGGACAGATACACACAGCCACAAACAGACGCACTAACCAATTACTGTATGCCTCTGTTTCACCGAAGAATAATAAAGTGGAAAATATTAGCCGTGCCATTTGTGAAACACAGTATGATAACAAATAACATTTCACTGCCTGCGAGTCTCCTAAAAATGATCCATGAAGTTTTATGCCTTCGTGGAGTCCTGATAAGACATCCTGTAGATTTATTTTGGATGCAAAAATCAGGCTCATTACACAACAGCACATACTGTATGCAAAAGAAGGCAACGGTCCTGCAACCAAACCCTCATATCCATAAAAAGACTATACCAGCATGCAGCCGGTGTGTTTCTGGAGTTTACTCAGAAGTCAGCAGCTACCCAGAATAGAACATAACGAGCTCCACTGCAATGTATCTGTCAGGTAAGGATGCCACATCTTTGTTTGGGTTTCATTCTGATGTTGAGTCTCTATTTGGATAATAAAGAGAAGTTTTGTCATTTTCTGGCTAGACTGTAAGGCATGTGTAGCAGCTTTATAAGCCTGCCGCAGACAGAGACACGTAGATATGGCAGATGATTCATGAGGCCAGTTGCACACACACACGGACGTGTACAGAGGAATTGAGATGCACACATTGAAAGCACACCAACCACACAGCGTGCAAAACACCCAGTCAATGTGGGTTTTTGTGATAAGCCTTTAAAGACTTAACTTTGTCTATTTTGAGGTAACATTCAATACTTACTTGTAAAAGTGATGTTGAAGCCTCTGTCTGTGTAGGTGTGGTCAGTCAGGAACTCCAGCCGTGCCACATGGGCGCTTGTTGTTATGGGAGGTGGCAGGACATCACCAGAGAACGTACCCAGGATTGGAGATTCAGCCTGTCGAAGACAGAAAGAGTTTCCAGTGAGAGTGGGAGCACCCTGAGCTGAAATAGAAAGCTCTGACAGTGATGGGCAAGGTAAGACAACTACCAAGAACAATTAAAAAGGCATAAATTAAAGGTTCTGCTTTCCCTGCTGACAAGCACAATGGCTGCTCAACAGGGCTAAAGAGGAAGTCGCACAAGGAGCTATTTGAAGCTAAGTGAGAACTGCAGCTTATACATAACCTTTCCCCCATCCTTGATGGAGAGGAAGTCAAACTGCTTCTCCATGCTGAGATCGTTGAAGGCCAGATTGATTCTGCTGTCAGGGTTGGTGATGATGAGCCACACACAGTGCATATTGTTTCCATACTCTTGAGGGTAGTTTGGAGATAGCAGCACCCCTGATGGAGTGGTAAAGTTGAAGAAACAGGAAACTACAGGAGTGATAAAGGAGACAGACAGACAGAGGGAATGGAAGAGGGGAGAGAACACAAAGCAACAAAATGTGAATATTGTTTTGGAAAGAGAAAATCATGAAGGATCTTCCACTTCCTTAGCTGACAACACAGCTATATAATGTGATTCATTTTATTGAAATGGTAGGAATCCATGTCAAGGAATATAAAAATCAAACAGGTATATTTCATCCAGCCTGAGAACCTACACAAAGTAAATTACCTTGAGTCGGTACACATCCATTTTGGATTTTAAAATGCAGCACACTTTAGCTATGCATTTTCTTGGTGCCAATACTAAAGTCACCAAGCTGTGATTTAGTCTGGTAGAAGAAAAACTGAGAAATCAAACAGTTAAATTCCTGATTACATTTTGCATCCATGCGATCTGTATAATTTGTTTCCACAAAAAAAGACAAAATATATCAGTATTTATCACAAGTGGTAAAGTCAAATTTCAAATTATTGCTAAATGCTGCAATTTATAACACTTCTATTGTCTACCAGACAGTCTAACTGCAAGGCATAAAAGGAAGCTATTCAAACACAGCACTAAAATTCTATTCTGGATGAAGATTAATTCCATTAAAAATCAACATTTTGAAACTGAAAGCAGTACAGCATGGGGGGAGAGACTATGATGCAATAAAAGAAAGGAAGGCAGTGTAACTTTAACAAATGTACTGCATATCAAACCTATAGTCTGAAAAAAAATAGCAAAGCAATGCCTTGTTTGGACAGATGTGGCCTAAAGTTTGTGAAAGTGGTGGCCTAATGGTTAGGGACGTCGACTGGTGGGTGGAAGGTTGCCGGTTCAATCCCTGGACCGGCAGAATCAGATCTGGGTGGGACAGATAACAAAGTAGTGTTTGCCCCACCTTCCTTAACCCCAACTGCTCCAGCGGAGCTGCTCAGTAGCCACAGATCAGTCTGTGCTTGCACTGGGCAGCTTCCAGGTGTCAATGTGTAACTGTGTGAGTGTGAACAGGGCGACCTTGAAAAAGAGAGGTTGCCTCTCAATGGACCTTCCCTGTATAAATAAAGGTTAAATGAAACAAAAAACTGTTTCATATGCAAATGCATGTAACAGACATTTTTTAAAGGCGTGAAAATATCCTTTATTGTTCTGTCTGCATCTGATGGGTGAAGCAGAAATGGAAAGACAAAAATCCATGTGAGAGCTCAAGGATTGCCTGACCCATTTCTGAAACAGCAGTGGTTCTGGAGATGTCTCCTTTGGAAAATGACGCCTGGAACACCGTGTTCACTTGGACGCATGAGGGACATAAATAAATGCTTCTTCTATAAGACATGTAAACAGGTAATCAGTCTTTGAACAAAAATAAATATAGCTTTGCATGGCATCCTGTTTACATCTTCACCTCCAACATCAAATACATCCATGCTGCATTTTGTTAAAATGACTACAATGTTGTTCCCCTATATTACAGGACTAAAAATGACTCTTATCCCAGCAGGCTTCAGCTCACTGATGATTATCTAGATCCTGTGGCCTCTTGTCCACCCTGTTGTCTCATCAATAATACAGCAGCGGGCATTACCTGCATGGTCAGCTCTCTTTTCCCTCACCCTCTGCCTCTCTCAATTTGTGTTTGTCTTTTATGCCATTAATTAGCTAATAATCCCTGCTATTGTTTCAAAATCCACAGCTTCTGCAAGGCAAGCTGGGAGGCTGAGCCGTCCATGTATTATGCAGCCTTCCTTGTGCTCATCTGCATCCATGCATATTTATGCAGCCACGTGAGTGCCGTTAACCTCGCACATCTGTGCACAGTGGGGTGTGTTTAAACTTAACAGCATTGTTCCAAGAACTTACAAACACAGCTAGGTTTCTTAGCGGACCACTGGTTGTTCTTCTGGCATGTGATGTTCTTCTTCCCCACCAGCTCAAAAGCAGGCAGGCACTCAAAGTAGAGCCTGTCGCCATGACGAAAGCCTGTCCCCTCCCGTTTGCCATAAGCTGGGATCCCGGGATCTCCACAGCTGCCTTGGTCGATTTCTGTAAAGGTAAAACAGATGAAACACAGACTGTCATGTAAAAGATGCATTATCAAAAATTCCTAAGTCAAACTAAAATCGTTTGTTTGTAGGGGGAAAAGGAAGTTGTTTTCAATACTGCAAAGTTACAGGATAATAAGGCTTTTACACTGGCCCTCATCTGATCTCATTTTATGGGCCAATATATAACCCCGTCCTTCCTTTTAGCTGTCAAATTACAACCCCAGTTCCGATGAAGTTGGGACATTGTGTAAAATGTAAATAAAAAACAATACTGTAGTATTCTGGGTCTGCACATTTTTTTCTCCTCCAGCAGAATACTACCTGTTGCAGCTGTATAAGTAGTCCCACCTGCAGTGATTTCACCCTGCCCTTTAAAAGGAAGAAGCAAGTTCAGATCAGCACAGGTACTCCAAAAATATATCAAGTTGAAAATGGTAACCCCCAAGACAGTGTGTGTAGCCTTGTTTTGTTTAATATGATATTTTTGAAGGAATCAGTAGTGAAATAGGGAAAGCCTTGTATGCAGATGATGGGGCCTTATGGATAAGGGGACGTGATCTTGTGCCCATTCAAAGGAAAATGCAGGCAGCAACAGACCAGGCTGAACAATGGGCAAACCAATGGGCTTTTAAATTATCAGTCTCAAAGACACAAATAATTTGCATCTCTAAAAGTCACAAAGAAATTTCTTTAAAATTTTATGGCCAAAAGTTAGAGCAAGTAAAGGTAGTTCAGTATTTAGGTGTGTTGTTTGATGAGAAACTAACTTGGAAGCAGCACACTGAAAAAACTAAAGGAAAATATAAAAAAATAATATTTTGAGATGTCTGTCAGGACGGGACTGGGGGGCCTCTAGGGCCTCTCTGTTGAGGGTGTACCGAGGTTTAATGAGAGCTATACTAGACTATGAATGTGTTGCATTCATGTCAGCTACTGACTGCCACTTGAACCAACTGGACATAGAGCGGACAAAGGCTCTTAGGTTATGTTGATTAAGAAGAACCAAATTAATGCTGGCATATTGGATCAACTTGAAGGGGCATAAGAGGTCACATCCTGCAAAAGCAAATCTTAATGATTGCTGGGAACACGAGTCCAACGTCAGTAGTTTTGGATGGATAAGTGACGCCATAGCTGAGCAGGCAGTACTAAAATACATAGATTTTAGCCCAACGGTCCTGTGGTCTGTTATTCCTCCATGGCTGTTTGAGATGCCACTGGTAGATTTTAAAATACAACAACTGAGGAGGCAACCTAAACAAACAAGAACAGACTATATAACACAAATATAGTGAACAGACCTTCAGAAACATGCTGATAGCATTTACCGATGGTTCCAAGGACCCTACAACTGGTCATAGTGGAGCTACGGTATACATTCCTCAGTATAAAATATCTACCAATGAAAGAACCAGTAATCACTTATCTGTATACACAGTTGAGCTAGTTGCCATCATATCAGCTTTACAGTGGTTGGAGGTAAATTATAGGAATAATGCAGTCATTGCTTCAGATAGTTGGGCAGCTCTCAAGAGTACTCAGTCACTGCAGTCATGTAGGCAGGACCTAATTGTAGAAATCTATTCCTTAATTTACAACCTCTACAATAAAGTTCAGACAATAAACTTTCTTTGGGTTCCAGCCCACACCGGAATAGAGGGTAATGAGGATGTGGATATATTGGCAAAACAATCAGTAAAATTGGAAACAATAAATCTGGAAATCTCAGTAAGGTGGAAGGCAAATCAATAATTAAAAAGTATATAGAGAAAAAGTCGCAAGAACATTTGGATTCAATAGACACAGGAAGACATCTTTATTACATTCAAAAGCAGGTAAACTCTGAAATGGGAGTAGGTAGAAACAGGAAAGAAGAGAAAGTCATCACCCGATTAAGAATAGGACATACTACTTTAAATCAAACATTACACAGAATAGGTAAACATCCAAATGACAGCTGTGCACACTGTGGTTCTCCAGAAGCAGTTCAGCACATTTTGTTGGAATGTCAGGGATACCAGGAACAAAAAAAACATCTGGTGGAACAAAGACAACATCTGATGGAAAAGGCTAATTTAAGTTTTGTTGTGGAAAACAAAACCTTCCCCTCCCACATGGGAAATCATAAGCTTTAACCTTCAAACTCATCATTACCACAATAGTCTGCCTTAGGCTGTATTCACACCAGGATAGTCTGGGAGTCTCGGTTTTTCAATTCAATTGAATCGGTGAATTCAAAAAGGGCCCAAGTCCACACTTTTTCAAAGGGGACTTGGGCCCCTTTTGAATTCACCGATTCAATTTTCACACCTTCGTTTGGTTCCGTTTGCATTCACACAGCACTTCACTCAAGCGGACCAAACTGCTTGGACAATGTCACGCAGTTACAACAGCTGCTCGTTTGTGGCACTGTAGCCGAAGCCACCACTGACCAGGAAGAAAAAAATCTCGGCGAAGAACAGAAATCCAGCTCATCGATTGGCCAGGACCGGTGTTATGCCGAGAATTGCTCGCTTGCCAAGAATTGCATCCCATGCACCAAAACTATAAAATATAACATTACAGCCAGGCTTGTAATCATTTGTGCACTTTTAGAAGTACACATTATACATTTTTAGAAGTAAAAATTGTTATTACCTCTTGTAAATTATCTTCAAATTATGTTTATTCGATGATGGGATGCAATTCTCGGCAAGCGAGCAATTCTCAGCATAACATTGTTCCCTTCAGTAAGGTGTTTATGTGCCACAAACTAATAAATATGAAAAGCTCTGCTGTCTGTATACCCCCCCCCCCGTGCCACCATCATGTTGCTAAACATTTTAAAAACATCAGTATTCTTGTGTGTAGCCACAAGCAGCTGAGAAATTTGGTTCTCAGACCAAATAGCTATCAGAGCCTGCATCTCACTCGTCACTCGTCACTACTCCAAGTCCAAGAGACATTTTTTCTCCTCTTATGTCCTCGGTTTTCTCCGGTAAAAAGTATTTCTTGGATCTGTGTGGTTGACTTTATTGTTATTTTCTACCCAAAATGGAAGCTGAAGAACCAGGAGCTCTTCAGCTGAATCGGAATGTTGGATTTATTTACCCACAGATTCCTACTATGGACGTGCTGCCAGGAAACACACTTCAACAGGGATAACTTTTTCAGGTGAGTGGGAACTTCATCTGTCTGTATCTCACCGACGGTGAATTAATGTATTTTCATGTATTTACATTGAGTTATAGAGTAATCATGCTGCACGAAAAATTCGCCCATTAGCGTTTGATGCGAAGGCACCTTTACAGTAAACGTCACTTGCTCTTCTCACTGTGTGTTGCTGTGGTTACACAAACGCCGAGGGACACGTCCACCCTTTGGTCTGCTGGATACTCCGTTTGCATTCACACGGCAAGAGAAGCGCACCAGACTGCCCCTTTTCAAGGGGACCAGACTTCGCTTGTTTGGTGGTGCACCAGAGTTCCAGGCAGATTCAGAAGGCGCCAAACAAACCAAACTAACCACAGAACACACACTTTGGTCCTTTAGTCCGGACCAAACAGTGGCCGTGTGAATGTGCCCTTATTCTTTTCCAGGACCTTCCCACCTGTGTACAGGTGGACTGGATTCCTTTTCCCTCTGGTCCTAAGTCACCATATGCACCTCCTGCAATATAAACTGTTTTATCTTGAGCTCCACCACCTCCAGCTACTGCAGCCAGAGCTATTGGGTATACTGGAACACCTTTTCAAGAAAACTGGACTAACCATTCACAAAGAAATGTACAATAATCATGTCTTGCTCTACAAAGACTCCATTGTATCAGCTAAATCTACATACTACTCTGATCTAATCTCCGTCAATAAAGGCGACTCAAAGGCACTCTTTTCTCTCCTCAGCAATGCCACAAGGCCCCTGGACTCACTCCCCTCGCATATGCACTCACCTGGCTTTTGCAATTCTCTCATGCCATTCTTTATTTCCAAAATCTTCAATATCCATCAGCAGCTTATGTCTGATGGAGCTTTAGTTTCTGGAGTGGATTCCCCGATTTCTTTACCTTCCGTTATTCATTCTTTCTCAAGTTTTACACTCCTCTCTTTAACAGACATATCCCAGCTAATTCACAAATCCAAATCATCCACTTGTCAGCTTGACCCTACTGTCCTTGTTAAAGCCTGCCTTCCTTCACTGGCTCCTTTGATTACCACCATTATTCACTCTTCCCTCAATACTGGAATTGTTCTGTCACCACTCAAAACAGCTGCTGTTACACCTCTACTTAAAAAAACCTGGTGCAGACTCATCTGATTTTAATAACTTCCGACCAATCTCTAATCTCCCCTTCATCTCTAAGATTCTTGAAAAAGTTGTTGCCTCTCAGCTCCAGTCACCTCAGTAATAATAAGCTTTATGAACAATTCCAGTCCGGTTTCCGCCCCCTCCATAGTACAGAAACGGCATTGATCAAAATTACGAACAACCTTCTGATGGCTGCAAATTCTGGCTTACTCAACATACTCATTCTCCTAGATCTCACCGCCTTTGATACCATTTCTCATAGCACCCTCCTAAATAGACTGGTTTCCATTGGCATCACCCACACTCCCCTCACTTGGTTCACTTCATATTTCTCTGGCTGCACTCACTTCATCCAAATCAAATCCCACACCTCGAGTTTGTTCCCCATTTCTGCAGGTGGTCCCCAGGGCTCTGTCCTGGGGCCCCTTCTCTTCATTATTTACATTTTTCCATTTGATTACATTTTCCATAAATACAATATTCATTTCCATTGTTATGCGGATGACACCCAACTCTACCTCTCCTCTAAACCCAACTCCATGGTGCCACCTACCTCTCTTCTTGATTGTCTTTCTGAAATTAAATCATGGTTTACCTCTAATTTCCTCAAACTCAATGGCAATAAAACAGAAATTTTACTTGTTGGTACACCCTCCATCTTAACCAAATCCCCCCGTTTCTCCATTGATATTAATAACTCTCCCATTTGCCCTTCCTCTCAGGTTAAGAGCCTGGGTGTAATCCTCGACAGCACTTTATCATTCCAGTCTCATATCAATAATATTACTCGGTCCGCCTATTTTCATATTCGTAACATTAACCGAATGCGTCCTTCCCTCACTCCGCACACTACTGCCATCCTTATCCATTGTAGCATCATCGTCTCCTCAAACCAAGACAGAAGATCACTTCTCTCCAGTTTACAGGAATTTCACTTTATTCATTACACAGGAATACCACTTTTCTGCCTTTTCAGGAATATCACTGGCTTTTATGTCGACTCATGCAGGCCTCTTCCGGGCCTGACCAAAGATGCTTGCTTTCCCAGGACCCCGATGTAAACAGTTGCCTCTTGCAGAGATTGTAAGGATCAGAATTTGCTTTTAAAGGCTCAAAGGAACATAAAACTCAGGAGACCAGACCTCTCAACGTGAACACTGCATTTGATAATGTACCTTTTCACAGGAAACCAATGTTCTTAAAAGAGTCATAAACTGCTTAATCTGACGGGTTTATAGCACGATACTATCCAGGTCTTCGCCCAGATACTAAAGGAAATCATCTACAGCTCAACAGTACCTCCTAGCGGATACCTACAAAATGTGTTTTCAGTATGTAGGATGACTTTTAATTTGTTCTAAACATTAAGTTTCTTTCAGCTTATCCTCTGGATCCTAAGGACACTGAAAATCATCCCTCTTTTATCACCAACCATGGTTTGCTGCATGTTTTGCTGCATTTTGATCTAAATGTGAATGCATGTATTATAATTATGTATAAGAAATGTTATATTCATGAGTGTTATTGGAGTAATGGTATAAATGCATGATCACCAAATATTAGCCAAGTCATTTAATTTAGTTAGATTTTATATCCGGTTCCGGCTCTGCTGGACCGGCGGCGCCACGCGAGTCGGCTGCCTGTTGCAACAGCCTTTTTTTTTATCTTCCTTCTTCTTTCTACACCTTTCACTCTGTATATATATCACGGACGCAGGGATCGCCCCGGGGGTCTCCCGGGTCGGCGGACGGAGCCACGGTTTGCAGCGGGAGACGTTACAGCGGGGAGGAGCTAGTGCTAGCTAGCACTTGGCCGCCGCCCGGTGCTAATGGGAAACTCGACATACCGGGAGCTGTAGCGAAAACGAAGCGGGTGCCGGGCTGGAGTTTAGGCGGCGTGAAAGAAATATAAGACAGAATAATAAAGAGCGATGGCAAGAACCAAGCAGACCGCCCGTAAAATCTACTGGAGGAAGAAGCCCCCCAGGAGACAGCTAGCCACCAGGGCTGCTCGGAGAGGCGCTCTGGCCACCGGCAGAGTGAAGAGGCCTCGCCGTCACAGGTCCGTGGCTCTGAGAGAGATCCGTCGCTACCAGAAATCCACGGAGCTGCTCATCCGTAAGCTGCCCGTCCAGCGCCTGGTGAGGGAGATCGCTCAGGACTTCAAGACCGTCCTGCGTTTCCTGAGTTTCGCCGTCATGGCTCTGCAGGAGACCAGCGAGACCCACCTGGTGGTCTCTTCTTCGCTAAGGGGGTCACCATCATGCCCAAAGACTTCCAGCTGGCCCGCTGCATCCGCGGAGAGAGAGCTTAGACTTTCTGCTGCACATCCACCAGCCATAATGCTCTGCACTGTGTGTCTATATATATACATTTATAGTAATATGGACATATGTTTGCTAGATGTTGTTTTTTCTTGCCTTCTGATTGTTGCTCTGAGTGTTGCTGTCCCTGTGCTGTTGCAATCCTGGAATTTCCCCATTGTGGGACTAATAAAGGCTTATCTTATCTTATCTTATATTGAGTACCTAATTTCATAAGAACTGACTGAGTGTTGATTTTCCTTCTGCAATTTCATGGGATGGTGTCTTTGTTTGATTGGCTGCTCTCAAACAAAGAAATGTCCTCACATTGGATAGCAGCCATTTCAAACTGCTTCTGAAAAAGTCAACTGGTCAGTCTTGCGATCGACATCATCAGTTTTACAACCCGGCGAGGTAACTTTAAAAGAGAGAAGTTAGATTTGAGTTTAGTAAGAGAGAACAGTAGAGAAAAGAACAGAGAAGATCAGAGATCAGCAGAGTAAGCAGAGTAAGAAATAAGATCAGACAAAGAACAGGCAGGACGATTAGCAAGAAGTAAAGTAACAATGTAACTAGAAAAGCACTCGGAGAGCGCAGACCTCCGCCAAGCAGCACAGTTCCCCCCATAGAGTGTTTGTGTGTACGTTTTCAGATTCCCTGAGCATGAAAAGATATGAGTAGCAATTGGATTCACAATGATTATTTGTTTATTTGACATGGACAGTGCAATAAACAGACAATTAATGAATGACAATCAATGTGATAGTGATAGGATTAGTGGTTCAGTAGTGTAAAATGGGGCTATAAGGGACAGCGGGTTAATAAGGGACAGTTTTGTGGGAAATGTTTTAAATGTAATTCTGCTTTTTTTATTTTGAGCAGGACGCTGAGTTGTGTTGTTATTGTCAAATATCCATGAATCCTTCATCAAATCTAGGCAGAAGCAAAATTAAAAAAGCAGAATTACATTTAGAAAAGTGTCCCATATTACCCCGCCGTCCCTTATAGCCCCGTTTTACGGTAGTAAAAGCATTGCCTCCTTGGCGGAGGTAATAAACTGAAGTGTTGGTGTGTCCATCTCCTCCACTGACGGATGCAGATTGGTTAGACAGGTTGCCGTGGGTTTTATATTATATTGGGGTTGCGGTCCGCGGCAAAACAGAATTTAGAGTCTTCCCCGGCAGAGAGGTCGTTTTTACGCAGCGCCTATAGCTGGGCGGGGAATTTGTGGCAAATAATGGGGTGGCGGACAGGTGGCCGTGTCAGGTTTTGCAGCGTGGCGCAAAAGCAGTCACGCTGGCGGGCCCAGGCCAGCAGTGTTTTCCGTGTGCTTTTGTGCCTAAAACGTTGAGGAACGCGGAGTTTGTGTTGGTCAGACATGACGACCAGCGCAATGTGCGCAGCGCCTATGGCTGGCACAGGCACGCTGGGGGTCCGAGGCCAGCAGTGTTTTCCGCATGCTTTTGTGGCTAAAACGTTGAAGAAGGCGGAGTTTGTGTTGGTCAGACACGACGCCCAGCGGCCTCCATTGCGCCTGCGCACATGTTGAAAATGGCCCTATGTCACAGGGTTGAAAAATGCTTTAAAAAAATTCCTGTATCCAGACGGTGAACCGGATCACCCCCAAAATTTAATCAGTTCTTCCTTGTACCATTTCCAACAACGCCTGAAAGTTTCATGCAAATCGGTCCAAGACTTTTTGAGTTATCTTGCTAACCAACAGACAAACAGACAGACAAACAGACAGACAAACAGACAAACACACAAACCCTGGCAAAAACATAACCTCCTCCTGGCCTTTTCGGCCTGGCGGAGGTAACAAGCAGCAAGATAGAGAACGGTGATAGAATTAAGAATTAGAAACACAGAAAGAAGAAAGAAAGAGATTTTGAGAAGGATTAGGAACTAAATTAAGATTAAAGAAGCAGAATAGTAATCTAGATCTCAGAAGAAGATTATATTCCACCGTTTCAAGGCCCTGTGAAGTTTTATTTTATTCTCTGTGAAGTTTGTCAAGTCTTTCTGGTTACTGAGGAGAAACCACCTTTTTCTTTAGAGCTCGTCCTTTTAGAGAATCAAATTCTCAAACTTTTTCCTTCACCTCAGAAGCCATTCTTATCCTAGTAAATGCTTTTCTCATATTTTTTTTTTCATGACTTTTCACGCCATTAAAGTGGACCTTTAATTTGCCTAATTTAAAGTGAACAGAGACTGAGAAGTTTCTCCTTCAGTTTTTGGGTCGATCCCGCTACAAGAGACCCCAAATTTGGACTCTTTTTCCAAGGACTTTTCACGCCGCCCTGAGACAAACCATCCACGGCTGCAACTGTCTTCTTGAAGGGCCCCCAGCTGAGTTATCACCTCCACGGCTGTGAGGACAGCAGCCGCTTCCTCCGATGTCCTAACTTCAAAACCCAGCGGTACCGACCCGCGGAAACATGGACCTACGGCTGTTGTGTGAGTGAAACTCTTATTTCTCCTATCTGCTGGGTTAAAACGTGATGTCCTAACAATTAAATTACAATTGAATATGGCCCGTATTTCGGGGCTCAATTAGTCTCTCAGCCACAGGATAGAGCTGTAAACTGAAGGAAAACTCTTAGTCATTTTTAACCACTTGCACTCCGTTGTTCCGCGGGTGGGCAAGTCTCTGCGTCCTAGGGCGCATGAGGGCGCACGAGAGCGCACTCGTGCGCGCTTGGACGCATGACGGTGGTGATGTAGGTGGTGTGGCCTCCAAGCGCCACTGAAAAAAAAAGCTGCAATCACAGCCGCGAACAGATTAGTTCATCTGATTGACCTCTCATTCGACTAATAAGAGCCTTGAATTGGGTTTCTGAAACCTTGAAGAGCCAATGAATGAAAACCTAGGAAGGAGGACCCGCCTACTTTGAATGCACGAGCGAATTGAAGCACAGAAATTCGGGCTGGTGAAGAGAGATTTACTGCTGCAGCAGATGAAAACAAAGGAAGCTGGATGAACCTGCTACAGACCCAGGCTCACCCAGCAGTATGGAGACCACCCACAAGTGGGACCTGCACTCATTCCAGCAGAATAGACGTTTAGGATTCTCTTCCGTCATCATAGACCGACGGAGGCAGACGACAAAAGTCGTAAATCATTCGCCAAAACGGCAATAATGGAATTATGTTTTAATCGGGATGCACGAGCGGAGCAGCGTCGCGTTCATCTGACAATGGGGAAGAGATGTTCGCCACGACTCTGCTGCTTTGAAGAGGTAAGGTGTTATAAGCTAAATTATTATTTATCCCTGAAAACTGTAATCCAAAAATGACTTTTGACCGATCGGTAAATTACAACTGTACTGCGCACGAAGTACGAAGTGCGTGCGCCGCGATAAACGGTTCATTTGCCATGTTCGGACCGTGAACGCCCCCCCCGCCCCCGCTGCAGAAGAGGAGCGGGGGGGGGGCGTTCACGGTCCGAACGCCCCCCGGTCCGCGGGGGGAAGCATATGAGTCTATTCCATCATGTAGCGATGGCCCTCTTCTGTAGCGAGGGGGGGGGGGCGTTCACGGTCTGTTCACGGTTCCCCCCCCCCCCACACACACACAGTAGCGAGGGGGGGGGGCGCTGTGAAAACATGCAAGGAAAAAAAAAAAAAGAGTGTATTCCGTCATGTAGCGAGGGCCGAATTTGGTCCTTGGTAGCAGGGGGGGGGGACGACCCCCCGCCCACACACACACACACAGACACAGCCCTGAGTGTGACCTTTCATTAGAGCCTAAAATGAAGATTCTACATTGAATTATTCAAAAGTTACAGACGTTTTTCCAGACTGTGCCATTTGGCACAATTTGGCACAGTTCCATAACGCCTGGGAACAGCCTGAGAACAAAGCTGTGTAAAATATTCATTTTTTGTGGTATTGTTACCAAATTTGGATCTCAGCTGGATAACACTTGGTTCTACATTTCTGTTGCATTTTCCAGCCGGATCGGACAGCTGTGTGCCATTTACAAGCATTTGTATCCAAAAAAACACTGTGTCCAATTTTTTTTTCTTCAAGTTCAGTATGTTTAGATGACTGTAACTCAGTGACCGGAGTACGTAGAGAGATTATGTTTTTTTTGCCAAAAAATTCAAAGTGTTTTCTTTTAAATGAGACCTACCCCATGAAGATGCTGCAAAGGGTTGAAGAACAGCTTTCGATTTACTTTGGGCATGTTATTTTTTGGCATTTTTAGGAAAATTGCCCGGAGTGCAAGAGGTTAAGTGACTGCCCTTAAATTTTTGTAGATTAATTCAGAATTCATTTTTAGATAATTAGCTTATGAATTTTCCCCATAAAATTGCGTTGTTTTGTTAAAACATTTCAGCCTCATTTACTGTTGAAACATAAGTCTGGTTCCTCCTTGGTTCTACAGAGGCGTAACACTGGATGTTATGTTCAGGAATCCAATATCAGTTGATGTGATATATTACACTGTCATCATTTAAATCTGTTTATTCATCATTTGAACGCCATGCCATGTAACCTGAATGAGTTTAATAAAAGGGTGAATGAGAGAAGTTGAAGCGTTTTCCTTTTGCATATACATGTTTCCTAATCACAGCAGGAAAAGAACTCACTGAAACTTTGAGACTGATTCATTAAGTAATTTAAGGTACAAAATTAATTAAAATTAAAGTTAATATTATTGTCCGTTAGGACTGGTGCCCCTTTTACGAGTGCTTTTATTTAATTTAGCAGGTGTAGAAGTGATGGTTTAACTCCGCCCCCTTTCACACCCACTATTAAATAAAATAAATAATTCCTGTACCTTATGACAAATATTTTTATAGGCAATTCACACTACAGTTTATTGGCGCTCCCGTGTGAAGCCTCTGTAATTGGGAAACGTATATGCAAAAAGAAAATTCATTGAAATCATAATTTTTTTTTCCCTGCAAATATTGATCCACTATTCGTCGAGTCTGTGTGTTTGTTTGAGAGGCTGAGGCCGCGTCTCTCCTGCTGCCTGTGTGTCTGCTGTGCTTGTTTACCTAACCTCCCGCTGAGGAGTCTGGTGGCTGATAGCTGGAAAGGGGGGTGAGTGATTCACCCACTAAAGTCAACAGTTTTTGATGCATGCAAAGAAGTTTAAGCAATATTATTATATGCTGGATTAAGAAACATAGAGGCCTAGAGTGACAGAAACGCGAAGAAAACCGTCCTGTTCCTCGCCAGTTTAACCTTTCGGCGATTATCCCGAAAGGAGTAATTAAACTGGCCAGTTCTGTAATTTAATTACCCAAGCGTGGTGACGTCAGATTAAGCTGGACGCGGTTTGATCTGGTCACTGAATAAACCGCTGGGGAAGTAGCGCTAAACTATACCTGGAATTAGAGAACATAGAAGCATAGACTTTGTATTTACTCACATATGTTAACCACATATTTTAATCTTTTTAGTTAAAAGCATATATTCACACATCTTATGCTAAAAGTCTGCAAACTTTTGAAGCTATATATATGTGTTTTGTTTTAAAGATCACTTTGTGCGATTTCTTTCACAGGAAGCCATTCAACTTAGGGACTCAAATAAATGACAATGTTCATTTAAACTCAAGTTAATGTTAATCCTGTGCATGTTGGTAAAGGATTTAGTGATTTACTAAATATTTAACCAAAATTCTCCAAAATTAGGAAACCACATCCAGCAATTAACACTTGAAAGCTTTAGCTTATTTACAGTCAGTGTTGCTTTTGATTCATATTTCCTCCCCAGGAGAAGGAAAACATTTAACCAGCTCACTCTTTCTCACCAGGATTTGAAATAAGTCAAAAGGTGAAAACTTTGACTAGTCTGTAAAACATTTTTTTTTCTCTTCTTCTCTTTTTAAATAATCATTAACTTTAATCCTAAGGAAGCCTTAGTGACAATACGCAAAGACAATTCATTTGTTTCCTAACTTGTAAATATTAAAACATTGAAAGGCTTTAAATGAAGATAAGCTTTAACAAATAGAACCAAGCCAGTTCTAACTTTAAAACAAAGTGAAGACTTATACTGTAACCCTAAAGCCTTAAAGCATTTAACCTTTTCTATTTTTTGTTGCTTTCTTTTTCTTTTGTAAATAAAATCATTACTTTCAAGTGAGATTCAACAAAAAATTCACAACCTAGTTGAGGACTATTCCAAAACTACACTTTGATAACTGAAATGAAAGAAGTCAATCGACACAAATTTTTGGGGTTTTTTTGCTTTTGTCTTGTGAAATACAAATCAAAATACAGTGTCAACAAATAAACTAACACGTATTCCACATTTCTAAAGAATTCCAAAATATTTGCTTTCCTTCTTACAAGCCTGGAAGTTGAAACAAACTCCAAAAAGAAGCTTGTAATTAACCTCACTGTAAAACGACACTCAAGGTTAACTCTTGACGCACAACTTTAGCTATAATCAACGAATTGATTTCAAGCTGAGCGTCACACAAACGGTCAAACATGTCGAGTCCACTTGACGAATTAAATGACCTTCAAGTAATATTGGAAGAGTTGGCTTCCGACCTTATACCCGGTTTCTCCAAACAAGTTCGGGATACTCCACCAAAAGATTTGAAGCAAATCACGAAAAAACTTTCGGATGAATGCGAAGCGAACCCACCGAAAGCAAAGGAAATCCCCGGTGTGTTGGGAAAGTTTGCACTAGCATTAGTCGCAAGGCTAAAACGAGCTGAAACCCAAGTACTCTTCGCCGAAAAGGAACTGGTGAAACGACAAACAACCATCCTTTCTCTTCAGGAAGAGAACAAATCCCTTGTGAAAAAGCAGGAACAAGCTCGCATAGAGAAAGAAGACACCCAAGCTACGCTCGATCAGACGTTGCTAAATGTGGAACAAGCAGAGGAAGAAAAGCAACGACTAGAAGACAACAATACCTCACTTCAGCAAGAAAACGAGGAATTGAAAACCGCCCTGCTTCACAAAGAGAATCAACTCAAGGAAGTTGAAGGTCAATTGGACGAAACAAGCTCCTATTATGGGAAATGCAAACTGATCCTACGAGAAGCACAACAAGGTCTTCAGGACGTCCAAGAAGAGCTGGAAGACCACCGCAAACAAAGGGATCTGAGATCAGAATCCATGAACAGGCCGGTTCCCTCGACAAAGGGGGGCATCCCCTCATGGGATGGGGACTCCCCCGGCTCACACTCACCTGACCCATTCAGACCCAAACGGCAACGTGAAAGACGTGTGCAAATTCCATCCGATAGAGATCTCAATAAGATCGCTTGCCACGTCACGAAATTTGACCCCTCAACCAGTGGGTCACCTGATACCAGGGCTTATTTGCAAGACACTGACTACTACTTGCGTAAATACCCTGATGCTACTGTTGACGACCGCATTTATTTGATCAAGTTGACATCCAACAGGTCGGTATCAAAATTTATAGATCGGCAACCATTTGACATCAAGATGAACCACCGGAAGCTCTATGAAGCCATCGAAAGAGAGTTTTCCGACGACTGCTTACAGTCAGGGCTAGCGACAGCCCTAGCTGTGAAACAGGGTTGCTTAGAGCCCCCACAGGCATACTACCAGCGACTCCTGCGCGCATATTTCGGATCTCAAAACACGCCTGAGATGGAAGAAGACCACAATTTCAAGGCTCTGTTCATTCAGAATCTCCATCCCACGATTGGACACCACCTTGGAGTCATGGCTAACCCAAAGACAAACTCGATAAACCAGCTAAGAGAGCTCGCACATTATGCATTCCAGAAACAGCGACAAAGCAATCAGAAGCATACCGAGTCTACCGCGGTGTTAGCAGTCAACACCGCATCAGACACCCTGGACCTAGAGGGCGCCCCAAGGCCAGCCCCTGTTCCAGCATCTCGGTCACAAATAAAACGATGACAGTCCTCTAGTCAAGATAATGACCCGGAAAAATTTTTGACACCAAGTTCCAAGCCAACATCACCAAAACCTGACTACCGTCGGAGACTAAGCCCATCAGGTAAGTCACGAGAATACGGTACGGATACCCGGGATGACATATCGATTTCGAGACTCGCATAATCGCGGGAGGTGGTCACCTCCTTCGTACCGCCGGAAAAACTTCAACAGGGAAGCAAGACCTCCCCCTGGAAAGTTTAACTCCAAACCCTGGGAGAAGAAAGAAAAGCCCATTTTCAGCCAAGAAGACCTGGAGACTCTCCAACGCATACTTGACGAACTGAAGAGGAAAAAGGAGGCGAAAGAGGACAAGAAACCAGATGTCCTAGCCATAAATATTGTGACCACCCCAAACGATCCTTTAGGTTTGCCACAAGTCAACCCTGAGGATTCTCCTACTACAAAGGGGAAGGATACCGAAGACACAACCGAGCATCCTCCACCCGAAACACAGGAGGAGCTCCAAAATGCAACGCCACCCAGTGCCATTTTGGTAGTCCAGCTACCTGGGAAACCTCACTCGCCCGAAACCGGTGACTCTTTAATCTGCGTTGAACCACCGGTCCAAGAATTTCTGTGTGATTTAACCGAGAGGGGGGTTGCACGAAAATTTTTTCTGTCATTGACCTTGGAAGATGTGATGACGCACGAAGCCCTACTGGATAATGCAGCGGACATCACACTCATGTCGCGTGACCTTTTCGCACACCAACGTGTCACTGCTAACCTTGCGCACAAAGACTTGAAACTAAGACCTTGCTCCTTAGCTATTCAACCTTATGCACCCACAAACACGACTGTGTCACACATGTCATTGATACAAATCTCCATTGGGCCCATGTCCTTGATCCACCCGGTCTACAGTATGTGTCCAATCTAAACTCAATTCCATTGCTGATAGGCAAGGATCTACTTAATTGCTTTGAGCCTCTGATAGACTTCAAGAATCTCAAGCTATGGGCTCAAGTTCGACAACCTCTTCCAACCACTCTACCTGAAGCAACCGGATCACAGTGCTACACTCTTGACACCTTGGATGTTCCAGGAGTCAACCTACTCGCACTGCTGACCCAACAAAGTTTGACGGAAAGTGACCTTGGGGACCAGGCTGAAACAGACACCCCTTTTCAGGTCACCACATCTGACAACCCAACCTTAAATGAACACAGTTCATTTCTTTGCACCCTGAAACCAGGGGCAGTCGATGAAGAGTACTGCCCCCAAGTGGTCAAAGGACTAGCTATCCAAAGCTCCCACGTAGAAGACGTGGTACTGGCTCTCTGGGCTGATAAATCTGCAATCAGCCAGACACTTTTCGACTCTCTACACGAGAAATACCCTGACCTTATGGTCACTAACAAGTCTTTTCATTTCCCTGCTGGGACCAAATCAAACAAAACATTGGTCGCCAGAAGTATCTGCGCCCTCCACCTTCAGTGGAACCACAGACTGCTAACGCATCCCTTCTTGGTCGTTCCCGACCTGCCACATGCAGTCTACATCGGCAGTGATCTTCTTGTGAGACTTGGAACACAGGTTGATACCATAAACAATGTCTTATGGTCTCTCACCTCAGTTCGAGACGCTCACTCTAAACCAGATCTTGACACTCTAAAGTCAGGCCAGACCATTCCTGAGGCCTGCCAGGTACTGAACACTCAACATTGTCTCATACCTGCTAATGTCACGTGCTACCCGGTCCAACTATGCATTCATACAGGACAGAAACTTATGCATCCACAAGCATTTTTCCAACCGGCTCCTTTGCTTGACAATCTAGGCTTAACTCTGGAGGCCATGCCCCTTCTAAGCCTAGAATACAGAACCACCACATTACCGGTTAACAATCCCACGGCAGAGACCATCGTTCTGCCCAAGGCCACGCCTCTTGGCTGGCTCATCACCACAGATTTCCATGATTTTGAACTGACTGTTCTTGTGCTAGGCGGCCTCCCTGATTCTCTTTGGGCCGACTCTCTTGAACCTACAGTCATTTACACTAAGCCTTCTAAGGCCATCGCTCTTGTGTCAATACCAACCCCTGACAAAGAGTCAGTGGGACGAATTGACTTGACTAACAATAACCAAATGCTTGTCCAAGCCATTGAACTCCTTCCATCGGAGTCCGATCAGCAAACCAATGACAATCCCAGCGATGCTCCGCCGAAACCAGTCCTCACTATCGCTGAAGAGATTGCACAGGTGGTAGCTGATGCTGATGCCCTAACCTCTGACGAAGAACGTGAAAAACTTCACCAAGTTCTTCTTAAGTATGAACAATCCTTCTCCAAAGACTCCTTGGACTGTGGACTGACCACAATCCACTCAGTACGTATTCCTACACCACCTGATGCCCCTCCAACCTACGTCAGGCAGTACAAGATTCCCTTGGCCTCGTACGGCCCAGTACAAGAAATAATCGATGATTTACTGGACCGTGGCATAATCAGGCCATGCAACAGTACCTACTCGGCTCCCTTATGGCCTGTCCTAAAGCCCAATGGTAAGTGGAGACTCACCATTGATTAAAGGAAATTGAACACTCAAGTTCCTCTCTCTAGGTGGCCTATGACTCAACTGGAGCAAGAACTCCATAGAGTCAAAGATGCCAAATACTTCTCAACACTGGACATTGCTTCTGGTTTTTGGACTATTCCTGTCCAAGCTGAAGACCAACACAAACTGGCCTTCACGTTCGCGAATCGCCAATACACATTCACCCGATGCCCTTTCGGTTATGCCAACTCTCCTGCAGAGTTCAACATTTTCTTGAACAAAGCATGTCCAGACGCCCGAGACAGAGGTAACCTCATCTATGTTGACGACATTCTCATTCGGAGTCCAACTCTGTCCTTGGCCAGCTCACGTGAGCTGGAGCCAAAATTTCTCTCTCCAAATGCCAATGGTGCAAAACCAAAGTCAACTATGTCGGTCTCTTGGTAGGATCCAAAGGGGTACTACCACAAACGGCACGAATTCAAGGTGTGTTAAACATCAAAGCCCCTACCAACATCTCCGAACTCCGGAGCTTCCTAGGGGTATGCAATTACTCACGTCAGTTCATTGAGGATTATGCAGACGTGGCAAAACCCCTTACAGACCTCCTACGAAAGGACACCCCTTTCATTTGGTCTGAGGCTCAAGAACAGGCTATGCTAGCGTTGAAGCAAAAGTTATGCACAGCACCATGTTTGGCCTATCCCAACTGCGACCAGCCATTCTTCTTACAAGTGGGGTTCTCTGCCAACTGCTTAAGTGCTGGATTATACCAAATCTACGACCACGACAAACGAGTCGTGGCCTATGCCAGCAAAACCCTCTCTGGTCCGGAACTGAAATACTCGGACTGTGAAAAAGCCCTTCTGGCCACTGTATGGGCAGTCAAGAATTTCTCCAACTATGTAGGAGGCCAGAGAATCACAGTTGAGACTCACCACCAACCAGTGGTCTTCCTCAACAGTCAACGCATCAGAGAAGGCGTTGTAACAAATGCCAGAATAGCCTCCTGGTTGATGGCTCTACAAAGCTTTGATGTGGAGGTCCGCTACGCACAAAAGTTGAGAAGCCCTCTCGGCACAGACTTGGCTGCCTGCCAACGGTGCTCTGAGGACACTCCAGGACCATCCATTCGTGCAGAGCCACCTACAGTCACTGAAGACCCAAACCATCACTACTTTGACCAGAACATCTGCCAAGATATGGTCACCGCCTATGTCGATGGTTGTTCTTTTCACCATGAAACTCACATTCGTGCTGGTGTGGGTGTGGCATGGCTGAACAATCAGCCTTGTGAACCCCACAACTATCAACTGGGTTCCCAATCATCTCAGTATGTGGAAATCGCAGGTGTGCTCATTACACTGCAACTTGCTGTAGACCAGGGGTGTCCAACCAGGTGCCATGGAGAGCCAAGACCCTGCAGGTTTTCTCTTCTACCCAGTCTCTTCAGCAGGTGTTTTCACTTATCAGCAATCAGTGGGAAGAAGTTCACAGAAATCTGCTGTTGAAGACACTGGTTGGAGGTAAAACCTGCAGGGTCTTGGCTCTCCATGGCACATGGTTGGACACCCCTGCTGTAGACCATGGCATTCGCACATTGGTCATCTGCACTGACTCCAACTACGCACACCTCAGTTTCACTTGTCATTTAGCACTCTGGAAGGCCAAAGGTTTTGTAACCTCCAACCGCAAACCGGTTAAACATCAAGACCTTTTCAAGGCATGTGATCACCTGGTCACCTCCAACAACCTCCAAGTGTATTGGAAAAAGGTCAGAGGTCACTCGCGCACACCAGGTCAGGACAAAGAATGGAATGACCTTGTGGACTCACTTGCAAAACAAGGAGCCATACAAGGCACACCCTGGTCCTTTGATTCTGCTCAGGTGCCGACTTCACAGTCCCACCCACCCACCCCTACAGTCTGCGCAGTCACTAGGGCCCAGACTAACAGGTCCCAAGACACGACACAAAGCACAGGTCCCCTTGCGGTTGACCCTGTTTTCACTGACGCTGACCTTATCTCTCTTCAAACCCTTGACCCTGCGGTCCATAAAATGATACAATACATCTCAGATCCTGCACTTAATGCACCATCCGACTCGGATCTCGCTGACACTTCAGACTTGAAGACACTTTTTGCCGCACGATCATCCTTGCAGCTGCGAAATGGCATTCTAGTTCATGTTTCCGATGAACTCCCTACGCCTGTGCTTGTGGTCCCTCGTAACCAGAGAAGGGGTGATGATTGTTCATGCCCATGATCTCCCAACTGCAGGACACAAAGGCGTCAAAGCGACGTACAACGCGCTCAAACAAGTGGCATATTGGCCATACATGCGAAAGGATGTAGCCGACGGATGTAGCCGACTACATCAAGGGATGTCTCGTATGTTGCCAGTTTCAACCAACCAACCCGATGCATCGAGCACCCCTACAGAAAAGAGGCATTTCATTCCCATGGTCTGACCTCCAAATTGACTGGGTAGGTCCCCTTCCACGGTCAGCCAGAGGAAACAAATACTTGCTCACAGTCACATGTGCTTTCACCAAATGGGTCGAGTGCCTGCCTGCTCCTAATGACACGGCAGAAACCACGGCCTACTTGTTGATGAACCACGTATTCTCTAGGTTTGGTCTGCCAAGCCGAATCAACTCTGACCGCGGCACTCATTTCACCGCCGAAGTCATGTGACAACTGTGGGAAACCTTGGGAGTTAAAGCTAACTTCCATATTAGCCACCACCCACAATCCTCCGGACAGGTTGAAAGAACCCACCGAACTGTGATCAACATACTGAAGAAGTATGTTTCACCCCACCAAAAAGACTGGGATGTAAAACTCCCGCTGGTCTTAATGGCCATCCGAGCCACACCCCATGAAGCTACGGGGGTGTCACCTTTTGAAATGATGACAGGCCGGCAAATGACTTTGCCCCTGCATTTACTCTACCAACCTGGAGAAGCCAGTGTTGCTACAGCTTACACTACTCACCAGTACATGACTGACCTGACCAAACATCTCCAACAGACTTTTGCCTTTGCCCAAAAACATTTGGACCGATCAGCTGAAGGACGCAAAGCCTACTATGATCAGAAAGCCTCACATGATGAACTCCAAGTGGGAGACAAGGTTTTCTATTATGCTTTCATTCCTCAGACAGGACAGACCAACACACGAGCAGGAAAACTCGCTCGGAAGTTCCTCCCCAGGTGGACAGGTCCACACACGATCACAGATAAACTCTCTCCAGTCGTTTACCAAATCAAAATAAGCAAAGGTCGCCAGGACCCCATGTCCAAATGGGTCCATCGTAATCAAATCAAAGCTTACAAAAACCCCATGGGACTTGTCGGGGACAACACTGTTCCATTAAGTCAGTAAACAAACCTAAATCTTGTTTGCGCCCGATAGATAACTGTTAGCTGACTATCCGCCTCAGACATTCTCGGTCGCATTTCTCTTCCTCAATCAGGTAACTGCATTAAACCTTCAAAAGGAGAAAGTTAACCCAAACTAACGTGACTTCCTTAAAATCTAACCTTAAAAGACCCCGCAAAATTTCATTCAGTATCATCAAGTTACTATTTCAAAGTAGTACAAACAAAATCAACAACATCACTAGCTTAAGTCAATAATCACAAAACCCTCTAAAGGTGATAAACACTAATAGCTTAGAGCTCAGCCTCTAACAAAGTTGTTCCACCTCTAAGAATAACTTTCACCTACCACTCAGGTACCTCAAGAAAAGGCAAACTGACAAGAAGCTCAAGATTAAAATGACTCACTTCTATTCGTTGGCCAGGACGATGGCCCTCCTGTTTTTCAGTTTAGCCCTCTACCTAGCACCCTCACCTACTTTCGCCCAGTTAGAACTGGACAGAGTCCAGACAAGAAGTCAACAATCCTTAGGTAGATTCTCAACCACGGCCTCATCATCAGGGCCCCTTGCTAGCCTTAGCACGTCTACCGTTAAATCAGTCAATACCGCTACACTGAAATGCCAGATAGTTGAACCACCAACTGTTACCAAAACTTTGCAAGATACTGTGTTGGTTTTGAATGTTTGCTCCAAAGCCTCATTCAAACTCAACAAGGTCTTGGACTTGTCACTCTTCATGTTAGAGGGTGACCCTGCTCACCCACATATAATGCCTGTGTTTCTTCGAAAGGTAGCTAGAAATATTAGACTTTCAGCTAACACTTTGACAACGAGTCTGCCTTCACCGCTTCTTGCCCCTGTTTCAGATGTCACAAAGTTATTCCTCATTGCCACTCAAAGAACAATGATGACTTTCCATGTTCGCTCAGTCTTCCAGAACAAAGGTCTCAAACACCCTCTGAGTAAGACCTCTGTGGAACCATGGTTTAGTCCAGCTAAACCAATTCAGTTCGAACCTCCTTGAATTAACTCAATATTGCTTAACCTAAACATCTACCTCAGATAAGCAATACATTTTTGTTTTGCATTCTTTGTTTTGACTTTTATTTTTCTTTATTATTAGAATTTTTGAAGTTATATGCATGCTTATATACAAACCTATATTTTTATATATAGCTCTTGCACTCCATTTTGATTTTTGTACCCATTCAAACTATTTTTTTAAACAACTATGATAGCTATTTCATCGTGAACCAAAATTCCTACCTCAGGTATGTAAGACTACGCACTTATTTTTGTAGCTAGAATTTTTGAGTCATTTCAAGACCTATGCCTTAGCGTACTACTCCAAGTCAATTTTATAATCTACATTTGTCCATATTCAAATTATTTTTGGAAATTCATGGAAGTCCTTTCAGTTAACCAAAGTCAAAGATCTGTACTTAGTAATAGATACTGTTTGCATGCTAGTGTGTATGGACATCACAAAAACCTTTTAACCCAGTATTTAGGTCAAGTGTTGCCAAGGAGACGAAGCTGCCATGGGTGTGTACCAACGCTGACCGATGCTCACCATTGCTACAAAGGGGGGAACTGTAGCATCATCGTCTCCTCAAACCAAGACAGAAGATCACTTCTCTCCAGTTTACAGGAATTTCACTTTATTCATTACACAGGAATACCACTTTTCTGCCTTTTCAGGAATATCACTGGCTTTTATGTCGACTCATGCAGGCCTCTTCCGGGCCTGACCAAAGATGCTTGCTTTCCCAGGACCCCAATGTAAACAGTTGCCTCTTGCAGAGATTGTAAGGATCAGAATTTGCTTTTAAAGGCTCAAGGGAACATAAAACTCAGGAGACCAGACCTCTCAACGTGAACACTGCATTTGATAACGTACCTTTTCACAGAAAACCAATGTTCTTAAAAGAGTCATAAACTGCTTAATCTGACGGGTTTATAGCACGATACTATCCAGGTCTTCACCCAGATACTAAAGGAAATCATCTACAGCTCAACAGTACCTCCTAGCGGATACCTATGGAATGTGTTTTCAGTATGTAGGATGACTTTTAATTTGTTCTAAACATTAAGTTTCTTTCAGCTTATCCTCTGGATCCTAAGGACACTGAAAATAGATAGATAGATAGATAGATAGTTTATTTCGAACACAAAAATATACCAAATACAAGCAAATGGCAAATGCAATAAAGTAACATTATACACTGTTCGAAAGGGAGAAGGAAGAAGTGAACACTTATTAATTCCATCTCCTCTTTTCCATAGATACACCCATGTGAATTTTATACAAATTACCACCTTTAAGACCCCAAGTAAACAATTTACTGTATTTTTTACAAATCAACATTAACACCCATCCATTCTAACATACAATGATGTCCATACAACAAAACCAGCCTCAAACAACACAGATATACACAGTGCTGTCCTACCCACCATTCCATAGTGTCCCATAATATCCCAGAGTGAACATAATGAATCGTACATATAACTACTACCCTTCTAACATATACCCTTTCAGCAAATGATGCTTATACCTCTTTTTGAATTGATTTCTGTTTGTACATAGTTTCAGTTCCGGCTCTAGACTGTTCCACAAATCCACCCCACAGACAGATATGCACATACTTTTCTTGGTAGTACGTATCTTGGGTTTTGTAAAGTTTAAGTCTCCCCTCAAATTATGATCATTGTCTCTTTTTTTAAATATTTTTTGTATATTAGTTGGTAGTTGATTATTAATTGCCCTGTACATTACTTGTGCTGTCTTAAATTTAACTAAATCGATGAACTTTATGACATGTGACTTTAAGAACAACGAATTGGTATGGTCTATATATCCTGCATTGTTTATTATCCTTATAGCTCTTTTTTGTAATGTGCATATTGACTGTAGGTTGGTTTTGTAGGTGTTTCCCCAGACTTCTACACAGTAGTTAAGATAAGGTAAAAACAATGAATTGTACAATAAGACCAATGATTTATAGTCCAAGATGTGTCTCGTCTTCCCCAGTATGCCTATACATTTTGCTAATTTGGCCCGGATGTGACTGATGTGAGGTTTCCAGCAGATTTTATTGTCAAGCGTCACCCCCAGGAACTTATTTTCCTGTACTGTTTCTATTCTGGTATCATCTATCGTTACCATTATTTCATGATTTATTTTATAATTTCCAAACAACATAATCTTTGTTTTTTTTAGATTTAGAGATAATTTATTTTTGTTGAACCACTGCGTTAATTTTTTCATTTCAGTTGTGACCACCTCTAAAACCTGCTGCAAATTCTCACCAGTGCAGAGGATATTTGTGTCATCCGCAAACAAAATAAATTTCAGAATTTTTGATACTTGGCATATGTCATTTATATATAAAATAAAGAGTTTGGGTCCCAAAACTGACCCCTGGGGCACACCACAAGTGATGTCCATGAAGGGTGATTTGTGCTCTCCAATTTGTACAAATTGTTGTCTGTTACTTAAATAACTTTCCACCCAACTCAGTCCAACCCCTCTTATCCCATACCTTTCCAGTTTCCTTAGTAGTATTCTGTGGTCAATGGTGTCGAAAGCTTTCTTTAAATCTATGAATACTCCTACAGCAACATTTTTTTTTATCTATACAACTAGTAATTTCTTCTATAAGTTCGATCAGTGCCAAAGATGTAGATTTATCTGCTCTAAAACCATACTGGCTATCTGTAAGGAGGTTGTGTTTTTCAGTGAAATCATCCAGTCTCTTAAGGCCCTTTTCCACTAGCCTCACTTGGCCCTACACCGCACCACTCAGCCCGCTTTAGGCGCTTTTCTACTAGCCCCAGCACCGGTTAAGCAGGTACTTTTTTCGTACCTGATCCAGGGCAGGGTCTAACCGGGCCGAGTAGGGCTGAGTATGGCTGTGATATGACTTTAAGAGACCGGTCGCCGCTGATTGGTCAGGTTGTAACGTCATGAAAGCGACTTTTTCTGCTGAATTTACTCCACCACCGCCATTTGTAATTGTTCAGCAGTGAACACAGTGGGCCCCTTTAATACGGTATATTATATTAATATACTGTATAATATACTTATATAATAATATACTCCTAATATTAGATATTAGGAGGTGCGCAATTTTCTTTCTATATTAGGCCACGATCGCATCCAGCGCGAGTTGGACGGATCTACTTGAAATGCAGGTGTCCGAGCAGATGGCTTCTCAAGGGCACATCCGTACTGCCAAACAGTGTCGGGAGAAGCTGAAAAAGCTGAAAAGCGATTACCAAGCAGTGAAGGACCACATTGCTCCAAGTTCAGCGGATGGAAGGAGTGGAAGTGGTTCGCTGAGAGACATTGGGCTCCACACGGTCACGGTCACGGCCCTTGGAAACCGTGGATGGTGAGTGTTTATTTGATATTGCGCATCTGTTCGCCACTTGATCCGTTCTATGCCAAGCTCACTGTTTTTAAGAAATAGGAAGGTTGTTAGATTGTGAGTAATTGTTGTTACTGAGGCTCGCGTATTGTTTTGCAGCCAACTGCAGATTCACGCTTGCTCTGTGTTAAGTATTAGCGCGAACAAAACGCTGAATTACGCTTATTGTATTACGGTTAAAAACTTGAGAGTGTTGTGTACATGTTGCACTTTGGTGTTAAGTTTTAAATTGCGTGCATTTTCTTTCTAGAATCGCATTTCATATCACAGGGGTCCACCTCAGTGGAGATGACTGACACAGCGGACTCTCCTGGCGCTGCGTCTGCGTGTGCGTCTGGCTGAGCGCCAGCTGGATCGGCTCCACATCACCAGCTCCATCTGGATCACGTTCAAGTGCCGGTAAGGCACAATAACCACGATTTTTTTTTTTGGTTGAAACAGGTCCAGCAGCGGAAACCAGGGTTGAAAATCCATCCATCCATCCATCTTCTACCACTTAATCCTTTACAGGTTGCGGTGGGGCTGGAGCCTAACAAGTTATGTACCAAATTGATTAATGCAATTTCCTGTAGCTGCATATTAATTAATTGAAAATGTCTTTTTAAATGTACAAAAAGGTTATTCTTTGGTCTTCACTTATCGGTGTTCCACAACCATTTTTAGGTGTGGTGATTGAAGTTCTGTTGTAACTCCTGTTTTATAAAAACAACTAAAGCTCATGAACTGCAGTTGAAATCAATTCAATTCAATTCAGTTCAATTCAACTTTATTTATATAGCGCCATTTCACAACAACAGTCATCTCATAGCACTATCAACTGTAGGGGGGACCCCCACAGTTGCAGAAAGACCCCAGCAATCAGGCGATCCCCTGTGAGCAAGCACTTGGCGACGGTGGAGAGGAAAAACTCCCTTTTAACAGGAAGAAACCTCCAGCAGAACCAGGCTCAGGGAGGGGCAGTCATCTGCTGCGACTGGCTGGGGGGTGAGGGGATAGAGAAGAAGAAAAGAACAGACATGTAGAGAGCAAACAGCACGATGGGGACTCAATCTATGGGAGAGAACAAACAAATGTTAATGACCAGCAAAAAAAAAAATATATATATTTCATAGAGAGTGAGGAAAGGAGTGAGGCCCAGTGCATTACTGGAGGTCCCCCGGCTGACTAAACCTATTAGCAGCATAACTAAGGGAGGGTTCAGAAACACATGATCCCTCCCTAATTGTAGGCTATATCAAAAAGGTAGGTTTTAGCCCTATTCTTAAAAACAGAGATCGAGTCTGACTCCCGAATCCAGATTGGCAGCTAATTCCACAGGAGAGGAGCTTGATAACTGAAGGCTCTGCCTCCCATTGTACTTTTGGAGATTCTAGGTATTACAAGTAATCCTGCATTTTGGGAGCGTAGTGCTCTGTTAGGATGATACGGTAGTATCAGATCTTTTAAATAAAAAGGAGCCTGATTGTTTAGAGCTTTGTAAGTAAGAAGAAGGATTTTAAACTTAATTCTAAACTCTATGGGAAGCCAATGAAGGGAGGCCAGAACCGGAGAGATATGATCTCTCTTTCTAGTACCTGTTAAAACTCTTGCTGCAGCATTTTGGATCAGCTGAAGACTTTTTAAAGATGTTTTAGGACAGCCTGATAATAAAGAATTACAATAATCTAATCTCGAGCTAACAAAAGCGTGGATCAGCTTCTCAGCATCACTCTGAGACAAGATGCTCCTAATCTTGGCAATATTACGCAAATGATAGAAGGCAGTCTTAGAAACAAATTTAATATGTGAATTGAAGGACAAATCCTGATCAAAAATAACTCCAAGGTTCCTCACAGAGCTATTAAGAGAAAGAGTAGCTGCATCCAAACTGAAAGTTTGATTTGGAAAGGAATTTCTAAGGTTTTTTGGACCAACAAGAATGACTTCAGTCTTATCTGAATTTAATAGCAGAAAATTACAAGTCATCCAAGCTTTGATTTCCTTAAGACAAGCTTCTAACTTGGCTAATTGATTAGTATCATCTGGCTTCATTGACAGGTATAATTGTGTGTCATCTGCATAACAATGAAAATGTATACAGTGCTTTCTAATAATGTTGCCTAACGGAAGCATATATAAACTAAAAAGAGTAGGGCCTAGCACAGATCCCTGTGGAACTCCATGACTAAGCTTTGAGCTGAGAGAAAACTCATCATTTACATGAACAAACTGGAACCTATCAGATAAATAAGATCTAAACCACTGCAACAAAGTTCCATTAAGTCCAACATAGTGTTCTAATCTATCAAGTAGAATATTATGATCAATAGTATCAAAAGCTGCACTAAGATCTAAAAGGACAAGTACAGAAACTAGTCCATTATCAGATGCAATGAGGAGGTCGTTAGTGACCTTCGCTAAGGCTGTTTCAGTACTATGATGGATTCTAAACCCAGATTAAAACTCCTCAAGTAAACCATTTCCCTGCAGGTGGTCAAATAATTGCGTAGCAACAACTCTTTCTAAGATTTTTGAAATGAAAGGGAGATTAGAGATTGGTCTATAGTTAGCTAAAGCTCCTGGATCTAGCGTTGGCTTTTTGAGTAAGGGTTTAATTACAGCCATTTTAAAAGCCTGCGGTACATGGCCTAAAGTTAATGAAGAATTGATTATATGAAGAATAAAGCTACCAATAAGTGGGAAGACTTCTTTAAATAACCTGGTAGGAATAGGGTCTAAAAGACAAGTTGAAGGTTTGGATGAGGAAACTATTTTGTCTAACTCACAAAGGTCGATTGGAGAAAACTCATCAAGACAGACATCAATAGAAGGAGTTGTAGTAGTTACAGTATTTAAGTTAACTGTGGGAAGAATCCGATTGATTTTATCTCTGATGGATGAAATTTTATTATTGAAAAAGTTCATAAAGTCCTGACTAGTAAGCTCTAAGGGGATGCTAGGATTGACAGAGTCCTGACTCTTTGTCAACCTGGCTACAGTACTGAAAAGAAACCTGGGATTATTCTTGTTCTCTTCTATTAATGCAGAGTAATAACTCGTTCTAGCTTTTCTAAGAGATTTTTTATAAATTAAAAGATGATTTCTCCAAGCTAAATAGATTTCATCTAAATTAGTAGAGCGCCATTTTCTTTCTAATTGACGAGTCTTCTGTTTTAAGCTACGAGTTTCTGTGTTGAACCAAGCAGTTAAAAATCTCTGATTAGACTTTTTCTTTTTTAAGGGGGCCACCAAGTCTAGAGCCTGATGCAGAGAAGCTGAAACACTATCCACCATGTTATCAATTACAGAAGGAGCAAGCTGTCTATAGCTTATTTCCGTTGTGTTGACACATGGCATAGAGGAAACAATCTGCATAAATTTGGAAACAGCATCATCTGAGAGGCATCTACTGTGATAATATTTTTCTTTAGGAGCCAAATAGTCAGAAATAGTAAAATCAAAGGTTAACAGACAATGGTCTGACAGTACAGGGTTATGAGGAGACACTACAAGATTTTCTATTTCTATGCCATATGTCAGAACAAGGTCCAATGTATGGTGGAGGTAATGAGTAGAATTTCCTACTTTCTGAGAAAACCCAATCGAGTCTAATATTGAATTAAAAGCCACATTAAGGCAGTCACTATCTACATCCACATGTATATTAAAGTCCCCTACTATAATTATTCTATCAGATTTCAGCACTAAATCAGCTAAGAAATCAGCAAATTCTGATAAAAATTCTGAATAGGTTGATGGGGGACGATAAACTATGGCAAATAAAATTGGGTTTAACCTGAAATTGCTAAAGTGCCCAATACTGAGGACCAGGCCCTCAAAGGAATTATAACATGTTTTTTGCTTTACATTAACTAGTAATTTGGAATGGTAAATTGTTGCTACTCCTCCTCCACGACCAGAACTTCTGGGATTTTGACAGTTTAAATAACCAGAGGGAGTTGATTCATTTAAACCAACATAATCCTCTTGCCCTAACCAAGTCTCTGTAAGGGAAATTAAATCAATCTGATGATCAATTAACAGATCATGGACTAACAGAGACTTGGGAGTTAGAGACCTAATATTTAATAAACCACATTTAATTTTTAAATTATGAGGAGGAACAGAGACCAAATCATTCAATTTAGAGGCTTTATGTTTAATTTGAGTTTTACCAATATTTTGCTTTATCACTTTGGGATGCTTATACATTATAATTTTTATTTACTTTGGAGGGAGCAGACAACGATTCTCTGATGGGGAAGTCAGGGCCTAAGCTGAGGGGTGGCGGATGAAGAGGAGCTGCAGAGAGGCGTGTAAGACTGCGACTCTGCTTCCTGGTCCCAACTCTGAGTAGTCAGGGTTTTGGAAATTTGGATAAAAAAGATGCCAGATTGTTAGATAAATGAGAAGCACCATCCAAAGTGGGATGAATGCTGTCTCGTCTCATAAGACCAGGTTTTCCCCAAAAAGAGCTCCAATTGTCAATGTAGCCCACGTCATTTTTAGGACACCACACAGACAGCCAGCGGTTCAAGGATGACGAGCGACTAAACATGTCATCACTGGTCAGATTGGGGAGGGGCCCAGAGAATACTACAGTGGCAGACATCGTTTTGGCAAAGTCACACACCGATTCTATATTAAGTTTCGTGACTTCCGACTGCCGGAGACGGATGTCATTAATGCCGGCGTGAATAACAATTGTGGAATATTTACAGTTACTTTTAGCCAGCATTTTCAAATTTGACTCGATGTCGCCTGCTCTGGCCCCAGGAATGCATGTGACTATGGCCGCTGGAGTCTCTAGGTTCACGTTTCTGACTACAGAGTCGCCAATGATCAGAGTTTTTTCCTCAGCGGGTGTGTCGCTGAGCGGGGAAAAACGATTAGAAACGTGAACAGGTTGGTGGTGAACCGGGGCTTTGCGACTAGGCTTCCTTCTCACCGTCACCCACCCAGTCTCCTCGCTGCTGAGGAGAGCAGGGGAACCGCTGACAGTGGGACCTAAGCTAGCTAGCTCCGCTGCAGCTAATGGACGTCCGTCGAGATTAACTGGCGCAGACGGTGTTTCAATGCAGCGGAGCCGGGATTCCAAATCAGACAACCTCGCCTCGAGCGCCTCAAAAAGACAACATTTATTACATTTACCGTTATCACTAAAAGAGGCAGAGGTGTAGCTAAACATCTGACAGAGAGAGCACACCAGCGGAGGAGAGGAAAGAGAGGTAGTAGCCATAGCTAGTGGCTGGAGAGCTGGAGAGCAAACCACACAGGCAGACAGCAAAACAGGAAGTGACGATACGTTACCACAAGGAAGTGACGATCCTGAAATCAACATGCTTCATTGAAATGCTTTGCGTCAGCTGACTGTATTAACCCATTCAGATTTCTGCGGCCACACTACAAGCAACTATTTTAAACATTACCCATCCATCCATCCATATTCTTAATCTTAATCCTTTTTAGTTTTGCAGGGGGGCTGCAGCCGAAGACAGCACCCTGCGTGTTGCAAAATCTGCTCTACTGAGGGGCAGCAACATGACAGTTCAGCTTATATACAGCAATGAAGCATAATGTAATAGTGACATTCCACCACAGACTTTCACCTGTGTAATTCCATAATATATGTAGTGATCCAGCTTTAACGACCATGCCTTTCTGTCTTTCCATCTAGGCAAGACGAAAACAGACAACTCCCATCGCTGACCTTACATCAGCGATGGTCAACATGCATGACGAGGAGATGCGGCTCTTGGAACGGCAACATGACCAGCGGCAAGTATCAGGAGTACATGCAGCATTTGCGACAGGTGGCTGCAGATGTGCGGGCAGATGCGCATGAAGCCCTCGCTGCGTTACGAAGGGAAGAGCTCGCAGAGATGTCATCGCCCAGTCTGTTTTTTTGTTTGTAAATTTTGCTTCTGGAATAAAATTGTATTGTTTGCATCAAAAGTCTGGTTTATCTGTTATGACACCGTATGAGAAAAGCCAATAATTACATACACATTCCATTCTCTGTTCACTCCACATGCTGCTGTTCATCAGGTCAGGTGTATAGCCTTCTAATGGTAATTTAATTTTTAACAACACAACGAAACGTAATGTCTTGGTAGGTTTTTTTTTTAATTTTAAACAAATTTGCAGTGCTGAATCCATTTCTCTTGAACGGGTACATTTTTTTAGGTTATAAGCAGTTGTACAGGTGTGCTTGAACTTGTAGACACTGATAAAGGTAAGTACGTGTAAGTTGAATGTTGCATCACCAGTCAAAATTTAATAAATTAAGAAGGAATCTAGCAAAAATTTGGCACTAATAACAGTAGACAGATTGGACAAGGATACACAACTGTGTTTTTGTTGCACGCAACTGTTGTTACCAACAAGTGCAAAATTTATATTTCCTTTTCCCAAAAATTAAAAATCAATTTGTAAGTAAAAGTGAAAGACCTTTACATGGGAAAATATGACATGTATCAGCACATGATTTATAGTTCAATTTGCATTTCCACCTAAGCAAAAGTGGCTTGTCGAGCTGGATTTTTGTGAAGATGGCCTGTGCGGTGTTTCTGCATGTAATTACATACCTGTCAAGTGATACGGTTTCGCCGTATTTTAATACGGGGAAAATGCAATTTTAGCAAATACGGGCGTATTGCCATTTCTGTACGCTAAAGAGAAAAATATACGGGAAAAAAATTTGAGAGTGTGGGGAGGAACACGTGTGTGACCCCCACAGCGTACGGGGCTGTCAGAGCGCTCAGCGTGAGCAATTATCACAACTGAAGTGTGGACTCATCATTAGGCTGATGGCTTCGCACCTTCTTAACAGATAAGCGTTATGAACAAGAGGACAGGGAGATGGACCATGCACAACATTTTATTTACAAAAAACATTTTTGAAATATGTATGCACATAAATGTGGACAAAATAGACAAGTATTGCATCACATGTTATATTGTAACGTGCAGCTCAATATGGCGACGTCCCACCGGCAGGTTTGAACTCACGCCTCCCGCTCCGGAGTCCCGCACTCTACCCGTGTCGCCAATAGGGTCAACCCACTTGTCAAGCCAAGTAGGGTGCTTATATTGAGTTCGCTACAATATCACCACCCTGCTCCTCTGCTCTCTGTGCCGCTGCCACCACTGGTTCATCTACTGCATCATCCAATGTAGTGTCAAACGTCTCTCCATGACTCTCACACAGATTGTGCAGAGCACAACAAGTCAGCACCATAGATTTAACCAGTTTCATGTCACAGTCATTCCTCCTTCTCTCCTTGTCATCAGCCATGTTTGTTGTGGAGGATTCAGTCGCGTGTGTTTCACGTCACGAGGGTGTGGCGCCGCCTGCTGTTCAACAAATCCCACCCACAGCAGGTGTGCCAGCAGGTGCGCCAGCAGTAGTTGAAAAGCAACTGAGGCTGAACCGAACCGAAGTGAGTAGAGCTGGGTTTTCAAACCGGGGCTGAGTGGGGCTAGTGGAAAAGCGCCTTTAGTGAAGATTTTTTCAAGTTTTTTGGAGAATTGTGAGAGTAAAGAGACTGGCCTGTAATTTGAGAAGCGATGACTGTCTCCTGTTTTGTATAGAGGTATTACTTTTGCTATTTTCATTTTGTCTGGAAATGTACCAGTTTGAAATGACAGGTTACAGATGTGGGTGAGTGGCTTAACAATTCCCTCAATTACTTTTTTCACTATTGTCATGTCAATTTCATTCCAGTCCGTTGATTTTTTGTTCTTAAATTTACTCACAGTCTCGATAATTTCCTTTTCAGTAACTGCACCCAAAAAGATTGTGTTTGGATTTCTATCTTCTATTTCATTCACAGAACCACTGTAGTTTGTTTCTGGTGTCACTATTGATTTTGCTAATTCAGGACCAACGTTTACAAAAAATTTATTGAAACCACTGACCACATCTTCCATATTATTTATCAAATTGTCATTTTCGACTTCCGGTTATGGCTGCCACGTAGGACGGACGTGTCTCGCTCTGCTCTGCTCCTGGAGAAAAAAAATCGGCAAATAACTCTCTCATTTGGGACAGAACGTATCCCAGCATTTGGGCGAGGATATGTCGGCGAAGCCTAAGGCTGGAAAACCAGGAAAAGGAAAAAGCGAGCCGCCGAAACAGTCCAAATTAACGGACTTTCAGGTCTGTGACGCAGCAAACAAGGCTCCATATATGGCGGAGGAGGCTGGCGGCGGTGCGATTTCTGCGGGGAATGGCGCAGATGCGCTGATGGCTGCCATGAGTTCAATGAGAGCGGACTTTTCCTCTAGATTTGATGGGATTATGACAGCGTTGGAAGGAATAAGAAAGGAATTGGGTGACTGTGTAGAACGAACGGCGCAGATGGAGCTCCGTCTCGCTAGTGCTGAAGATGACGTCACCCGTCTTCAATTAAAGGTGCGCACTTTGGAAAAAAAAAATAAATCTCTGGAAGATAATATTTTGGATTTGGAATCTCGGTCGAGACAGAATAATTTGAGGCTGGTGGGTCTTCCAGAGGAATCAGAAGGTCGGGACGTATGTTCCTTTCTGGAAAAGTGGATTCCGGAGGTGCTGGGCAGCGAGGAGTTGCAATCAGCAGTGGTTCTGGAAAAAGCACATCGTATTGGCCCACGGAGAGATAAGGGACCGCCGAGGACCTTAATTATGAAGTTTCTTAGCAACAGAGACAGGATGAAGATCTTCAACGCTGCACGTGCTAAAGGAGAGATTAAACACCAGGACCAGCAGGTGCGGTTCTACCCAGATTTGGCCACAGGAATCCAGCAATTGAGGAAGCAGTTTGATCCCGTACGTAAGGAGCTGCGCAACCTTGGGATTCGTCATGGTGTAATCTATCCTGCGAGACTGCTGACCACGTATGAGGGCAGAACCCACATCTTCAAGACCCCAGAGGAGGCGCAGGAGTTCATCAAGAAGATCAAAGAAGAAGAGACTGGTGGGAGCTAAGCATGAACAAAATATAAGGTAGAATAATTAAGCATTTGCACAGGCATCTGACTGACTTGAAGTAAATAGTAAGTTTACAAAATATAGATTGTATTATATATTAAAAAAAACAAAACAAAACAAACAAACAAAAAAAAAACTATGATGTACAAAGTTGTTAAAAATTTTGGAGTTAAGTTGGAAAACTACAGAGGAGAGTTAATGTTACGTCATTAAAAGCAGTAGAGTTAGGGTGATTGGGAGGATGAAGAAGGAGTGGCTTAGGCTGTTCCCCGTGGGTGTGGAACGGTCGATGGCTATATCGGGAGACAGAATTTTTCTTTTGATTTTGGGGGGTTTGCCACAAGTGTGGGAAGGGGAAATTTGTTTGTGTGTAGTTTGTAGGATGAATGTTCAACCACTCATGTTTTTGCTTCTCTGTATGAGCATGTTTACACTGCAAGGTAATCCCAAACTCTCTATTGATCATGGACCAAAGTGTTAACCTTAATTTAACTTCATGGAATTGCAGAGGTCTACAAAATTTAAAAAAACTTAAACAAGTTATGAATAAAATAAAGGACATGGGTTCAAAAATTGTGTTTTTACAAGAAACTCATCTGATAGAGGAGGATGTTAAAAGAATTAGGAGTAGATGGCAGGGAAGTGTATTCACCTCTTCATTTTCATCCCGAGCCAGGGGAGTTATGACTCTCATACATAAATCAGTTCCTTTTCAAGTGAAAAATGTAATTGGAGACAAATTTGGAAGATATGTAATCATTCAAGGTTCTTTGCTATTAGAAAATATAAATCTTGTGAACTTATATGGTCCCAATATAGATGATCAGAAGTTCTTTGCTAATTTATTTCTCATCTTATCATCACTTACAGGGCAACATATAATAGCAGGGGATTTTAATTGTACATTGAATCCAGGTGTGGATAGATCAACAGGACTGGATTGTACGCACATTGGATGTAGGATGACTATTAATCATTTTATGAAAGAATTGAGATTGTTAGATATATGGAGAGAAATGAAACCACAAGTTAAAGCCTATTCTTGTTATTCCAGTACCTACAAGACATTCTCACGTATTGATTATTTTTTGATTTCCACAGAATTAAGGTCCAAGATTCAAAACTGCTTTTATGATAACATCGTGATCTCTGATCATGCACCCTGTTGTCTAATATATGTAGATAAAAAATTGACAAAGGAATCAGGTAGATGGCAATTTCAGCATAAATGGCTTCAGGATGAGGAATTTGTCAAGTATATAGAAAAACAGATAGACGAGTTCTTTGACATCAATACTACACAAACATCAGCATGTGTAAAGTGGGAGGCTTTCAAAGCTTTTATTAGGGGACATATTATTAGTTATACAGGATCAAAATCTAAGAAGACTCGAGAGGAGAGAGCTAAATTGGAACATAAAATAAAAAATCTTCAGGAAAAAGTGTATGCAGGAAGTGACCCAAGGTTGGAGAATGAATTACTGATTTTGAGAGCTGAATACGACAAAAAATCAGCGAATAGAGCTGCCTCGAGTCTTCTAAGATTGAAACAATCTTTTTATGAACAAGGTGAAAAATCGGGAAAATTATTAGCATGGCAGATTAAACAATTGGAAATTAAAACACCAATTACCAGTATTATAAGTAACGGACAGGTAGTTATAGATCCTTTAGAAATTAATAGAGCCTTTAGAGATTACTATGAAAAATTATATGATACCAAAAATGAACCTGATTTAACAAAACTAAATGGGTTTTTGAACGAACTATCTATACCGTGTATTCCAAATGAAAACAGGGAGATATTGGATTCTAAAATTAGTCAAGAAGAAGTTGGGCTAGCCATTGATAATATGAAATCAGGAAAAAATGCAGGACCAGATGGTCTTCCAGTTGACCTTTATAAAAAATTTAAGAATAAATTAATAAAACCTTTTTTGGAAATGGTTTTAGAAGCATTTCAAAATAATAATTTACCATCATACATAAATAATGCCTTAATTATACTGCTGCCAAAACCAGGTAAGCCCTCTAATAAATGTGAAAATATGAGACCAATAAGCCTATTAAACGCCGACCTTAAGATAATCTGTAAAATTTTAGCAAGACGAATACAAGAAATTTTACCAAATATTATTAATCGAGATCAGAATGGCTTTATAAAGGGTAGACAAGGCTTCCATAATGTAAGAAGACTATTTAATATTATTTATTTTAATAAAGAAGCACCGGATACAGCTCTCCTATCATTGGACGCCGAAAAGGCCTTTGATAGAGTTGAATGGCCCTTTCTTTTTGAAGTCCTACAAAGGTTTGGACTTGGAAATAATTTCATAAAATGGGTTCAAATAATATACAATAATGCTACAGCAGAAATCCTAACAAATAACAATATTTCAAAACCAATAAAAATCAATAGAGGATGTCGACAAGGCTGTCCACTTTCACCTTTACTGTTTACTATGGCAATTGAACCTTTAGCGATAGCGATACGTTTACATTCACAAATATATGGAATTAAAGTTGGACCAACAGAACATAAAATCTCCCTGTACGCCGATGACATAATTTTGTTTATGTCGAATCTAAAAAAATCAATTCCAACCTTGTTGAATTTAATAAAGAATTTTGGGGAAATATCAGGATATAAAATAAATAAAACTAAATCTTCAATATTAATGCTAAATGAGACCCAGAGAAATTACCCAGCCCCTGAGGTAAATCAATTCAATGTTGTAAATCAGTTTAAATATTTAGGAATCCAAATTATGCCTAAGCTAGAATCAGTCGCCAGTGTCAACTATGAAGCCTTAATGTCAGATATCAATGAGTTAACTCAGAGATGGATGTCACTACCAATGTCGATGATCGGGAGAATCAATATACTTAAAAGTAATATTTTACCTAAAATACTTTATTTATTTCAATACATTCCCTTATCACCACCTTTAGATCTATTCTCAAGAATAAAAAAAAAGTTAGTGGAATTTATATGGAACAACAGGAGGGCTAGATTACGTTTGTCTTTATTATATTTACCATTTGATCGTGGAGGTCTGAAATGTCCAAATTTTATGTTGTATTATTGGTCGGCACAACTGAGGTCTATGACATATTATTTTTCATCAAATGATCTCCCTCACTGGACTGAAATGGAATCATATAATTTACCTTTACCTCTTCCCATATTCATATACTCAGATTCGGCAAAAAAAATTACAAAAACAAGTTAAAAATCCATTTGTAAAGCATATGATCAAAATATGGTGTGAAGCTAAAAACTATTTAAAAGAACCACAGTTATTGTCACAATTTAGTCCAATATGGGGTAATCAATATTTTAAACCAGGGAGAGCGGACGCTGTATTTAAAGTATGGAATTTAAAAGGGATACAAAAGATTCAGGATTTATATTTGCCATGTGCAGACAACATAATGTCTTTTGAAGAGCTGAGGATCAAATTTAATCTCAATAGAACACATTTTTTTAAATATCTTCAACTTAGAAACTTTATTCGATCAAATCAAAATAAAGCTCTCACTCGACCTATTTATTCATCCTTGGAAAAAATGATGATGATGAAAGATAGTAAAAGAAAGGGTATTATTTCAGAGTTTTATAACTCACTGACACTATCTTCAAGTGAAAATTCACTGAAAAGATTAAACTACTGGAAAGAAGATCTGCAAATTGAAATTTCAGAGGAACAATGGGAATTGGCTTGTACAGAAGCTCAAACCAAATCAATAAATGCACGCCTTAAATTGATACATTTCAAATGGTTAATGCGGATGTATGTTACACCGGAGGAGTTAAATAGATATAACAAAAATATACCAGATACATGCACAAAATGCATGGAAAGTAAAGGAACCCTATTTCATTGTTTATGGGAATGTAGATTAATAAGAATGTTTTGGGAAGAGGTGAGGGTAACAATTGAAAAAATAATCTCAAAACAAATCATATTGAATCCTAAACTGTTTTTGTTGGGTCTGTACCCAGAAAAGCATAATTTTAATAAAAGTGAAAGAACATTCATAGACCTCAGTTTGCTTAATGCCAAAAAATGTATTGCACTATTATGGAAAAAGACTCATAGACCAGATGTGACTCAGTGGTTAAGACAGATGTTAACAAACCTTCCATTAGAAAGAATAACATATATACTAAAATCAAAGGAAATTGTGTTTGAGAATATATGGAGACCTTTTATTGATTATGTAAAAAATTTAAACATAACTCTTGAAGAAGAAGGTGAATGATGTGTGTGGACCTTGTAAATTCCAAACTGGTGAACATAATATGTATACTTATGTATTGGATTGTCTAGACTAAACAGAGGAGCATTGTTGAAGACTTGATTTTGTTGGTGGTTGTTGGTGTTTTTAGTGCATTTTTTTTTTTGTAGTACTTTAGTGTTAGTGTTTGATTGTTTGTATCATGTTTGTTAAAAAAAAAAAAAAGGTTCAATAAAGATATTGTGGAAAAAAAAAATTGTCATTTTCGATAAAATATTCTGGATAATTTGCATTCTTAGGACGATTACTAATAATCCCATTGAGTACTTGCCATATTCCTTTTATGTTATTTTTGTTATCCTCTAGTATTCTGTTGTAATATTCTTTCTTACAGGTCCTCATTATAGTAGTAAGCTTATTTTTGTATCTTTTATATTTGATCTCAGCTTCCACCATTCTGCATTTAATGAATTGTTTATATAATGTATTCTTCTTTTTACATGCATTTATTAACCCCTTGGTGACCCAAGGAATATTTTTTTTTGTTGTCTGTCACTGTATTGTTTTATAGGACAGTATTTATTGTACAATGATTGAAATATTTGTAAAAATTTATCATATGCTCTATTTATGTCATTTTCATCATAAACTATCTTCCAATCTTGTATTAATAATTCCTTTGTCAGTAAATGCATTGATTCTTTGGTTCTTATTCTTTTATATTTAATATTTTTGGTATACTTTTTCTTCCTATAATCACATTGATAGACAACAAAAATCGGCAGGTGGTCACTGATATCATTCAATAAAAGCCCACTCCTGATATTATTTTCCATAATGTTTGTGAATATGTTATCTATTAGTGTGGCACTGTGTGACGTTATTCTGCTAGGTCCGGTAATTGTTGGATGTAAACCCATACTGTACACTGTGTTGATAAATTCTTCTGTCAAACTATGTTGTTTTGAGTTCATCAGATCTATATTGAAATCCCCACAGATGAACATAACTTTATGAGTTAGTTTTGCATACATTTTTTCCATCCAGTCCTTAAATAAGTCAATGTTTGATCCAGGTGTTCTATATACACAGCTCACTACTACATTCTTCACATTGTCCAGACAGATTTCTATTGTAATACATTCAAATAAATCATCCACAGTTACTGACAGATTTTCAACAACCTTGTATTTCAAGCTCTTGTCAACAAAAATTGCAACTCCTCCTCCTTTTTTCACTTTTCTATTTATATAATTTAGTTCATAGCCATCCATGGTAAAATCCACTCCTTTCTCTTCACTGAGCCAAAATCATCCCTCTTTTATCACCAACCATGGTTTGCTGCATGTTTTGCTGCATTTTGATCTAAATGTGAATGCATGTATTATAATTATGTATAAGAAATGTTATATTCATGAGTGTTATTGGAGTAATGGTATAAATGCATGATCACCAAATATTAGCCAAGTCATTTAATTTAGTTAGATTTTATATTGAGTACTTAATTTCATAAGAACTGACTGAGTGTTGATTTTCCCTCTGCAATTTCATGGGATGGTGTCTTCGTTTGATTGGCTGCTCTCAAACAAAGAAATGTCCTCACATTGGATAGCAGCCATTTCAAACTGCTTCTGAAAAAGTCGATTGGTCAGTCTTGCGATCGACATCATCAGTTTTACGACCCGGCGAGGTAACTTTAAAAGAGAGAAGTTAGATTTGAGTTTAGTAAGAGAGAACAGTAGAGAAAAGAACAGAGAAGATCAGAGATCAGCAGAGTAAGAAATTAGATCAGACAAAGAACAGGCAGGAAGATTAGCAAGAAGTAAAGTAACAATGTAACAAGTAGCAAGATAGAGAACGGTGATCGAATTAAGAATTAGAAACACAGAAAGAAGAAAGAAAGAGATTTTGAGAAGGATTAGGAACTAAATTAAGATTAAAGAAGCAGAATAGTAATCTAGATCTCAGAAGAAGATTTTATTCCACCGTTTCAAGGCCCTGTGAAGTTTTATTTTATTCTCTGTGAAGTTTGTCAAGTCTTTCTGGTTACTGAGGAGAAACCACCTTTTTCTTTAGAGCTCGTCCTTTTAGAGAATCAAATTCTCAAACTTTTTCCTTCACCTCAGAAGCCATTCTTATCCTAGTAAATGCTTTTCTCATATTTTTTTTCATGACTTTTCACACCATTAAAGTGGACCTTTAATTTGCCTAATTTAAAGTGAACAGAGACTGAGAAGTTTCTCCTTCAGTTTTTGGGTCGATCCTGCTACAAGAGACCCCAAATTTGGACTCTTTTTCCAAGGACTTTTCACGCCGCCCTGAGACAAACCATCCACGGCTGCAACTGTCTTCTTGAAGGGCCCCCAGCTGAGTTATCACCTCCACGGCTGTGAGGACAGCAGCCGCTTCCTCCGATGTCCTAACTTCAAAACCCAGCGGTACCGAACCGCGGACCTACGGCTGTTGTGTGAGTGAAACTCTTATTTCTCCTATCTGCTGGGTTAAAACGTGATGTCCTAACAATTAAATTACAATTGAATATGGCCCGTATTTCGGGGCTCAATTAGTCTCTCAGCCACAGGATAGAGCTGTAAACTGAAGGAAAACTACTTAGTCATTTTTAAGTAACTGCCCTTAAATTTTTGTAGATTAATTCAGAATTCATTTTTAGATAATTAGCTTATGAATTTTCCCCATAAAATTGCGTTGTTTTGTTAAAACATTTCAGCCTCATTTACCGTTGAAACATAAGTCTGGTTCCTCCTTGGTTCTACAGAGGCGTAACGCTGGATGTTATGTTCAGGAATCCAGTATCAGTTGATGTGATATATTACACTGTCATCATTTAAATCTGTTTATTCATCATTTGAACGCCATGCCATGTAACCTGAATGAGTTTAATAAAAGGGTGAATGAGAGAAGTTGAAGCGTTTTCCTTTTGCATATACATGTTTCCTAATCACGGCAGGAAAAAAACTCAATGAAACTTTGAGACTGATTCATTAAGTAATTTAAGGTACAAAATTAATTAAAATTAAAGTTAATATTATTGTCCGTTAGGACTGGTGCCCCTTTTACGAGTGCTTTTATTTAATTTAGCGGGTGTAGAAGTGATGGTTTAACTCCGCCCCCTTTCACACCCACTATTAAATAAAATAAATAATTCCTGTACCTTATGACAAATATTTTTATAGGCAATTCACGCTACACCATAGCCTTGTCACTTCCCGCATTGACTACTGCAACTCACTTCTCCTTGGTCTCCCAAATAAATCCCTCCACAAGCTACAGCTCCTTCAAAACGCTGCTGCCTGGATCATCACTCATACTCCACCCATAGAACACATTACCCCTGTCCTTCAGCATCTTTACTGGCTCCAAATAAAGGACAGAATAAACTTTAAGATACTGCTTCTCACCTTCAAAGCCCTTCATAACCTGGCCCCGCCATACCTGTCTGAACTCCTCCACATCGTCACCCCTAGCCGCTCTCTCAGGTTTTCCTCTTCCCTTCACCTTGTCGTTCCTTCTGCCCGCCTCATCACTATGGGGTATAGAGCCTTCAGTCGCTCTGCTCCCCAGCTCTGGAACCCACTCCCACCAGCCATTTGCAACATTGACTCTCTTCCAATATTTAAATCCAGACTCAAAACGTATTTGTTTAAACAGGCTTACTCTCTTTGATAATCTACTTTTAGTACACTAAAAATCTACTTTTAGTTCACTGTTTTGGTTGTTAAGTTTTGTTATTGCATTTTTAATTTGTTTTTAATGTTATAATGCTCTTTGCAAGGTGACCTTGGGGGTTGAAAGGCGCCTAGAATTGTATTATTATTATTATTATACCTACCAGGATGCTAGCAGCAGAAGACTCAAGAGGTGAGAATGGCAATACTCACCAGTCCTTGTGACTCCAACTCTTGTAAGAGAGACAAAATATTGATTCATTTGTCCCACTATTTAATCCAGAATAATTACCATATCTCTCTTCTCTTCCCCGGCAGGGTTGCCAGATTTTCGCTGCGGAATATTTTTACCTTATTTGTAAAAACTGTAAATAAACTGAAACTGCTTCCTGTCTCTTAACTTGTGTCTGCATCTGGGTCTATTAACTTTTAAACATGTCAAATACAATGATTTAAAAATCATTTTTGACCCATTTTCAATTGATTACACTACAAACACAAGATATTAAATGTTCAAACTGATAAACTTTATTGTTTCTCTGAAAATATTCACTCATTTTGAATTTGATCCCTGCAACACGTTCCAAAAAAAGCTGGGGTCTGCGGGTTCCATGTTGGCCCCATCTGTGTTTGCCCACATGGACTTTCCCTGTTGTGCAGGTAAGCGGGTAATCTGCTTGCCTGCTTTAAACACATGTGGGCCCCACACAGATTTAAAGCAGGTGAGCAGGTTTCATTAACACTGCCACCATATGTAAAGTCCATGTGGGCAAACACAGATGGGGCCATCATGGAACCTGTAGACAAACCCACATGGGACCCAAATGACAGCCCAGTTTTAACCTATGGTGGGGCCTACTTGGTCATGCGGCTGGGTGAGGACACTAATTGTTGACATTTTGTAGGTGGAATTCTTTTCCATTCTTGCTTGATGTCCAACTACAGTTGTTCAACAGTCTGGGGTCTCTGTCATATTTTGTGCTTCATAATGCGCCACACACTTTCAATGGGAGACAGATCTGGACTGCAAGTAGGCCAGTCTAGTACCCACACTCTTTTACTATGAAGCCACGCTGTTGTAACACATGCAGAACGTGGCTTGGCATTGTCTTGCTGAAATAAGCAGCGACGTCCCTGAAAAGGATGTTGCTGGGATGGCAGCATATGTTGCTCCAAAATCTGTATGTACCATTCAACATTAATGGTGCCTTTACAGATGTTCAAGTTACCAATGTCATGGGAACTAACACACCCCCATATCATCACATATGCCTTTGCACTGATAACAATCTGAATGGTTCTTTTCCTCTTTTGCCCTGAAGACACAACGTCCATGATTTCCAATAACAATTTGAAATGTGGACTTCTCAGACCACAGTAGTAGTTTTCTGAAGTGTTCCTGAGCCCACATGGTAATATCCTTTATAGAATGATGTTAGTGCTGCCTGAAGGATCAAAGGTCACAGGCATTCAATGTTAGTTTTTGGCTTTGCCACTTAGGTGTAGAAATTTCTCAAGATTCTCAGAAACTTTTAATATTTTGGACTGTAAATGATTAAATCCCCCAATCCGTTGCAATTGCACATTGAGAAACAGTGTTCTTAAACTGTTGGACTATTTGCCCACACAGCTGCTCATAGAGTCATGAACCTCACCCCATCTTTGCTTGTGAACGACTGAGCCTTTTGAGGATGCTCTTCTTATACCAAATCATGATACTCACCTGTTTCTAATTAACATGTTTACCTGTGGAATGTTCCAGGGAGGTGCTTTTTGAGCATTCCTCAACTTTTCTAGTCTTTTCTTTCCCTTGTCCCAGCTTTTTTGGAATGTGTCCAAGGGATCAAATTCTAAATGAGTGAATATTTGAAAAAAAAAAAAAAACAATAAAATTTATTAGTTTGAACATTAAATGTATTGTCTTTGAAATACATATGTTCAATTGACGATAGGGTGAAAAAGATCTGTAGATTATTGTATGTTGCTCTCAACTCAGTCATCACAACTGCAGATTCTGCCCCCCCAAGAGCGAAAATCAATTTAAGTTCTTATAAACATGATGAATAGGATGTGTCCCACATTGTCTGCATCAAGAATTAATGCAAAAGTGCAATTATTGAAAATGCAATTCTAAAATGCACTTTTAAAAAGATCAATAAGACTTTAATCTCGGCAAATTCAGCATAGGATTTGGTTCAGAGAGCAGTTTATACAAAACAAATCAAAAATATTTCCTTGCAATGCAAAAAAAAAAAAATTCTAAACAAAGTGGTGCTGCACTATTTAAAATCAAAGTCGTTTACCCTCTGCCTTGTAATGCTATTTGTTTCCCACTCTTTACCGTGTCCTTATTGTCCTAAACTATTACTCGCTAATCTTATGAATCTCTCAAGTGCTTCTCTCTCTCACCAACTGAAATGCAGCCCTCCCCTCACTGTGTGACAAATGTCCTCACTTGCGTTGGAAGCTGACATGAGCACTTTTTGACTCGCACACAAGCACACCCAGACCTACGTGGCCACTCTTCTTCCTTAAAACCACATACGCCAATTTCATTATAGTAAGATTTATGCATCCCCTCTTACATTTGCTCACTCCTCTTTCTACTTTTCCTGAGGTTTGAGATTGCAGATGGAAATGCTAAGGCATCCTATTGAGGCATCTGGATGGTGGGGAAACACAGAGAGCAAATAAGCTCATCCATCCAGGAAATGATGGCAGGGCCTAATAGGATTTTAAATCGCACCGGGGGTGATGCTGGGTATAAATCCATACTCAGCTCTAATGATGATCATCATTTAGAACACATATTTAGAGCTCACTGCTGTTTGGATGTATGGCTATCCTGAGGCAGCCTCATTCACGAGACAACTCATTGATCTTACGTGGAAGTCACCTTTATAAGAGGTGGGGGTGGAAGGAGATGAACCAAGGGGGCTCAAGATTCAACAGAAGCCATATCTGGAATCACAACGGAGCCATAACGTGGGAAACCAAAAATATACAAACCAACAAATCTATAGAAAGACAAGTTCACACAGCCACTCCTTTGTCCCTAAAGGTGGATTCACACTACAACGTTTGGACCAACTTTTAGTGACGTTTTGGCAAACGTCTGGCTCTGCTGGCAAAGGTTAATGATAGTTGTTGTTGTTTGTTGGCAAACACTGGTGAAAGTTGTGTTCTTTGAAAATTTTCGGCCTGCTGCAAATTTGCTGACGTTTGGGAGTACACGTTGGTGAAAGTTGTGCTCAGTTTGTAAAAGTTCCTGAGCGGTGGGCGAAGTTATGCAGAGTTTACCTAAGTCAGCCTAAGTTAAAGCTGGGTTCACGCTATAGTGGTTGGACCGAGTTTTACAGACATTTCAAATCAGAGAAATAGCACAGGCCAGCTGATATCAGCATTAGTCGACGCTCATATGGTTTGTGGAGGCTTCCTGCCATTCTGGACCCGTTTTTGGAGTGAACACATCTCCTATGGGCATATGTTTCAGCATTTATTTTCATTTTATATTCCTATGTAGTTACTTCTGCATATCATTTTCCCACATTTATTCATTCATCTAAAAAAATAATAAAAATAATACATAGACGCCAACACTAAGTCCGCAATTAAAATGTGAATGTGGATGGAATAAAAAGAACTATTCAGTGAATCATCATATAAATAAAATGAGGGGTGATAATCTTTTGACTGTTACAACTCTCTCCATTAAAATAGCATAAAATCCCGTTAAATGTCATTTACTTTTTGACACCACATCAGTGCTGTTTGATTCCCCACAATGGAAGTCAAATCAAGGAATCCTAGAGAATGATCACACACAGAGCAGGAAATTAACCTCTTGCACTCCGTTGTACCGCTGACGGACAAGTCTCTGCGTCCTAGAGCGCACGAGGGCGCTCTCGTGCGCTCTAGGACGCATGATGGAGATTGTGATGTAGGTGGTGTATGGCGTCCAAGCGCGCACTGAAAATAAAAGCTGCAGACACAGCCGCGAACAGATTAGTTCATCTGATTGACCTCTCATTCGACTAATAAGAGCCTTGAATTGGGTTTCTTGAAACCTTGAAGAACCAATGACTGAAAACCTAGCCAGAAGGACCCGCCTACCAAGGCTGTGAATGCAGTGAGCCAATTGAAGCAGAGAAGTTCGCAAGCTGTTTTTTTTAAGGCTGGGTGAAGACTGACTGCTGGAGCGGATCAAAAAAGGACCCGCAGGAAGAACCCCACAGACCCAGAAGCACGGAGACCATCCACAAATGCAACCTGTGTGACAGGGAGTGCCATTCGCGCACCGGCATGTTCGGCCACAGGCGGTGCTTATTTTGTTTTGGTTCCAGCAGAGTAGATGTTATGGTTTCTTCCATGGTCATAGACCGATGGAGGCTGATGACGAAGGCTGAGTGACACACACGCCTTCGCCAGTCTTTTTTTTAATTACTACTGTTATTTGTTTTGAAAAATCGCTCGTCAAAAACCGCAATCATGGAAGCACAAAACTGCAATAATGGAATTATGTTTTGATCGGGTCGCGAGACCAGAACCACGAGCGGACCAGCGTCGCGTTCATCTGACAATGGGGAAGAGAAGTTTGCCAGGACGCTGCTGTGAAGAGGTAAGGTGTTATAAGCTAAATTATTCTTTATTCCTGACTATTCTTCTGTAGCGGGGGGGGGGGGGGAGCCGCGGTGACTGAGCTGCTGTCCCACATCCCACATGAGGCTAATCCGTCATGTAGCGATGGCCGATGTCCATCCTCTGTAGCGGGGGGGGGGGAACCCCCCCCCCCCCCAACACACACACACAGCCCTGAGTGTCACCTTTCATTAGAGCCCAAAATGAAGCTTCTACATTGAATCATTCAAAAATTACAGACGTTTTTCCAAACTGTGCCATTTGGCACAATTTGGCACAGTTCCAAAATGCCTGGGAACAGCCTGAGGAAAAAGCTGTGTAATATATTCATTTTTTGTGGTATTGTTACCAGATTTGGACCTCAGCTGGATAACACTTGGTTCTACATTTCTGTTGCATTTTCCAGCCCAGATCTGAAGCTGTGTGTTATTTGCAAGCATTTGTATCCAAAAAAACACCCAGGCCAAATTTATTTTCTTCAAGTTCACTATGTTTAGATGACTGTAACTCAGTGGCCGGAGCACTTAGAGAGATTATGACTGTTTTGCCAAAAAATTCAAAGAACAGCTTTCAATTTACTTTGGGCACATTATTTTTTGGCGTTTTTAGGAAAATTGACCGGCGTGCAAGGGGTTAAGAAAAGTAAATTTCTCAGGAGAGATTTTTTTTTTTCGTTTGGGCTGTCCCATTTTTGGGAGATTATATATAATATATACAGTGGTGTGAAAAAGTGTTTGCCCCCTTCTGGATTTTTTTGTATGTTTGTCATGCTTAAATGTTTCAGATCATTAAACAAATTTAAATATTAGAGAGAGATGACAAGTAAAAACAAAATGCAGCTTTTTAAATGAAGGTATTTATTATTAAGGGTAAAAAAAATCCAAACCTACATGGCCCTGCGTGAAAAAGTGATTGCCCCCTAAACCTAATAACTGGTTGGGCCACCCTTAGCAGCAACAACTGCAATCAAGCATTTGCGATAAGTGACAATGAGTCTTTTACAGTGCTGTGGAGGATTTTTTGGCCCACTCTTTGCATAATTGTTGTAATTACTGTAAGCCACATTAGAGGGTTTTCAAGCATGAACCACATTTTTAAGGTCATGCCACAGCATCTCAATGGGATTCAGGTCAGGACTTTGACTAGGCCACTCCAAAGTCTTCATTTTGTTTTTCTTAAGCTATTCAGAGGTGGACTTGCTGGTGTGTTTTGGATCATTGTCCTGCTGCAGAACCCAAGTGCGCTTCAGATGGCCAGACATTCTTCAGGATTTTTTGCTAGACAGCAGAATTCATGGTTCCATTTACCACAGCAAGTCTTCCAGGTCCCAAAGAAGCAAAACAGCCCCAAACCATCATTATTTTTATGCCAGATGTAGTAGTAGATTAGTTTATTTGACAGGGACAGTGCAATAAACAGACAATTAATCAAAGACAATCAATCTGATGTGTTGCACATAGAGTGTATAGCTATTAGCTAATTTGCAACTCTTGTCCCTGGATGGGCTTTAGAAAAAAAGAATCAAGATAAAAAATATACACAATAACCACATACATCAATGCAGAAAAATTATAAATACACAATTATAAGTATTATAAATATTATAAATACACAAATATAACAGCCTGACTCACATTTAACATAAATATTATAAATACACAGATATAACAGCCTGACTCACATTTAACATAAATATTATAAATATTATAAATACACAGATATAACAGCCTGACTCACATTTAACACATAACATAACTCACATTTGCCTATTTCAGGCCTTCCTCCCTCCGTCACTCACTATAAACAAACACATTTATTCCTTCCCTTCATTCACTCTCACTTTGCAGACAATTAATCCATACATGAGTACATTCTTGTTTATTTTTCAGCCAGTTTTTAACATTTTTAGTGAATGTTTTAAAGTCCGTTATTATTTTAATTTCATTTGGCATTGTGTTCCAGATGTGACTGCCCTTTATAGAGAAAGCTGTTTGTCCAAATGTGGTTCTGCGGTGGAATATTTTACAGTTATTGTTAACAGAACTCCTGGTGGCTCTGCTGCTGTCCTGTCTTTGGACGAAACCAGCAAGTGGCTCGGGTGCTGATTTATGGAAACATTTGAATGTTAATTTCAGAAGACAGAGGTCAATGAAGCTCTCAAAACTCAATAGGTTGTATTTTTTTAAAACATTACAGTGATGCCACCTAATGGGCTTTTTGTCCAAGATTTTTAGGGTTTGATTATATAATGAACCTATATGTCTTATTGTGGAAGGGGCTGCTTGAGCCCAGACTGTCAAACAGTATGATATATGAGAAAAAACCATAGAATGCATATACAGTGCAGCTGCTTCGTAAGGTATGTAATATCTAATTAATTTAAAGCAGTTCAGATTTTTTTTTTTTTACTGTTTTTGAAATTTTCTTTATATGAAGATTAAATTTGAGTTGAGGATCTAGTACAATGCCAAGGTATTTGAATTCTGTAGCTAAACTGATGTCATGATCATGTATATTAACTTTAAAATGTTGCAGGTTACATTTTTTGATTGAAAAGCACATTGAGACTGTTTTCTGAAGGTTCAGCAATAGATGGTTCTTGAGGAGCCACTCTTGGACATCAACCATACTTGTAGACAGTACATCTGCAGCCTGTGCTGGAGTCTTGGCAGCTGTGTAAATAACTGCATCATCTGCATAAAGTTGGCATGTTGCAGCTGAGCAGTGTAACGGCAAGTCATTAATAAAAATGCTGAAAAGTAAAGGACCAAGAATGGACCCTTGTGGGATACCCATGCGGTTGTTTAAAAATGAGGATTTATCCTGGTGAACTTTTACACACTGTTCTCTATTCTGGAGATAAGATGCAAACCATTCTAATGTATTTGGGGAGAAGTTAAAAGATACCATTTTGGTTAAAAGCAAACTGTGGTTTACAGTATCGAAAGCCTTTTTGAGATCTAGAAAAACAGCTCCTACCACATTACCCCTGTCCAAGGACTGTTTGACGTTTTCAATAAGGCAACAATTTGCTGTTTCTGTTGAGTATCCTGGTCTAAAACCAAATTGATGTGGATGAAGAAGTTGACTGTCTTGTAAGTAGTCTATCAGCTGTGTAGCTACAACTTTTTCAAGAACCTTAGATAGGACTGGTAAGATAGAGATTGGGCGGTAATTGCATATATCGTCTTTACTGCCTGATTTATGAACTGGTATGACGACAGCTTTTTTCCAGCCAGATGGAAATGTACTAGACCTAATGGAGAGATTAATGAGATGAGTCAGTGGTTTGATTAATATTTTGCTGTGCATTTTGAGAAAGGAGGTGCTCATATTGTAGATATCATTAGTTTTTGAGTTTGACAGTGTTTTAACAATACCAGCAATTAACTTCTCATTTACCTCATCGATGTGAAAAGTATCTGTTGGAAGTATGGAATTTGTGTTGTTGAGCACATTTGGCAGCACAAAAATTTTTGTTAAGTCTTCCACAGAGCCCACAAAGTGTGAATTAAATTCATTTGCCAAAGTAGCCTTGTCACTGACGGTCTTGCCATTGATTCTAAGTTCCTTTACCCCCTTCTGATCGTTTTTTTTATTAGTTAAGTTATTTAAATGCCTCCATAGGGAACTGTTGTTACCCTTTGCATGATCTATCAGTTTATTGTAATAAGATATTTTTCATTTTCGCAGCTCATGTACCACTTTATTTCTTAAACTTTTGTACACAAGGTGATCATTTTGTAGTTTGGAGGTTAGTGATGTTTTCAGTGCATAGTCTCGCCTCTTCATAAGTTTTCTTATTTCATTATTTAACCATGGTAGGCTAATCTTCTGTTGTCTACTTTTAATTTGCTTTGAAAATTTTTCTATAGACTTTGTGATTGTTGCAGTTATAAAATTACAACAATCATCTACTTCACATGTTGACATGAGCTGCTCCCAATTTTGATTCTCTAAGTAATGTTCAAACTCCTCATTTTTTGATTTGGGGATAATAAAATTTGATTTGTCAATATCGACTCCCCCAAAATACTGTAGTCGCTTTTTAGTAAGTTTCCTGACAGCAAGAACCATGTTATGATCTGAGAGACCAGTTACAAGATTATAGGTTCTGGTTATTCGTTCTGGTTTATTAGTAAATACCATGTCAATAAGTGTTCTGGATTGTTTGGTTATCCTGGTGGGTCCTTTGATGATTTGCTGGTAATTAAATTTAGTCATGAGGCTTTTCAGTTTTTGTTTGTCTTTTTTATCAGACCAGTTGATATTAAAGTCACCATGAATTATTGTTTCTCTGTTCTTCTCAAGTTGTTTAACCAGATCACTTAATTCATTATAAAAGGAAGAGTTGTGTGACGGTGGATGGTACACTACTGCAATGTTGAAATTCATTACCGGAGAGAGACATACATTAACAGCTAAACATTCAAGTGAAGTATTCAAATCAACCAGTTGACATTTATATTTCTCTTTGATGTAAATTAAAACACCTCCTCCCCTCCCTACCTGCCTGTCTTTTCTAAAACACTGGTAGCCCACAATATCGATCATATTAGTGTCTATGTTCCTGTGTAGCCAGCTTTCTGAGAGACAAAGGTAGTCCAGATTTGAGTCCAACAGCAACACCGAAATCTCATCTCTTTTGGGGATTATGCTCCGTATGTTTAAATGACCGCCGAGGATCCCCTTTGGTTTAGCCTTGGTGTCCCAAAGAACTCGTGCATGATTAACAGTTTGGAAAAATAAATGTTGTTTTTGCTTTTGTACAGCTCGGTTTTGTGCTAACCCAGTGGTCTGCTGTTTAATAGTGGCAGGTCCAGGGTTAAGGTGAATATCTCCTGCCAGAAGTAGCAGAACTAACAGAACTTTAATTGTATATCCTCTGCCATATTGTGATTTTTGCTTAACAGCCATGTTTGCCTTAATTTGGAAGTTTTTGCTCAGGGCTTTTAAAGACCACATAGAGTGTAGGGTGAGATGTCCAAGCCCAAATCCATACAGATAAAACTTTTTAACTTCACCTTTGGTTGAGTTTGTCGGAAAATCCTTCTTGTTGCAGGTCCAGACACACAAAGACAAAACGAAGAGGAAGTAGAGAAGTAGAGAAGGCTTATTAGTGGTGCCCATCAGCCCACTTTTTAATCCGGTGGCAGCCATCTTCAGTCTTTCTTGGAAAGAAGGAAAAAGAAAATCTGTGGATAGTAAAATAAATTCTGCTTATATCGCCAGAATCTGATCCGATCATCCTCGAATCCAGCTGGGCCTCACCTAGCCAACTAGCCCCTAGCTTTTAAGGATCTTTTGGCCTACTTCACTTTGTTAGGCAGGTCTTATTTAAGTGATTTCTTGACTGAGAACAGGTGCAGCAGTAATCAGGCCTGGGTGTGGCTAGAGAAAATGAACTCAGCTTTGCAAACATGTGATAAACTACAGATAATTTATATTTTAACAAGGGAGGGTCAATCACTTTTTCCACACAGGGCCATGTAGGTTTTGATTTTTTTTTACCCTTAATAATAAACACCTTTATTTAAAAACTGCAATTTGTGTTTGCTTGTGTTATCTTTGTCTAATATTTAAAGTTGTTTGATGGTCTGAAACATTTAAGTGTGACAAACATACAAAACAATAAGAAATCAGGAAGGGGGCAAACACTTTTTCACACCACTGTGTGTGCACGCGCACACACATACATACATACATACATTCACACATACATGCATATATATATATATATCTCACATCATCATAGCAGTCTGTCGTGGTCGACAATAACTGTTTCATTTAGGTCTGATCAGATTCCTCCACACAGCTCTGTCCTTCACCTTTTGCTGCCAAGAACTCCTGTCTATATCCAACTTCTTCAGGTTTCTTCTTACAGTGTTTTTAAATCTGAGCCTTGGTCTACCCTGATTGCGTTTGCCCTCACATAACTGTGAGAAGAGTAACTGCCAAGGGAGACGCTGGTGATCCATCCTCTCAACATGTCCAAGCCATCTCAGGTTTATCTGTAATAGCATGTAGACCAGCTTGTTTCAGCACTTCTATGTTGATTATCTTGTCTTTTCATGAGATGTTCATTATGGCTCGAAGGTGCCTCATCATGTACGTGTGGAGTTTCTTTACCTGCACCCTGTAGACAGTCCAAGTTTCAGCACCGTACAATACAGTAGCCAGTACTGTCACTCTGTACACTTTGCATTTCACACGGATAGACACATGTCGATTGTTCCACAGTCTCTCCCTCAAGTTTCCAAACACAGCGCTCACTCTTTCCATTCTGAGAGATAGTTCATCCTCCAGCCTAGCATTCTCTGAAACAGTACTCCTGAGATACTTGAAAGTCTTACACTTGCCTAGTGGCTCTGTACCAATGCTGATCTCTTCTGGTAGTGATGTTGATAACTAGAACTTTGGTGGTTGATAAAGGCACTCTGTCTTCTTGATGTTGATTTTGTCGCTGAATTGGCTAGCTGCTCTTGTAAATTTCTCCACTAAAGATTGCATATCTTCCGCACTGTGTGCAACTAGAGCACTGTCATCGGCAAAGAGCATTTCTCTTACTACCTTTATCGATGTCTTACTCTTGGCTTTAAACTGTGCCACACTGAACAAGTGTGCTTCTTTCCTTCTTTGAATGCATACTCCTTCTGAAGTGTCTTTGAAGGCCATCTCAAGCATGGCAGCCAGATATAGCGAGAAGAGTGTAGACGCCAGCACACACCCTTGTTTCACCCACAAACAACTCAAAACTGATCAAATGCCCGTGTGTGTGTGTGTGTGTGTGTGTGTGTGTGTGTGTGTGTGTGTGTGTGTGTGTGTGTAATGGCAAGCCGTTCAGGGGAAAAAAAAATAATAAAACAAAGAAAAGCTTGGAATATATCGAATGGACTTCAGAATATATTGACGGAACTTCTGAATGTATTGAATGAACTACATTTCTCATCAGCCTTTGGGGCTCCAGTTTCATTCAATATATTCCAAAGTGGTGTGTGTGTGTGTGTACATATATATATATATATATATATATATATATATATATATATATAAACGTTAGATAGATAACTTAAAGATATCAGAGTTTCATTCAGTATATTTTGATATGTACGTGTGTGATCAGGACCATTTGGACGCTTAGCATTGTTTTCGGTGTGTGTTATATGTAATGAACGGAGATGGAAGAAGTGCAGCTATGAGTGAATCAGCAAAAAAAGTTAGTTGCAGCCATCCTAAGTAATGAAGAGCTGGTTACCACCCTGGCAAATATATGCAGTGGCCAAAAATGCTAGTAACCATGTTCAATACCATTCTACCGATGAAGAAATGTATTCATTGTTCCACTGTGGGGGATACTTCAGTAAAGGTGGCAAGATATTCACAGATTCGGACTTAGTGAATCAATAATTCCTGAACAAAACATAGTTAAAACACAAACCACACCAATGTAATACATTGGTAAAGTGGACAACGAGCTACAACCTCATTTTCATTAAAAAGAGCCATCCAATGAGCTCCAGCAGTTACACTGGTGTCTGTGAGCTGCTGTCGGGAAAACGAATGCACAGGGACCGTCTGCAAATTGGAACTCTGAGGGGAAAAACCAACATAAAATTAAATACTGTCATGATCATAAGGTGTAATGTCACCAGAATCAGTTCATACGTCAATTGTGTCATTTTGTTCAGACTGAAATGCTTAGTTTGCATAAATTTTATTTTTCATAGTTTGGGGAAATACTTATTTCAAACATATCCAATAACTTGAAAATTACAAAGTGTGGCTTCACCAAAATCACCTCACATGCAGTCAGACTACAACACATAGTTTGGATTAAAGAAATGTTTTCATAGCTTTGGGAATATTTATTAGGATTAAATTTCAGCATCATCAAGGTTAGTGCCACTAAATGCTGCCCAGCCCCTAGGGCAGGGGTGTCAAACTCATTCCATGGAGGGCCAAGACCCTGCAGGTTTTACTTCCACCCAGTCTCTTCAGCAGGTGTTTTCACTGATCAGCAATCAGTAGGAAGAAATTCAGAGAAATCACCTGTTGAAGACACTGGGTGGAGGTAAAACCTGCAGGGTCTTGGCCCTCCATGGAATGAGTTTGACACCTGTGTCCTAGGGCCTAGGATCTCCTGTTAGTAACACTTGTTAGTTGGACCAAAAAAAAAATATATCATAGGTTAGGGAAATATTTATTAGAAATGATAGTTAAAAACTTCTAAATAACTGAGTGCAGCTTCACCAGAATCACCTCACACATCATCTATCATCTAGTAGTCAGACTACATCAGTAGACCATTTATTGACACAGAAAAGCACTGATTTCTTCTAGGATTGATTCCTGCACTGACAAATAAATCCCTGGGATTAATTTTAGCCTGACTCTTAGCCTGCTCCAGACCAGGCTAGCTGTAGAGAATAAATCTCAATAGTAACTTGACTGGGCTTAATTTATCCTACTTTTATACAACCAAGTCGAGTATAGATTAAGCCAGAATTATCTGAAAATCCTGGCTTAATCCTTTATCTTGGTTTTATTCAGTATACATCTGAACCCAATGAGGTGACCTAATTAATCTGCTGCAGACAGAGCAGTCCTATCACTTTCAACCAATCAAATAGCTAAGGCATGGGGCTGGTGATGAAGTCACTAGCCAGTCAGCAGACATTTCCAATTAGTCCTCCCTGCAGTGGTGGTTTTGGTCTCCAAAATGATTCTCATGTTGAAGATTACTCTAATACTGGATGTGTTTGGATTGAAACTTTTCCTCCAGTCCTCTTTCATTGTCATATCTGGACAAAGTTTCCAACCATGTCCACATTTTCTGTTGGTTTTGAACTGTTGCGCCTTTATTCTGTTATCATTAGTTTGTTGGGTTATCCTCAGGTTCTTAGTTCAGTTATGTTTTCTCCCTGATTTGGTTTATTTATGATTATTGTTGGCATTATTTGTCCTCTCTGTTCTCCAGTGTCTGTCTGCACAGCTTCACCCGTCCGGTTTGTAGCTGCTCCCCTGTTATCTCTTAAGCAGTCCCAGCTTTCTCATGTTCATGCAATTATCTCTCACCTACAGTGATGTGAAAAAGTGTTTGCCCCTTCCTCATTTCTCATTTTTTTGTATGTTGTCACACTTAAATGTTTCACATCATCAAAGAAATTTAAATATTAGACAAAGATAACACAAGTAAACACCAAATGTGTTTTTTAAATGAAGGTGTTTATTATTAAGGGTAAAAAAAATCCAAATCCACATGGCCCTGTGTAAAAAATAAATAAAATAAAAAATGACCCCCCCCCCCCCCCGGTTAAAACATAAATTAACTGTGGTTTATCACATCTTTGGAAAGCTGAGTTCAATTTCTCTAACCACATCCAGGCCTGATTACTGCCACACCTGCTCTCAATCAAGAAATCACTTAAATAGGACCTGCCTGACACAGTGAAGTAGACCAAAAGATCATCAAAAGCTAGACAGCATGCTACAATCCAAAGAAATTCAGGAAAAAAAAAATGAGAAGCAAAGTAATTGAGCTCCATCAGTCTGGAAAAGGTTATAAAGCCATTTCTAAAGCTTTGGGACTCCAGCAAACCACAGTGAGAGCCATTATCCACAAATGGCGAAAACATGGAACAATAGTGAACCTTCTCAGGAGTGGCCGGCCAACCAAAATTACCCCAAGAGTGCAGCAATGACTCATTCAAGAGGTCACAAAAGACCCCACAACAACATCTAAAGAACTGCAGACATCACTTGCCTCAGATAAGGTCAGTGTTCATGATTCCACCATAAGAAAGAGACTGGCCAAAAATGGCCTACATGGCAGCGTTCCAAGACAAAAACCACTGCTAAGCAAAAAGAACATAAAGGTTCGTCTCAGTTTTGCCAGAAAACATCTTGATGATCCCCAAGACTTTTGGGAAAATACTGTGGACTGATGAGAAAAAAACTTGAACTTTTTGGAAGGTGTGTGTCCCATTACATCTGGCATATCGCAAACAGTTGAATGCAGTTGTTGCTGCTAAGGGTGGCCCAACCAGTTACTAGGTTTAGGGGGCAATCACTTTTTCACACCACTGTATTCTGAAGTTCATTCAATATATTCCAAAGTTCATTCAACATATTCCAAGCTTTTCTTTGTCACCGGCCACTTTATTAGGTACACCTGTCCAACTGCTCGTTAACACTTAATTTCTAATCAGCCAATCACATGGCGGCAACTCAGTGCATTTAGGCATGTAGACATGGTCAAGACAATCTCCTGCAGTTCAAAGCGAGCATCAGTATGGGGAAGAAAGGTGATCTGAGTGACTTTGAACGTGGCATGGTTGTTGGTGCCAGAAGGGCTGGTCTGAGTATTTCAGAAACTGCTGATCTACTGGGATTTTCACGCACAACCATCTCTAGGGTTTACAGAGAATGGTCCGAAAAAGAAAAAATATCCAGTGAGCGGCAGTTCTGTGGGCGGAAATGCCTTGTTGATGCCAGAGGTCAGAGGAGAATGGCCAGACTGGTTCGAGCTGATAGAAAGGCAACAGTGACTCAAATAACCACCCATTACAACCAAGGTAGGCAGAAGAGCATCTCTGAACGCACAGTACGTCGAACTTTGAGGCAGATGGGCTACAGCAGCAGAAGACCACGCCGGGTGCCACTCCTTTCAGCTAAGAACAGGAAACTGAGGCTACAATTTGCACAAGCTCATCGAAATTGGACAATAGAAGATTGGAAAAACGTTGCCTGGTCTGATGAGTCTCGATTTCTGCTGCGACATTCGGATGGTAGGGTCAGAATTTGGCGTCAACAACATGAAAGCATGGATCCATCCTGCCTTGTATCAATGGTTCAGGCTGGTGGTGGTGGTGTAATGGTGTGGGGAATATTTTCTTGGCACTCTTTGGGCCCCTTGGTACCAATTGAGCATCGTTGCAACGCTACAGCCTACCTGAGTATTGTTGCTGACCATGTCCATCCCTTTATGACCACAATGTACCCAACTTCTGATGGCTACTTTCAGCAGGATAATGCGCCATGTCATAAAGCTGGAATCATCTCAGACTGGTTTCTTGAACATGACAATGAGTTCACTGTACTCAAATGGCCTCCACAGTCACCAGAACTCAATCCAATAGAGCATCTTTGGGATGTGGTGGAACGGGAGATTCGCATCATGGATGTGCAGCCGACAAATCTGCGCCAACTGTGTGATGCCATCATGTCAATATGGACCAAACTCTCTGAGGAATGCTTCCAGCACCTTGTTGAATCTATGCCACGAAGAATTGAGGCAGTTCTGAAGGAAAAAGGGGGTCCAACCCGTTACTAGCATGGTGTACCTAATAAAGTGGCCGGTGAGTGTGTGTGTGTGTATATATATATATATATATATATATATTTTTTTTTTCCTGAATGGCTTGTCATTAAATTCTGTTGATTAAAAAAAGTCATACACACCTTGTTTTCACCAAACACATTGTCCTCTTACATGTACTGTATTTATTCTTTTTTTTTTTTTTTTTTTTTTTTGTAAAAAGATAAGATTTTTTTAAGATTTTTATTCATTTTTCATTATATATATTGCATTCAGATCACAGTCTACATTTAAAAAAAAAACAAAGGGGCTAGAGTAAAAAAGAAAAAGGGGGGGGGGGAAAAAAAGGGGGGGGGGCAAATGTTGGAGCATCAAGTTTTTAGTTTCCATCTCTTAATTCTTCTGGTTTTTCCAGCGTCTTTGGTTATTCTTTCAATATCTGTCTCGTTGTTGCACTTTGTAGTGTGTCCATTTCCGCCATTTTTTTTCCCATAGTCCTTCTTGCATTCTTCGTCGATATGTTAGTTTTTCCATCATACGTATGTCCTCAATAATGTCAGTCCATTGCTCTTGGTCAGGAAGAACTTCTGATCGCCATTTTTTTGTGATTGTTTTTTTACATGCAATCAACAAGATTTTAACTAGATATCTGTCCTCAGCCTGTATAACATTGTCTCTTTTAAGATCACATAGGTACATCAAGTTACAGTTCATTGGTATATTATATCCTAATATCCTCTGTATTGTCACATGTATAGATTTCCAGAATGATGAGATTTTGCAGCATTTCCAAAACATATGCGAGTGGTCTGCATTTTGAGCCCCACATCCCCTCCAGCATATAGATTGGGTATTTGTATACTTTCCTTGAATCTGTGGTGTAATGAGAAAGCGAATCAGGTTTTTCCATCCAAATTCCCTCCATGTTCTTGAATTTGTTGACGTGTGTTGTGTTTTCCATATTTCCTGCCAGCTTTCTTCTGTTATGTTTAAATTGAGCTCTTTCTCCCATTTCTCCTTTATATAGTTACTTGAATGATTGTTTGCCATAAGTTTCTGATATAGCTTTGAAATAATTCTTGTTTTATTTCCTGTATATGAGCTTAAAATGAATTGTATAATCTCGCTCACATCTGTTTGGAGGTTATGCCTAATCTTCTTCATATAATAGTCTCTCATCTGCAGATATCTGAAGAATTCCGATCTTTCTAGTTTAAATTTTCTCCTGATGTTTACAAAGCTCCCGAGATCTTTTTTTCCGATATTGCCCCATGCTGTGATTCCCTTGTTCACCAGATTTTTGTATCCCCTATCTTGTTTTGCCGGTTCAAACTGACTGTCAAATGCTACCCATTTCAATAGTTTTATGTCTTCCTTTATATTATACTTTTGTACTATTTTATACCACAGTTCTAAAGTAAATTTAGTGATTGGGTCTATTTGTTTGATTTGCTTATATGCATCTTTATCTCCTATTATGCTTTGTACTGGGAGTCCCTCAATTTCCTTTTCCATTTCTTTCCATTTTGCCTCATATCCCTCGTCGCACCAACATATGATATATCTTATTTGTGCTGAGTAGTAATATTCCTTTAGACTCGGTAGGCCCATGCCTCCTTTCTCTTTTGGTAACTGGAGAGTTTTATATTTCACTCTTGGTTTTTTACCTCCCCAAACAAATCTCGATATCATCCTGTCCCACTTTGAGAATTGGGCATCTGGAATCTCTGTTGGTATAGCCTGGAAGAGGTAAAGTAATCTAGGTTGTATGCTGATTTTGACTGTCTCAATTTTTGAATTCAGATCCATATTTAAGATTGACCATCTATCAATATCTTTTTTTATTTCTTGTTCCAACCTATCATAGTTTGCTTTATAGATTTTGCTTAGATCTTTAGGTATGTTCACTCCAAGGTATTTTATTTCTTTTTGTTTCCAGTTTAGTTTGATCTTATCAGTTATCTGGTTTAGAGGGTTATAGTGGAATGTCAGTATTTGTGTTTTTGTTATGTTTATCTTGTATCCTGATAATTTTCCAAAATTTTCTATCAAGTTCATCATTTCCATTATTGATTCATCTGGTTGTTCAAGGTAAACTATAATATCGTCTGCAAATAGCCCAATCTTGTGTTCCGCCCCCTTTATTGTTACACCTTTTAATTTCTTATTTTGTCGTATCGCTTGAGCCAGTGGCTCTATGAACAGAGCAAACAAGGTGGGCGATAAGCAGCATCCCTGCCTAGTTGATCTTTGTATATTTACTTTGTCTGTTAAGCTACCGTTTATCTTGATTCTTGCCACAGGTTCTTGATACAGCGTCCTTATGCATTGTACTGATTTTTCGTTAAATCCAAAGTGTTCCAGCACACTATATAGGAATTTCCAGTTAACCCTGTCAAATGCTTTTTCTGCGTCTAAACTCATTATTACTGTGCTTTTCTTTTCTTTATGTATTTGATTAATTATATGTATTGTTCTCCTGATATTGTCATGTGTTTGGCGTCCCTCTATGAAACCAGTTTGATCATCTTCTATCAATTCCGTCAAGAATGTCTTTATTCGTTTACATATAATTGTTGTATATATTTTATAATCCACATTTAATAAAGAGATTGGCCTATAGTTTCCGCATTGTTCTCTATCTTTCCCTGGCTTTAAAATGACTGAAATAATGGCTTCGTTCCATGATGGAGGTATTTTGTTGTTGTTCAACGTCCAATTAAATGACTTTAGAAGCTGTGGCGTGAGTTCTTCTATAAACAGTTTATAAAACTCAGATGGGTATCCATCACTACCTGGTGATTTACCGTTTTTAAGTGACTTAATCACATCTCTAATCTCTTGTGTTGTTATTTCTGCTGTTAGCTTTTCATTTTGTTGATTTCCTATTGATGGCAAGTCCAATGTGCATAGAAATTTTTTAATATCTTTAGTATTTGTTTCTTCAGGTTGCGAGTATAGTTCTTGGTAGAAATTATGGAATATTTCTTCGATGTTTTCTGGGTTAACTGTGGTTTTATTTGTGGTGGGGTCTTTAATCTTATATACATTATTCATTGTTTGTTGTTTTCTTAACCGTTTTGCCAGCAGTTTTGTGGCTTTTGGTCCCGTTTCATAATATTTTTGCTTTAGATATCTATTTTTCCTTTCAATTTCATCCATTTGTGTTTCTTTTATCTTTATTTTTTCTTCTTTAATTTCTTGATATATTTTTGGGTCATTTGTGCTTTGATGTTTATGTTCTAATTCCCTCAGTCTCTCACATCTTTGTTCATATGCTTCCAGTTTAGTCTTATTTGCTTTTCCTGTTTCAACAATTAATTTACCTCTTAACACGGCTTTTAGTGCATCCCATAGTATTGTTGGGTCCACTTCTTCATTGTCATTCTCTTGGATATATTCTTTTATGTTTACTTTTATTCTTTCTTTCATTTTATCATCATTTAACAGTCCTACATTAAGTTTCCATGTTGTTTGTCGTTTTCTATTGTTTAAATTTATTTCCATGTATATAGGATTATGATCTGATATTTCTGCCCCTCCAATCCAACAATTTCTCACCCTGTATCTGTCATCTTCATTCATAAGGAAGTAATCTATTCTAGAGTGTACTTTATGGACTGCTGAATAATGTGTATAGTCTTTTTCGAGTGGGTGCAGGTCCCTCCATATGTCTACCATACCCATTTCTGCCAGTGAGGTTCTTATGAATTTTGTTACATGTTTTTTTGTCTTCTTAACACTTGTTGTATCAATTTCATGATCCATGACAGCATTTAAGTCTCCTCCACAAATTAGGACTCCTTCACTGTGTGTTGCTATGAGATCAAACAGATGTTGAAAAAAACCCTTGTCACTTTCTGGTGGGGCATAGATGTTCACTAATGTGATCTGCATTCCATCTATGCTACCCTTTATTATTACATACCTGCCTTCTTTATCCTGGATTTCCTGTTCACATTCAAATTGTATTTTATTTGAGATTAGTATCATAACCCCCCTTTTAGTTCCTCCCTTAAATGAACTGTAGTAGGAGTTCTTATAGCCAAATCTCTTTAGTTTCACATGTTCTGTCTTGCTCAAATGTGTCTCTTGCATAAATATAATTCCGGCTTTTTCTTTCTTGAATTTTCTTATTATTCTTTCCCTTTTAACAGGTGAGTTCAGACCATTCACGTTTAGTGTTATTATCTTAAGATTTTTACCCATAATCATGTTTTTCCATTTTTTTAACTTGTGCTCCTAGCCCCTTTAACAACAAAAATAACACATATTTATATAAAAACACATTAAAAAATCTCGACCTCCGTACTTTGGGCCTTTCTTCTGCCCACTGGTCCCTGTTGGTGGGTGGAGGGATTGTCCTCACCGAGTGTAGGGCCCTCCCTAGACTTGTATTTACTATCCAAGAAATAGTCATTAGTCTAGAAATGTCCAACAAATATCACTTAAACCTCTCCTAGCCATCTGTTTCTCTTTTACCTTGTCTTCTTGGCCTTCATTTCTTCTGTGTCTTTCTTAATCTTTGTTATAATCTAGGCTTTCAGTTGAAAGCCTTGTAGTCTTTCCTGGGCCCGCTGCGCCACGTCTCCCCCCGTCTTTTGCCGTTCACTCGCCTCCACTCCGGCTGTCGTGATGCGTTCAGGGCCTCCGCTGCTCCTACCGTTTCCTCCGGCACGTACACCTCAAGGCCCCGCTCCATCATGTCCTGCGCTGCCTCTCTGGCTGTGTTGTAGGTTCTTACGCCGTTCTCCCAATGAATCCTCATCTTCGTTAGCGGCGTTTGGAATCTAATTTTTTTTTCTTTCAGCGTTTTTTTAATGTTGGCATATTTCTTCCGCTGCTGCACAATTTCTGCCGGGTAGTCATGATCAAAGAATATCTGCTTGTCGCCGATTCGTATCTTTTTTTTTCCACGCTCGTGTCAGGATTCTTTCCTTTACATCATATTTCAGAAAGTTTACCACAACTGACCTGGGTGTAGAGCGTGGGTTCGGGTTCTGTGCCGAGGCTCTGTGCGCTCGTTGAATCTGCAGATCCGCTTCGCTGGGCAGTTCCAGCTCTTTTTTTAAGAACTGATCCATGAATTTCGTCATTGAGTTGCCTTCAATGCCCTCCGGGATCCCGAAGATGCGTATATTGCCCCGTCTGGACCTGCTCTCCAAGTCGGTTACTTTCTCCTGCATCCTCTGCATTTGTGCCGTCAGGGTCTGCAGCTGTTCGCTTGCCTTGCTATTCCAATCTTCCAGCTCTGATATTCGGGCCTGCGCTTCTGTCATACACGCCCGCTGGGAGCGCAGCTCCTCCATGTTTTCTGCTAGCTTGCGCTCCATTTCTCTTCGGAGGCAGATAATTTCTTCCTTAATCTCTTTTTTCAGCTCCTCCTTAAGAGCCGCTAAATCCTGTTGTAGCTGCCGTTTGAAGTCTCTCAACTCTTTACCCAAACTGGCGATGCCAGTGTTCATGGTATCGAGTTTTGTGTCTTCCATTTTCTCTGCTGCGGTCACCTCGTTTTTTTTGGGCCCCGTGTTCAGCGGTTTCTCCTGCGTTGTTGAAGAGGAATTCTTTAATTTTACTCTGCTTTTGTCCTTGTGCCCGGCTCCTTCGTGTTTTCATCCCTTAGTTTATTGATCCGCTTATGTCGAGTTGGCCATTTACCGATGATTTTTAATCCGGCTAGGGAGAGCTCTCTGTTTAAGCGTTATGTCTCTCCGCCATCTTCCCGGAAGTCTATATATTCTTTTTTAAAATCTCTCTCTCTCTCTCTCTCTCTCTCGTGCGCATGCGTGAGCGTTTGTGGGAGCAGGGGTGTGGAGTGGTGTCGAGTGAGTACGTTAAACTTTGTATTTTCTAACTTTTTCTCTATCTTGTGTGTTTGGGGTGTGTGTGTTTAATATAGTGGGTTGAGTGTGGGTGTGTTGGGGTGTGATTGTTGGAGTGAGTGTGTCGGGGAACGGTAGCTTCTGCTGCCGGTTTTTCCCGGCCGGCATCATGCCGGTGATTGATGGTGGTGTGGAGTTTGAGCGCTTAACCCGGCGTCATGGTGTGAGAATCCTCCCGACAGTTCCCTGTTCTGTGGAGGAGGCCAGCCTCGCTGTAGGACAGGTGGTTGGGCATGGCAGCATAAAATCAGCATCGAGGATGAACAGCGCAATTGTGATCTTTCTGGATTCGACTGAGAAAGCTGATCAGGTGGTGGCACAGGGAGTGGTCATAGGTGACACTTTTACTCCCGTTTTACCGCTGGCGAACCCGTCTAGGAGGATCACCATCTCAAACGCTCCTCCTTTCGTTAAAAATGATCAGCTGATTAGAGAGTTGTCCCGTTTTGGCCAGGTTGTGTCCCCTATCAGAATGGTCTCTCTGGGTAGTAAATCACCCCTGCTGAAGCATGTTGTATGTCATAGGAGGCAGTGTTTCATGGTGTTGAAAGACAGCTCTGCTGAACTGAATGCGTCTTTTAATTTCAGGATTGACGGCTTTAGCTACTTGGTGTTTGCAACATCTGAAACCATGAAGTGTTTTGCGTGTGGCGCAGAAGGCCATCTTATTAGGTCATGTCCTGAAAAGGCGAACACAAAGAGCACTGGCGGTAAGAAAGGTGACGCCGCTGTTTCTGGTGGTCCGGAGGGTAGCGCTACATGTGGTGCGGCGGATGCCGCTGCGGCGCCCGCTTCTGCTGGGGCGGTCGCGGCCGCGACTGCGGCCGCGTCCGCATCCGCGTCCGCGTCCGCTTCTACTTCTGCGGGGGCGTCCGCGTCCGCGTCCGCTTGTGCTGGGGCGTCCGCGGCCGCCTCTGCTGGGGTGGCCGCGGCGGGCGCGGTAGTTGCCCCCCCAAACAGTGATGGTGGGGAATTTCTGTCTGGCGGCAGCTCTGATCATTGTGACGAGCCTGTCGCCCGGGGTAAACAGGTGGAGGGTGTAAGTAAAAGTGCAGTTAAACGAAGGAACGTGAATGAACAGACTTTGCAGGCGGGGGAGGAGCGGTTTGAGGCTGTAGGGGACACACAGAGCAAACACTGCATGACAAACGTTGCAGTTCATGAAGAAATGCAGGAATGTAGTTTTGCTGAAGAGGATCCTTTTAAAGCTGCACAAAAAAGAAAAAGTGCTGAAAACTTACAGAGCTCTGCTAAATCTAGTAGGGTTGGGAAGTTAGATTTACTAGATGAGAGCGTCTCTGACGAAAGTGGAGCTGAGTCTGAAATGATGCAGACGCAGACGCAGGAGGAGCAAAGCTCCTATTGTTTTTCCAAAATTAGGCAATTTCTCCAGGTGACCAAGGGGAGCAGAGCTGTGAAAGTGGAAAATTACTTTCCAGATCTGGAGTTATTTGTGGCATCAGCTCGCAAGCTGATGAAACTGAATGATGGGAATGAGACTTTTACTGATCAGGAAATTTTTCGTTTAAAGAAACTGGTTGTCAAACTGAAATCACAAATTACTAACAGTCATGTTGACTCTTAGTTTGTTTCTTCCCTTTTATGCTATGTGTGTGTTTTTTTACTGTACCCTATTTTTATCCTTTTTAATGCCCCACCTTAGAATTGGCACTCTCAATATTAATGGGGCCAGGGATGATGTAAAAAGGGCCTCTTTATACAAGCTTTTTAATTTAAAGAAACTTGACGTGCTGATGGTCCAGGAGACTCACAGCACTGTGGACATTGAGAGCCATTGGAGAAAAGAGTGGGATGGCTGCATTTTTTTTTAGCCACAAATCCAGTAGCAGTGGGGGGGTGGCTGTACTTTTCTCTAGGGGTTGTGTGCCTGTCTCTTATGAGGTAGAAGAGGTGGTGAGGTCATTTCCTCTTATTAAAGGTACAGTTTGAAAACGTGAACTTCGTTTTTATAAACGTGTATGTGCCAACACAGAGAGCAGAGAGGATCAGGGTCTTTGACGTGCTTTCGGATACGGTTAAGTCCTGTGATCCAAATAGTTTTTTATTTCTGGGGGGTGATTTTAACTGTACATTAAACCACAGACTAGACAGGAACCATCAGGAGCCTCACCCTGCTTCTGCCAATAGGCTGAGAGAACTGGTGAAAACACATGAAATGGCCGATGTGTGGAGATCACATCATGGGGACCAGAGGCAGTACACCTGGAGCCATGTCAAAGATAACCTTTTATCTATGGCTAGGTTAGACCGTTTTTATGGTTTTAAACATCAAATGAGTGTTTTTAAAAATAGTTGTATCTGTCCTGTTGGTTTCACTGATCACTGCCTGCTGTTTTGTTCTGTGTTTATTGAAAATGTAAAGTGTAAGAGTGCTTTTTGGCATTTTAACAATACACTTTTAAATGATGTGTTTTTTAAAGAGGTTTTTCATGATGTTTGGAAGTCACACAGGGAACAAAAACCCTCTTTTAGTTCTCTCCAATTGTGGTGGGATTTTGGTAAGGCCCAGATAAAACAACTCTGCCAACAGTACACTCAAAATGTCACTCGTAGCTTGACCCAATCCTTGAAAGTTCTGGAGACTGAGGTGGTAGAACTAGAGGAGTTGCTCAGTTCTACAGGAAAACAGGAGCACTTAGAGGCTCTCAAGTCAAAAAGGTCAGCCTTGGCTAGCTTGCTAGGGGTCACCGCACAGGGTGCTCTGGTCCGCTCACGCTACATGGATGTAGCTCTGATGGACTCACCCTCCCAGTACTTTTTTGGACTGGAGGGGAAAAATGGACAGAGAAAGCTCATTCACTCCTTGTTGGGCGATGACGGGAGAACAATCTCCACAGCAGCAGAGATCAGGAAACACGCTGCTAGCTTTTACAGTGAATTGTTTAGAGCAGAGTGGAGGGAGGACACGGCACTGGGCCAGGTTTTCCTTGATGGTCTTCCAGTGCTCTCAGAGGACCTTGTTGCCGGCTTGGATGCTCCACTGTCTCTGTCTGAGCTGCATACGGCGCTAATGAGCCTCCAGAATGGAAAATCACCAGGCATAGATGGTCTCTCTGTGGACTTTTTTAAGGAATTCTGGCCCCTGCTTGGTCCAGACCTGCTGGAGGTTCTCCAAGATAGCTTGGAAAGGGGGACCCTACCCACGACCTGCAGGAGGGCCATCATCACACTGTTGCCGAAAAAGGGGGACCTCCAGAGCCTAAAGAACTGGAGGCCAGTCTCTCTGCTCTGCACAGACTACAAGATTCTCTCAAAAGCTCTGGCCCGAAGACTGAGAAAGGTGATGAGCGAGCTCATTCATGTAGACCAGACTTACTGTGTGCCTGGCAGGCTGATTAGTGACAACGTCACTTTAATTCGGGATATTTTGGAGGTCTCTGGTTCATTGGCGGTAGAAACTGGTTTGATTTCAATTGACCAGGAAAAGGCGTTTGATCGGGTTGAACACCAATATTTATGGACAGTTTTAACAGCTTTTGGGTTCAGCCCAGGCTTCATAGCCAGGATACGGGTCTTGTACAGTGACATTGAGAGTGTGCTGAAGATAAATGGGGGCCTGTCTGCCCCTTTAAAAGTCCAGAGGGGGGTTCGGCAGGGCTGCCCTCTCTCAGGGATGCTGTACTCCCTCGCCATAGAGCCTTTGCTTCACTGCCTGAGAAGGGATCTATCAGGAGTTACTTTTCCTGGCTGTGACACCACGTTCAAGCTGTCGGCCTATGCAGATGATGTAGTCATGCTGCTAAACAAGCAGAGTGACATTGACGTTCTGGTTAGGAGTGTCAATCTTTTTGGCCAACTTTCCTCTGCAAAGATAAACTGGGGAAAAAGCGAGGCTCTGATGGTGGGGGAGAAACTAGAAAATCAGCTTACGCTGCCGGGTGGGTTGATTTGGAAAAAAGGAGGTTTTAAGTATCTTGGCGTCTTTATTGGAAATCAGCAGTTTGAGCAAAAAAATTGGGATGGGGTCATAGAGAAGATTAACGGGAGACTAAACAAGTGGAAGTGGCTAATGCCAAGAATATCTTTTAGAGGAAGAGTGCTCATTTTAAATAATCTTGTTTCCTCATCCCTGTGGCACCGCCTCATGTGCATGGACCCCCCTGCTGGTTTGTTGTCCAAAATTCAGTCTGTTTTGGTGGACTTTTTTTTGGGGGGGTGGACTCCACTGGGTTCCTCAAGCCCTGTTATTTCTTCCCAAAGAGGAGGGGGGGGGGCAAGGAGTGATTCATTTAGCTAGTAGAGGTGCTGCTTTTAGACTGACTTTCATACAGAGACTGCTGACGGGCCCCCAGGACCTGGTATGGAGGCCTTTGGCCTGTGTTATTTTACAGAGAGTCCTTGGGCTTGGGCTAGACCTCCCTGTGTTTTTAATGGATTTTAAGAACTCTAATGCACTGTCTTTACCCAGTTTTTACCGCAGTCTCTTTTCAGTGTGGACTCTTTTTAAAAAACAAAGAGGGCCATGCGATTCCCTCTACTGGTTGTTGAGGGAGCCGCTGGTTTTTGGTGGTCGCCTTGGTGTCCTGCCGGGAGTTGGAAGGACCTTCCTTGATAGGCTGTGTTCCAGGAACATTCTCACTCTGAAGCAAGTGGTGGAACTGGCTGGTCCTGGCCTCAACAACGCCTCAGCTTTAGCAGCTCATCTTGGTGTCAGGTCGATTCGTTTCATCGATGGTCTTCTTGCACACTGGAAACAGGAGCTTCATGGACTTGAGCACTCCCTACTCTTGGACTTTAGCAATGGCACGCTGCAGCCAGAAAGCACTGACCCCTTTCCCTCTCTCACGCTCTATATGGACTTTGACGTCGCTCCTTGCTCCTTACTGGCATTCTGTGCTCCCACTGGTGTGGACTTTGGAGGAGCCAGTGGTAAGGCACTCTACAGACTGGTGGTGATGGCACTCAACAAGGACCGATTGAACACCTGTGTGGACACTCCTTGGAGAGCCTATTTTAAACTAGGAAAAGGGCATCGGCCTGTCTGGAGAGCTCTTTACAAAGCCCCTCTCCCTAAGAGGCATGGAGACTTACAGTGGAGGGTCCTGCATGGTATTATAGCTGTCAATGCTTTTGTTTCTGTGATTAACAGCAGTGTCAGTGATCAGTGTGTTTTTTGTTCCTCTAGGGAGACTGTTTTTCATTGTTTTATTGAATGTCAGCGCCTGAGTGGCCTCTTTGAACTTCTCACAAAACTTTTTCATATTTTTAAGGAAGTTTTCTCTAAGCAGGTTTTCATTTGTGGTTTTATGTACAATCGTCGTTTTAAGCAGAAGTGTCAACTACTGAACTTTGTTTTAGGGCAGGCAAAGTTGGCTATCTATGTAAGCCGGAGAAGAAAACTTGAAAATGTTGAGAATGATGTTGATGCCAAAATTTTATTTGTGAGGCTACTTAAAGCCAGAATCAGGCTGGACTTTCAGTTTTTTATGGGGAATGGGGATGTGGAAGGTTTCAGGACCCTCTGGTCCCTGGAGAATGTCCTCTGTTCAGTTCATGATGGACAGCTTTTTTTTGGGCGTTTTTTGGGGGATTAATTTTCTGTGTAACATAGCATGATATAGAAATTGTATTGACTGATGGACAAGTGTGTTTATTAAAGATCTTTTAAAAATCAAAAATCTCTCTCTCTCTCGTTCATGCATGTCTGATGTGAGCTTCGATCTAAACACATCTGTTTTTAATAAGCATTTCAGTCAACATTTGCCAAAGGAGCTTAACTTAGGCTGACTTAGGCAAACTCTGCATAACTTAGCCCACTGCTCAGGAACTTTTGCAAACTGAGCACTTTCATCATCGTTTATTTCCAAACGCTGGCAAATTTTCAGCATGCTGGAAATTCTCAACGAATACAACTTTCACCAACGTTCGCCAACTATCATTAACTTTTGCCAGCAGAGCTGGACGTCTGCCAAAACATCAGTAAGTTGGTTCAAACATTGTTGTGTGAATTCACCCAAAAAGGCAGGTCCAGGATGGCAGGAAGCCTCCACAAATGCTGATCTTTATGAGCATCGCCTGACGGTGATGTCAGCTGAATTGCACTGAGTATTCGTAGCTTAAGTTAACCTAAGTTGGCTACTGCTACACATACGCTAGCCTAAGATGGCAAAAGCTTGACAACGCTGAATGCAAAGCTGGGAAATGCTAGGAAAAGTTCGTAAAAGTTTGTAAAAGTTGGTGCACGCTGGATTTAAAAAAAAAAAAAAAAACTGCTCAAAAACGTAATTTCACCAACGTTTGGACTGATTTCTATAATTTTTCAAAACGTTAGTAAAAGTCGGTCCAAACGTTATAGTGTGAACCCATCTTAAACTGAGAGAGCCTTTCAGCCTCATTGGCCCCAGAGAAAAACATTAGAGGAAATGCAGTAATGAATATGAGCCCTTGATGCTGGTGGCTGTAGAGATTTCATGGACTTGTGTCTGCAAATGCATGCATGTGCTGTGTAAAGACAGCATATAAAGAGCATATAAATACCAATATAATCTCATGAACCAAGAAGTAGAAGTAAAGGGATGTCTGACATCTGTCTATGACATTCTAGAACAAAGAAGGCACTCCAAATAGACCTGGTGTTAAATCCCTGTCCACCATTGCACTGTTTTCTCATGACAAAACAACTATAATAGTCTAGACTAATCAAATAGAAAATCTCACTGGGCAAAAAAACAATGGTTAAAATGCAAAGCCAAAAAAAAAAAAAAATCTATAACAGAGCATCTCAGACAGACAAACACTTTTTTTTTTAATCCATATGGGGAAATTCAGGTATCCTGTTGCCCACTATACAGTACATACAACAAAAAGTCATTAAAAGAGTATTAACCAAAATATTTAAATAAATAAAGTAATGCATGACACAGGAACTATTTCTACATTGCATTACACTTAGTCTATTTGAGGCAGCCTGGCATGTACATGATGTCTGTGTAAATTCACCACAACCCCCAGTGGGTCAAGTCTCCTCCCAAACACTGAGCCAGCCTTCTTAACTTGCCTGTCTGGTTGTCTGGTGTCCCTTGCTGTTATGTTGCCTCCCCAGGAGACACTCACCACCACACTCTGGTAAAACATGGTCAACATGTCAACGCAGACATCGAAGGACCTGAGTCTCTGCAGAAAAAATAATCTGCTGTGGCTCCTCCTGTAGAGCACCTCTGTGTTAGCAGGTCACTCCTGGTTGCTGTCCAGACACAAACCCAGATACTTATAGGTGTGTATCATCTCAAATGGTTTAACTTAAATAGTAACAGGCTGCAGGGAAAGCCTGGACCTGTGAAAATCCAAGACCATCTCCTTGGTCTTAGAGGGGTTTAAAAGCAGGCCATTCCACTCACTCCAGATACTGAGGAGCACACCTGCACTCCACCCCCTGTCAAAAAGTCCATGATCCAAGTAATAAAGGAGGGGTCCACCCCCATCTTTTCGAGCTTCTCTCTCAACAGCAAAGGCTGGATGGTATTGAAAATGCTGAAAAAGTCAAAGAACATAATCCTCACTTGGCTCCCTGGCTCATCCAAATAGGAGTATGCCCAGTGTAGTGAGTAGAGGATGGCGTCATCCACTCCAATGTGGTCCCGGTACCCCAACTGTGGGTGGTCTAATGCAAGTGCAGTCTGTGGTCTCAGGTAGTGGAGGAACAGTCGCTCCAGGTCTTTATAACATGTGATGTGAGGGCTACCGGTCTGTAGCTGTTAAGCTTGGCCAGGTGCCCAGTTTTGGGAACTGGCACAAGACATGATGTTTTTCACAAACATCACCAGTGATGACATGTTTAGCCGCTCGTCATCCTTGAACCGCTGGCTGTCTGTGTGGTGTCCTGCAAATGACGTGGGCTGCATTGACAATTGGAGCTCTTTTTGAGGAAAACCTGGTCTTATGAGACGAGACAGCATTCATCCCACTTTGGATGGTGCTTCTCATTTATCTAACAATCTGGCATCTTTTTTATCCAAATTTCCAAAACATTGACTACTCAGAGTTGGGACCAGGAAGCAGAGTCGCAGTCTTACACGCCTCTCTGCAGCTCCTCTTCATCCGCCACCCCTCAGCTTAGCCCCTGTCTTCCCCATCAGAGAATCATTGTCTGCTCCCTCCAAAGTAAATAAAAATATAATATATAAGCATCCCAAAGTGATTAAGCAAAATATTGGTAAAACTCAAATTAAACATAAAGCCTCTAAATTGAATGATTTGGCCTCTGTTCCTCCTCATAATTTAAAAATTAAATGTGGTTTATTAAATATTAGGTCTCTAACTCCCAAGTCTCTGTTAGTCCATGATCTGTTAATTGATCATCAGATTGATTTAATTTCCCTTACAGAGACTTGGTTAGGGCAAGAGGATTATTATGTTGGTTTAAATGAATCAACTCCCTCTGGTTATTTAAACTGTCAAAATCCCAGAAGTTCTGGTCGTGGAGGAGGAGTAGCAACAATTTACCATTCCAAATTACTAGTTAATGTAAAGCAAAAAACATGTTATAATTCCTTTGAGGGCCTGGTCCTCAGTATTGGGCACTTTAGCAATTTTAGGTTAAACCCAATTTTATTTGCCATAGTTTATCGTCCCCCATCAACCTACTCAGAATTTTTATCCGAATTTGCTGATTTCTTAGCTGATTTAGTGCTGAAATCTGATAGAATAATTATAGTAGGGGACTTTAATATACATGTGGATGTAGATAGTGACTGCCTTAATGTGGCATTTAATTCAATATTAGACTCGATTGGGTTTTCTCAGAAAGTAGGAAATTCTACTCATTACCTTCACCATACATTGGACCTTGTTCTGACATATGGCATAGAAATAGAAAATCTTGTAGTGTCTCCTCATAACCCTCTACTGTCAGACCATTGTCTGTTAACCTTTGATTTTACTATTTCTGACTATTTGGCTCCTAAAGAAAAATATAACATGGTGGATAGTGTTACAGCGTCTCTGCATCAGACTCTAGACTTGGTGGCCCCCTTAAAAAAGAAAAAGTCTAATCAGAGATTTCTAACTCCTTGGTTCAACACAGAAACTCGTAGCTTAAAACAGAAGACTCGTCAATTAGAAAGAAAATGGCGCTCCACTAATTTAGATGAAATCTATTTAGCTTGGAGAAATCATCTTTTAATTTACAAAAAATCTCTTAGAAAAGCTAGAACGAGTTATTACTCTGCATTAATAGAAGAGAACAAGAATAATCCCAGGTTTCTTTTCAGCACTGTAGCCAGGTTGACAAAGAGTCAGGACTCTGTCAATCCTAGCATTCCCTTAGAGCTTACTAGTCAGGACTTTATGAACTTTTTCAATAATAAAATTTCATCCATCAGAGATAAAAATCAGTCAAATTCTTCCCACAGGCAACTTAAATACTGTAACTACTACAACTCCTTCTATTGATGTTTGTCTTGATGAGTTTACTCCAATCGACCTTTGTGAGTTAGACAAAATAGTTTCCTCATCCAAACCTTCAACTTGTCTTTTAGACCCTATTCCTACCAGGTTATTTAAAGAAGTCTTCCCACTTATTGGTAGCTTTATTCTTCATATAATCAATTCTTCATTAACTTTATGCCATGTACCGCAGACTTTTAAAACGGCTGTAATTAAGCCCTTACTCAAAAAGCCAACGCTAGATCCAGGAGCTTTAGCTAACTATAGACCAATCTATGACTGGACCCTGTGATGGACAATTATGGTTTGAAATGCTTTTATTGATATAATTTGATATGGGTTCCTTTATCTTCACAAAGAATTAATTTTACATGTCCACTTTAAAAAACATTACATTAACAATGTAGACACATTGTTTTGTTCCTTTATTGTTAAGTACAATATCTTAGTCACTAAAGCTTTAAAGAATTTATGCTTTAATAGGCAGCATATATTTCAAGATAATGTCCTCTCTTCATATCAGATCAAATGCATCCTTCTATCTCTCTGTGTGAGGCTCACATTCCAAAAGCTGTGAACTGACCAATCAGGTTTCAGACCTTCCTTCATATCCTTTATAGTCAATTTTATGACCCCGGCTCAAACAAAGGAACTCAGTGCAATTTGTCAAAAGTTTATGCTAATGGGCAGATCCAATCTTAATCTTTGAATGTAAATGGTCAGGCTCAATTGTCATTCCAAAATACTGGGCCATCCCGCCAAGTTGGAAAACTTCCCCTCTGTTTTAGAGAAAGTCATGAAAAAGTCTGGGGAGAGTCATGTTCTGCTCTCTCCTTTCTAAGCCCCAACCCACAGTGTGAGGCCTGTGTAATTTTTTCAACCTTTTTCTTTAAATTCACTTTTTCCTATTTCACATCTTTTTAGAATAGAATAGGCTTTATTGTCATTGTACAGTTGTACAGTACAACAAAATTCTGGGTGCTCCACCAGGCTACTGTGCAATAAAGTAAAAGAAGGATTAGATTAAACATGGTTACAGAAAACACGATTAAACACACAAATGAAAAATAAAAATGGCCCAGGATTATGGAAATATACAGAGGTATGGTAGTGGCTATGCAGGTGGAACTATGTACATAAGAGTGCAGAACACACAACTGAATAAAATGGCCAAGGATTATGGAAAATATACATAGTAGTGCTTTAACAGATGGGTCAATGTACATGAAAGTGGGGAGTGCAAAGACAGGTGAGTTAGTGTGATAATTAAAAAGGTCCTCAGTTCTGTGCACATGAGCGTTCAGCGGGAGGGTGTGGGGCCTCTGAATGTTTACAGTTCAGATAGGCCAGGGGAAGAAACTGTCAGTCTGTAGGTGTGGGACCTGATTGATCTCAACCGTCGTCCAGAGGGAAGTAGGTCAAACAAGTGTTTTGTTTTTTTTTTCTTAAATTACTGCGCTAAAAAGATTTTGTTTGATTTTCACCAAGATTAAGTCGACTTTCTTCTGACCACAACACATCAGAAGAATCGGATTTGTGGGGGTTTTTTTGTTTTTTTTGTTTTTTTTTTACTATTTATCGTTTGATTTTCTGTTTGAACATTGAATGATATACAAGTATCTGGAATTTGACAGCCTGGCCTGTCAAATTCCTTTTTATGTGTATAAACTGAGACGACGACCTGTGTGACCAGCATCCAGCTTCTACGGTTGTGACCCAAAAAAGGAGCAGTGGCCAGTACAACTTTTTTCTTGCAGAACCTGCCCTTTCCTCTCAACTTCACCAAACAACATCCAGCTGGACCAGTGTTGGTACCTGAAAGGCCTGCTATCACCAGGAGACACAATCCGACTCTGCTGTGCTTAAGGTCTGTTGTCCAGATTAAATTTAATTCTTCAGGCTATTCCTTTTATAAGCTCTAGAAACCGAACATCTTTGAACTCCTTTCACAACTTCAAATAAATTTATCTTTTCTTTAATCTCCGTTCCCTTTTTTAGAGTATGAACTAAATTTTATCACTTTCTTCATAAAATTGCATCAAATTTTCCTAACCATTTTGTTTTACAGTTATTTTATGGTTCTTTTTTATTTTCCATCGCAGTGCCAATTCAAGCCATGTTTTTCTTTGGTTCCCCAAATGTTTGATTAAAACAAGTTATGCTCAGTAATCCATTAATGGTTTAATGTGTTCATGATGCATGTTGAATTCACTGTCTTAAAGTCATCTGAATGTGTTCATCTATCCTAAAATTTCTTATTAAACTGTTAAAAAGGCATATTGGAGTAATTGTTTAATTTCAAGTCCATCTTCTCGATTAAAAGCAGAAAGAACACAGGTTTTTGAGACCGATTCATCACTGGTACAAATATTGAATTACACTGGTCGAGGTGGCGGAGTGGTTAGCACTGCGGCAGCACAGCAACTCACCCTTGGCCGGGGGATCCTGAGTTCGATCCCAGCCCCCGACTAACAGTGATCTGTGTGGAGTTTGCATGTTCTCCCCGTGTCTGCGTGGGTTTACTCTGGGATTTCTCCGGTTTCCTCCCATATGCCAAAAACATGCAAGTTAGGTTAATTGGCATCAAAACTGGGGATTCTAAATTGTCCTTAGGTATGACTGTGAGAATGAATGGTTGTCTGTCTCTCTGTGTTGGCCCTGCGATGGACTGGCGATCTGTCCAGGGTGTACCCTGCCTGTCGCCAAAAGATGCTGGAATAGGTTTCAGCCCCCCCCCCCCCCCCCCCGCGACCTGAAAAGTATTAAGCTGAAGAAGATGGATGGAACACCAAATTTATTGTCTAAGTTTTTTTTAGCTGATTTAGGGCAAGTTTGATTTGCTGAATCCAAAAATCACACTGGTTTTGCTCAATCAGGTCAACTTTTTGAACTATGGCCACATGTTTTTTACGTTTTTGTTTACATGTACGGGTATTTTCGCTTTATATGATGCAAAATACTTTTTTGAAATTCTCTGAATTTTGAACAATGATCACGTAACATTCAATTTACATGTACTTACCTTTATCAATATCTACTATTCAATTTACAGTACAGCTGTACAACTGATGTACAACTGCTTACAACTTAGCATAAAAACCTGACCTGATCGAGAGAAACAGATGTCATTTTTGGATTCAGTGGTGCAAAATTGTTTTAACCCCTTGCACTCTGGTCAATTTCCCTAAAAACGCCTAAAAATAACGTACCCAAAGTAAATCAAAAGCTGTTCTTCAACCCTTTGCAGCATCTTCATGGGGTTGGTCTCATTTAAAAGAAAACACTTTGAATTTTTTGGCAAAACAGTCATAATCTCTCTAAGTGCTCCTGCCACTGAGTAACAGTCATCTAAACATACTGAACTTGAAGAAAATAAATTTTGCCTGGGTGTTTTTTTTGGATACAAATGCTTGCAAATAACACACAGCTGTCAGATCCGGGCTGGAAAATGCAACAGAAATGTAGAACCAAGTGTTATCCAGCTGAAGTCAAAATTTTGTAACAATACCACAAAAAATGAATATATTACACAGCTTTTTTCTTAGGTTGTTCCCAGGCGTTTTTGAACTGTGCCAAATTGTGCCAAATGGCACAGTTTGGAAAAACGTCTGTAACTTCTGAATGATTCAATATAGAAGCTTCATCTTGGGCTCTAATGAAAGGTGAAGGGTTGTGTGTGTGGGGGGGGGGGTTGTTTATTCATTCATGAATGAATGAATGAACAAACAAGCCCCCACACACAAAGAAACATGCCACGTAAAAAATGTGTGGCTTTTTTTTTTTTTTTTTTACAAGAAAAAATAACCTACAGTGCACTAAAAATTATACTAAAATATCTGTAATGTAGAAGATAACAACTCCCCCCTCCCGCCACAGAGGACGGACATCGCCCATCGCTACATGACGGATGCACCGTCCCCGCGGTCTACTACGCACAGTTGTACTAAAATATCTGCAATAATATCTGCAATCCGCTACAGAAGAGTAGCGGGGGGGGGGGTGTTCACGGTCTGGACACGGCGCACGGACTGGACCCGTGCGCCGCGGTCTTCATGTTGCGATGACGCCCAGTTGTAATTTACCGATTAGCTTATAGCACTTACCTGTCCACAACAGCAGTGTCGCTGGCGATCTTCTCTTCCTCATTGTCAGACGAACATGACGCTGGTCCGCTTGTTACAGACTCGTGGTTCTGGTCACGCGACCCGGTCAAACCATAATTCCATTATTGCGGTTTTGCGCTTCCATGACTGCGGTTTTGGCGAACGATTTTTCAAAACAAATAAGAACAGTAGTAAGAAAAAAAGACTGGAGAACGCGTGTGTGTCACCCAGCAACTTACACAAAACAGATTTTATGCAAGGGACGCACGCTTTCGAACTTCTGTGCTTCAAATGGCTCGCTGTATTCGCAGCCGTTGGTAGGCGGGTCCTTCTTGCTAGGTTTTCAGTCATTGGTTCTTCAAGGTTTCAGAAACCCAATTCAAGGATCTTATTAGTTGAATGAGAGGTCAATCACATCTAAACCAATCAAAGCACTCCTTTGGCTTTCTGTTCGCGGCTGTGTCTGTAGTGGAAGAACGGAAATGCAGCTTTTTTTTTCCAGTGCGCACTAGGACGCACACTGTGCGTCCTAGGGCGCCCTCGTGCGCCCTAGGATGCAGAGGCGTGACTGCCCGGGGTACACCGGAGTGCAAGAGGTTAAATCAGTTGAAAAAACACAGACAACTTACAAAAAAATTATTTTTGTTATGTTGTGTTATTAATGAATTTATCAATTTTTTTTGGACTGGTGCCCCAAATGACTTTATTTGTGCTGGTAATGAAAATAAATCTTCATTCCTACTCACATGTATATTTATATTAATATTTGTAACCGCATAAACTACTACACACATCACCTGCAGTGGCCTGGCAGTCCTGTGTATAGCCGGTGAGGGTTCTCATACCCCTCCACACCCCTCTGGGGTTGTTATGCTGTAGTCTCCACCTCTCCACCTTCTTTTTCTAGTCCTTCTTGGCTTTTCTTAGACTCCTCTTTAATTCCTGTTCCACCAGCTTGTGCTTCTCCCTGTCACCATCCCTGAAGGCTACTTTTTTTTTTTTTTTTTTATTAAGGAGCCACTTGATGTCACAGGCGATCCAGGGTTTATTGTTGGGGGGGGGGGGGGGGGGGGGAACCCAGTACAATCTATGTTGGTCCAATCATGTCCCTGCAGAAGGTCACGTAGCTGGTAAAGGTTATTATCCTGTGTCCAGCAGAACATCCCAGTCTGTTCATTCATAGCAGGCTTTTAGAGTCTCTCTGGCCTCCAGTGACCACTTCTTGAATGGGCAGGTGGTTACAGGATACCTCTGGACACACGGTTTATAGCAGAGCTGAAGGTACACACTTGAAGGTACACAGCCTTAATAAACTAAAGAACAGCAGAAATCCCAGTACTAGCATATCTTCAGGCCTACTGATACTGTGAAGTCTGTCCCGAGCGTCTCTGAAATAGCATGATCATTCTATCCCATGTTAGGCCAACACCTTCAACTTTGGCTTACCTGGAAGAAGTGGGTTTCATCATATGTACAGTAGGTGCATATGACATACCGTATAACAAGTCTACAATAGATCTACAACAGATAGGTAATAGTGGTTAGGTCCAGCCGGACTAAAAGCAATGTACCTGCAGGACAGCGGTGGAAGGGGAAGAGGGGGGACAATCGCCTTCAGCATGGCAAAGACCAACTGGCCTCAATGAGAGCATGCCCTTAATAATAGTCATTCAAGTGCTGCTTTGTTATAGGCGACCGGAGCCATTACAGGAGGAGGACGTGACACATGTTCAACTATTAATCATAAGCTCTTAATGCACTGCACTCTGACTGGGCTCTGTAATGCTCACTCCAGGACAGAGACAAACAACACGAAGCTGTACTCTTAATGTTAGCTACAGTACTGTTGCTGAATATGTTTGTGCATGGTTATAAATAAGCCACAATTCTTTTAAATCGTACATCACCATTCTCTCTAAAAAGCACTGCAGTGGCTGCTGCTTATTTGCATTAATGCTTATTTTTGTCTGACTGCATTGCATGTTATAAAAGACTGAGCTCACAGTCGACTGTAACCCACACCCACAACCGCACAGGGTAACGTGGGAACGTGCATGTGTGTCGACACGATCACGCTTGTAAGTGTACTTGATGATTGGGCTTAAAATACAAGTAATTGAGAATGCAAATTAGATTTTGGGGTGCGCCATTCTGGGAGGTGAAGTGGTTCAAAGCGTTTCTTCCCCTTCATTAAGTAGAACTCATTGTTTTAATTACACTTTGGTTCAGCATGCTGCTCCACTTTCTCTGTTATTTTTGCTGATGAAAAATAAGCATCTGTGAGCAAGGGAGACGACTTGCTGTGTTTCCGAGGCAAACAGCAGACTTATCTCGACGGAAAACGCTGCCCCCCCCACACACACCCCCACACACACACATACGCAGGAACACAAAATGCGCTCATTGACAAACACACACTGTGACTCCGTGTTGCATTCCATCTCTGCAGAAGCACGCAAAAGCAGACATCAATCAGCTCGTTAAAGCTCAGACACGTGCGCATAATTATCCGCACCACGACACATTAGCATTCGGCAGTGAGACAACTCAATCAGCTTTTTAAAGAATTGATGACCCGCTGCCTGTTTTTGACCAGGGCCTTTATTGCCCTGACTCATTAATGTCCAATTTATCAAAAATTATATTGTACTCCCTGTACTGTGGCTTCATTAACATCAATTTCCAGACTTCTTAGCTCACATTTTTGTGATGTTGCAAAATCTCCGGCAAGCGTGACCAGATTAAGCCTTACAACTTTATGGACATGAAACCAAATATTCTCTTTGAAACATTTCTCACCAAGAAAATGCTTTTCATCAGAGCAGGTGGAAACCACTTTGAGAAAGAAGGATATTTATCTCCCTTTGAGGTTGAGCCTCAAAAGTGGTTTCAACCACAGGATACCAAACCAGTGTTTTCATTCTGTGTTTTTCTGCCTCTTCAAGTGCTGCTTTTTAATGAAACATCATATTCTCATTGAACAAATACAAGGAAATAATTAAAATTTATGTGGCGACCAATTTAAAAAAAAAAAAATCCCACAGTTCAAAATGCCCCTTACCTTCATAGGACACCTTGAAGCCCAGGGAGCCACTGGTATCATCTGTTTTGAAGTTGAGCCACATTTGGTGACTGGTGCTCACCACGAGGTCAGGGGTGGTAGTTCCAGACAGGCTGTGGAAAGTTTCGACACATTCAGTTATGTGTTTCCCGAATGTAGCATGCGTGCAAAAAACAACAACAACAAAAAAATTGAGTGGCAACAAATGCCAAAGAATTATCGATTTTTATTAAGCTGTATCTGCCTCTGCTCTTTTCTGCTGCACCATTATACAACTCAAACAACTGCAACAACAATGGTATATAAAACTACTGGACTTTTGCCATCAAAGAAAAGTCATTTAAAAGTAAGTAGTTCTAACCTAAGGAAATTATTTCCTATCACAACCCTTTAATTCAAAATGGCTGGGGATGCGAAAGTGGAAAATGAAGACGAGATCAGTCAATGCCACAGAAGTAATTTAATCCTATTTGAATAGTAATTCCACCCAACTCTAATGAGGAAGGGTATAGCTGCAGCGTAAAGTGATTAAGCATTCTAATTTTAGTGACGGAATATGCAGAATGGTGGGAGCAGTGGTTTCTGTACTTTCTGGAAGCCTTTTGGCTATTGAGAATCTGTAAACTTTAAAGCAGCAGTAGGAGAAAAGATAGAATACAGTGCATCCGGAAAGTATTCACAGCGCTTCACGTTTTTCACATTTTATGTTACAGCCTTATTCCAAAATGGGTTAAATTCATTTTTTTCCTCAAAATTCTACACAGAATACCCCATAATGACAACGTGAAAAAAGTTTGGTTTTTTTTAATTTCTGCAAATTTATTAAAAACAAAAAAACTCAGAAATCACATGTACATAAGTATTCACAGCCTTTGCTCAGTACTTTGTTGATGCATCTTTGGCAGCAATTACAGCCACAAGTCTTTCTGAATATAGATAGACAGCTGTACTTTATTGGTCCCAAACTGGGAAATTATAGAATATGATGCCACAAGCTTGGCACACCTATATTTGGGCAGTTTCGCCCATTCCTCTTTGCAGCACCTCTCAAGCTTCATCAGGTTGGACGGGAAGCGTCGGTGCACAGCCATTTTCAGATCTTTCCGGAGATGTTCAGTTGGATTCAAATCTGGGCTCTGGCTGGTCCACTCAAGGACATTCACAGAGTTGTTCTGAAGCCACTCCTTTGATATCTTGACTGTGTGCTTAGGGTCGTTGTCCTGCTGAAAGATGAACCGTCACCCCTGTCTGAGGTCAAGAGCACTCTGGAGCAGGTTTTCATCCAGGATGTCTCTGTACATTGCTGCATTCATCTTTCCCTCTATCGTGACTAGTCCCCCAGTTCCTGCAGCTGAAAAACATCCCCACAGCATGATGCTGCTACCAACACTGGCGTGGTTATGAACGGTGCCTGGTTTTCTCCAAACATGATGCCTGGCATTCATGTCAAAGAGTTCAATCTTTGTCTCATCAGACCAGAGAATTTTGTTTCTCATGAGAGTCCTTCAGGTGCCTTTTGGCAAACTCCAGGCGGGCTGCCATGTGCCTTTTACTAAGGAGTGACTTTCGTCTGGCCACTCTACCATACAGGCCTGATTGGTGGATTGCTGCAGAGATGGCTGTCCTTCTGGAAGGTTCTCCTCTCTTCACAGAGCAATGCTGGAACTCTGACAGAGTGACCATCAGGTTCTTGGTCACCTCCCTGACTAAGGCCCTTCTACCCCGATCGCTCAGTTTAGACGGCCGGCCAGCTCTAGGAGGAGTCCTGGTGGTTCCAAACTTCTTCCATTTACAGACGATAGAGGCCACTGTGCTCAATGGGACCTTCAAAGCAGCAGAAATTTTTTCTGTACTCTTCTCCAGATTTGTGCTTCAAGGCAATCCTGTCTCGGAGGTCTACAGACAATTCCTTTGACTTCATGCTTGGTTTGTGCTCTGACATGCACTGTCAACTGTAGGACCTTATATAGACAGGTGTGTGCCTTTCCAAATCATGTCCAATCAACTGAATTTACCACAGGTGGACTCCAATGAAGCTGTAGAAACATCTCAGGGATGATCAGTGGAAACAGGATGCACCTGAGCTCAGTTTTAAGCTTCATGGCAAAGGCTGTGAATACTAATGTACATGTGATTTCTTAGTTTTTTATTTTTAATAAATTTGCAAAAAATCTCAAACTTTTTTTACATTGTCATTATGGGGTATTGTGTGTACAATTTTAAGGAAAAAAATGAATTTAATCCCTTTTGAAATAAGGCTGTAACATAACAAAATGTGGAAAAAGTGAAGCGCTGTGAATGCTTTCCGGATGCACTGTATGCACTGCTGGATTGAACCCAGGATCCTCCGGTCAAGGGTGAGTTGCCGTGCTGCCGCAGTGCTAACCACTCCGCCACCATGCTGCCCTAGCAGTGCTGTGTAGCAACTCAATTTTAAAAATAGTGAGCAAATTATAAAATGACATCCAGCCTCAGTAGGTCACCCTGGACAGTCTACTAGTTTGCCTGTTAACCTGCCCAATTGCAATAACTCTGACTCTGCATTCATTGCATTGTGCGTCCACTGGATCCATGGTTTCCTCATTTCCCATTCATCCTTAATGCAAAATGCTATGCAATGCATTCTTGGAGAGGCCCGGTTCGTTAAAAAAAAATGCTTAAACTGGCAGTTGTTGGTGTCAAAAAACAGATTCAGCAACTAAACAGCTTATTTCTTGCCTCAAATGTTTACAGAAACACTTTTCACCGCTTTGTTTCCAGGATATCTGAGAAAGTACACTGCCGGGCTGCTATGGTGGTCAGTTCAGAAGCACCAGAACAGCCTGTCCACCCCTACATGCACTTTCCAATCAGGAGCAGAAGGCTAGGCTTCTCTTATTTGGTGAATGAACTGGCTTTAAGCTTTATAGCATAAAATACGCTTCATACATTTCACCTTATGCCACTTTTAGACTGAAAAACTTTGTCCAAGACAACTTTAGCCCAAGTATAAATACTTCACCTGCATGCCATCAATTCAATCTCCTAATCAGTCCATCACTGTCTGACGCTTATTTATTATCCTATTTAAGGTTGTCTATCTGTGTGCAGTAATTATGTTGTGTCCTGCTCCACAGGTTGAACTGGTGTCTTTTCTCCTCCCCTCTCGGCTTTGGCTATAGCATCCCAAACAAGGACATCCATCTCCCTGTCGGAAGCAGTTGTAGCATATTCCCACTAAACAGTTGTCTCCCTTTATTAAACTGTCAGAGGCCTGAGTCAGGGATTTGACTGGTTGTAACTAATTGCCTATAAACCACACAACATTTATGACTGTGCTGCAGTAAGGTTACACACCTCTGACCGTAGCATAACATAAAAAAAATAAATAAATAAAATAACACCCTGTACGCTTGCACATGCTCGCTTGCACAGCTGATTCACAAAAATATAGACCTGAGTTTAACTGTGCTGATAGCGGCAGTATATTTTGAGCTACTAAATGGTTCTAGTTGGTTTGAGTGCAAGAGTGCACTGATAGCACAGAGAAGTCCATAAGGAGTGCAGTGATCCTTAACTAAATAGATTAAGTTATTTTCACTGTTTCTATATTGTGCATATATGTGAAGAATGCCAAGAGGTTAAACTAAAATAACCCTTCTATCATCACCAAAATCTTTCCTTAAATAAGCCTCACGCTTATTTATCTCCACGCCCCTCTGGTTTCCACCCCAGCGATGCATTAAAAAAATCTATAAAAGCTTTATTAAGGTGGTAAATTTCAGCACAATTAATAACAACATCCCATGCATTGTTATGAAGCATCTGCTAGCACAAACTCCATTAAGGGGCATCAATATGCAGTTTGCAATGCTGCACCACATGGCTGTGATCTTGTTTTTAAATGCTGGAAAGAGTGATGATTGACAATGTGGCGTGACATCTATTTTTCATGCACCGCCGCATCAGGTGGTGATGAAATGAAAAAGAAACTGTAGAGGGGGAAAAAAGGAGGGCTGGAAGGGAAAGGGAAGAGAGGAGACTGCTGCTGGGTTGGAGGGAAGTAGCGGGGGGGGGGGGGGGGGGGCAAGAGCCCCACAAGGAAGCAGGGTTGTTAAGAGGAACGAGAAAGCAGGAAACAGAATATGGTTACAGGGAACAAGCGGGGGTATAATGACAGTGATTGGTAGCTAAAAAAGTCACAGAGCCTTTCAAAGAGCAGGGGCAAAAATGGAAGTCAAATGAGTCACTCACACGTGGAAGATGGTCTTCTGGTCCCCCACTACCTCGCCGTCTCCAACTGTCAGGGTGTCATAGCCACGCTCCAGGTCAAAATCCTCAAATGTCAGCTTGATCACCTAGACAACAGCATTGAGATTGCCATGATAAACACTTTTGATGCTTGGATGCTCCTGGAAGTCGGTGCACAGAGGAGAAATATGCCCATCTGGGATCATCAATCCATCACTCATTAGTGCCAGTGTCATTATTTCAATTCACAAATGTGTACAAGCTGCACATAATGTATAGACATGATTAGCAATGGGTTTAAAGTGGTCATGTAACTTTCCACAAAAGGGCACTTTCATAAGTAGTTTTATCACAGGATTATTTTTGTTCTTACTTGACTACATTATTTTTAGGAAAATTTGGTCATTCTCTGGGTTATTTTTGATTTAACTGAGCAGAAGTGAGTGTGAACCATACTTTTTTCTTCTTTGTTACTCATTACCTTTGAAGTTGTTGCTGTTCTATGTTGGCTCAGGAAATGTTTGATTTTTGCTCTCTATACAATTTAGATTATATTAGAGGCAGGGGATGCACTAGAGTTTCTTGTTGTCTGTCATTTTGACTGACAGGGTTGTAAAATCTCTGTCACGATACAGTGGTGTGAAAAAGTGTTTGCCCCCTTCCTGATTTCTCATTTTTTTGTATGTTTTTCACACTTAAATGTTTCAGATTATCAAACAAATTTAAATATTAGACAAAGATAACACAAGTAAACACAAAATGCAGTTTTTAAATGAAGGTGTTTATTAAGGGAAAAAAAATCAAACCTACATGGCCCTGCGTGAAAAAAATGCCCCCCCCCCCCCCGTTAAAACATACATTAATTGTGGTTTATCACATCTTTCGAAAGAGTTCAATTTCTCTAGCCACACTCAGGCCTGATTACTGCCACGTCTGTTCTCAATCAAGAAATCACTTAAATAGGACCTGCCTGACACAGTGAAGTAGACCAAAAGATTCTCAAAAGCTACACATCATGCTGCTATCCAAAGAAATTCAGGAACAAATGAGAAGCAAAGTAATTGAGATCTATCAGTCTGGAAAACGTTATAAAGCCATGTCTAAAGCTTTGGAACTCCAGCAAACCACAGTGAGAGCCATTATCCACAAGTGGCAAAAACATGGAACAGTGGTGAACCTTCCCAGGAGTGGTTGGCCAACCAAAATTACCCCAAGAGTGCAGCGACGACTCATCCAAGAGGTCACAAAAGACCCCACAACTATATTCAAAGAACTGCAGGCCTCACTTGCCTCAGTTAAGCTCAGTGTTTATGACTCCACCATAAGAAAAAGACTGGGCAAAAATGCCCTGCATGGCAGAGTCCCAAGATGAAAATCACTGCTGAGCAAAAAGAGCATAAAGGCTCGTCTCAGTTTTGCCAGAAAACATGTTGATGATCCCCAACACTTTTGGGAAAATACTCTGTGGACTGACAAGACAAAAGTTGAAGTTTTTGGAACGTGTGTGTCCCATTACATCTGGCGTAAAAATAACATTTCAGAAAAGGAACATCATACCAACAGTAAAATATGGTGGTGGTAGTGTGATTTTCTGGGGCTGTTTTGCTGCTTCAGGACCTGGAAGACTTGCTGTGGTAAATGGAACCATGAATTCTGCTGTCTACCAAAAAATCCTGAAAGAGAATGTCCGGCCATCTGTTTGTGGCCTCAAGCTGAAGCACACTTGGGTTCTGCAGCAGGACAATGAGCCAAAACACACCAGCAAGTCCACCTCTGAATGGCTTAAGAAAAACAAAATAAAGACTTTGCAGTGGCGTAGTCAAAGTCCTGACCTGAATCCGAATGAGATGCTATGGCATGACCTTAAAAAGGCGGTTCATGCTTTAAAACCCTCCAGTGTGGCTGAATTACAACAATTCTGCAAAGATGAGTTAGCTAAAATTCCTCTACAGCACTGTAAAAGACTCATTGCCAGTTATCGCAAATGCTTGATTGCAGTTGTTGCTGCTAAGGGTGACCCAACCAGTTATTAGGTTTGGGGGCAATCACTTTTTCACACAGGGTCATGTAGGTTTGGATTTTTTTCCCTCTTAATAATACACACCTTCATTTAAAAACTGCATTTTGTCTTTACTTGTGTTATCTTTGTCTAATATTTAAATTTGTTTGAAGATCTGAAACATTTAAGTGTGACAAATATACAAAAAAATGAGAAATCGGGAAGGGGGCAAACACTTTTTCACACCACTGTATATTATTACCCATCATTTCACTTTTCATTTAATAATATGGTGGATAGGTTTTGTTTTTGTTCACATGTTCAGGATTAATCACAAGCCTACAGGATACAGTATGCAAATTATGCTTTTATTTATTTTTTAACTGAAATGATGAACAGAGATTGTGGGTCAGTGTGTTCAACACCACATGAAGCAGATTTATATTTTTTTTATTTGTCTATGGGTGTATGTTCTTTGTGAAAGTGGTGGGACATGGAGATGCAAGAATACACCAGTAGCTGTGCACGTTTATGCTTCAGTCTACACTGCATCAGTCCCTGTTTTTTCGCCCCTCTTATCAATAACATCACAACTGTTCGGTTGAATAGCATACCAAAAATGGAATCAAGGGTCAGTTCATGTAAAAGCAAGTAATTAATCTAATTGTGATTGTGCTAAGCACTGACAACAAAGACATTAATAAAGTAATATGGTAGAGCAAAATATAAATAAATAAAAAAAGCAAAACAAGTACCATCTTTCACTCCCATTTTAAATTGCCTGCCACTGACTTCCACCAAATTCTTAATGTTTTCAGAGGGCCGAGAGAGAGCAAGGCCTAATGAAAAAGCTTATATAAATGCAAATTGCATTCTGTCCTATGTTAAACCTAGTGCCTAATGAAAATTGCCAAGGTGGGGAGAAAAGATTGATGGTGTGTAGGCAAAATAGGTCAGATCGCTCGATAAATAGAGTTTCATACTGCAAACTCATCTTCCATCTGCCTGCCAACAGGTGGCGTAGAAAGGGGAAGGGGGAAAAAGGAAAAAAAACACTACCATTTTTGCAGGGAGTAAAAAAAAAAAAAAACACAGTGAGGAGGCGAATATTTTTTTATAGGAATCACATCACTGTCCATGACATGTCCATGCTATTCAAAAGCCAGTTACTAGTATATCTACAAAGTTAATGAAGGCCAAATTAATGCTGAACAATAAACATGAGCTGATTTTACTAGAACAGCTATTTTAGGAAAGGCCTTGCCTCTTGCAGCAAGATGATTCAAGAACAAGTTAAGCACACATGGATGTAAATGTGCAATAGGCAGCAGTTTAAAATAAAGGGCTGTGTCAATGTGTGAATGTGGCTGATGGCTAGTAGGCCAGTGAAAACAATAATTAAGGTCCCAAACTAAATAACTGAGAAAACAAGTCATTTATCTTTCAAAACTAAAGCAATTAGGCTCATTAGTTTTGAAATCAGTGCAGTGTTGTCAGGCTGCCTTTTTTTTTAAACTTTTAATTGGCACCAATTTGTTTTACTGGTGCCAGCGATGCCTGCAGAACATATTTCTCATCGACAGTCCATCTTGTCCAAGTACACTCAAACACAAGTGTAGGGTAGATCAGGGCGCCTCACACACTGTAGCTCAGAATGACACCGTCCCGTTCACACCGATCCTTTTCTCTGTGCTCACACCTTGTTGCCGTGTAGCCGGGGGTATATGGTGTGCAACGAGTCCTGGTGGATGTGAGAGCTTCCCTGCGGTGACTAGTAACAAGTCCAGTGATGCTCATCTGCACACGATCCAGTGACTGCACCACTGATCAGCGGGCTCCTCTGCAGCAGGCACTATCCAAGGCCTTGTTGCTAGCATGATCCCAGTGACCCAGGCCAGGAGGCAAAAGAGCTGCTCGCACTTGCTCAAGGTGTGACTCTCCACTCATACAGGTACGTCAGACCTGTCCTCTACCCCAAATAGAATATTCAATTAATTTAGATAATAAACTGTACGGCCTGTTGTTGCAAGTGATGAACTCTTGGACACAGTTACTTGTCATTGTGAGCAGCAAGGTTGAACAACACATTGTACTCAAGATATATGGCAATATTAGTTTAGCCTGTGCTGGAGAAAACACTTCAACTGTCCCATTGCCTCACTGGCCACTTTTCAAATGACTTTTAACTCTCTTGCTATGAAAGAAGTAAATTAAAAAATGGACACAAAGACACCTGTCTGGAGACAATCTATTTTTTTTTTTTTTTTACCATTTTATATTCCCAAGTACTAACAGCTACCGTATTATCATTGTGGCTGTTGATACATAGCTTTTAAGCACTCCTTTAATCAGATTTTAATGACAATGTTGGAGTTTCCTCATTAATTACACTCCTATATAATGAAATGGACAAAAACCCAAGTCAGTATTTTGTGAGTCCCTAAATTCATTTAAAAAAACTTGGGGCCTAGTTTACTAACGGTCTTAAGGTACAAAAACAGGTAAAGTTGTTACCACCCTCACAAATATTAAGCAAAATGATTTCCTAAGACTGCACCATGAGGGCTGCCCAAAGGAAAAATAATACTGTATGGGGCAAATGCAAATACATTCACTTAGCAGACACAATCTGACTTACTTAAGCCACGATTGGGTCTTTTTACCTTTGAAAACTAGGTGTAAAATGCTTGCATAAAGATGGGTGGTGTTATTCTGGCAAGGAGGGGAATAGGAGAAATGAGAAGATGCTTGAAGAGTAATTTTTTTTTCTCCTTTGTGTAATATATTTGTGATGATGAGGCAAGCGTGCACCCCCTCCCCTCCTGTTCCTGTCTTCTCGGCTCTGGAGGATGAGCCACACCTGTGTGATTACACACCTGCTGCATCCTGATGACCCAGCATATTTAAGAGCCAGTGTGTGAAGAGCCCATCGCTGGATCGTTAGGGTTTGCAACCTCAAACCACGTCTAAGCCTGCTACTTTATTATTGTTCGGTTGATCTGTGTTTCACGTCTTTGTCCACCTGTCTTTCAGGTTTGCTGCCACTCGCCAGTATGTGCTCCGGAGCTGATCACACTCATCTGACCAAGAAGACCAAAGCCAGATGTCCACCCAGGTCAGTCTTCCCCCTGTTGCCCTGGTCCACGCAGGAGTTCCCTGCCGGGCTCCTCTGCTCACCAAGTAAGAGTGCTCTCCCATTATTACGCTCCTCTTTGGGAGAATCTGGCCCTAATAATCTCTGTCTGCTCTATCCCCGTAAACTACGTGCACTCCAGGAGGCACCAGTTTTGTGTCCATTTAAGTGTGTGTTTTTGTGTTGCGTTTTTCCTTAGTTGTGCATCTTTATTTAGTGTTGCGTGTGTTTATTTTTACAATAAACTGGTGAACCTTTTACTCCCAAGTCTGAATGATCGTTCTGGCAGCTCTGTGTTTGAGCCTCACTTGTACTGAATCATGACAATATTTGAGATGACAAAGGTGAAAAGTATACAAAACTATCTGTTGATCTGCTGGAATCTTGAGGAGGGGGGTTACCAACAACACATTAGTGCGCAAGGCCAATGGGGGACCAGCAAAAAAGACGGCACCCAGACAAGTGAGGAGCAATGGAGTCATTCCTTATAATCTCCGCTGGCCCTCCTCCAGTCTTATGTGCCGATGTGCCACTCGGCGCAACCCTCTCTAATTCTCTGCTTCTTCCCATCCTTTCTTTATGTAATTTACAGTATTTCTTGTCTACCTGATGGTATGTACTTTCTTGATAATATCATTCCAAATAGTGCTGTTTCCTGTAATCCTAAGATTTTGTTGTTGTATTGCAGCTTGTTAAAGTGATTATTAGCCTGCTCCAGAAACAGTTTTAATTCTTCTAAATTGAATTTCCTCTTTCATTTATGGGTCAGTCTTTCCAAAGCCTCATCCACCAGTTTGCAATTCTTGTCAATGGTATGTGCAGCCTTCTTGAATAAATTCCATGTAACTCAGCCTCTAAGGAAACATGCTATTCAACATACCTTGCAATCAGTCAGCATGTCATGCAATCTGGTTGTTTCGAAGGATATAACAATGTCCCTGAAGCTGATGAATAACCACTTGAAAAAAACTGCCAAACAATTGCATTTACTATCTTCTGGACATTATGAAGTGGCAACACTTGACTAAAAAGAACATTAGTCATGATGTCAGAGGGATGTATTTAGATGTAGAAGAGCTTTGCCATGTCCCTCTGCAGTTCTGCCTCACTCTGCTGCTTGACCTAACATCTCCTCTGACTGGGTCTATGCAGACAGGCAAGAACAGAAGGCCATTATATCTCTTATACAGAACAGTCTCGCTCCATCTTCATCAGTCACAGAGCAAGAAAAAGCCTAAAGTAGTGGTGCCTGTTCCAGCAGCCCGCCCGCTGAGTATCCCCAAAGGTGTTTGTTTGATTGTGTTTGTACACATGCAAGTAAAGGGTGGGGTTGGGTGGGTGCACATTGGATCTGAGTGTCTGTCTGGGCTTTCCTCTCACCTCACATCGCCCCTCTTTCTCTTGGGTCAGTGCAACAAGAGAACAGATTTGCACAACCATTTAGTTTGAGTTCAGAGAAGGATATTTGGCAGGACATCAGTTGGGTGGCCTTGAACACAGCTCCAAAGTCAGTGGTCTGAACAAAATGTCTGTGACACTTTCATGATATCTTCCAAGCATGCTCTCAAAACCCTCTCCATTACTTGCCTGTCCATTTTACTCTCTCCTTTCCTGCCTCACCACAGGTGTTTCTAACTACTCGCTTTGTCTTAGGCTGGCTCGCTTCCAGTGTTCTTCCCCCACTTTCATTTTTCCTTATCTCTTGCATTTTTCACAAAGAAAGCCTCTGTCACATGGTGTGCTGAACAATCCCTAAAGTGTCCTGCAGCAATTATAAAAAGCATAAAATGAGTCATCTGTGTCAGAGATGTGCTTCCTTGGGAGTTCCTACCAAACACGTGCAAACACATAAGTTATCTGGCTGTTACAGACACACTGAAGCACATGACTGGAAACTGCTGATTACAATAGAAGTGTTAAATTAACATTCTGCACTGTCTTTGGTTGCACATTTGAGGACATTTACCTTTGATGTGTCAGTCGCTGTGATGACCCAGGTGCAGTTGGCATTGTTGTCATACTGAACAGGATAATTTGGAGATGTGATGACACCACTGGGTCCTCTCAACTGACCCCCACACATTGGTGCTACAAGACAAGGTACAGCGAGATGTAAATGCATGGTCAGTGACATATAACATATATTTTCATCATAAATCACACATATCACCGTCCCTTGTGAAAGCATTCACCCCCTTGGCATTCTACCTATTCTACCTTCTACCTATTTTGCTGCTATGCAACCTTCAGTTTAAATGGATATATAATTTGATTCGGTGTAATGAACCTACACAAAATACTCTGAATTAATGAATATACCGGGGGGGCTGAAAAGTTCGTAGTGGTCAAATTTCCCCAAATGTGGTTTATTTTTCAACCACAGGGATCCAAGCGCTGCAACACCGATGGAAGAAGTGTGTGGACTGAAGGGGAGACGATGTTGAAAAATAAACAATATTTGGTCAAATTTGACCACTATGAACTTTTCAGCCCCCCCCCCCCCATATATATATACACTACCGTTCAAAAGTTTGGGGTCACCCAGGCAATTATTTTGTGTTTTCCATGAAAAGTCACACTTATTTACCACCATGAGTTGTAAAATGAATAGAAAATATTGTCAAGACATTGACAAGGTTAGAAATAATGATTTGTATTTGAAATAATTTTTTCCAGATACTCAACCTGCTCAAAGGAAGTTCAGTTTTATAGCTTCTCTAACCAGCTAAACTGTTTTCAGCTGTGCTAACATGATTGCACAAGGGTTTTCTAATCATCCATTAGCCTTCTGATGCAATGAGCAAACACATTGTACCATTAGAACACTGGAGTGATAGTTGCTGGAAATGGGCCTCTATAGACCTATGTAGATATTGCACCAAAAACCAGACATTTGCAGCTAGAATAGTCATTTACCACATTAGCAATGTATATTAGATATTAGAGTGTATTTCTGATTAGTTTAAAGTTATCTTCATTGAAAAAAACAGTGCTTTTCTTTCAAAAATAAGGAAATTTCTAAGTGACCCCAAACTTTTGAACGGTAGTGTATGTTAAACAATCCTAAAAACATATAGACTGAAAAGTGTTGTGTGTATCAATTCACCCCTTTACTATGAAGCCACAATAATAACCATGAAGCAAGGGACACCATGAAGCACAAAGCAACTCTTCAAACAGGTCAGTGACAAAGTTGTGGAAAAGAGCATCCCATGGAGCACTGTTAAATCTGTTATTAGATATAGAAAGATTATAGCACTACAACAAATCTGGCAAGAGAATGATATTCAGCAAAACTTATGGACTGGGTAAGTAGAATATCATTCAAGGAAGCAACCAAGAGGCAAAAAACCTGAGGGAGCTAGGCAACTCTACTGTGGAAAATGGAGGATCTGCCCATAGAATCACTGTATGCCATACACTCCACAGAGCTGAAAAATGGTAGGTCTGCCACAAAACCAACACCTCATCACACTGAGCTCACCTTCCTCACAGTTAAGCATGGTGGCGGCAGAATCATGCTGTGGGGATTTTCCACTGGCAGGACAGAGCAACCGGTCAGGATTAAAGAAAAGATGGATCGTGCTATATACAGAGAAATTCTTGAGGGAAATTTGAGACTGGGATAGAGGTTCACCTTCGAGCTGAAGAATTCCCCTAAACATACTGCTAAACAAACACTGTAATTGATGAGGGAGAAACAGTTAATGTGCCAGACCTCTAAGTAAGATCCGTGGTATTATTTAAAGATTGCTATGCACAAGTGCAACTGGTTCACTGGAACAGTTTTGGAGTAAGGAATGGGCAAAAATTCTAGTGGCAAGATGTGCCAACCTCATAGTTATGCATGCTAAGGATTTCAATTTGTCTTATTTCTTGTTTGTTTCACAATTTAAAAAAATATCTATACAGTGTATATAACATTTATATATTTTGCATCTTCAAAGATGTAGGTATGCTGTGTAAATCAAATGACACAAATCCCTATAAATCTATTAAATTCCAGGTTGCAAGGCAACAAACTAGAGAGAATGACAAGGGGAGTGAATGCTTGCAAAAGGCTCCGATGCAGACATCAATTCATATAATACTCATACCAGTTAGAATCTAAGGTTAATTTATGCCTTGGAGTAGATATCAATAATCTACATTCACAATGGAAAAAATATAGGAAGATGATCGGAAATTGTGAAGGCATGTAGGGCAGTGTAGCCAACAGTTCAAGGAGGGCCAGTGAAAAACAAACAAAAAACCCCCACAAAACAATACTTATAGAAAATAGTGGAACTTTTTTTAATCAGAAGTTGTTTGAGTCGTTAGTGTTATTGCTGAATTTACATGGTTCTTAATAGATGCCACTGTGGTGGACCACTAGGAGGCTCCAATCACACCCAGTGACTTGGGGAGAGGGGTGGAGAGACGGGGAACATTTATGTGTGCACACTGGCGCCAAGTGTTATTCATGTTATTGCTGGAGTTGAATAAAGTTCTGAACTGGCAGCTCTTGTGTCTTGTCACTTCATTCCTCCACGATGGTGACCTACAACGTTGATAATGCTCAAAATGGAGGACGAAGTGAGATCCTCTTCGGGAATACCAATGCTAGGGTTTCCCTCCGAGACCCCGGCCTCATTCGTCATGGCGGTCAAGCTCCTGGACTTCTGGCTCCATGATCCCGCTGCCAAGTTCATCCACATTAAGGCATTACGCCCTCTCCAACGGGGAGAGAGCGGAGAAGCTCCTCTCCCACTCTGAGTTAGGCGACAGCTTGGCTGTGGAATTAATGGAAAGTATGCTGGCTTTGCTGGGCAAAGATGATGGTTCTTTTCTCTTCACCCATCTCTTCCCCAGGAAAATGCCAGTTTTGGTGCGGACAATTTTGGCCAATTCACCGCAGCTGACAGCCAGAGACTACCGCGTGCTGGCAGAAGAAGCGGATCGCATTATCCTGGCGAATAGGAGTTTCGGTGTCCAGGCGGTGACACCGGGACCTTTGGCGGAGTCCATGAAGTCTGTGGAGACTACGGTTGTGGCCGGGATAGCAACTCGGAGGCGCCGGAACAGGACTGTGTGCTTCTACCATCAGTGTTTTGGCGCCGGCGCGCAGAGTTGCCTCAACCATGCTGTTTCATGACATTGGGAAACGGACCAGCCACCGGTCAGTAGCAGCTGCAACTGTTGGCAACAAGGAGAAGCTGCTTTTCCTCGTGGACATATGTTCTGGGAGACGGTTTTTGGTCGACTCTGGTTCCCAGAGGAGTCTTATTTTGCTGACTGGTGCTGAAAGACTGGTGGAAGGCTGTGGCCCATCGTTAACCGCCACTAATGGCTACCCTATCAAGACATTTGGAGAAAGGTCAGTGACTGTGTGTTTTCATGGACGCAATTACAAGTGGGACTTTGTGGTAGCTGCCTGTTCGGTTCCTATCCTAGGTGCTGACTTTCTGTGTGCTTATAGTCTCCTTGTAGACGTTGCTAATAGACGTTTAGTTGATGCTGTTTCTTTTTCGTCACTGCCTTGTATAACTCGGGGAGCTGGGCCACAAACACATGGGGTTTTTTTTAGCCTCAGGGGACATGTACCAGCACTTGCTTTCTGATTTTCCCACGCTCACAGTGCCTACTTTTTGTGCTACTGTGACCAAACATGGGGTTTAGCATTTTATCACCACAAATGGTCCTCCGGTTTTCACGCGCCCATGCCGCCTCAACACAGCTAAGCTAGCCATTGCGCGGGAAGAGTTTGCTAACTTGGAACATTTAGGGATCGTTAGGTGCTCCAGTAGCTCTTGGGCATCCCTGCTGCATATGGTGCCCAAGTCTGATGGTTCATGGTGGCTGTGCGGTGATTTCTGTTGCTTGAACAACATCACGGAGCACAACCGTTATCCCATCCCTCACGTTCAGGATTTTTCAGTGCACCTGGCTGGAATGTCCATTTTTTCGAAGTTGGATCTGGTCCATGGCTACCACCAGGTCCCAGTACACGCTGAAGATGTCTCAAAAATGGCGGTAATAACACCGTTTGGCCTTTTTGAGTTTTTTTGCATGCCGTTCAGGCTTAAGAGCGCAGCTCAGACTTTTCAGAGGATGATGGACGCAGTGCTCCGTGATTTGCCGTTCATGTTTGTCTACCTGGATGACGTTCTGGTAGCTAGCACGTCTGAGGTTAAGCACCTCTCTTATTTGAAGCAAGTTTTCCTTCAGCTGGAGGCACACAAATTGATAGTTAATCCAGCAAAATGTCAGTTCGGGTTGCCAGAGATTTCTTGGACAATCACATCTCATCTGAGGGTGCGATTCTGCTGCTGGATAAAGTGTGGATGGTGTCAGACTTCCCACATCCGCAGACCGTGAGGGCGCTGCAGGAATTTGGGGGATAGTTCAATTTTAAAACCGTTTCCTTCCCTGGGCAGCCCAGCTACTACAACCACTTTACGACGTGCTCAAGAAGAAGAAACCCATGGATGGCATCGAATGGACCCTCAACTGGGTCCAGGCTTTTTCGGGTGCCAAAGTTGGGCTTGCCAATGCGGCTTTGCTGGCCCATCCATCACCGTCAGCGCTGGTTACGCTAACTATGGATGCGTCTGACGTTGTGGTTGGAGCAGTGGTGGAACAGTATGTCTCCGGTTGCCTACGTTACTTCTTGCCTTTTTCAGCTGCACACTGCACAATAATGACCGTAAGTACAGCACTTTCAACGGAGAGTTATTGACTCGCTACCTGGCCATGCGCCACTTCCAGTTTTGGCTTGAGGGCCACATATTTACCGCATTTGTCAACCACAAACCTCTAACCTACATGATGTCCAAAATCTCTGAACCATGGTCAGCATGTCAGCAATGTCATCTATTCGCAATATCGGAGTTCACTACCAACATTGAGCATGTGGCCAGCAAGCTCAACGTTGTGCTCGACTGTTTGTCACATGCGCTGGTCTCTCCAGTCTACTTGGGCATTGATTTTTCCGCCATGGCCGCCAACCAATCGGGTGACGCGGACATTCTCGTGCTCTGTTCCGCGGGTATGGGCCTTTAACTAGAGAGCAAGGTAGTACAAGAGGTTGTCCTCCCCTGCTTTGCGATGTCTCCACCGGCCATCCCCGCCCAGTTGTTCCAATCTCTTGGCGCCGCTGCATTTTTGAGTCCATTCACTCTCTCTCACACCCTGGCATATGCGCTTTGGTTAAGCTGGTGGGGTCTAAATTTTTTTTGGCCCCACCTACACAAGGATGTGAAGGAGTGGGCTGCTGGTTGCGTTGTGTTCCAACGGGCTAAGGTTCAGAGGCACACCAAGGCTCCCCTTGAACCTTATCGGATTCCGAGCAGGACATTTGACCAAGTCTATGTCTTGGGTCACGCGTTTTGGTTCCCCATTGGACATTACCTCTGATAGGGGGCCCCAGTTCATTTCAGAACTCTGGTCCACTATGGCCAAGAGCCTGGGGGTCAAAGTTCACCCTACCACCGCATACAATCTGCAATTTAATGGTTTGTGCGAGAGGCTCCACAGGTCACTTAAAGCCGCATTTAGAGCCTCGCTGACTGACGCCAAATGAGTCGACCACCTCCCTTGGGTCCTACTGAGGTTACGCTCTGGGCCCAAGGAGGATCTTGCAGCTTCCCTGGCTGAGCTCATTTTTGGTCAACCGTTGCGGATCCTGGGTGAATTTTTGTCGGAAGGTCTCGCGTCTGGTACCGACTCGTCCGCACACTTTTTTCCTAGGGTTGAGTCAGTTAGCATTCCTGGGCCGGTGCACCATTGTTTCCCCCACACTTTTGTTACGAAGTGTTTGGAACATGCCAAGTTTGTTTTTGTCAGACACGATGCCCACAGGACTCCGCTGCGTCTGCTTTACAACAGCCTTTTCAGGGTTTTGGAAACGGGTGCAAAACATTTTGTGTTGGATTTTGTGGGGCGCAGGGAAACCATCTGCATAGATAGACTTAAGCCCGCTCATGTGTTGGCAGACGAGCAGGTGGTGTTGGCCAAGGCTTCCCGGCGTGGACACCCACCTGCAGTGGGTTCACAGGTTGGCTGTTCCCCTACATAGGACTTTTTGCCAAGACCGGAGACTGAGCTGTCTCCATCCTTGCCTTGATCTAGAGACCCCTCCGTTGACACAGCTGCTCCACATTACAGCCGTTATGAGCGATTGCTCAAGCCCAGGGTGTTGGACAGATAAGGCCCCTTCTGGGTGTTCGAGGAAGGGGGGCTGTGTAGTGGACCACTAGGAGGCTCCACTCACACCCAGTGACTTGGGGAGAGGGGTGGAGAGATGGGGAACATTTATGTGTGCGTATTGGTGCCAAGTGTTATTCATGTTATTGCTGGAGTTGAATAAAGTTCTGAACTGGCAGCTCTCGTGTCTCGTCACTTCATTCCTCCACGCAACATCAATATCTCCACTGCCGCCATTTTTGTTGTTAGAAACTTTTAACTCTTCTTCATCTTTGGGGTGACTTTTGGAAGCCTTAAATTAACCTTGATTTATTCAGGGGCGGTCCATTCAGAGGCCACCTCTCTTTTTCAAGGATGCCCTATTCACATTCACACCTGGAAGTGGCCCAGTCCAACCACAGACTGAACTGTGGCCACTAAGCAGCTCCACTGGAGCAGCTGGTGTTAAGGGCCTTTGCTCAAGGGCACCACAGTGGGGTTAAGGAGGGTGGAGCAGACAGTGGTGATCCTGCCAGTCCAGGAATCGAACCAGCGACCCTCCAGTCACAAGTCCACATCCCTAATGGAAGTACAAGGGCAGTGACAGTTACTATAAATCTTTTTTAAATGTATGCACTGCATTTAATTCAATAAGTAAAAGGAACATAAAACTTGTGTCTTTCCTTGTGCCATTTTTAGAGTTAATATTTCACTTGTAGAACATTCTCAATGCCCAACTAAATCTTACCAAAGCAGCAAGCTGTTGTCAAAGAGAAACTATAGAAATAACAGCTAAACCCCTATTTACCAAAACACCTACTGTACATGCACAGGTCATCTTGTAGTTCTGGTTAGGGATATGTCACACATGTATTTAAACTCCAGCTACATTTCTCACTGTTTAACTTGTATATGTATACCGTGTGTGTATTGAGCTTAAAGCAAACTAAGGTACAGGTGACCTACATTTGATTCTGAGCCCGAATGCATGCCGTGTATACACAGATGGAGCGCCGTAGCTGGTGTTGCTGCAGTGATGTGCTTTACTAGGCACATGGCAGGAAATGATAAACTGGATGTTATTAAAGAAGCATGAAAAAAAAAATCTTCTCACCAAACTTCAGTGCTTCCTCTGAACATTTGACAATTTAGTTTGGAGAATTTAAAATAAATATCAGAATGATGAAATCAAATCAAACCTCCTGAATCACAGTTTTAATGCAGATCTAAAACATGTAAAATTTATTTATTAATTGTAATATGTAATGTTCCAAACTGTGTAACAGAAAAAAGTAACAAAAAAATCCATTGGTTGAATACTGCAAAAAAAAAAAAAAAAACTGTTTTTTTTTACACATACAGTATGCTTAGATATTCCCATTTAAAAGGGTAGGTGACTCATTAGCAAACCAAGCTTCACAGAACAAGGTGACTTTTCTTATCAAGACCCAGGGGTGTCTGCATGCCAGAACTATTAAACACCCCCACCCCCTCAAATTGAAGAACACTACTTTAAGAAAACCGAGTGTGTACATATGTGAAGGGGAACCTGGAAGTAAGTATTCGAAAGGGCCCGAGCCAGCTTCCCTCACTTTAATGAATTATGTCTAAGTGAGGTCCTCCGGGTGCTCAAGCTCCACTCGGCGCCTCGATGCCCCACCCTTCTCGCCACCAAATCACCCCTATCAAAATTTAAAAAGAGCCTTGCTGAAGTTAAGGGGAGAGTAAAGTAATTAATATGAGGTGTGCTGGCAAGGAGGGTGACCTTAACAAAAATAATGTAGCTGAAGTCCACTCAAGGATTTTTTTTTTCTTTCTTTCAAATCATGGGGATCATTATGTCCCACACATCCCACCCTCTGTGTTTGATGGCAGATATTAAACTGCAGCCGACTAACCAGCAATCTAACTGGAGACAAAGAAGAATTGCAACAGCTCTGTGTGAACAGAGGGAAGGTGTGAATGAAAAGGGAACCATGAATCTTTAATACATAGAATGAATTTGCAGGCAGAGATTAAGTTTTTTTTTTTTTTTTTTTTCGCTGCTAATGATAGTGCTGTTCGGTTTAAGGAAGACTAATGCTAATTAAGGAAGCAGATCTTCAATTATTCCTGGATGATGTTTAATCTTTATTTAAACATGGGGAGCCAGAACAAAGGAGCAGTACCAAAGGTTAAATGAGGATGATGGAAAAGGCAATTTTGCTGACACTGGGGATGCAGCGTCAATCCAAATGCCTCTGATTTACCCAAAACACATATCAAAGTGATTCTCTGTCTCACACTTTAAAAAAGAGACCCCTGTTGTCTTTTTTTAGTTTCAAGAACAGAAGTCCAAACTGTCTTTGTGAGGAATTTAACACTGTTTGATGTTGCAAAACACTGAAATTGTGAGCGCACATTCAATATAGTAATGTATTTTAATAAGCTACTTAAAATAACGCATGCCAACTCATCCAATGATTATACAAAAAAAGGTGAAAAAAATCAAATCTGCTTTAATCGGTCCAGGTTAGCAGGTTGTGCTCGTTAAACTGAAAATTGTGGCGCACATCTGTTCCATGGGTTTTAACTGCAGGGAGCGTGATCGTCATTGCTGTATGTCACAAAATGGCCACGAGTGAGGAAGCCGTGATTGATGGGGAGCACTGTACGCCAGCGAGGCTACACAACAGGAAGCAAAAGAATGCTGGCCAGAGGTCAAAGTCAGGCCAGTCACAACATAATGGTGAATACTGAATCATAACAGAGTGAAGAAAATGGACTGAGCACCTGCAAAAAACCAGACTCTGGAGCAAAAGGGACTTGATCGCTTGACTATGAAATATAAATAGAGGTCACACTGAGTCTACCCCCATTACCCAGGTGCATAGATGGGCAGGACATGCCAATCGTTACCTCTGCAGATGGGCCGGTCGTCACTCCAGCCAACATAACTGTCTGTCACTCTGAGACAGCTGATGCTCTTTGAGCCCTGGAGTTCATAACCTTCGTCACAGGAGAAATGCACTGTGGCCCCTCGCCTGCAGTCAGATTGCATCGAGGAAAACAGGTATTAGCATCACAAACATTTGCTTAAAAGATTGCTGAAAGATAACTGAAAGATCACTGAGAGATCAACAGGAGATCCATGAGATTTTAAGGTCTCATGTTGACAGTGCTGAGAAAACAGCCTAGTTATGACAAAGACAAAGACTTTGATAAGAAAGAAAGTTCAAATAAACAATCCTCTATTCTGTTTACTTGAAGAGGATTTAAAGGGCATTTGATAAAGTGATGCGTGTTACAATATATACTCAATTTAAGGTTGGACGAAGCACAATAGGATCCATGATAACTCTATGTTAATTAAAATTTAATTGTGAACTGTGTTATGGCTGTAGGCCTTCAGTTGTTCTCACATGTGGGTTTGCTTTGGGATTTGCTCTCACCAGTTTTCCGGACCTCCCTACCCCCCTGCCTGTGGAGTCAATGTTCAGCTGGCTCCATTCAGCAATCAGCTGAGGGACAACTTCAGCTGAGGACGAGAGCTTTGTCAGAAGAATAAAGGCTTTGTGGTGGGGTGTGAAGTGTGTTTTCATTTTAAAACTTGCCTTCTTTATTTCTTGCCCAACTAAAGGTTTGGCATTTAATGCTGAAAAGCCATTTCTTTTCAACTTTAAACCCTTTATCAGACCCTCCAGGATTTCGCGAAGTTGCGATTCTACCAATTCCCGCGACTTCAGCAGTTCCTGCATAATTTGAATTTTGTCCATTCACCTCAACTTTACCGCAATTTTGGCCAGTTGTTGTCAACTTCTGCCAATTTCGCCAATCAAATTTGTCTCTCAGTAGAGCGCAGATGTGTACGTCATCAGTCTGACCAATCAAATGTGGCGCTACACCGCACTCACTTCTGTGTTTACAGTGAGTATTTACTGAACACATCAGCAAAAAACACACTCACCTGCGAGTTTTCCCACATCATTCCTTCATCCATCTCCCCCGGCCCACCGGTGAACGTCTCCTCGAGTTTCCGTAATGACCGCGTATATGAAGTGGCGGGTTTGTGTTGAAAAACGTCCACCTGCCTGAAAGCACTTCCGTCTCAGGAGCATGTGTGTCCAGACACGCCGTAAAACCACACAAAAAATAAGTGAATCTAATATTACAGCAAGTGTTGTAACAGTTTATATGTCTTTAGAGGTAAAAGTCACTACTACATCTTGTCAGTGAGTTTTAAAGTTGGGACTCTCCGGGCTGGACATGAGCCAATGCGCGATTCAGGCAACCTCCAAGGAAAGACCCGCAACTTACCGCAACAATAGAAAAAAAAATCCTGCGAAATCCTGGAGGGACTGCTTTATTGGCCACTGAAATACTTGAGAATTCATAATTTCAACTTCAGTCAGAAGCTTGTTGATACTATTATTATCTTCCGATCAAACCTAATTTTTTACATTGGTTTATTGCATTTGGTACTTATGTTTACAAATGCCAACAAAGTCAAGGCATGGTTAAGGAAGTTGTTTCTGTCTGTCTTTCATCTTTTTGCTCTCTAACATGAGAACCAATAAAGCCAGGCTCAACAAACTTCGTACACAGGCTGACCTTGTGACTAGCACCTGTGGTATGTTTTTGGGCTCAAACTGTCATGAATCCGGGTTTGGAAGCCAAACCCAATTCTGACTCATGGTTATGCTCTGACCTAGTTTCCTCCTGACAGCTCGGGGACTCCTCCTCCTCCTGTCAAGCTCCGTCAGCTGCACTGTGTGGTGGTCACACACATACACACACATACATGCACTCGCTCCATTCATTCTCATTTCACACCCTTGCACACACCTGGTGTTAATTAGTTCCGCCCATGCATTTGCACACCTGCAATCTCTTTCCTCGTTAGCTCCTGGAGTATTTGTTGAGTGCATCAGAGGAAAGAGATTGTCGGGGTATCCGCCTCCATATGTGGCAGTTTGTTCCCCCGCTTATGGTTTCACTCCCTGTGTTATTCTCCAGCCCGTCTCTGCTACCTGTCTCAGCCGTTGGTGTTTTGGCTGGCCCTGCTTCTCCATTTCATCCACCAGACTGCATGTTGAGCCCCGGATCCATCCCAGCCTTGTAAGTTTATCTTCGCCTTTCCTTCTGAGCATTACAGCCCTGCAGCACTAGGCTGCTCGCCTTTTCCCTTCCTGTGCTTTATGCAGCTCTGTAGCTCAAGGCTCCATTTTAGACCAGGCTGTTGTGCACTTGGCTGGCACCCTGTAAGTTTGGTGGCCAAATCCAATCATTGCATCCCTCTGTATATTGTGTGGTACTGAACTGCATCTGTGATTACTGGACTTGTTATTTTTGGTGAACTGAAATAAACCTGACACTCTCCACTCCTGCAATTGAGATTTATTCTTGCTCTCGTGCCCCGTGTTATGGCACACGGAGGTTTATGACAGAATGCCCCGACCAGTGTAAAAGCCCAGCAGAGAGGTGGTGCACAAGTGAGTTTTTTGCTTCTTCTCCTTACTGCTTTTTCCCCTAGTCGTCCGCATGGATTTTTCCATTTTTGGACTGAGCCCTGAGGAGTGTGGAGTGGCTGATCGAGCTGTGGTATTCGTTTCCCGGGCTCGAGCCACCAACTCCCCGGAGGAGAATTTCCTGCTGTTCGACATCGCTGTCAGGGTGCCTCAGACGTGCCCGGGTCTTTGGAAATATCTGGGGTTGACGTTGTTTCTCACTGTGGTCCACGAGTCACACCGACAGCTGGAAGAGATGACAGGAGGAGCCATCGGAGCTCAACTGCGGCTTCCCACGACGTGCTCCCGGAGGACTGGAGCCCACCGCTCACCGCCCGAGCCGGAATGCTCCTCCCCCCCGCTGGATTTCTCGTCCCACTCCTGGGAGGACGAAGCAGGACACCGAGGCAGCAGCAGACATTATCACCAGTCAGGAGTTCAGGCAAGTTCATCTCCATTCTCTTGCTACAGTATGTCTCCTGAATTGATTAATCAGATTTCTGTGGAGGAGCTTCAGACATTGTTACCCGCTGAAGCTCTCCAAGCAGCTGCTGTCACGGCTCCTGATTCCCTGTCTTCTGTCTCCCTTCACTACCCGCCGGCCCCGGGAGAGGATCGTCGGACGCAGGAGGAGCGGGAGGAGTCAGCCACACGGCATGAGGGTAATCCTAGGTCTAAGTGACGGAAGAGGTCCGTGACCTCATCGGCGGTTCCTAATCGGATGTCAAGCCCAACCGCTGCTGCGGAGAAGCCCCCCTCGGTGCCAGCTGTCGCGCCACCGGACGCCCCTTCAGATTCGGCCACAGTTCCCGTCGTTGGGTCATCCACCCCAGCTGCCGGAGAGACTGTGTGTGTGCCACTCCGGACACGCCCACCTCCATGCCGTTCGGGCCGGCTCCCCCATCAATCACCAAGGAGCCTAGAAGACCTATGGGCATGGAGAGGGAGGACAACACGCCGTCACCAGCTGCCAGCATGCAGACCTGGGAGGCCAGGCAAGTGGATTTTCATGCAACCTTGGTCATTGTGGATAAGCCTTGTCTGTCCCTCGGGAGAGAGCCTCAGGCTAGGCAGTCGCCTGAGTGCTCTCCTCCTGCTGTTCCTATGATGAACTCACCTATTTCCTCTGTGTCTCCATCCCCTGCCTGGGAATGTCCACCAGCCATGGAGCTAGATGATCCGGGGAGGAGGGAATGCGTGGTGCTGGAGGACTGCACCCTGCAGATCCGCTACGACCAGAGGAGGAGCACGGTGTGACCGACCGGAAGCAGGTTCCAGTGAAGGAGCATCCTCCCGCTTCAGTCTCTGCGGACACAGTGCCACCCAGGTCTCCACCTCCAGACTTCATGCCGGGAGGATTACTGGCATTAGGGGCTTCACTGGAGGAGACCACGACTGCCGAGACCATCATGCCTGCTGTTGGGGCGGCCATGGCAGCGCCATCCCCTGGACTGGACCTTCAGCCGATTAGACCCCAAACACCATCATCGAAGTCCTGGACGGTGGTAGAACTTGAGCACAGGCAAGTAATCTCACCTGTAGTTCACCTGTCATGTGTTGAGAGTTCTTGCCTGGCTCTTGGGGAGGAGAGTCGGGTGCAGCCCATAGTTGCATCTGAACTTTCCTCGCCAGGCTCTGCCGCTGCCGGCGACCCTAACCATCTCCGTTCTCCCATCTCCTTCAAGCAACTTCCTAGGGTCACCGGAGAGGAGCCGCCGCAACCGGGGTTGTCCATGAACGACGAGGGGGGTCCAGTTGTCCAGAAGGAGGTCGATGGGGATGCAGCACTCAACGGACTGGAGAGACCTACGTACCCTAAATCGCCAGAGTCCTGGACAGCGGTGGAGCCAGAAGTCAGGCAAGTGTGCTCCATGATGTCAGAAGTGTCAATAGTAATGTCACACTGCCCGACTTATGGTGAGGTGGACCCAGGGCAGCATACAGTAGCCCTCGGGACCGCCACCCTAAGCTCTGCCGCTGCCGGCGACCCTGACCCAGTTTCTCTTTCTCTCTCTTTGGGTTCGGAGCCTCCGGCCAGGGTCGCTGGAGAGCCACTGGGGGCAACCGAGGATTGGGGTCAAGCGCTGGAGGACAGGAGGAGCATCACCTTCCTTGCTGGGGAGGCCACCGCAGGAGTAATGAGGTCCCCGATGAGGGTCACTGCGGGTGCAACGGTGCTCCAACCGGAGCCCGCCGCAGGTGCAGCAGGGCCTGAGCCAGGGTCCGCCGCGGGTGCAGCCACATCCCAGACCGGGACCGTCGCGGGTGCTACGGTCCCCCTGCCCCAAGCCTCGAACGGCAGGGGGGCTCCCGCTCCTTGGCTTCGCCGCTGAGGCTCCCAAGTTTGGAGGCTGCCTCTCCGCCCTCCTCCCAGGTCCTGGTGGCTCCACCACGCTAGTTGGCCACCCAAAGGACTTGGCTTATGGGTTGGGTGGCACATCGGCCCGGGCAGGCTGCCGGACACTATCCCACGGGCCGCCTGTTGGACATCGGACTGGGGCAGTCCACCCGATCTACCACTCCTCACCATACTGGGGGCCTGGGACTCAGGTCGACCCCCTGAACTTTGGACTTCGGGGGAGGGGGGTTAGTGTTCCAGGTTAGGGGTCATTAAGAGGGGTTTTTTCTCTTTATTCTATTTTTCTTCTGATTGTGTTTCCACTGGTTGCTTCCCTCCTAACCGGTTTTCCCCCACCTCCCACCCTGGGTTGGTGTTTGTTGCCGGGGGAGAGGGGTTCCCTTGAGGGGCGCTGTTTCTTTTCTTTTTTGCTGATGGTGCTGGGGTGTCTGGATTCCACCCCTGGGGAAGGGGGGGCTGTCATGAACCCGGGTTTGGAGACCAAACCCGATTCTTACTTATGTTTATGCTCTGACCAAGTTTCCTCCTGACAGCTCGGGCACGCCCCCTCCTCCTGTCAAGCTCCATCAGCTGCACTGTCTGGTGTTTACACACATACACACACATACATGCACTTGCTCCATTCATTCTCATTTCACACCCTCGCACATACCTGGTGTTAATTAGTTCCGCCCACGCATTTGCACACCGGCAATCTCTTTCCTCGTTAGCTTCTGGAGTATTTGTTGAGTGCGTCAGAGGACAGAGATTGTCGGTGCAACTAAACCTAAATAAACCTAAATAAACCTGACACTCTCCACTCCTGCAATTGGGTTTTATTCTCTCTCTCGTGTGCCGTGTTATGGCACACGGAGGTTTATGACAGAAACCTTCCAAGGTCCAAGATTAGAGTAATAAAGGATCAAAATTAGTTTCCCTCTGTAGTCACTTTATTATAAGGGCTTTGGTCACCAAACAGGGCGACCTTTTGACATCACCTGCCTCTATGTTTTTGGGTCAAATGTCAAGGTCATCCACAATCAAACGTAAGAACAAATGAACCTGTGGTCAAAGTTGGTACAGAGGCTGACCGTGGGCCTCTCATCTATGGCTATGGTTTTGGATTCAAAACAGCAACGTTCACAATCACAAGGTTGTGAGTCCTGAAAGCCAACGTGGACATACAGTATTTGACTGATGCATATAACTGCATTATGTACTGTATGTCTGCCCATGTATTATCAAAATTAAGAAACAGATGGGGGAGTTACTCAGAGTTGTACTTAGAAAACACAGAGCAGATTGGTTTTGCTTCTCTGAGTGCAATTCTAGTTTTTAATTAGGGATGCACAGGATTGCGATACTCTGGGCTGATATCAATATAGATGTTGATAATAATATGCTTTTGAGTATTATTGCTTTTTTTTACATCTATTCCATCTTTATTGTCAGGAGATAAAGCAATATGCATTATAAAAAAACGTCCGTCCATAGCCATCATTGATACTGCATAGCTAGCACACCAACAACCAAAAAATCAATTACAAATGCATGATTCAATATACTCTAGATCTGTAATAAAACCAATAACCTGGTAGCTGCAAGGAGTTTAAGCAAAGCAAACAATCTACAATTCAATGAGGAACAAATTTAGAGAAAATATCATAAAATCATTTAGCCTCCTACAAGACACTCATCTTCAATACATGCACAAACACTGTGTGAAATTAAAAAAGTCCTGGCTTGCAAAATGTAGGAGGAGTTCGCCAGACAGACAGACAGACATCATCATACCAAAATACATCCCATCTTTGGAGACGGGCGTATAATAATTGAACTAAATGGTTTAGTCCTATATCTAACTAACTAACTAACCTGCACTTATATAGCGCTTTTCTAGTCACAAAGACCACTCAAAGCGCTTTCATTAATACTAACCCTCTATTCTAAGGGCCTATAGGAAACAGATATCTAGGGACAATTTAGAACAGCCAATTAACCTAACATGCATGCTTTTGGCATGTGGGAGGAAACCGGAGAAATCCCGGAGTAAACCCACGCAACACGGGGAGAACATGCAAACTCCACACAGATCACTGTTGGTCGGGGGCTGGGATCGAACCCACGATCCCACGATCCCCACAATCCCCCAGCCAAGGGTAAACTGTGCTGCCGCAGTGCTAACCACTGCGCCACCGTGCAGCCCAACAGCCGATCGCTGATATCAGTCAGTAAGGTGAATTTCTGTAGTCGCCCAAACAGTCTAACATTTACTACAATTTCTTACAATCGCACAAATAAGATATTACAAAGACAATACATTTTTGTTTTCTTCAAATTTTGACAAAATAGCTGAATTGACAGCAGAATATTCAATCCGAAAGCCTATACAAGAGATGTAATTATAATTATAATATTTGGGTTGTCGTGTAGATAAATAAAGCCCAGGAAGGAAAAGAGAGAAACTAAGATTAACATCTGTTCAGTGAGACTATTAGATCTACCTTCTCTTGAAGACCCAGCTACAGATAGAGTCCCAGTTAATATTAGGTCAACTCTAAAACGAGTCTTTGTTCTTTACCTGAAGTCTGATCCTTTTCTTTTTCCTCGATCTGGAATGCCAGGATCTGGACACATGTTGTGTCCCTGCGCTACACCCATCTGAGACACTAAACACAGAGAGAAAAATACAAAGTCAGGGAACTGAAGCACAGATTTAAAGGCACAGTTAAGAAAGCATTTGATAATTCCACACTCCCTGATCTGTGACTGTCTCTCATGTTTAGCATAAGATCATGAAAAGTAGATAAAGTAGTGGGAGATTCATATTTATGAGTTTTTATTGTCTACTTTGTGCCTTCCGCTTTATCATTGTAAAACAAATCTGACAGTGTACAAGTTGAAACATGGGACTTAATGAGTTGATACAATCACCATAGTGTTTTTGCCACATTTGCACACGACAATTTATGCAGCAATCTGCTTGACATGATTAGCATTATAAAAAGTGTTCTGGTATTTACAGACCTGACTCTGTCTGTGTGTGTGTGTGTGTGTGTGTGTGTGTGTGTGTGTGTGTGTGTGTGTTTTTGTGGTACTCAGTTTTAAATTATGCCACAGTTTGCAAAACAATGGAAGGTAAAGTGTAAGGGGAGGCTGTATAAAACTGGCCAGAAAGTAGAGCCATGAGTGACCGGGGGTGGGGTGGGTGGGTTCAAACGTCTGTGAGGTCCGATCGATGTGACACCTGCTCAATGGCCAGCATCCAAGAGTGAGGGATCAGCAAAAGAAGCATACACAAACAGGGAGAGCATATACAGCAATTTCTAATCAAATTATTATTGATAATCTCACGCTGACTCAACAATATGAATAAAGTCTTTCTCTATTTCTTTTTTCCATTTTTGTAAGAATTACTTTGTCGTATGAGTCTATTTTTTTGTCAAGCAATAATTTTAGACAACAATAAAGAGATCTTTATTGGAGAAATTGCAGACACTTGGCTCAGTACAAAAGGGTAAATAAAAACAAATCAATGCAAATTAAAGCAAGTAAAATGGGAGAAAAGGGTTAAAAGCCAAGTAGGAGTCAGGAGCAGATAAAATGAATTGTAAATGGCCTACAGGCAGAATTGCAATTACAGCTTCAAGGCTCCTCTTGTTGCTCAGCAGGTTGTTCTTGAAGCCTTAAACGCCCACCGCTCTGTGTCAGTCTACCCAGGTGACTCACTGCCACTAAGTCCTTAATGTTACACATGTTCAAATATAGCGCAATAGGATATTGAACACTGAACTTAAAGGGGGCAAGGAAGAATGAGGGCAAGGAAGACATGGTGAAAGGGTGTCCAATGTAATTACTGTCATCCGTTTCCAATTAGGAGGGCACCTCAAGCACACACTCGGTGTCCTCTTTGTCTGTTCTGCTTTTGAAAGTCAAGAGGTAGGCATACTTGGTGAAAAATTAAATGAAGGAAATAATTACAAAATCATCAAAAAACAAAGCAGAGAATTTGTTGTACTGTACAACAAATTCAACAATGACAATAAAGCCTATTCTAAGTACCACAGGGTTGTGTGACATCTTCTCAGAGAAAAATGCAGCAGCTACTGAAAAACCCCCAACATTTTTTAACTTTAGTGGCAATGGTAGAAGAGAGATAATATCCTTGTGTTCACAACTGCCATACTGGTATACATTATAAACCTTTCTATAGGATATGCCAGTATACCAGCATGGTAGTTAGGTATCTAATCAACAGCCAGAGCAATGCAAACATTGTTCTGGCTATAGATGCATTTTTTTAATTGAAGTCAAATAAATACAGCCCTAATGAGCTCATACAATATAGTAACTGTTAATAATAATAACCTACTCATGATTTTAAATCAATATTTTAAATCAATAATAGTCTGGCAATAAATGAACATGTTACTCAAGAGAATTTAAGGTAAGCCAAAATGGTGTAGGGAGTTATGAACACTTACAATTACCATAAAGGACAGAGCAGGCTGCACAGCTGTGTCAGCACATCCACTGGCATTAGGCTTCCGGGAGGGATGATTAGCTTGTGTTTACGCAAATTCAAAACACTTAGTAAACAGGCCTGAGTGAGACGGCAGGGAGGCAGGGCTTGAGAGGTTATAGAACGTGCACCAGTTTAGAAGATGAGAAGGACATAGTCTGAGCCATTGTGGACAACATAATGTTGTTTCACACTCTTCTGTCTTGGACAGATGGGGCCTGGTAACTGGGGAGCCTACTTCTGCACAGACAACCAGTCACAGACATAATTTGTTAGCACTGATAGCAAGGTGTTGGAATGTTCATTTTTTCAAAAAGCATTAGGCATAAGGCTTTTTCACACAAGAGAATGAGTGGGAAAATGTGTTAGAAATATTTACAATTAAAGGACCACATTGGTATTTTGATCTTGTTTCAGCTCACATCAATGCCAGGCATTTCTTTAAATATAATGGTTTATCTACCAATCAGAGGTTGCACTAGACTTTCTCATTTTCTGTCATTTTGACAGACAGGGTTGTAAAAATTCTGTCATAATCTATTATTACCTGTCGTTTCAATTTTCATATAACATGCCGGATAGCTTTTGTTCTTGTTCACATGTTCAGCTTTATTCTTTTTTCGCCACTCTAGTCAACAACATCACAACTGTTTGGCCATATAAAGAACATTTTCATTGGCAGCTGGTTTGACTTTTTTGCATTTGTACAACAGTATGTGAACTGTAATAAAGACTTGTAAAAACGATACTAGATAATCAGTATCTCGTATGTGTTATAAAGTGGACACATTGGAATTGCAAGTAAAAGTTACAATAGATCATTGTCAATGTAATCTGTCAAAATGATAGAAAGCCTTCAGATATTTCTGTCATTGCTAAAAAATCTGTCATTGATATTTTCACTGAATGCAACCTCTGCTACCAATGCAGTTATAAGTTTTTACTAGAAAATATTATGCATTCATTGCTAACATTGGATTTCTGGACAAACCATGTATTACTTTCTACATCTCTAGGCCTGTAAAGACCATCATCCCAAGTCTTCCATAGTAGGCAAGAGTTTATACTGTGTTTGGAGGCATCATGAAAGAATCTTCAGCCAAAAACTTGTTTAACAAAGAGGAAACCTATCTATAGTATTTATTATTTACTATTATTTAGTTACCATTATTTGCATTTTTTAGAGTTTTCAGATATAGTTGATAAGTAGAATATTGTGTACTGTAACTAAATTAAAGGCAGTTAGATAAAGCAGCAGATGATGCCTACTCACACTTCTTTAGTGTTGCAAGGCTGTGCCACCTTTTTTGAAGTCTGGCCAGGGGAATCAAACTTTCCCAGCTGCTTTGACTAAAGCTCTCTCAGCATTTAAAGGCTCTCTCATCTCTTGCGTTAGTTGAAGCTGCTGGGTGAGATACAGTATGTACAAAGTGTCCCTTCGTCTCACTCCAATGATAGACTGGCTTGACAAGAATGAAACAGGTCATGCTAAAAACTTTTCACATTTCAAACAAAGGCATGAACTTTTCCTAAACCTAAAATAGCCAAGATAAGATGACAATAATCTAGTGATCCCGAATGCAGGTCTGCACTGCGCTCGAGTCACTTATTATTTTCCCATTTTCTCTTTATATTCTGTCTTAGTTATTATGGGGATTAGTGGTGCTTTTATTTTGACAGCGCCACGGCAGGACTTCCTGCTGTCAGTCTGCTGGCGGTCTGTCACAGCTGCTGGTGTTTAATCATCACTGTCTTTCCACACCTGTTGGTTGATTAGTTTGTATACTATTTAAGATCGCTAGCGAGTTCACTCCTCGCTGCGATCTCGCTTTTGCTGGCTGGTATCCCTACGTCCGATGCCAGCCTTCATTTACAGTTTAAGGTTTCGCCCTCGCTATTCCTATGTAAGTGTTTATTCTACAGCGTAAGGTTTCGCCCTCGCTATATTATATGGAAGTGACTGTTTCCTCTGTGTTTGTTCAGTTATTTCACCCTTCAGGGTCGCATGTGTTTAGTGTTTGTGTCTTGCCCTTCGTGGCACATTATTTTGTCACTTTTTGTTAATAAATAACAAACTCACTGCTGGCTTCTGGCACCTCATCCTTGCCCTGCAAGGAGCAAACATAACAAATCCTTTACATACGTATTAGTCCCACAACCGGAAAATTTACAGTATTGCAACAGCAAAGGGATAATAGCACTCAGAGCCGTCATGATCCTAGGGCACGGGGGGGGGGGGGGGGCATGCCCAGTTTCCAGTCTAGTTTATTGTTTTTCTGTCTGATTGCTCCTTGTTTTCATGTCTGTTGTATTTTGTTCCTGTTTTTATTTTTGTCATTTTGTATCTGTAGTATGATTATGGACATTTTGGGTTCTGTTGTGTTTGTATCTTTATGGTTTCCGGCTGTGTTTTATTTTGACAGCACTGTGCAGCTTCCGGCTGTCAAACTGTTCGGAGCTGCACAGCTGATAATTATTCTGTTACTCATGGATCCACACCTGTGTCTAATTATGTATTGCATATAAGGGCACGGCAAACCTTTGAGGTTTCTCGTGTCCTTCTTCCACGTTACCCCGCCCTCAGGAGCGGAGTGTTTCATCCTGAGTGTGTTTGGGGCCGCTGTTGAGGAGAGGTGGGTAGCTCCGTCCAGGTATGTGCTTCCCTTATTTCCAGCCGTGAGCCCCGCTGCCTTCGGGAGTGCTCTGGCTGGATTCCACCCCTGGCCAGGCGATCCCTGGCTTCATGTTCCCCTGGAAGTTGAACTCCACTCTCCTCCAGCTTTTACCATGTTGTACTTCTTTGTTAGCGCCATGCACCTTATAATTTAGTTCTTGTATATTCACGTTCGTGTCTGTCTTTACGTTAATAAATGTGCAGAAACCACAGTGTGTGTTTGGTGTCCTTCAATAGCCCTTGAAAAGTGCTGTTCACAACAAGAGCAACAATAAATAAGATAAAAAAAATGGGGTAAAAAACAGTTTAAATACTGTACAGCGCAAGAAGTTAAAGTAGATGTTTTTGCAGTTAAAAAATGAGTAAAATAGTATTTACAGCACTAAAGTTAAATTAATTAAACATCAGTTTGCTGTATATATTGGCAGTATCTTTCCCAGTTGAATGACTACCGTGTTGTTGCCACCTTCAACAAATTTTATTAACAGCGTATCGTATTGTATAAATAATTAGCTATAACAACAGAAGATAAGTAAACGTTGTAAAAGTTGGGTTCCCTGGTCACGGGTTCATCCCTCAGCAGGGTCAGATGTAAGACCATATTAATTAATAAAATAATGGTACTTCCTCCTTCTAGCCTGATGCTCAGAATAACAGAATGGGTGAAGGAAAGTTGTCTACCCAGCCACAGGAGGAAGTAAAAGCCAGTGTACTCCATGCACCAGTCCAGTGCCTGGGTAAATGGGGAGGGTTGCATCAGGGAGGGCATCAATTGTAAAATTCTTGCCAAATCAAATATGTAGATCATCACGATATCAGATGATGATACACTGTGGCGACCCCAAAAAGGTGCAACCGAAAGAAGGAGATATTGTATCAATTCAGAGACACCAGTATTGTGATATTGTATTTAAAAATATTAATTAATATTGTAAATATAAATTCAACATTTCAGTACAAACAACTGACTTTTCAGTCCACTATGTGGTATTAAGTGCTCACTGTCTGGTGAGGTCTGCAGGGCAAAGGTATGACTTGTGAGATGGGAGATGAAAATATATATCATAAAGCTCCAAGTATCACAAGATTGCGGTGATATTGTAGCAGGACCCAAGTATCATGTTAATATTGTATCGTGTGGCCCCAGGGGATTCCCACCCCTGTTTACAGCAAAACTATCAAACAGAATTCAGCCACAAAGCGATCCGCAGCCACATTTATTTCAGAGAGTGGCTGCGGGGAGAGTTTCCATTTGTCTCCTGTAGCATCTAGCACAGTGATTATTATTCGAAAGTATTACCTTAAGCTAAATGTCTACAGTTACTTTCATCATGGTTCCAAACATGTACAACAGTGACAGTTAAGACCACGTCATCAATCAGAAACGCATGTGATGCATGCTTGAGTGAGAGTCTGTGTATGTTTGTGCAATTAGGGGAGGAGTTTGAAGTGTCGACAGAAGCAACCTGTACTATGGCAAGTGAGGATCTTAAGTTACTTCCAGAGTTTTCACCATAGAGGAATTTATATTTACATGTGTTGAGACTGAAACATTTCTCAAGCAAGAAAGTACTTCTCGTCTAAACAAAATGCAAATTATGAGAGTTTTTGATTTTGCTGCACTACATAGTTGCAGTCCCTGTTTTGTATACATTGAAGACTGATAACAGACTTCCTTGATAGTAACTGGGTTGCAGCAGCACTGACTAAGTATTGCTAAGTGAATATTAAAGTATGTAACTTACACACTGATATCTTGTGGTGGTTGTCTTTACTAGGCAACATCTTTACACCTCGGGACTTAAGTTCAGTCATCTTCTTCACTGTGGAGAAAACGTAGGCTGGTGAGATGTGACATACAGCAACAGAAATCATATGCTGAAGGGTTAAACAATATCAAAAAAAAAAAGCTCAACTTTTAACCTTAAATTACGTTGCTGACATAAGTTATGTGTTACCATAGAGATGGAAAAAGAGACATGGCATGGGAAGACAGCAGCCGCTCTGTGGTCGGAATTACCTGAAACCGGATCTAGTTGTGTTGAAATATTGTTCATAAGACTGTTTCAGACTGCTGCCGCGTTTAAAAAGAAAGTGGTGCAGCAATGCAGTTCATCTATTAAAAATTTTTTTCTGCACATCAACACCACCGCTCCATCAAACCACTGACTTCTATAGCACAGACAAATGTGGCTAAACGTACTTGACGATGATGGTAATTGCAGTGAAAATATTGATAAAACAACCCATCAATGCAAAATACCAGATTTATTTAAATGCAGATTTATTCACAAATTTCAAAGACACCATCAGCATTATGTGCTCACCTTCACAGTCGTCCTAATTACTCTGACAGTACCTGACAATGAAATTTTTGCAGTTTTGCAAATCCATTTCATCTTTCTCTCTCTCTCCCTCGCTATTTAAACTGTATTTTACGTCAAACCTAATCTGAGTAATGTGTCAAAAGTGTGATGATTGTGTGTTCGTATTAAAAAAAAAAAATTAAATTTATTTCACTGATTACAAAAGGATAAAAAGGGACATTAGCATCTTTCCTGTAAAAGAACTGTGGATGCATTCTGGGCCACATAAAAGAAAGGACACAGTTTTAGAAAATTAAATATCACAATTTCTCCATCAAGCCAGCAATGTGTTGCTGTAGAATTATAGGAACTGTAATGATGAAAATGGAGGGTGTGGAACCTTGGAAGGCAAAACCAGAGCTAGTGTTTAATATAATTAAAGTATTAGTCTACGGTTTCACTCCGATCTTCGAAACATATTTGAACCTGTAATCCCACTGCCTCAATAAAAAATTCATCCAGGTCTCCCTCTCTTTCCTTATTTCACTCAATTCATCATCTCACCCCATCATCTCTGAAATTTTTCGGCAGACGACTAGAGGTGAGATTGTTAGAGATCACCTGTTTGGGGGACAAACTAATCCCTTTCCCCTGCTTATCCCCTCTCAAAGGTGACCCCTGCACCTCTAAGAGTAATGGAGCAGGAAATGGATGCCTGCTACAAAGAGGATTTTGTGTGTTCCTGTGTGTCTGCACGTATGTGTCTGCGCCATTATGAAGCACTCACTCTAATGATTCTACATTTTTTCCCCCCCACTGAAAATCAGCAATCACTCCCTTTTTAAGGCAAAGCACCTGTTAGGACAGGATAGGAAGAACGCCCATGAGGCGCCCCAAATAGACAGAGGTAATCATCAGGGAAGGACACCTTTATACTGGTTTTGGATTCTACTACAGGGGTGGGATGAATATCAAAAATCAGCTGTCATGGATCAGAAACTTGAATGTAAAATGACGGGGGATGGGGCCAAATTGTTAATGACCACTGCTTTAGGATATCAACGTGTATCCTTTTTTTTTTTTTTTACCTTGGTATTGGGCACTGAAACCTCTCAACTTGTGGTTGCCATCAGAGGTGAAGTGCAGTCGAAGCCAGTTTTTGCTGCTGATAATGGGCGAGGGAAGGTTGGGCCCAGTGAACCTGTAGAAAGACAGAAAGAGACGAGAGTCACAGAGTATTAGCATTTTACATGAGTGCTTTTTTACATTTGCATTCTATAGTGTTTTAGCCTGCAAATGTGAAAGTAACAGACTGCAAAATGAGGTAATAGCAAAACCTGCATACTCATAAATATTTCGAGGCTTAAGTCTAGGGATAAACCTCTATCTGCAGACATTCTATCAGCACTGATACGCAAACTTAATAGAGTATATGACTCAGATGATAAAGCTGTTCTTTTTTCCCTTTCCTATCATGCCCTTGTGCCACCATATAAAAGGTAGACATTTTAGGTAGTGCACAGTATAGTGTACAGTATACTGTATAATACATGAATAATTCCTCTAAACACCTTACAGGCTTACTGGCAGGAACTGTTATCCTTCTCAGTGATTGCCTTGTTTGCTTTTAATAATTATACTTTTTCAATTTTAATTTAACCTTGACTTTAAACAAATAGAAATCCAACACCTTTAACATCCATAAAAAAGATGTGGAATTTCTGGGAGCTGTCACATTAACAATCCTTAATAAAGCTGAAGCTTCAAAAGAGAGAGTGAGAAAGAGAGTGAGAGTGACTTGGAAAGACCCATGGTGACATCTGCGGAGAAAATGCACCCCTTTTATTGCTTTGGAAGCGCACCAGTGAGTTATACTTTGCAAACACTTATAGTACCTCCTGATCTCAATGGTAATGGGGGCTGTTGCTTACCGAGCGCTTCTTTAGTTGTTAAGCCAAACTCATTTGAGGGCACATCGTGTTTTATATGGAGACACACCAACACTAGCCCGCACATGCACTATACAATATGTGCACCCACACACTCAGGCATACATATAGACAAGTGTGTGCATACATTTCAATTTTCCAACTCTAAATCACATTTCCTCAACTGTGTCCACCTCATCTCACCACCCTCTATATACATGGCAGATTAGACAGATGCAGTTAGAAGTCTCTCATTAAAACCAAAAAAAGAAAATGGTATACAAAGACTTCATTTCAATCCAACATTTGCACTGAAAGCAACTACATACAGTGCATCAAATAAATTTAAGCTTTCTCTCAAAATCTGGACGGCACTAAATTTACACTTGGATATGCATACTTAGCCTAAAAATGTCACACATGTCAAACAGCTGACAGCAATGGCAGTGGAATTGGATAAACCTTGTTGCAGACTGTTATATGTGATATGTTCACCCCAATCTGAGAGTTGAGCTTCGTCTAGAGATGTGTTATAAACACCATGGCATTTTCAGACTACCACACTGCACATCCTAAGCCGTCTACCTTTTGCTATGTGAGAAAACACCACCTAGATGTGTTGACAAGGCTTTTTTTTCCCCATTGGACCGCAGAGGTAAATTTTGAATCAAATGACTTCAAGGCTATATTTAGAGCTCTGCTTTTAGTGATACTTGATTCAAAATTAAGGGAAGAGCAGGTGTTTTCCCACCAAAGCAGCTGACACTTTGACATTAATGAACGAAAGGAGATGCACTGGCTGCAATTGTTTTCATTCAATATTTAATCACTGCCCCGGCACAGAAAGGCACAGTAAAGTGGATTGGAAAGATAATCTAAGTAGAAATTTCTGACATAGTTCCAAGCTAAACACCACCAAGCTGAAAGTGTTAAATGTTGACAGTTTGTACAAACCAGGGATGATATATATATTTCAGATCTACTAGTCCATTATGAACCACCCACAGCCCTAAAATCATTAGGGTCAGGTCTACTATCTGTGCCCAGAGTTAGAACCAAACATGGTGAGTGTTTAGTTTTAATTCTCCTCACATATGGAACAAACTCCCAGAAAGCTTCAGGGTTGCTGTCTCAGCTGCTTTAAATCGAGGTTAAAAACTCTCCTATTTGCCGTGGCCTTACAGTAGCCCACAATGTACTGTAACTTTTATTTGTGTCATATTCTATTTTAGATTGCTTTTGTTTCTCTTTAGTTTACTTTTTAGTTTGCTTTGAAATTTTTATGTATTCCTTTTAAAACTTACTGTAATGCATTAAGTAAAGCACTTTGAATTGTCTTTTGAACGAAATGTGCTATTCAAATAAACTTGCCTTGCCTTGCTGATTGCCAATAGTGGTACCACTATACAGTATGCACATATTCATCCCACCTAGTTACATCTCCTTTGTTTTACAGTGATGGTTAATGGGCATATAAAGAACATATTCCACAAGGAAAATAAGACAACTACCTCAACTTTTGGGAACATGGTCACTAGAACTGTAAACTTCCTCATTTTAATAGGCTTGGAGGATACTGTTCCTGTATCGACTGCTGTCAAAAATAATGTTTACCAACAGCCAACTTATTATTTTTCTCCAATGTGTTTTTATTGAAATCAATTTCAGAAATTACAGACAAGTTGGCATAATACTTCTTGAAACAAAAAATAAAGATACACTTATTTAGCACATATACATATATGTATATAGGATCAAATAGTGCCTCAACAAGTACTACACACTTAAGCACCAGATTTTTTTTTTTTTTTTTTTTATAATATCCCCTCGAACAACACCCCCCCCCCCCCCCCAGCTCACAAGATCAGTAGAGGAAGTACCTCAACAGGCATATAATTTGAAACAAATACACATAATAGAGTAGGAAAAAAAAAATATATATATATATATATATAACAAGGCACATGCTGACATAATTAGATGGGTAAGACTTTTAGATTAGAAAAGTAAGATATAAAACATTGCCATTTCTGGTAAAACCTTTCTGTGCATCCTCTTATAGTGTATTTAATTTTCTCAAGTTTTAGAAAAAACATCATGTCCTTGAGCCATAGGGAAATTGAGGGATATCTGACAGATTTCCAATGCAGCAGTAAAGTACGCCTTGCTATTAAGGATGTAAAGGCCACAATATCCCTTTGTACTGAATTCAAAACTACAGAGGAATCAGGAATCCCAAATATGGCAATAAATGGAGAAGGCAGCAGAGTCACTTGAAGAACCCTGGAGATAATTGTAAAGTAACTAGACCAAAAACTGTATAATTCCGGACAAAGAAAAAACATATGGCCAAGGTGGCAGGGAGATCCCTTACATTTATCACAACTACCATCAACTTCTGGGTAAATCTCAGAGAGTCTCAGTTTTGAGTAGTGGACTCTATATATTACCTTAAACTGAATCAAGCTAAGACGAGCACATGAGGAAGACGTTCTAATTCTGTTAATGGCATCCTCCCAAAGCTCATCAGTCATCTGTATACCCAATTCTTTCTCCCACAAATTTTTTATTTTGACACTTGATTCATCGTTTAATGTTAAAGTGGAATTATAAAGCTTGGATATCAACCCTTTATGTTGCGGACCTTGTGAAACTATACTTTCCCAGGGCTGCTCAGGAGGGATAGAAGGAAAGTTAGAGAAACACTTAGAAACAAAATTACGTATTTGAAAATAACGAAACAAATGGGTGCCGGGTAAGTTATAATTGAAAGATAAATTGGTAAAACTATCAAAAAGCCCAGATGTATATAAATTCCTTATATGTTTAATACCTCTGTCATGCCAGTCTGAGAATGACGAATCTGAGAGAGATGGGGGAAACAAATGATTTTTAGTTAAAGGACATAAAGAGGAGGCAGATACAAAACCAAAGCGCCGCCTAAACTGAAACCATATTTTTAATGTGTTGAGAACCACTTGACTGTCCGTATACAAAGAGGGTTTTGTAGGCAAAGAAGAAAAAATTAATGCAGGTATTGACGACCCCCGACAGGATGATAATTCCATTCTACACCATGGGGAGCGAAAAGACTTTAACCAATAGCAGATTTTATGTATATGTGCCGCCCAATAATAAGACTGGAAATCAGGTAATGCAAGTCCCCCGCTAAGTCTACATCTTTGCAATAATTTTTTACGCACTCTAGGTGGTTTACCATTCCAGATAAAGCCACAAATTATCTTATCCAGAGAATCAAAAAAGCTTTTAGGCAGAAAAAGAGGAATTGACTGAAATAAAAAAAGGAATTTTGGTAAGATATTCATCTTGACAACATTAATCCTACCCAAGAGTGACAGAGGGAGATTTCGCCAATGCTGGACGTCAGAGGTTATTTTGGCAATAAGGGGAGAAAAATTGGCTGAAGCTAGGCTAGAGAAAGAGCGTGTCACATTTATACCAAGATACTTGAATCCTGCGGGACTAAGTTTGAAGGGTATGTCAGACTGCTGAAGATCCCAAGCAGTCATGTTGATAGGAAAGCATTCGCTTTTTTCCAAATTCAATTTATAACTGGAAAAGGAACTGAAATTATTTAAAATACTCAAGACATTGGGGATAGAACTAACTGGATTTGACACATATAACAACAAATCATCCGCATATAACGACAACTTGTGTTCAGTTCCATTTTGGAAAATCCCACTAAATAAATTGGAAGACCGCAACGCAATGGACAGAGGCTCAATGGCAATAGTGAAGAGCAAGGGCGATAATGGACAGCCTTGCCGTGTGCCACGTCCAAGAGAAAAGTAATCAGAAAACATATCATTAGTTTGAACCCTTGCCTTCGGGGATGTATAGAGGAGACGAATCCAAGAAACAAATTTCTCATTGAATCCAAATTTCCTCAAAACCGCAAACAAATATTCCCACTCTACCCTGTCGAACGCTTTTTCAGCGTCTAGCGATATGACTATTTCTGATGAATCAGATGACTGTTTTGCATAAATTATATTGAATAGAGTGCGTATATTAAAAAATAATTGTCGTCCCTTAACAAAACCGTTCTGTTCTTCAGATATAATCAAAGGGAGAACCTTCTCCAGACAGGAAGAAATTACTTTGGCTAACACTTTCACATCAGCATTAAGCAATGATAGTGGTCTATAAGAGCTACATAGAGTTGGGTCTTTGTCCTTTTTATGAAGTAAAACAATCGAAGCTTATGTTAGAGTTGGAGGAAGAATACCTCGTTCTAATGATTCATTAAAGGTAGCTAAAAGTAAAGGTGCTAATTTTTCCGTAAATCTTTTATAAAATTCAATGGGAAACCCATCAGGGCCAGGTGCTTTGTTTGATTGCATTGCTTCAATTGAGTTAATTATTTCAACAAGGCCGAGTGGGGAATCCAAGCTTTTTGCAGTGTCTGAGTCAATTACAGGATTCGAGAGGTCATGAAGAAATAAGTTCATGTTATGTGAATCTGTTGGGAACTCCGACGTATATAATGAGGAATAAAATGTTTTAAATGTGGCATTAATTTCATTAGGATCTGTCGTGATTATATGTTGACTATTCTGAATACTACTTATAATCCGAGAATTAGCTTGACGGCGTAGCTGATGTGCCAACAGACGGCTTGCTTTGTCGCCATATTCATAATGAGTTCCACGATTTTGTAGTAATAGCCGTTCAGCTTCTTGGGTTGAAATTAGATCAAGTTCTGACTGTACCTCTATGCGCTGTTTAAATAATTCTGGTGTAGGATTTAAGGCATAACTTTGATCAATATTACTAATAGCTAAAGTGAGTTCAGAAAACTTGGTGTGACGTCTCTTATTAGAAAGAGCAGAGTAGTAAATGATTTGTCCTCTAAGGTAGGATTTAAGAGTCTCCCATAATAATGAATATGAAGTAGAATCATTTTTATTAAACAACAAAAACTCATCAATTGAATTGGAAATAAAATCACAAAACTCTTTATCTGCTAAAAGAAGAGAATTAAACCTCCATGAAGGAAGACTACGTTTATAGGCACCCAACTGAATATCTAATAATAATGGTGCATGATCAGATATTATTATACTTAAATAATCAGAGGAAACTACACAGGAATTTAAAGTACAGTCAATAAAAAAGTAATCAATCCTGGAGTAAGAATGATGCACCTTAGAAAAAAAGGAGAATTTTTTACTGGTTGGATTGCGGAATCTCCAAGGATCGACAAAGCCATTCTGTGTCATGAAATCAGAAAATGTTTGAGACATTAAAGACTTATTTAGATTACGGGGATTAGATCGATCTAATAATGGATCAAAGACACAATTTAAATCGCCCCCTAAGATTAACAAATGTGAATTCAAAAATGGTAAGCTACTTAGTAATTTGTTTGCAAATTCAACATTGTCAATATTTGGGGCATATACATTGACTAACAGAACCTTTTTCTGCATCAAAGTACCGGCAACTATCACATATCTGCCGTTTTTATCAGCTATAATGTTAGTGGCTGAGAATTGTACATTTTTATTTATAAGAATAGCAACCCCCCTTGATTTAGAATTAAAACTCTGAATGAAAAACTTGGCTCACCCAAGAGCAGTGCAACCGATGATGATCTTTTATCCGAAGATGGGTCTCCTGCAGAAACACTATTGAGGATTTTAAATGTTTTAAGTGGTTAAAAACTTTTGATCTTTTAACAGGATGACCCATGCCCTTAATATTCCAGCTAATGAATCGCAAAGATGCGCCTAGTAAAGCTGTACCATGGCCTATATTGGTACTAGCCATTTACATGTACCAAAAAAAAACAACCAACACAAGAACTATTGCTGTGAGCTGAGGTAAAACACCACCCCCCCCAAAAGAACCCCCAAAACAAATACACCCAAAGTCTCCATGTAACAAAAAAACACACCCAAAAACCAATGGAGACAGCAGTGTCACACACAAAGAAAAGTTGTTCTCAGTTAAATAGGAACAACTCGGAGGCAAAGCCGAGCAGAGAGAAAAAAAAAAAAATATATATACCAATGGAAAACATGTCTCCTGCCAACTTCCAGAAATTGAATTATAATATGTGCAATGATTAAATTACATGCTGTTTTATACCAGTATTGTAGTCTGAACAATAAAGTAAGAAAAAGTAATGATAATATTAAACTCAACAATACACTAAGAGATTCTAATGAACACTCCCAAAATAAAGCAAATAAGCGCAAATGTCCAGGTAACAGCAACAAGTCTAGAGTCCGAACATATATAAGGATTATAATGAAAGGTTCACAGCTCACCCAGAAATCAGGGTCTTGACGTATTCCTTTGCGTCTTCCGGCAAAGTAAACTTCTTTTCAGTCCCCTGGTAAGAAATGCGTAGCTGCGCCGGGTGGAGAAGTCCGTATTTGACTCCATCAATGCCACGGAGTAGCCGCTTAACCTCGTTGAATGCAGCCCGAGCCCGTGCAATCTTGACGGTGTAGTCCGGAAAGACCGACAAAGTCATACCTCCGACTTTAATCCGCTGGAGCTCTCGCGCACGCCGTAATATATCAACACAGTCACTGTGGTAATGAAGCCTGCACACAATGGCTCGTGGTCGCTCACCCGGTTTAGGTTTAGGCTGAAGAGTACGATGAGACCGATCCACTAGTGGTTCCTTATCCAAAGAAAAAGCATTTTTCAGCAACGCAGCCACAGCAGTAGGAAAAAAAGAGTCTGGACCCTCTTCAACGCCAATAATCCTTATGTTATTGCATCGCGATCTTGATTCTAGATCTTCACATTTGTCTTCCAGCACAGCAACCTTAGCATTGAGGCGCTCAACACTTGTTTTCATATCAGTCATGTCATCCGTATAAGCTGTGAGCGTTTCTTCCATGTCCCCCATAGTGCACGTTAGCTTAGCCAACTTAGCATCAATAGCAGCATTGACGCTCGCTAACTGTGATTTCACAGACTGTAACTCAACCTTAAGAGGTGCCAAAGCGTCTCCGATAATCTCTTGTAGCTCCTTCTTAATAATACCAGAGATGTCTTCTTTTAGAGAGGAAAGCAGCTCAATTTTCAAAGCTTCAGCGTTCAAAACAGGGGCTGGATCAACAGGTTGAGCTAGCGGCTCTGAAGTCGGGGCCTGTGAACAAGGCTTCAGGTGCGTCTGAATAGTGCGGGTTTTTCCTTTCCCCGACATTGCAAAACAATTCAAAAGTATCTCTTAAGATACACAGCGAAAAAGAGCCAAGAAAAAAACACTGGGTTTTTAGAAAACTGCACAACTGAATAACAATATTTTACGAAGTTGGCAGGAGCCACCAAAACTGCGTCCTACTCCATTGACCGCACAACAGCGCCAGCCAACTTATTATTTTTGATTGTTTAAGTATCGGCTTATTGTTTTGGTATTGGCAAAGAAATGTGCATTGTATTTTTGTAAATGAACTGAAATACTTTATATAATAGTTCAGTCCCGGATGTGTTCTGCTGTTGTCTGTTTCAGGGCAAAATCAATGCCACACAACTGGGACACATCAGAAAAATATCAGGACCGCTTGATGAGGGAGGAGCTGCCGGTGAGGAGGAGATGGCGTTCCTCTGGCAATCCGGGGCTGGACGACAGTTCCGGCACAAGGCTGGTGATGCACATGCTACAACCAGTGAAGCGTCTGCTGGAGCTGGAGGTGACGTGGCGGAACGGGAGGAGAGGAGGCTGGCTGCCGCGGATAGCGCCTCTGCTTCGGCACGGCGGGAAATGCCCCCACTGACAGGTCAGGAAATGCTTGCTGGAGAGTGCAGACCGTGGAGAGCAGCTCTGCATATTGCGGGTAATTCCAAAGGCCGGGGTGCGCCTCCAGAATACCCACAGCTCCATCCAGACATTCCCACTTCTTCTTAGGACCTCGGGCTTCAAGAGCCTCATCCAAGAAGTCTCGGATGAAGTCTGCCGCCCATTCCTCCTCCACCGTAGGTGACCCCACTGCCAATCCTTTTCTGTTTTGGCAAGGTCAGCGTGCTGGGGACATCATGAGCGCCGGAGCAGGTGAGTGAAAAAACACAGACAGTGGAAAAACACACAACACCACAGCTGGGTTTCACTGGCTGTTACATTCTGTCATGTTTGCCCCTTTGGGGCAGAAAAAAACCAACCCAGGCACTGAATGGTGTTGTGCATTTAATTGACAAAAGAATTAACACAAGACACTCCAACAAACTAACTGGCGAGCGATTAAAGAAAATAAAGAATAACCACAGAGCGCTCCAACAAACTGACTGGCGAGCGAGACAAGAATTACTTACAGAATAACGCACCAGAGCGGATGGAGCTCTGGTGGAGATGTAGGGTGACAAGGTAATGTAACGGCGAGGAGCCAGTGAACAGACAGAGCTTAAATAGTGAGTGGAGTAATATCATAAGTGATAACAGGTGTGGGATCGCCTGAGCAGGAGAAGGGAACAACAATTAATCATTGAAATCAGCTTGGATGTAATGAGAAGGAGGAGCGGCTGGCAGCTGACAGGCAGCACCCACAACCCTGGAAATGCACCTGACCACTGCCAGCCCACAGAATAAATATAAACAAAACCAAATGCAGACTAGAAAATAACTACAAATGAAGCAAGAGGTAATCAAAACTACCTGAAACACAAACAGACAAATAAGAGGCAGAGACAACTCAGTGATCAGGTTCATCATCTTCTCATTGATTCAAATATTGACTTTCTTTGCCTATCTGAGACATGGCTCCGTGAATCTTTGCCCTCAGCAATACTATCTGTACCTGGTTATAAAATGTTTAGAAAAGACAGACAGGGTTCTAAGGGAGGAGGCGTTATGATTTATGCCAAGGATACTTTTAAATGTAATGAAATACATGTTACAGATGAGAATGGACTAGAATTTCTTGGACTAACTGTTTCTTTGTCACAGCAAATGTCTTTTATTCTTGTAGTTATTTATAGGCCTCCTTCATCAAATGTAGATTTTTATGAAAAGCTGGAAATTTTATTGAAACAACTTAATTTTGCAAAAGAGGTAATAATAATGGGTGACCTAAATGTTAATTGGGAAGTCAACAAAGTTAGGAAAAATCTGAAAAAGGTTATGGATGACATGGATATGACTCAGGTAATTAATGGCCCTACGAGAATCACAAACTCCACTAGCACTCAGATTGATCTAGCTTTTACTAACAGGCCAGAAAGGATCTTGAAGTCATACAATATGCTCACAGGATTGTCTGATCACAATCTTATAATGGTTACAAGAAAATTAAATAAAAAGCGCTTCAAATCCTTGGCCGCCACTGAATTCTATAGGATACCAAAACAGGAACAACAAAATTTCCAAGATTCAATTCAAGAAGTAAATTGGGATGAATTACTCATTAGCAAAAATTTAGATGAGGATTGTTCTAAATTTGCCAACAAAATACAACAAATTATTATACAATTTACACGGATAATTAAACTAAAAGCTAGAAAGAATGGCCTTCCTTGGTTAAATAAATTTATTCTGAAATTGATGAAAGAACGAGATCGCTTTTTGAAGTTGTCAGTTAAATCAGGACAAAACAGGCACCAATTTATTTAATTGAGAAATAGGGTAGTGAAAGAAATAAGAAAATCTAAAGCTGATTTTTTTATTACTGTTTTGAATAGTGCAAGGGGAAATTCTAAAATAACCTGGACATATATTAAAAAACTATTGGGTGATTCCCAGAAAAACAAAGCAAAACTAATGCAAATTCAATTGAATGGAAACATCTTGACAGAACCTCAAGTGATGGGTGATGCTTTTAACAACTACTTCATTGAATCTGTGTCAGAAATCTCTGATAAGTTTATAGTAAAACAAAGGAAGGAATACCCTGTATTGTCTGCATCACAGTCTTTTACTATTACAAATATTACTGAGACCAAAGTTATCGATTTAATTCAATCACTCAAACCATCTAAAGCAAAGGATGTTTTTGGAATGGACACGAACATGCTCAAAGATTTAGGTTCAGCTCTCGCCACTCCTATTGCCTCAATCATTAATCTTTCAATTTCATCTGGCCATTTTCCAAAGGCCTGGAAATCTGCTATTGTTACCCCTGTTTTTAAATCCGGTGACTCAACTCTTCTGCATAACTACCGACCAATAAGCATTCTTCCGGCCATTTCCAAAATTGCAGAAAAATGGGTGGCAGAACAGATTGTCCATTATTTAAACAGTAGTTCCCCCTCTCTCCATGCCATGCAGTTTGGTTTCAGATCCAAGCATTCCACTGAAATGGCTACATGCCTCTTCATTGAGAAAATAAAATCTTTTCTTGATAAGGGTGGAGTTGTAGGGGCGGTGTTTTTGGACCTCAGGAAAGCATTCGATACAGTAAATCACTCTGTTCTTCTTACCAAGCTCTTTAAATTTAACTTTTCTCACAATGCTGTGAGCTGGATTGAATCATATCTGCATGATCGAACACAATCTGTATCAGTTAACACCTGCAGATCTGATTCTCTTAGGCTAACTTCTGGAGTCCCTCAGGGATCAATATTAGACCCCCTTTTATTTAGTCTTTATATTAATGATTTGCCCACTGTTTGTTCTGAAGCTGAATGCTTAATGTATGCAGACGACACGGTTTTTTTTGTTCATGGTCGCTCCAAAGACACTGTTGCTGCTAAACTTAGTAAAACAATGTCCTGTGTCACAACTTGGTTGCAGGAGTGCTGTCTACAGTTAAATGTTTCTAAAACTGTAGGCATGTATTTCACTAAAATAAATAGAGTGTCACCTGACCCTGACATACATGTTAATGGAGGAAAAATACAAATTGTTAGCCAATATAAATATCTTGGGTTAATAATAGATTCACAGCTTTCCTTTAAAGCCCATATTGCTAAATTGTGTAAAAAAATCAAGTTAAATCTTGCAAATTTCCGTGCAATTCGAAATGAAATGTCAACTGAAGCCGCAAAAATATACTTGCATTCAATGATTCTGAGTCACTTCAACTATTGCCTAACTAGCTGGTCCCAGGCGGGTTTGAGTGCAAAAAAAGCATTGGAAGTTTTGTACAAACAAGCAGTTAAAGTTATGGATAAAAAACCTAGGCATTATCATCATTGTGCAATTTTAAAAAAATACAGTCTTTTAAATTGGGATAGTCTTCATACATTTGCAAATTTAAATTTGATTTATAAAGTACTGCATGATTTGGCTCCAGATCCTCTGGCAGAGTTCATCAGCCAAAGAAACAGCTCTGAGCGTGTCACTCGAGGCTCTGTCAGAGGTGACTGTTTCATTCCTCTGAACAGGAGTACTTTCAGTAAGTCGGCCTGGTCAGTGAGGAGCGCTAGGGAGTGGAACTCAGTACCTGAGGAGGCTAAACTGCTCACAACATTCAAGGCCTTCACAAAAAAATTGAAAATGTGGCTTATAAACACCTACAGCTGCCAGCACTAAAAGATAAGTCTGCTGTGATGTTTGATGTTGTGTTTAAATGTACAGTTTGTTATGTATATGTTATTTGTTACATTAGTGCCCTCTTAAATGTCTAACCTTGTTTTTTTCTTGTAGATGCATTTTACTGCTTTTTTACATCTTGGCCAGGGGACTACAAATGAAAACTAGCCTTTTGGCTTATTCTGGCTTTTTTAACCATGTGCAATCATGTGTTTTATGAAATTGCATTGTCCCTTTTCAAATAAACTAAACTAATCAAACTCAAAAAGGGCACCAAAAATACAACAGATAAATATAAATACAGAGAAAAGCCATGAAACTGAGTTTGGGAGAAAGTCCAAACTCAGTTCATGACATTTTCAGCATCAAAATTAGGACATAAAATAAAGAAATAAAGATCTGTGTTTTGTCTAAAATGTCAAGTTTGTACTTTTAGGATCCCATGGAACCAAATTTGCTCAGCTGAACTTCATTAAGAGTTCATAGTTAGTTAGAAACATTGTTATTCTTTCATAATGTGGTCCATGCGGTGCGGTGGCGCAGTAGTTAGCACTGCATCAGCACAGCAACTCACCCTTGACCATGGGATCCCTGGTTCGATCCCAGCCCCTGAACAATAGTGATCTGTGTGGAGTTTGCATGTTCTCCCCGTATCTGCGTGGGTTTACTCCGGGATTTCTCCGGTTTCCTCCCACAGGCCAAAAACATGCAGGTTAGGTTAATTGGAGACTCTAAAGTGGCCCTAGGTGTGAATGTGTGTGTGAATGGTTAAGGGATAGCGCCGTACCATGGCTGCTTCATCCATCCAGGTGGATGCCCTCAATTTCCCCTCTGGGGATCAATAAAGTATACAAAATCAAATAAAAAAAAAAAATCAAAAATAAATGTTCCTTTCCATATTCAAGTCACTTTTACTTAGAAAATATTTATGAAAAAAGGTTGTGTGTTTCAATATATTTTGTGTAGGTGCCAATATTATTATTTATCTAAGTGTTTAGTGTATCCCAATCCAAAAGGTGCCAAATGTTAATCTTTTTCAATAAAAATTCTATATGGAAACATTTATTTTACAGAGATAACAAAGAAGTTTTAATAACACTCAACAACTAAAACCAACATTGAGGTAAGCTGTTGCAAAAAAGCAAGGAACAAAAAAGGTATCTTACAGATGAGGCAGTTACTAAATGTGTCATAAAACACTTCATAATAAATCTAATTATCACTCAGTGTTACATGTGCCCTGGTTTGTTCTCCACTGCAAACCCTTACATTAAAAATGACCATGGAGAGCAACCGAAAATGTCCTATACAGGCTGGTAAAGGTGTCCTGAAGGGCAGCATAGCTACTTCTGTGGCCCCTTTTCACCTCACCCTCTCACTCTCTGTCTGGCTCGCTGGCCATATTAGATTTTTTATGCGGAATTGTCTTGAGAGTGCAGTGCTAAATAAGTTTTCATTTCAAGGCCCCAAAGCTCCTCAGTCTGAGTTGGTCTTTTGATGATTGTCCAAGAAATGTATTTTGGTTCAAGGCAAGGTGATACTGGGGTGGCTAGTGGGGTGTGTGTAGCACACTTAATAAAAGGGGCTGAGCTTTGAACCAGGCACGAGCTTACAAAGGTCTGAAAAACCACTGACTTCTCTGCGACGAGCTGCAACTTTTTAATTTTTTTTTTTCCAAACTGCATGTTATCAGTGCTGATAAAAAGTACCGGAATGGTTTATTGTTTACCAAACCTTTATAGGAATCATCCAATTTCCAGATATCTGTAGACAGATCTGCATATACCCATTGCTCAGAATTGTCTTTCACAATCACATTATAATTGAGGGTCTAAGGAACATGCAAGGCTAGTCGAATCCAATTACATTACACAAGCACTGAAATACTTTCCATACTGATGCGATGTGACTTATTAAATTTTTAATGCCTTTCAGGATTCTGAGCAAAGGTCATCGTCATCAGGCAATTCAGCAACCTTTCCATATAAAAATGTGTCTTTTTTTCCTGCTTTGTATTCATCGATTCATGTCATCTGTTTTCTGTTTAAGGGGTGAGGTGTCAAATTATTCCATGCATAATCAGTAAATGGGTGGAGTCTGTTGCCAAAGGTCACCAGCCTCGCATTAGGATCCAACACTTTGAAGCACCGTTCAACGCATGACTTCATTGCAATGTACCATCTGATGACCATACATGAATGTGCGTCTGAATGTGCCTGCGCGCGTGCGTGTGTGTGTGTGTGTGTGTGTGTGTGTGACCAGCGTTCCTGTTAATTGCACCTACTTAGGCAGATCAATCAGAGTTCTGCTCAGTATGCAGGTCCTGGCGCTTATAGCAGAGTGGGGGTCAGAGTGACTTTACAGCCAAAACTTTCAGCATTTTAATGAGCTATGTGAGTTATAACACAGGCTGGCTCACCCAGTTGTACATGCAAGCACATATGCTGACACCATCACCAGCCATTCCCGGCTATTAACACAAGTGCACCTATTAATAAATTCTCTCTCTCTCTCTCTCTCTCTCTCTCTCTCTCTCTCTCTGCCTCGGCTATTTGTGATAAGATACACGCGCACGCATAACACAGCATCCTTTTGAGGAAAAACTAATCACAGTGAAGCCCACAATGACGCTACTAGAGTTCTGTGACCTTTAGATGTAACTCAGACCAGACATCCTCTGGGGGTTTAACTAAACCGCCTGTGCTCTGAACAACAAATAGCCACCGACAACGCTCATTCATTTCTTCAAACAACAGCCACCCAGGCAGAAAGGCATATCAACCTTGTACTATCAGTTAAAGCCAGACTATTAACAGAAGCTTTTTGGTGAGTTATGTCTCAAGAGAAACTGAACTGGTCTGAAACTCTGAGTGTTGCAGAGAAGGTAGAAACCTCCCACGGAGCAAGTAAGTAAAGGTGGGGAGCAAACCCACCAGAGCCAGCATGTCTACTCAACCCATAAACTCCTCAGTCCAACAGAGCCAGCGTGCCTGTTCTCCAGGTTCATGTAATATTCATGAGCGGACCTATGGCCCCATCAGAGCAGCTTGTTAAATCTCATGAGCGATTCCTTTCTTCATCTTCCCACAACTCATTTTCTGCCCTCACATAACGTTCGATATGGACACTGACTGAAAGAAATTTCCTTTTGGGAAGACTGTCATTTGTTCATCATTCATCCATTCTCATCTTTTCTTCCTTCAAGTCTTTTATCAGTTTTAGTTGACATTAAAATCTACCACAAGAATGGGAATAACCTGATGCTCCCAACGAAAATAGAACAAAAAAATACAGTATATATTATATTTTAGATCAACTGTCAGGCAGAATTTAAAATCACAGCTTTTTTCCCCATAAGAAAACCACTTTTATCAAGGCTATCCTTTTAACATTTTGTAAATATACTATACAGTATATCCAAAGTACATAAAGTATCATTATAAAGAAATGCAAACAGCAGCCACATAAATATAGCAGCACAGTGGATCAGTGGTTTTTGCTATTTCTTCACAGCAAGAAGCTCTAGGGCCTTTCCATGTAGAGTTTGCTTGTTCTCTCTGTGCCAGTGTGGGTTCAGTCCAGTTTCATATCAAAATATGAAGACATATGGCTTGGTGACAGGCTGTATGGCACTGGTAACATGCTTTATGTCATAAACTCCCCGTGCGCTCTACCATTGCGCATGGAGGGGAGAAGGAAAAATGAAGATTTAAATGCAAGGATTATCACACACACATTTATTGAACATCCATTGAAGAAACCATACAAAATGGCAGAGCAGCTTGGGTGAACAAAAGAGTTCTCTTGAGATGCTAGGCTGCATGGGGGGAAAGCATAGCAGTTGTGCCACGCAAGAAAACGCTACCAGCGTGGCGGCACAACCGCACAAAGAAACGCTAAAGTATTCACAGCCTAAGCAATCCAGGTCCTCTGCTACATCCAAGTCTTCAAGGTCACCTCAAACAAAGGACTGACTGTACAGCCACTGTGGAAACAACAGCTGGGAAGCCCCGTTCTGTCCGGCAGCCCATGTATGGTCAACTTCCTGAGAAAGCCCCGTCGGCCATCTTGGACTGAATCAGTTAGGACCAGATCCACACCGGAGACATGATGGCATCATCAAGACAGGACATGGACACCAAATATGGAAAGACTTCATCCCAAACATTCTGGACCGAAGTTACATCAGCCAGCCTACGGGGTGGTAATGTGGAACCAGCGCCCTTAAAACTTGGAGACACTTGCAGCGAGCTCTCTTTCCTGGGGCTTCAGCCCCCTGGCAGTGGGAGGGTCAGGCCGGACCCTTGAGGACCTCTGCCATAGGACTCTGGTCGATTTTGCTCTTGACTTTTATTCATTTTTCCATCCTGACTTTGTGTTATTTTTCATGTAACCTTGTGTGATTTTATTTTTGCTCTTATTTCCGTTGGTTTTTACCCATACTCGGTGTATTCATTGCTTTTTATTAATTTACTCTATTGCATTTTGATTTAAAGTCATTTACAGTGGATATAAAAAGTCTACTCACCCCTGTTCAAATGCCAGGTGTTTGTGATGTAAAAAAAATGAGACATTTCAAACCTTTTTCCACCATTAATGTGACCCATAACCAGTGTTGGGAGTAACATGTTACTGTAACGCCACTGCTTTTGCAATAACATGCAAACAAAATTACTGTTTAAAAATTCAGTAATGCATTACAGTTACTGACATTTGATCAGATGTATTACTCATTACTCATTTTATCAATATGGATATATATTTCTAGCACAAATATATTAATAAACAAACTGACCCTACGGTAGCTGAGACGAGCCGTTAGTCGACGTGACCTGTTGCAGAGAGCCAAGTCTTCAGTACTGAGCAGAGGAAAAGATGAAGCTACTTTGTCTTTGTGGAAATACACAGATTATTTTTTCCTTTGTCGCGGTTAAGGACAAAAGTATATTGATGGGTTGCAAGTTAAAGTGCAGGTTGAGAACTACTGCAATCTTGAGAAGTGCTTGAAAACAACATTTAATCATGCAGAAACTGGAAAAGTAACTGAATTACTTTTGAAAAGAAGTAACTAGTAACTGTAATTAGTTACTATTTTTTAGTATTGTTTTAGGAACTTGCCCAACACTGCCTATAACCTGTACAACCCAACTGAAAAACAAACTGAAATCTTTTAAGGGGAAAAATAAAGAAACAAAAAAACTTACAATGCAATAAATATACACACCCTTAAACTAATACTTTGTTGCAGCACCTTTTGCTTTTATTACAGCACTCAGTCTTTTTGGGTAGGAGTCTATCAGCGTGGCACATCTTGATGTGGCAATATTTGCCCACTCTTCTTTGCAAAAATGCTCCAAATCTGTCAGATTGTGAGAGCATCTCCTGTGCGCAACCCCCTTCTTTTCACCCCACAGATGTTCGATCGGATTCAGGTCTGGACTCTGATTAGGACATTCCAAAACTTTAATTTTTTTCTGGTGAAGCCATTTGTTTGTTGATTTGAAAGTGTGCTTTGGGTCATTGTCGTGCTGAAAGATGAAGTTCCTCTTCAGCTTCAGCTTTCTAGCAGAATCCTGAAGGTTTTGTGCTAACACTGAATGGTATTTGGAACTGTTCATTATTCCTTCCACCTTGACTAATGCCCCAGTTCCAGCTGAAGAAAAACAGCCCCATAGCATATTGCTACCACCACCATGCTTTACTGTAGGTATGGTGTTCTTTTGGTGATAAGCAGTGTTGTGTTTGTGCCAAATTTACCTTTTGGAATTATTACCAAAAAATTCAACCTTGGTTTCAGTGGTGGTTTCCCACATGTGTTTGGGACATTTCAACTGTGATTTTGCAAACTGTAGCCGGGCTTAGATGTTTTTCTTTGTAAGATAAGGCTTCCATATTGGCACCCTACCACATAGCCCAGACATATGAAGAAGATGGGAGATCGTTGTCACTTGTACTAAACAGCCAATACTTGCCAGAAATTCATGAAGCTCCATCAGTTTTGTTGTCGGCCTCTTGGCAGCCTCCTTGACCAGTTTTCTTCTTGTCTTTTCATCAATTTTGGAGGGATGTCCAGTTCTTGGTAACATCACTGTTGCGCCATATTTTCTCCACTTGATGATGACTGTCTTCACTGTGTACCATGGCATATTGAATGCCTTGGAAATTCTTTTGTACCCTTCTCCTGACTGATACCTTTGAACAATGAGATCCCTCTAATGCTTTGGAAGCTCTCTGTGGATCCATGGCTTGTGCTGTAAGATGTGACTCCAAAAATGTCAGGAAAAGCCTACTAGAACAGTTGAACTCTATTTGGGGTTAATCAGAGGCACTTTTTTTTTTTTTTTGGACCCCGGTGGCTCCTGCACCTTGGTGCCGCCTTCCTTGGATGTGGGAGCCTGAGAGTTCCCAGGGTGTGTGTTGAGGGTGCTGGGATGGGCGCGGGCCCACTGTGGGGGTGCTTGGGTTGAGCCTGGCCCGGGCTGGTCTCCAGCCCGGAAAGGGGGCGCTGGCCTTCCGGCACTTGGGGTCCGGGGGCCGGTATTGGCCCCAGTGGGGCCACTTTAAATGGTGGCAGGTGTGTGCTGGCTCCCATTTAACATGAGTTTGAATGTAATTGGTTAATTCTGAACACAGCCATATTCCCAGTTATAACAGGGTGTGCATATTTATGCAACCAGGTTATTGTAATTTTTCATTTTTTATTTTTCCACTTAAAATATTTCAGTTTGTTTTTCAGTTGGGTTGTACAGGTTTTAGGTCACATTAATGGTGGAAAAAGTTTTTAAATGATTTATCTCAGTCTCATTTTTTAACATCACAAAAACCTGGCATTTGAACAGGGGTGTGTAGACTTTTTATATCCACTGTATGTGTGTTTTCACTTTTTGATTTAGATTTATATCGGCCACTTCTCAATTTAAAGTCATTTTATGTGTGACTTTCAACTCTTTTGAGCTGTATTCATTATGTGTGCCTCACGTGTGATACACTGAGTTTTTCTCTCATTTTAAGCTGTATGCCTTTCTCCTCTGCCTGGACTTAATGACTTTCAAGAGGATTGATAACACTTTCAGGCTCTGTGCTTGTTTGACTCCCACATCTTAAACTCTGATTGCACATTTTTTATGAGTTTTGAGTTATTCAGCACTTAAATGCATTTTTAGTTGTATTTGTTTGTTTTAGTGTATTTATTAAAAGCCATGTTTTGCAGCACAAAACCTTGGACCGTGTTCATCTCCAGTTGCTTGGGTGAGTTACTCTTTTTCTGTCATGACTCACTTTAAGCCATTCATGGTCAAGGATTAAGGTTTTGTATTGCATGCTGTAGTCTCTTTAAATCTTTTAAAATTAGGATGTAGTCCATTAAATGATAGCCCCCAAATGGTGTTCTTCACACATCAAGTGTAAAAACCTTTACCAGTAAGATAAGGTTCAGACTTTAAAAAATGACATATGCTCTGCTTGCTATGGGAATGAATGCAAGAAACAGCAGAGTTGAGTCAAAAATACACACATTTGTGATGGATACAGAGTAAAAAGCTGAGTAAGCAAATCTCTGCCGAGAAAAACAGATGCATGGTTTAAGGTAGGACTAATTAGGTATACTTCAACTAATTATTGTGAGGATTAAATCAGCAATCGAAATAAAAACGTTGGCTTCTTCCCGCTCTTATCAAATCCTGCCCGCTTCGATAAGCCTTAACTTCGGAGGTCTAGTTTTAGTGTTTAGATTTTTCGAAGTGACTAAGGCAGGTGAGAGTCCCGGGCTCTGTGCCGCATCAAAGAGTGTAGTATGCCGAGTCTGCGCTGTCCTACAGGGCCTGCTCTCTCTTAAAAATCAAACAAGCAAACAGTGTTTCTAACAATATTTGAGGTCAGAAGCACTAAATGTAGTTAATGAATCCATCATTATTTGACATCAACAACCGCTGGTTTAAATGTTCAGGATGACATCGCTGCATCTGACGTATGCCAGGTGCCTGGACCCCATTTGCATAATGTTAAAAATATTCAAAAAGAGGCTGGGCAGCTCAACACAGCACAGCCAGATTCTCACTGCACTGGAACCAAATGATCTGCGTTGCGTTTCACATAGACACTGAACAGGACGAGGAGAAATGACAGATTCAGTAGACACGTACCATTCGAGTATAGGATTTAACCTGTTTCATGTTACTATAGATAAATAAATAACAAAGATTTCAATTTGGGGGAAAAAACCCACAAATACTTGAATCAAGCCACATGTTCCATAGCTTATTTTAGTATCAGTAAGATTTATTACTCTTACTCTAATAGTCAAGGTGGGTGTAGTCAAAGTCACTGTGAGCTACTGTGGATGGACTGTGGAACAGTGCTGATGAGGAAAACATACAGAGATGAATGGATTAGATTACAGAAAGTCGGACCTCAAACAAATGACCCACAGAGGCCCAAATTACTTTCTTGACTAAGATCAAGCAAAAGACAAACGCAGACATGGTCAAACTTTTTGCCCCTCTGTTTAATTCTGTCAAACTAGGCTGATGTGATGCTCCATCACCAATGAAGGTGACGGAAGGTGCAAACGCGCACCATCAATAACATCAGAAAACAATACGAGTGTGCTCCCCAGTTGGTACAGTCCTCTGCGGGCAGTACTGGATCCTTAACAGGAGAAAAACAAATGACTTTCCAAGGTCATTCTTAAAAGCGGCAATGATAATTGAGCCCTCCCTGTGGATCTATCAAACACACCAATAGACAAATGCCAATAATATCCCAAGGCCGATTACAGGGACATTATCTTTTGCTACGGGACACTTGAGATAACATATAAAGAGAGAACGAGGGGACAAAGAAACCATTACAGTGTGACAAAATAGGAGCCAAAATCCCACAAGAATCATAACAAGCATTATTTACTGACAGGTCGAGTTTGTAGGCACCTTTAAAAACATGCGATTCTAAAATTGTATCTCCTAAGACCATCAAAGCTCTCACTACGACTCTGATAGGAGCACATCCAACGTTTGGTTAGTTACCGTTTTCCCTGAACTCCCAAGTCATGCTCTGTGAAGTGTACAAAAACAGACTTAAAAATGACAAGCTGAGTTCCTGCAGGAGAGGAAATTGTCTTTTCACACATTTTTTTTCACTTGTTTTGATAACATTAGAAACTGAGAGCTGAATATCAGGTAAACTGTCATTTAAGAATGGGCATTCATGCCACGCCGGACAATCACAGTCTTTCTCACTCTTCAGTTCCCTTTGTGGGTTGTAGGTACGAGCTGTTAGTTTTACAAAGTGGGTCTGAGATGACACAGTATTTGAGCAGACAGGTGAAACCACGCTAATGATATTGAACCTGGCAACGCTGTCAAATCTCCAAAAAACACAGTCGGCACACTGCGCTCCCAAGGTACCACAGCTTCCTGAAATAACTGCATTGTTATGCTAGTAGAAAAGCATCTAAGAATATTTGTGTGCTTCTGTGTTTGGATTCATTTTCTGGACGTGTGTTTACCTATCTGTGTTTTTCAGCAAAGGATAAATGCAATACTAGATAAGAGACTTTACAGGATCAACAGTAACTGTCAGTTCAGTTTGTATAATTGAAAATCTTTTGCACCAATACTAGAACTTCCTGAGTTGTCACGTCGACTGATAATTTTCACAAAATTGCACTGATCTACAGTAACCACAACAAAGCGTATACGCATATCACTGCTGTTGGTTTCAATAAACACTAAAGCATATTTTTTTATTAGTTCTGAGGTTCGTGCGGCCATTAAATGCATGCATGATTTACCAGCAGCCCATTAGTAACAGCAACTTACTGGCATTCATAAAACTAAATGGCATATAAGCCTATGTTGCTGTGCAATCTGCCCCTGTGCACTTTTTTTCATAATGAAGGCATTCAGTAGTGCAGAGTCGGAATTCTTGCCTTAAAACAATAAGCCCCAAGGCTCCCATCTATTAAAGGGCAGCACAGCACATACAGACATAAAGGCTGACATAAACTATTGGGCAAGCTAATTAACTACAAGTGGGGAAAATAAAATAAGGAAATATTACCATTAAACTCCGTCTACATGTATTTTGAGAAGCAATTTGTGAAAAAGTCAAAGGTGAGGGGACAATTTTTTTTCTTTACTTGATTGTAATCCTTACACAGCAATCTGCTTGAATAAGAGAATAGGCTAGAAAATACTTCATGATTAATTGGGGAAAACGAGTCTGAGAAAAAATAGAAAAAATCTGGAATTCTCAGAGCATCATACTGTATATTCAGTTCTCATTGATTCTTTACCCAATTTTCACTGCAACTTTTATATGCAGCCCTTTTCAGACGAATTCCCTTCAAAATAAAGTTAGACTAACTCCATGCAAAAGTTGCACCAACGCAGACACATTCAAAGTTTGCAGTCTGAGCCACTGACGCTGTGATTATGCAGATCAGCAGGTGCACTGTAGCGTTTATACTCTTCTCAAACTGCCACATATTCAGACCACTCATGAGGTGAGCACTTAAGCGGCAATTAGGATCAAGGTTGATGTCTTCAAAAGCAACACACTTTCAGGATGTCAGATGGTGCGTAGTGAACAATGCTTGACTTGAATGGACAGCTCATTCTATATGTCATGGTTTCCACGTGATTTAAAGGCTCAAGGCTGGTAAGGAAAATGTTGGTGTTCTTCTTCAAGTCTCGGAACTGTTTTATTGATTCAAATCCACTTATTAATCCAAACAAGTACTAACATGAAGAGGACTTGTGATGTCTCTAGAAATGCAAATTGAAATGATAAAGGTGTATTGTCTACTCTTATAGAACATGAGTACCTTGCACCTCCTCCTCTGAAGAAAAGAAAAATCAATTTTCTCCATAAAGACAGCATCTTCTTCAAAGCCATTAAGAAACTAACTGCTGCCTCTAAAACAGATGAAAGGAATTCATTTGATTTGAAGACATTCATAGCTTTTAGCCAGCACCCCCCACCACCACCACCAATTTCATTCTTATTGCACTTGCATCATAATACAGTTGGTCACAAAATTAAGAAATTAGGTAACCATGGACATTTCTTTCATCCCTTGAAATCAATTTCAATCAGCCGATTCATTTTTATGATGATATCAATGTTTATTTGAAAAGTTTTTTTTCTTTTCTTCCATTACATTTATCTGTATTCTATGCCATGTTTTCTCTCTTTCTCTAATAAAACAGAAACGTGTACCGGCAGGCTGGAGTTTACAAAGCTAAATTGTGAAGGAAAAATTTTGCAGCATCCTGAATAAACAAACTCTCAAAATGACCAATTTCCTAATCCAAATTCTAGTGCTGACAAGAAAGAAAAAAGCTGTTCCTTAAGAGTGTCGCCATGATTATCCAATAAAACTGACACACAAAGACAAATAACATATGTGGGGCTGTACTGACCAAACAGCAAAGCTGGTTGTGTAATACTTTCGGCCTTGAGGCAGGACTGTGAGAATGAACTGAGATTGTGAAGGTCAACCCTTCATGTTACGGACATCCTACTGTAATTATTGGGAGTTTCAGCTTCAAGTCAGTGTGATGTTATGTTAACAGTCTGAAAAGCTAGAATGACCTTCTGCATATTTCCTTTTTCTGCTTTTAGATTCACTCCCCCAATTTGGAGTAATGGTTGCTCAAGTGCAAATTCCTTTAAAAAAGTCTACAGCCATATTGCATCACTTTAAGTGTTTTGTTTGCCCCAGGTAGTAGGAAAAGATTTGATGTGTTCATAACAGAAAAATAATTCAAATGTGAGTAAAAAGTGATTTCTTACCAAGATCTTGGGAAATTAAGGGGAGGTAGGAGGAAGCAGGCAAGGGATGAGTAGCTTCCTGATGACACAGAGAATGAGTCATCTGGGCATCAAGAACTGCAAAAACTGAAGAACCACAGCATCTACAACTCCCCCTCCGCATACATCATCCTACTGTCCACCCACACCGCTCTCCCAAGGAGTTCAATGTATTTGTTTTCTTTTAATTAGATAGAGGGTCGCTGACAAGGCCATTCTTTTGTGCACCCATTCAAAGATTTTTCCTAATGTGTGAAATGAAATGAATAGGATGTAAAAAAAAAAAAGGAGAGAGACAGAGAGAGAAAGCTTTCGTTGCAGTTTTGTATCTACTAGCTCTTTGTTTTCATAGCTTTTTTTCCCCCTCTTTCCCTTCCTTTTGCTACTACTGTAATCCCTTCTTTTGTCCTACTCTGCTGCATCATGCCTACTTTGGGGACAATGTGCAATGCAAATAGATGCTGCATTCAATTATATCTCAGCTTTCTTTCTCTTTGAAAGTTGAGACAAAGATGAAAACATGGAGAAGTTATCTGTTCTGCATTTCGGAGCTGTAAATTAGGATCAGCATGGAATGCAAGCTGATGGACTGTCGTCAGATTTAGAGGTGGACTGTCTAAAATACAGGTTCCAAATCCAGATGGCTAGCCTTGCTGACAGAATGATGGTGAACTGAAAGTATTCAAAGAAGCACTGCAAGCTGGCATTTGCCCAGGATGGGAGATTTGATGGCAGCATCCTGGAGAACTTGACTTGGATAGTGTAGCAGTATGGATAGACACCTGAACACAGACAGGCATTCTTACAAACCAATATTCATACACACAAGTGGGTAGGGTAGATAGAAATTAAAATGCTGTTACTTTATGATACTAATTACTGAAGACTAAGAGTAGACACAAAAAAGTTACTTGAGTAAGTGTAAGAAGGTAGTTAAGTCTTGCCGATTTTCCAAATCATTTTAAGAAACAGTAAACACTGACAGCGATAAACTTAATATTTCCTCAGCCAGAAGAAAATAATTCAGCACCAATTTCAATTATAAAAATATATAAATTCCCCCAGTTGACTAAAGATGCAGTCATTTATGGTACGAACAATTACAAAAATTAGCTTTTCTAAACAGTTGTAAAATCAGTGAAATCAAAAGTAACTCAAAAAGTGTACTTAAGTAAAAAAACTTCTTTGATAAATCCCCTCAAGTAAGAATTAAAAAAGTATTCCACAGTAAAACTACTCCAAAAAGCTTGTTTTTGTGAAAGAAGTTACTTTAGTAAATCCAACTAGTCACTACCAATGTCTGTCCATAGATATATTAAATGTAAGAGGTGCGTCAGAAAAGTGAGGGGCATCATCCACACTGAGTTCTTGTCAGAGGGCCAGACGATCAACCACCATGTCTACAAAGAGATCCTGTGGCGTTTGCTTCATTTTGTGTGCGAGAAGAGGCAAGAGTTGTGGCAAAACAACTCATGGTTGCTTCACTACGACAATGCACCGGCTCACAATGCCCTGAACATCCGGCAATTCTTGGCTGAGAAAAACACTGCCACGCTGGAGCAACCTCCCTAATTGCTCGACCTGGCTCCATGTGATTTTTTTTCTTTTTCCCCAAGCTCCAAGGATTCATCAGGGGGACACATTTTCCAGCTGTGGAAGTCATCAAGGGGACCATGATGACAGAGCCGTGGAGAATCCTAGGAGAATCCTTCCAGGAGTGCATGGAGGTGTGGTGGGGAAGGATGGGAAAATGTGTTAGACTTGAGTAAGATTACGTTGAAGGGGAAAACTTGTAGACTGTAGTTTACATTTGAAATAAATTTTTGGTACCCCAGTCCTGTTTCTTTTTCTGATACAGCTCATATATGAACAAATAATGATGAGAAATTTCTCACCCATGCTCTCAAATTACTGTAAATAGTTGGTGTAGACTTGTGAAAGATGAGCGTTACATGGCTAATCTGAATTTTTAAACCCAAATACCCTTTCTGACACAACATCAATTGAAGCTGGGCCTGTAGATATGTCTTAGCGGCATTTGGTCCAAAGCTATTGCTAATCCTCCATCCACATTTATGTTCAGCTTCAAAAAGGCCAGGTAGACTAAAGACTTTAAGTTATCTGGGCAAACTGGAAGGGGGCCAAGTCCTCTTCCATTACACGGCGGAGCTGAGAGTGGAGATATTCAACCCAGCTGATAGAGCCTGATCTCCTCTTCCATTAGCTTTTATTGGTCATCCAGTCTGAATCCATTTGAGGGAGATAACATGCACTCCTTTAGTCTTTTATGGCTATATGCTTTATTCAGCTTTAAACGATATTAATCTCATTCATGTGTTTCCGCCTCGGCTTATTCTATCGAGCTATGAGAGGCTAAGAGGGATAAATATTAAGTCATCAATCACATAACGAGCAGAAGAAGGAATGGAAAACACCAGAAGGTAGCAGGAAAAATCTCTCATGCATGTTACACATGATCAAGACCGATTGGCATAAAACTACCATCCAATTAAAAGAGGACTCCCCATTGGTTTTCTTCTAAGTCAGCACGGACCTTTTAACCATCCTCCATTTCTGCCTGAGCATTTGATCCTACACTACTCCATGTTGCAGGTTTGTAAAAGATTAATTTAATGAACCATTAAATAAATGTGCTTTGAAATACTATTTAGGTTTTTTTTGATTGTTTAAATGTTAGGGGTGGTGGAAATAATCACTTTTCCAATACATTGCGATGCAGACATGAACAATTCTGAATCAATATCAAAATGTCAAGATTTTAATTCTTTAATATTAATTAATAAATTAATTAATTCATCTAATGAAAAAAGTGGAAGCCAGAAATGTGAAACTGTAGCATCTGGGCAGTTAGTGGTGTGACACAAAACGGATGTGTGACTGCACACAAGCCCCACCAACTCAAGCCAAAATATCAAACATGCAAAACCACATCGCATGCCCCCCAGGCTTTTGGTGTCCTCCTGACTGGTGATTCTCAGTGCTGCCGGCTGCTGTGTGCAGTGCCTCGGCTTCCGGTGGCGATCCAGTGGTTCGTCTTGTTGTGAGGAGGATGAAGGAGAAACAGTTGAGCCAGTGACTGAGCTTCCCTTAGCGTCCTGCCCAAGCTTCACCTTTCCTTGCTCTGAGAAGTTTGCGGAAGCTGATGGAAATCTCCAGGAGCCTGGGTGGACTACTCCCAATGACGTAGCGATTGCGGGTGAGTTGAGCATGTGTGCTGAAGACGGGTGTGACTGATTGAATGAACACTTACTGCTAACTTAGCTTTCATGGCCAACTTTCTCCTGGTTCTACTAAGAATTGCGTATTTATTTATTTATTTATTAAATTTTACCTTTATTTAACCAGGCAGAACAGATTAAGAACACATTCTTATTTACAACTGTGGCCTGGGGGAAGGGGCAAGGGACAACTCACATTCACACCTCCCCAGTTGATGCCAATTAACTTGACCTGCATGTTTTTGGCCCCTGTGGGAGGAAACCAGAGAAATCCTGAAGTAAACCCACACTGACACAGGAAGAACATGCAAACTGCACACAGAAAGATCACCGTTGGTCAGGGGTGGGATCGAACCCGAGATCCCATGGCCAAGGGTGAGTTGCTGTGCTGCCACAGTGCTAACCACTGCGCCACCACGCTACAGGCTACTGTGGGTTTCTTTCTTCCATTTGTTTTATTATAAGATATTGGAAGTAAAGTCATGGGTCATTTTATTTATTTAGCGAATGCAAAGTCCTTAAGCCAAGCAGTTGCCTCCTGGTTTGCTGTATGGAGGGTGTGTAATCCTCCTTCCAGTCTTTGGAGCGGGCAAGCCTCTATGATGTGTTCCATAGTTTGCTCCTCTCCACATGCGCACAGTGGGCTAGGGCTACTGCCCCATCTGTGAAGGCTGGCCAAGCAGGGGCCATGTCCAGTCCTGAAGCGATTGAGTGTAGACCACTGTCTCCTTGGGAGGTTGGTGCCCGGGACCTGTTGGTTGGGGTTTATCACCAGCTGTTTGTTTGGGACCTCCTTGGTCTCCCATTCCCCTTGCCAAGCTGTCTGGATGGTAAAGTCAGCTGGGGGAGGGTTTTTCCAAATCGGCCGTCTGGATGAAAGTCGGGCAGTGGGTGGGGTGTAGATATCTGCATGGATTGGCAAGTGAGGAAAATCTTTAACTTTTTGGAGCATCCTTTGAGTTAATGCTGCTCGCCGGATGTGTGGAGGGGCTATGTTTGACAGTACAGAGAGCCAGGGGAGTGGTGTTGAGCGGATTGTTCCAGTTATAGTTCTCATTGTTGAGTTGAGCTGGGTGTCTACATGGTGTGAGTAAGATGACCTGGACCAGACAGGGGCACAATATTCTGCTACAGAGTATGAAAGGGCCAGTGCTGAGGTGCGCAGGGTGGAGACTGCCGCCCCCCATTTTGCACCAGCGAGCTTGCAGAGCAGGTTGTTTCGTACCTTCACCTTAGCAACCGTCCCCTTTAGATGTTCCTTGAAGGATAAGGTCCTATCAAGGGTCACTCCAAGATAAGTTGGATTTGGGGCATGCTTAAGCTTGAGTCCGCTCAGGTGGATGTTTAGTTCTCTGGCAGCTTTTGCATTGTGGAGATGGAATACACTGGAGACGGTTTTTGCTGGGCTTGGTTTTAGGCGCCAGATTTTGCAGAACTGGTCCAGTTTGGCAAGATCTTCCGTGAGCACCCGTTCCAGTGGTTCAAAGTCTGGTGCTTGGAATGCCAAACAGATGTCAAATACTCTGCTTTAAATGTACCAAATTGTCACATATGGAGGGCCAGAGGTGACAAAATAAATAAATACACAATTTAATTAGTATAAGTCTAAATAAAATACTGAATGCAACACTATGCAAATATCATAAACTGTATTTTATTTTTAGCACCACATATTTTCCCAGTCTTTTGTTGCACCTGCTCCAACTCTTTTGAGACATGCTGTTGACATCGATTTCAAAATGAGCTGAAATTTTTTTCTTTCATGGAAATCGTAAAATGTCTCACTTTCAACATCTGCTACATTTTCAAAGTTCTACTGAGAATAAAATAGTGGATTATGAAATTTGCAAATCATTACATTATGTTTTTAATTGGGTTTTACACAGCGCCCTAACCCTTTTGGAATTGAGGCTGCAGTTTTGTATCATCTGTCCAGTACACTGAAGATAAAATTTTAACCCTAAACAACCTGTTCAGGGGTGTATCATTTCCTTGTCTACATTGGCGTCCCTCTTAAGCACACTCATGACAAAACATTTCACCCTATAGTCATGGACAATACAACTGCAGTTCAGTTAAGGTCAGTTCTGTAATTTTCAGCCTTGCAAAAATATGTGCCAAGTCAGCCTTGCATTTCATACATCAGCGACTCCCTGCTACCTTCTGGTCAGTCTTTTTCAAAGATGCATTGCCCCACTCAGGGATAAAGTCAACACCTGGCCATAAATTAAAGAGGTTTATGGCAAGTATAAATATATAGAGAAAGTATTCTGTTTTTAAAGGTCACCTATTCTGCCTTTTTATTTTATTTTATTTTTTTTTGTGTGTGTGTGTGTGGGGGGGGTTGCTTTATAAAATATAGACACAGGTCGCATGCACAAAGTTAAAATATTAAAATGTTCATTTCCCAATGAAATACATACTGCCCACATTTCTATAAACTCTCAAAAAACAAGAGATGATTGCCCTCCTTGGGTTTTATAACATCACAAAAGAACAGGCTCCACCTTCAGTTTTTGAAGTTAGTAAAACAAACACATCCTGACCGTCTCCCATCCCACTCACAACACCTTTATTTAACCAGATAAACGATCAATAATATTAATAAGCATGCTAAGAAATGAGTGCTTTAACAGCTATTTTGAAGAGCAGTCTTTAAAATCCAATATGTACGTCCTTGAAAAGTCAAAACTTAAAATTAATCCCCAGAAAATCCACAAATGCACAATATGGGACCATAAATGCCACGACTATCAACAGTTGCTTTCTAAGCTGCACAAACAACTTAGGGGAAAAAAGATAAACATTGATCGCTCTTAGTTAATGTATGCCACTGAAAGACAAATTCTATTTGGATGCTAGACAGTGACTCATTTAAAAAGCAATTCCTGATGTTCCAAAGTGCATTCAATTCTATTTAAAAGTAAGTAAAATAAGTCTAAACACTGTGAGGACACTGGCTTCATCCTTTTGCCTAGTTTTTACCCTAGACTTGATTTTCACTTCAGGGAGAAGTTTTACTAATTTGCCTTGTTGCTGCTTCTGATCATAAATACTTATGAATAATCCGCGTGTATGTGTGTGTGTGCATTTTGTTGTGAACATACTGTATGTGTACATGCACAAGTATATCTATTTACACACAAACATTGCAAAATCTGGGTCTGAGGACACTGCATTACCCTCATCCTCATTTCTTCACTATATGGTTAGTCCTAATAGCCCATGTCATTAGACAGGGTGGCTACTGACTACACTGCAAAGCCCTAACTAACTAACTAACCTGCACTTATATAGCGCTTTTCTAGTCACAAAGACCACTCAAAGCGCTTTCATTAATACTAACCCTCTATTCTAAGGGCCTATAGGAAACAGATATCTAGGGACAATTTAGAACAGCCAATTAACCTAACATGCATGTTTTTGGCATGTGGGAGGAAACCGGAGAAATCCCGGAGTAAACCCACGCAACACGGGGAGAACATGCAAACTCCACACAGATCACTGTTGGTCGGGGGCTGGGATCGAACCCACGATCCCACGATCCCCACAATCCCCTGGCCAAGGGTAAACTGTGCTGCCGCAGTGCTAACCACTGCGCCACCGTGCAGCCCAAGCCCTAGAGAACTTTCATAATAAGATATGGTGGGTCATTACATATACATAAAACAGAGAGTGACTCTGCGATGCTGAGATATACAATTGTCTCAGCAAATTCTCCATTGTCCCAGTGGAGCGGTTAATTCCAATGCACTGTCCATCAAGTCAAGTGAAAATCTATGAAATGATGACACTTAAAAAGCCTTAAACATGCAAAGTGAAAGTTTGATTTTACATGTACAGTATGTGCGTGGTTCCAAAAACACATTCAGAAGCTGAGACATAAAGAGATGCAAAAATCACTCAAAGACACAGACTAAGGGTGTTAACTATGTTAAATGGCTAGTATTAATTGCCTCTCTGTGTCTGTGTGGTGATTATGAACACATTAATCAGCAGCATGTCTGCCAGCTGGAAGTGAGCATGCCAGGCAGAACAAGGAAGGCAGAACGAGTGAGAGGCAAAATAAAAAGATGGAAAATGCACTTAATGTTTTTTAAGATGTTAAGGAAAACATAAAACATTCTTCAATTAATGTCCATACATCTGACACCTGATTAAGATTATACAAAAAAATAAATTTGTATTTAGTATTTTAGTTTGATTTTTTTAATCTCAGATTGAATTCAGAGCCAAATTCTGATAGTTACTATCTGACCTTTTTTAATAGAAATGGATAACTACAGAAGTATAGTAACCAAATTTAGCTATTGTATTTTTCAATGCCTTGTGACTACACAATGACAAGACACAAATTAGATTTTACTGTGATTGATGATAGTCTTTATTGACTTTAAAAAGACTGAAAACAATCAATCTCTGAAAACTGAGACCTTGACTGACTTCCAAAATAAAATCCATCTATTATGCACAACAGGTTTAGAAAGCACAGCTCTTTAGACTCGGTCAGTCCAGCTGATCCCTCAGAGTTAAACAAAAATAATTTATTCACTTAAGTATAAAGCATTTATTACTTTGCCATCTCTTATTAACTGGTAAAATAACTCCCACAACTAATCATGTCCATCATAAAAAATATGATAAATTTATCTTTAACAACAGACAATGTACCACAAACTGTTATTTTTTAATAACACTGTTAAAAAAAATCAATTGCCAAAAAATGACTTAATTAAAGAACACTAACAATAGGAAACACAGTATACATTATCATTGCAATAAAGATGATATCAAGTTGTATTAGGGATATGGATAATATCACCAAGATTAAGAACTTCATGCATACTTTTCTAGGCCAGACTGTTGTCTACAGGCTACAAGTCTATCAAAAAAAAAAAAAAAAAAAATCCTAAGTCTCCAGTTGATCAAAATTGCTGCAGCAAAAGTACTAACATTGATGGTGTCCAGTGAGCGAGCCCTCTGGTGGTTCCCAGGTGAGCTGCTACTAACTTTCTCTCTCCTCCTTTGCAGACCGGGGTGGCTCTAATTGTTGACAGCTGGCCTAATTGTCTCCACCTGCTCCTGTTTGTTTGAGGAGCATAAGTAGGAGAGGTAGAGAGCAGACCAGTGTGGGACTAACTGGTAAAACTGTTGAGTACCATGCTCTAAGAAACTTTGTCTGGTTAGTTCTCGTATCTTGTCTTGACCTGAATTTTGCTCTGCTCCAAGCAAAGCTGATTGCCCTTGTCTGTCTGTGGGTCACTCCAGTTCTGCATGCTCACCTGCCTGGACCACCACCTCACCAACCTGGGCTCCTCTCACCTCCACATTTGGACTCAGTAAGTTCTGGAAATTATTAGTGATGTTAAAACCGAGGCCTCATGAAACAACGAGCAACTTTGAGACAATTGCTTCATGAGCGACACAGTGTTATGAAACATCTAATAAAGACTGTCATCTGGTGACTGTTAGAACGGCATCAGAGTTGAAAAACCGTAAAAAAATCTCTACTTTTTTTTTTTTTTTTTTGCGCATTTGGCAATGTGAGGTCCATTCAAAATTGGATAGCAGGAACAAACAATACTAAGCAAACAAAAAAAAAACCCTAATTCTCTCTCAAACTTCCCACAAGCCATCAAGTCACGTGATGTGACTGACATAACGAGGCCTTGCTTGCTACAGTCACATGACCGTGGGCATGAGATGCAGTGCTCCACACTCTGCTCACAATACTTCAGCGTTATATTGCTTGAGTCAGTGTCAAGTGGGCGGTGTCAAGCATAACATCACTAGAAATCATACCTACATCTCCGTTTGGACTCACTCATCTGGACAGCACCTTCTGCCTCAGGAGTCCAGCCTCAGTGGCTAGTGGTATGGGTGTCTTCAGCCTGAGGCTCCCAGATGCCATCCTGCTTCCCTTTCACCCACTGGAACAGGGTTTGTTTGTTCCCTCAACCGCTGAGTTATACAGTGGGGGAAAAAAAGTATTTAGTCAGCCACCAATTGTGAAAGTTCTCCCACTTAAAAGATGAGAGAGGTCTCCAATTTTCATCATAGGTATACCTCAACTATGAGAGACAAAATGAGAAAAAAAAAAAATCCAGAAAATCACATTGAAGGATTTTTAAAGAATTTATTTGCAAATTATGGTGGAAAATAAGTATTTGGTCACCTACAAACAAACAAACAAGATTTCTGGCTCTCACAGACCTGTAACTTCTTCTTTAAGAGGCTCCTCTGTCCTCCACTCGTTACCTGTATTAATGGCACCTGTTTGAACTCATCAGTATAAAAGACACCTGTCCACAACCTCAAACAGTCAGACTCCAAACTCCACTATGGCCAAGACCAAAGAGCTGTTAAAGGACACCAGAAACAAAATTGTAGACCTGCACCAGGCTGGGAAGACTGAATCTGCAATAGGTAAGCAGCTTGGTGTGAAGAAATCAACTGTGGGAGCAATTATTAGAAAATGGAAGACATACAAGACCACTGATAATCTCCCTCGATCTGGGGCTCCACGCAAGATCTCACCCCGTGAGGTCAAAATGATCACAAATCCCAGAACCACACGGGGGGACCTAGTGAATGACCTGCAGAAAGCTGGGACCAAAGTAACAAAGGCTACATCAGTAACACACTACGCCGCCAGGGACTCAAATCCTGCAGCGCCAGACGTGTCCCCCTGCTTAAACCAGTACATGTCCAGGCCCGTCTGAAGTTTGCTAGAGAGCATTTGGATGATCCAGAAGAGGATTGGGAGAATGTCATATGGTCAGATGAAACCAAAATAGAACTTTTTGGTAAAAACTGAACTTGTCGTGTTTGGAGGAGAAAGAACACCACACCCACTGTGAAGCATGGGGGTGAAAACATTATACTTTGGGGCTGTTTTTCTGCAAAGGGACCAGGACGACTGATCCGTGTAAAGGAAAGAATGAATGGGGCTATGTATCGTGAGATTTTGAGTGAAAACCTCCTTCCATCAGCAAGGGCATTGAAGATGAAACGTGGCTGGGTCTTTCAGCATGACAATGATCCCAAACACACTGCCCAGGCAACAAAGGAGTGGCTTTGTAAGAAGCATTTCAAGGTCCTGGAGTGGCCTAGCCAGTCTCCAGATCTCAACCCCTTAGAAAATCTTTGGAGGGAGTTGAAAGTCCGTGTTGCCCAGCGACGGCCCCAAAACATCACTGCTCTAGAGGAGATCTGCATGGAGGAATGGGCCCAAATACCAGCAACAGTATGTGAAAACCTTGTGAAGACTTACAGAAAACGTTTGACCTCTGTCATTGCCAACAAAGGGCATATAACAAAGTATTGAGATGAACTTTTGTTATTGACCAAATACTTATTTTACCGAGGAATTTACCAATTAATTCATTAAAAATCCTTCAGTGTGATTTTCTGGATTTTTTTTTTCTCATTTTGCCTCTCATAGTTGAGGTATACCTATGATGAAAATTGGAGACCTCTCATCTTTTAAGTGAGAGAACTAGCACAATTGGTGGCTGACTAAATACTTTTTTTCCCCACTGTACCTCATCGCAGAAGTTATTCGCTTCCCTGCAAAACTGCTCATTGTCTCCTATGTGCCAAACTCATCATTCCTTTCTTCCCCAGACTGTCTCCTGGTGGTGAGGTCGAACAGCTTCAGACAATCCAATTATTTTGTACAATAAATATTGTTAAACAGTTTGTTGGTCTTTGTCTCCTTCTGTGGCTGTTCTCACACCTGGGTCCTAGAATCAGAAATCATGACACAAATATGATCATTTGTCCCACACTAGCATCTCGTCTCTGGCAAGAATTAAAGTCCTAAAGTAACCAAGCCTCACTTTAACTGGAAGACCTTGCAGTGCTATTAGATCACAGCAAAGTTCTCAGTGTAGGATTTCTTTTGATTCCTATAGTTTCTAAATGTACCGTGTAATCCTAGCAAGTTTTTTTTCACTTACTGGTGCAGGTGTAATGTGACCGACTACTGATCGGAGGGTCGGGAGTTTGATTCCTGCTCTGTCTGCAAGTCGACGTGTCCTTGAGCAAGACACTGAACCCCCAGCTGCTCCTGGTGGGTCAGGCCAGCGCCGGTGCATGGCAGCTCCACCACCATCAGTGTGTGAATGTGTGCGTGAATGGATGGATAACAGGATCTGTAAAGCACTTTGGTCATCTGAAGATGAGAAAGCGCTATAGAGGTGAACGCCATTTACCATTTTATCTACTGTAGAACCAAGTTTTGGTTTGGGATATAGACAGAGTTTCTACTTTCAGGTTAAAAACTTTCCTCTTTTTAGAAGAAAAATCCTATATGGATACCATGAACCATCCTGTAATCTTGCAGCTGTAAGTCCTAGGTATGAGACACCACCTGTGATTCAGTGAGCAGAGCATTTCCTTCTTTAACATCTTCCATACCTTCATACTAAAACTTTTTGGGGTCATTTTTTTCCCACCTCACAGCAGACCCTTGCCCCATCCTTGAGTCTAGTTTTTCCAGAGGTTTTTAGGAGAGTTGTACTTAACACTACCTACATGTGCCTGTTCATAGGGGATCACCTGATCACTGGGCTTTCTCTTTCATGCTGATTTTTTAAATTTACAACCAGCTTAAGAAAACTGATAGTGTGAACTGGAGCTACAGAAAATTACTGGCAGCTGCCAGTGGTACCCCTCGGCCTGTTGACATTAAGAGCACTGGCTGACTAAATGTTTATGCAAAGATACCTGAAATTGAAATTTCATAGATGCAACTATAGGACCAATATGAAAATCCTATATCATTCCATTCACAAGTTATCCCATTTACATGGTTTGAGAGTTGACCTCTGACCTTGCGATGAGGTTAAGGTCACTAAAAACTCATCCCAGATTTTTCAAAGAGAGAGCTACAATGTCAGTGTGAAATATGTATGCAATTTCCTTTCTGAGACATGACATGTATGCCATTTCCTTTCAGATTTATCATGGTTACAGTGTTTATGGAAAAAATCTTGAGTTCAATGTCACACAAATTCAAACTCATCTGAGATTTGTCATGGATACAAGAAAATTCCCAACTGAAGTTTTGAGTGTGCCAATTGCCCGCTGATCACAGATTTAACCCATGAGAACCTAATGAAAAATCATGAAAATCAACTGAATGTGAAGGAAAATCAAAAATCTTGAACTCTGACCTTTTGATCACAGACCCAAAGTTTGAAGTCAGGATTACCAAGGTAAACATATGTACAAAGTTTTGTGACCCAAGCTTTCTTTGTTCTTGAAATATAGTTTATGGCATTTTGACCTTGACCTTTGACCTTGCAATCACAAAATATAGCCACAGTTCAGGGTTTAGGGGATGCTAACCTTGACCTTTTATCCCAAACCCATAGTCAGAGGTCAGAGTGTCAGGGTGGACATGTGTACCAAGTTTGCTAATCATGCTTTACTTGTTCTATAGTAATAGTGCAAAGGGAATGTTAATATTGACCTTTGACCTTTTGACCCCAAACCTATACCAGGGTCTAAGCGATCCAAGATTGTTCTTAGATACAACTACGGTATCAATTTGAAAGGTGTACATCATTTCTTTCTCTAGTTACTGCATTCACAAAGTAAGTGTTGACGCCACAGATGTTGATGACACATCTGTCCACTGGGGTGACAACAATACCCCTTCAGGCTTTTAGAGGTGTAACACAACTGTCCTTAATAAGAACTAGCATGTGGTAAAGTCAGCTCACCATTTGGTGCAATTTCTCATACTGGAGTCTCAGTTGGTCTCAGTCAGCAATTATTTTATATCAACATGCCAATTCTTGTCACCCTTTAACAGGGTAATAAATGCCTGTATAAAAAATGTCTTCAGGAAGATAAAGAAGTAGTGTATCAACTTGAGACTCGCATTATTCACAACCCACAATTTCTGAAACAGATGGTGGTGAATATCTGCCTTTATGCTTTACATGTCAAGTGATATTTAAGTTAATCCCTTCCACAGCATGTGGTGTATGGGCGGCATCTATCTCCATGTCACTGACCCTAGGCCACACAGCTACTGCAAGTAGTGAAAGCTACAGTGGGTGGTCAGTCCTCTGGTAGCTCTGTATGTTAACACACAGGGTGATATTTAGATGGAACATAAAATCTCAGTCAACTGAACAAAAGCAGACCGAAGAAAGATATGTTCAAGTAGGAAAAACGGAAAGACTTTTGAACGACGAAAGGTAAATGCCTTAAATCCTTTGCCAGACCTCTGCTTTTACAATCCCACTCACTCTGACCCTACTACTTAAAGCAACTAAATCCGCCACACTGTCAAACATATATAAAATTAAGTACTACACATCTGAAAATACAACAATGTCCACGCATGCACTGGGACAGCTGTAGTTGTTTGCACTGGTGTGTGACAACAGATGTCTGCCAGCTGTGCATTACTTCACTCAACTTCCGTTCTCATTACTTTTTCATTTAAGTTTTGAAATCATGATGGTGCACATCTGTTAAGCAAACAAACTCAATTCATTCATCTTTCAAGCAGTTTCACAAAAAGTGCAAGCAATTGATATTATTCTTGAATTCAAAATGGCTCTATACTGAATATGACGGCAGTAGCATGGGTTACTTGGGACAGGAGTGTCCTAATAGTGGCACATTGGTGGTATTGTCATTAATTTCTCTGTGATTAGTACCGGAGCCCCTAACAGGTAGTGGTTGAGAGGAATCAAATGGGTTGTGGAGGTGGATGTTTGAATGAAGTGGCTGTGACAGGAAATAAATCAGAGTTCTGTGGAAAGTTCAGCAAAATTATTAAAAAAAAAAAAAACAGAAAAAAAGTTCTGCATTAGAATCAGAGGCAAATTTGTTGCATGGCATTATGAAAAGTTATCAGCAATATTAACATCTACAGCTCAAAGAAAATCATACAAAGTAGGAAGTAAAGTAACTTTGTTGCACCTTATAAACAAAGTAGAATGGTTCACCATATAGATTTTTAGATTTAGATTCCTTTATTAGACCCACAATGGGGAAATTATAGAGCATCCACATGAGTGGATGAGGCAGCCACTGGCGCGGCGCCCAACCCTTTCACCATTCACACACACATTCACACCTGGGGTCACTTTAGAGTCTCCAATTAAACTAACTTGTTTTTGGTATGCGGGAGGAAACCAGAGAAATCCCGGAGTAAACGCACAGAGACATGGGGAGAACACGCAAACTCCACACAGATCACTGTTGGTCGGGGGCTGGGATTGAACCCAGGATCCCCCGGCCAAGGGTGAGCTGTGCTGCCGCAGTGCTAACCACTCCGCCACCGCACTGCCTATATATATATATATATATATACAGTATATATATATATATATATATATAAGCAAAAATCTGTTTGTCAGGATTAAAAGGGACACTTGTGAAACACAGCTGGACTGCAAAGTTGCATAAAACTCCAGAAAGCAGCTAACACCACAGCAGACCCGTCCTCAGATCTATTACACTGTACAACCTGTATATACTGTAGGCTTCCTTATACTGAACTTATGTTATTAGCTTCTATGCATTCCATACCTGTAGGGCACTGGGGTATCAAAGACTGAGTATGCTTCAGCCTTACTTTGGAGAATGTGATTACAGTAGCTTTGACAACGGCCTTGTGTTAGCTGTCAATCAACATCAGTCTTTCCCTGACAGAAAGAGAGCCTGCAGTATAGCACTGTCATTCAGAATGTGAAACTGAAGCACATCGCAATGTTCTGTAACGGTGACCGAGCCCTGGGGTAGAGTGTTTCCTGGCAAGAATTATTAGATAATTTCAACTTGTACTTTTTTTTTTATCAATTCTGGATCATTTAAACTTCCAATCCCATGTGAACCTCTGGTATTTTCTGAAGTTGTTGCTTGAATAGAATGTGGGCTTTGCCTCAGAAAATGATGGACTTGAGAACTTTTAAAAAGGGATTATGTTCTCAGACTGACAAAGATGTCTATCAAAAAGACATGAGCACTTAACACCTAGAAGCCTGTTTAGGGTGAACAGGGAGTAGTTTTTTTTGAAGCCACTGGAACTGCAATAGCTCACAAACCATTCCTCTATATTTCTTCAGCTCTGCTTAAACAGTAGTTCCCTTTTATTTGCATTTGTCCCTAAAGTAGAGTCATTCATGCTCAGAGTTCGACAATGGGGAAACCATTTTGCAATTCATCTGAAGGATGTATAAATTTTTTAAAATATTTTATTGCATGCTTGTCATCATAATATCTACCTCTACAATAATATTTAGCCTACTTGAAGTTTGCATTCTAATTGTTGGTATTACTAGAGTCTTGTGTAATACTTTATTACCCTTTAATAACAATTTCTGTGTCTGATGACACCCAGAAAAGTGTGGATTGTCCTCTCCAGAAAAAGGAAAAGTGAAATAGTTCAAGTATGTTTGGTTTTATTCATGAGTGGAGCAAGAGATCAACAGATTGACTGATGCAGCATCTACACTAATGCAGACATTGTAGTGGTCTGCTGTGGTGAGGATGGAGCTCTAAAGCAAAGCTGTTGATCTACATTTCTAGCCTCATATATGGTCACAAATCTGTGTGATACAAGCTGCTGAAATGTGCTTTCTCTGCTCTGCAGGATGTCTGGATTCACCTTTAGAGATAGGGTAAGGAGCTCAGTTATCCAGGAGAGGCTCAGAATCCAGCTGTTGTTCCTCCAAATGGAAAGAAACCAGCATAAGTGGTCTGGGCATCTTTTTTTGGTATACTTTATTAATGCCAGAGGGACATTCAAGGGCATCCACAGTGTGGTGCCAATCCATTCACCATTCACACACATTCACATCTAAGGTCAATTTACAGTCTACAGTGAACCTAACTTGCATGTTTTTGAAATGTGGGAGGAAACTGGAGCACTTGGAGTAAACCCACGCAAGCATGGGGAGAACACACAAACTCCCATAAGCATTCATTTATTTTTTCATCCTCTCCTTAAGTGAACAAAATGTGGGTCACTCTTTTTTTTTTTTTTTTTAAATTTAACCACCAGACTTTACCTATTGCTACAGCAAAACCGGTTTACCCTACACTGGGAAAGAGCTGTTACCCACGGCCAGAGTAGAGTAAGCCAGCTCGGATTCTACAGTCCACCGGGACATCAAAACGTGCAAAGCCGACATCCATCATTATCTAATTTATAACATTATTGCTTTGATGGGGGTCCAGTGCTATGCAGATCAGGTGGCAGGCGAAGGCAGAGATCTTCGCGGTCTGATTACCGACTTTCAAAACTGGCTTTTGGGATGTGGAACATCACCTCTCTAGTGGGGCAGGAGCCTGAGCTGGTGGACGAGGGTGACAGATACCAGCAAGATACAGTTGGGCTAACCTCAACGCACAGCTCTGGTTGTAGAACCAGTTTCCTGGAGAGTTGAGTGGAGCTTGGCATACTCTGGAGTTGCCCCAGGTGAGAGGCGATGGACAGGGGTGGGTATTCTTATATCTCCCCGCCTTGCTGCCTCGACATTGGAGTTCTCCCCAGTAGACAAAAGGATAGTTTCCGTGTGGCTTCGGGTTGGGAAATGGGTCCTGACTATCATTTGTGCCTATGCACCAAATGATGGTTCAAAGTACACACTCTTTTTGGAGTCTCTGACTGGGGTGCTGGAGACTGTTCCTCTTGGAGACTCCATTGTACTTCTGGGGGACTTCAATGCACACGTGGTCAATGACAGTGAAATCTGGAGGTGCGTGATTGGGATGAACGGCCTGCCCGATCTGAACCCGAGTGGTGTTCAGTTATTGGACTTCTGTGTCAACCACAGTTTGTCCATAATGATCACCATGTTCAAGCATAAGGGTGTCCATATGCGCACCTCGCACCAGGACACCCTAGGTCGCAGGTCAATGATCGATTTTGTTATCGTGTCATCAAACCTGTGACCACATGTCTTGAGAGGTGCAGAGCTGTCAACTGATCACCACCTGGTGGTGAGTTGGATCTGATGGCAGGGGCGGACGCCACTCAGACCCTGTAGACCTAAATGTATAGTGAAGATGTGCTGGGAATGTCTGGCTGAGGCCCCTGTCCGGAGGTCTTCATCTCTCACCTCGGGCACTGTTGACTTCGACTGGGGATATCGTTGGGCGGTGGAAGGAACACACTGAGGATCTCCTCAATCCCACTAATATGCCTTCCACAGGGGAAGCAGGGCTTGTGCACGAGGGGGATGACTCGCCTATCACAGGGGCTGAGGTTGCCAAGGTGGTGAAAAATCTCTTTGGTGGCCGGGCCTCGGGGTTGGACGAGATTCGTCCTGAGAACCTCAATGCCCTGGATGTTGTAGGGCTGTCATGGTTGACACGCCTCTGCAACATTTCAGAATCAGAATCAGAACCAGAACCAGCTTTATTGCCAAGTATATTTACAAGTAAACATACGAGGAATTTGACTTGACATTGGGCTCACACGTTAGGCGCATCCAATGACGTGGCAGCCATGCAAGGCGCCTGTCATACAGTGGGGGTAAAGAGGGGAAGGGGGGGGAGGAAAACACAATAGGCAGAGAGAAAAAACATAGTTAATCAGAATAACGCTCGTATAAGCTCATATAAAGCTCAAATGAGCCAAATTTTGATTACACAGAAAAAAACCCTCTATGCACAATTAGCAGACAATAGATCACACATTAACAAAGCAGGAGAATTGAGAGAGTCAGTGTATGTATATTTGTGTCAGTTTACGTGTATCAGTCATTCATGTAATGTTGAATGCAGTGTAATGTAGGTGTGCCATTGCTAGTGAACAGCAGAGGGCACCCTCTGGCAATGGATAGATATGACATGTGTTCTATAGTCCAGACACATGATAACGCTGTCCTTGGAGCTCTGTCTGCTGAAACAACAACAATTGTCGAATGTTTGGGTAAGCCACTTCTCCAGCCTTATCTTCATCGAGGAGGAATGTAAACAAGGGCACCAAAACACAAGGTCGAATCTGCACAGTGCACTCAGAGAATAGAATGTCCCTCTCTTCGATTCTGTGCTTCATAATTTCACACAGGCTTGAATCATGCTTTAGATCATTCTCTGGAGAGCACTCAGCGATCCCCAGATGTTATCCACCTACCGAAACATAGGTAAACATGTCCAAGAGAGTCCGTTCTCTCTTCAATGCATGCCAGGTGGTAAATTCCATGTTAATCCTATTTGCCGCTGACAGTCAGTGCTCCCCCCAGCTGGATGAATTGTTGAATTTGTTGAGGGAGCTACGCCGTGGTCTGCATTTGATTAGCTCACCCAAATATAATTTCGATACACCAGGAACTCCAGGGGCCAAACAGAAAATCCTGTGATCATTTCAATCTTCAGTCGAATCACACAGACACATGAATTCCACTGCCATGCGTCTTCCTTGGGTTCCCCCTGACCCGATTTTCTTCTTTTAAAGTGGTGACAATCGCATATAAGCCGCTTTTCCAGATCCATAATTTCCATTTGGATTAAGGTTCAGCCAGAAGAAGAGCGAAAGACAGACATCGCAAGCAGGGAATAGTAGAGGAGAGGAGAGGAAAGGAAAAGCGACTGCTCTCTCTAGAAGCTGGAAGTGAACATTGCGTGGAGGTCGGGGGCAGTGCCTTTGGCATGGCAAACTGGGGTGGTGGTTCCTCTCTTCAAAAAAGGGGACGGAAGGGTGTGTTCCAACTTTAGAGGGATCACACTCCTCAGGGACACTTCCTCCTGGGAAGGTCTATGCTAAGGTAGTGGCGAGGAGAGTCCGGCCGTTGGTCGAACTTCGGATTCAGGAGGAGCAATGCGGTTTTCGTCCTGGTTGTGGCACATCGGACCAGCTCTTTAACCTCTCGAGAATCGTCGAGGGTTCGTGGGACTTTGCCCAACCACTTTACATGTGTTTTGTTGACTTGGAGAAAGCATTCGACCGCGTCCCTCGTGTTTTTTCGTGGGGAGTGCTTTGGGAGTATGGGGTATCGGGCTTGTTGTTACAAGCTATTCGGTCTCTGTACGACTGTTGTGAGAGTTTGGTTCGTATTGCCAACACTCGATCGGACTCATTCCCAGTGAGAGTTGGACTCCGCCAGGGCTGCGCTTTGTCACCGATCCTGTTCATAATTTTTATGGACAGGATTTCTAGGCACAGCCAGGGAATGGAGGGTGTCATGCTTGGTGACCACAGTATCTCATCTGATGTTGTCAGGCTGGCTTCATCCAGCAATGACCTACAGTTCTTGCTGGGACAGTTTGCCGCTGAGTGTGAAGTGGCTGGGATGAGAGTTAGCACCTCCAAGTCCGAGTCCATGGTCCTCAGCCGGAAAAAGGTGGATTGTCCTCTCTGGGTTGGGGACAAGCTCCTGCCCCAAGTGAAGGAGTTTCAGTATCTCAGGGCCTCATTCATGAGTGAGGGGAGAATGGAGCGCAAACTTGACAGATGGATTGGAGCAGCATCTGCAGTGATGTGGATGTTGTACCCGTCTGTTGTGGTGAAGAAGGAGCTGAGCTCTGAAGCAAAGCTGTTGACTTACCGATCAATCTACTGTATGTTCCTACCCTCACCTATGGTCATGAACTTTGGGTAATGACCAAAAGAACAAGATCACGGATACGAGTGGCTGAAATGAGATTTCTCTACAGGATTGCTGGACTCACCCATAGAGATAGGGTGAGGAGCTCAATCAACTGGGACAGGCTCAGAGTAGAGCCGCAGCTCCTCCACATTGAAAGGAGCCAGTTGGGGTGTTTTGGACATCTGATTACGATGCCTCCTGGACACCTCCCACTTGAGGTGTTTCGGGCACATCCAACAAGGAGGAGACCCGGGGCAGACCCAGGACACGCTGGAGAGACTACGTCTCCCAGCTGGCCTGGAAACATCTTGGTATCCTCTCTCAAGAGCTGGAACAAGTGGCTGGGGAGAGGGAAGTCTGGGCTTCTCTGCTTGAACTGCTGCCTCTCAGACCCAGACCTTCGGAAAAGAGGTAGAAGATGGATGGATAGATGGATTAAATGAATTTCACCAAGTGTGTTCAATACTTATTCCCTGTGTCATACCACTTTATTTAATATAACTTTTTTTGTGAACAAAGTTGCCTTGATTTCTTTGTATGTATGAATAACTTGGGCTGCTACTGATACCTGGTGAAAATCTCAGCTCAGTGGCTCCATCAGAAATAAGTTTAATGAGAAAAATGTTGACATGTCCAATACTTATTTTCCCCACTGTATGACACACTGTTTGTTTGTGGGGGTGACATACTCTGTGAAATAAAATAGAAGAAAATGAAAAAAAGATAGGGGCTAATAACCATTACATAAATACATGAAGGGTATTTGAAGTTCTTTTCATTTTTCTCCTCTCTTTTTTCAGAAAGAAAAACAATCCCTCTGGAGTCAATTAGCCACAGGTAAACAAAATATATGGCTTTAATGTCCTGCCCATAAAGTGCCCAAATACTGCCCAGTGGCAAATACATTATCACTGTCTGCAGGAGTGCATCCATGGGTGTTTGTGTGCAATTATGGTCACACATCTGTCTTGGGAAACGGTCACAAAGCTCCTTGTGCAGAAGCCTGTGCGTGATAATTAACTTGAAATTCATCACTTCTGTGAACACATGTCTGGCTGAAAGAAGGAGTGCAGTCTAAATGAGAGGATGACTGCTGAGGGTGGCCATACTCCAATACCAGTATTTACCAATCCCTAATACAGTTGCAATCAAAATCATTCAACCCCCACTGCAAATTAAGTTTACTGACAAATGTACAAAGTATCAGCTGTTTACAATAAAAAAATAAACATGAACAATTTAAATAGCTTAACACAACTAATATTACAAGTGATTTCTCCAAATTTTCCACAAAATATAACATTTAATGACTACTGCAGTCTCAAAATTACTCATCCCCTTCATGATAAGCATCTTTAGTACTTAGCAGAGCACCCTTTTGCTGTTTTGACCTGCTACACCAGACACCAGCTTCTGGCAGTGTTCCTGAGGAATCTTAGCCCATTCCTCATGGGAAAAATCCTCCACTTCACTAATATTCTTGGGTTTCCATGCTGCAACTGCCTTTTTCAAATCCCACCAGAGAATTTCAATGGGGTTCAAGTCAGGCAACTGTGATGGCCACTCTAGTATCTTCCAAGAGTTGTTCTGAAACCAAGCCTTGGTGGACCTTCAGGTATGCTTGGAATCATTGTCCTGTTGGAAGGTCCAATGACACCCAGGCTTCAGCTTCCTCACAGATGGGATGACATTTTCTCCCAGGATTTCCTGATACATGATTGAATCCCTCTTGCTCTCCACATGCTGCAGGTTACCCGTGCCAGAGGAAGCAAAGCAGCCCCAGAGCATCACTAAGCCACCACCATGCTTCACTGTAGGCAGTGTGTTCTTTTCAGCGTATACATCATTCTTCCTGCTGCAGACATACTGCTGATCCATAGGCCCAAAAAGTTACTGTTCACACCACAGAACAGAATCCCAAAACCTCTGACTTGTTTATATAGTTTTGAGCAAATTGGAGCCAACTTTTCTTGTGCTTTTGGGTCAGTAGTGGTGTACGTCTTGGAGTTCGTGCATGGAACCATTCAAGCATTTATCATGCACCTTATGGCCCTGTCAAACCTTGGTGATTTAGGTAGCATTTGCCGACATCAAAATTTCTCTAAATTGCTGGCATATGACCAAAATGTTCAATTTAGAACGTTTTGATAACTTATAAATAACTTATACCAACGAATGCTTAGCATGTTGCCGGCATTCACAACTTATGCCCAACAATAGTCTAACTTATGCACAACTAATGCATAGCTAATTCTAACTTATGCATAGCGCAGTCATGCCAAACTGCCCTTGCCTCCCATTTCCTGAATCCTAGATATGTGAGAGCTTTAAGGCTCCATCATCTCACTCACAGGCACATAAAAAAAAATAATTAAAAAGTCAGTATCTGTTCAACTGAGATGATTCTCTGATCCAAAGATCATTGCACGGCAGGGGCTGTGACTGACCTGGCAGATCTGTCAAATCTGTCAGGTCAGTCACGCCTACAGAAAGGATAAAACAGCTGATGTGACACGGCACAAACGTCAGATTACAGTCAAAACATGTCAAGGTATTGAACATCTCTTTACTTTGTCTGAATAGAAGAACAAGACCAGTTTGACATGATCATCTGCTCACCATAGAGTCTTGACGGTTTCCTCCTGTGAACCAACGCTGCCAATATGCCATTATACTGTAAGTTACAAACCCGTTGAGTAAGTTACACATACTGTTGGTTCAGAGAATGTTACTCATAGGTAAAAATAAATTTTGAGTATGCTAAACATTATTTCAACGTATTTCGACTTATGAGTAACTTACAAGTAATGTGTGTGAACAATTGCATAACTTACATATAACTTATGGCCCACGTATGCGGAACATATGATCCATATGCTGTATACGTCCAGCGTATGGACATATCCATATGTCTTACTCCCCTCCTTTAAGAATAAACTTAAAAAACACCTTTTCAAGAAAGCTTTCAACTGTTAACAGACGTAAAGGAATTTTTTTTTCCTTGTACAGTGACTTTGAGTTACCAGAAAAGCACAATATAAATCTGATGTATTATTATTATTATTATGATACGTTAAAACATTTTGAGCATGCACAAAATTTTTAGATGGCCTCGCTGTACTACGACGTATACCAGCATGCTTCACCATTCTCTTAACTTACACAAACCTTACCCTTAACTTATAAGATGTACGCCAGCGTATTCACCAATTTTTTTTAAACGTCAGCATACGCTGCCTAAATCATCAAGGTGTGACAGGGACTTTACTGTGGAAACTGAAACCCCAATGCCTCCTGCCACCAAGTCTGTCATGATCTGAGCACAGGGGTTTTCCGCCATGCTCAGTTTCATGGCCTTTTTCCTTATTTGTATATTTGTTGTATTTTGTGTTCTTTGGGGGTCCTGTTATTTTATCCATGGTTGGTTCTTGCATATCATGTATTGTTTCTTATTCTTCTCATTCCTCTGTTTATGTCATCATTGTTTTGCTACTCACTTATTTGGTATTTGCTTGTATTTATTCCTCAGTCCTTATTTGTTGGCATTTAGTTCTTTATAATTGTACTGTTGTGTGTGTGTGTGTGTGTGTGTGTCTCTCTCTCTCTCTTTCTGTCCGGGACGGCAGCTGTCAGTGGCACTTCCGGGTTTTTGCTCTTTTGTGGGCGGTGTCCTTGTCAGCTGTCAGTCCTGTCTTCTACCCTATCATTTCTCTCAGCTGACCCCAGTTTGTAATCATTATCATCTCCGGCCCGGTCATGTAATCCACACCTGCAATCATTTGTTTTCATTGGTGTCATGCTGTATTTAAGATCATTGTTTCTTTCATTTGTTGTTGGAGCCTCAGCTTGTCTGCCTACCTGCATCAGAACCCTTTCCCCGTTCTGGTGCATTTTCCGGTGTTATCCTGCCTACTCCTTTGTTGCCTCAGTTTGTAAGTTTGTTTTGTGCACTGTTTGGACTTTTGTGTTTCCTTATTAAATACCACAAACTAGTTCAGCACCTGGGTCTCTCTTCTTTGCCCCAAGGGGCAAATCGTGACAAAGTCTTGCTGCAGGTCTTTTTCAGTCACTCAAGGGTTATTGACCACGCGCCTCCTCGGGACTCTGGTGATAGCCGTTGATAGCTTCTTCTTTCTGCCACATCCAGGTAGTGTAGCCAATGTTTCTTTAAATTTAAACTTGCAAACTATGCTTCCAACTATATGTCTTGGAACATTCAGTGCCTTTGTTATCTTTTTGTATCATTTCCCTTGTTTGTGGAAGGCAATGATCTGTTCTCTGAATTCTCTTGACTTAGCCATATTTGATAGATAGATAGATAGATAGATGTACTTTATTGATCCCAAACTGGGAAATTACAGTGTAACAGCAGCATGACAGTTGACAACCAAACAACAGAAACACACACATGACAGACAAAGGGATTACCCATGGAAAGTAAAAAAAACTAACACGACTATAAAACCTATATACATCATAGCTTAATATATGATGACCCGTATAAACACATGAATCATCCCATTGCACAAAGAAGGACTATCAGGAGCAGATTTGTAACATTTGTAACATGCAATCAATCGTCACCGTCAACAGTCCAGGTATTTGAGGTGTTCTATCTCGATCTTACTTGATGCAACTGATGAAGCCCACTAGTGGTCTCAAGCAAACCTGGTTGCATTAGGTGTGCTTGAGACCACACCTGATTTGCAAATTTGTGCTCTTATAAGGACTTCTATACAGGAGGTTGAATAAAATTTGAGACTGCAGTAGTCAATGAAAATAAGATTTAGTGTTAATTTTAGATTAAATCATTGTAATATTAGTTTTATTTAACTATTTAAACTGTTCTTGTATAATTTGTTTATTGCAAAAACCTGATTTTTTTTTTTTTAAATGTCGCCAATAAACCTAAAATGCAATGATTTTGATTGCAACTGTAAAAAGCCCATAAACAAATTAGCTTTTTCCTTGTTTTCTAACTTTGAAATTTGAAACAGATTATGTTCAGGCAGAAAGAAGCTAATATAGGGGCGTATGGACCACGCAATATTAACAGTTCAATATAAACACTAACTACATTGTACAAGTTAGAGCAACTTCACAACTGTTTGGAAATGGGAAAGTAAAGTATCTGAAAAGTCATTAATAGACATAAATTACATAAAGAAAACTTTTTTCTCTACTTCTTACATCCACCTGTAGGAAATAATGAATTTGTGAATGCCCCTCTACATTAATATCATGATCATTATATTCCATTCGTCGTTGGATTAAGATGTAATTAATAATGTTCCATCTCTTAAGCAGCTCAATACTTCAGGCAAATGCAACATGATGGTGGAATATTAGTTTGAAGCTTGAACTTATATTTTTTGTATGTAGTGGGTTTTGATTAATTGACAGAAAGTGAACTCCATATGAAGCCCTATTGTCATAGTAAACTGTGGTTCTGTCTCTGAATTTAAAAAAAGGAAAAATTTCCCCAGCCAATTCCTACTTACATTTTTGCAACTGTCCATTTTTAACTACTCATGTTAGATGAAGAAAATTAATATACTTAGGGAAGTACAACGGAGGAGAAAGAGTTTTAGAAGAAATACGTAGATGCTGCTCTTAAAAAAAGAAATAAAATTACATTTTATAATATTATAAAATAAAACAAAATGTTCATTTACATTTTGTGTGTCTGCATGTTTGTTTGTTTTTTTAATCAACATCTTAGATTGAATGAATGAATGAATGAATGAATTTATTTATTTCGGATAGTACATTACAGGTTAAAAGAAACTGTATAATATAACAACAAGGTCAAATTAGACAAAGACTCCTTCTACTATACAATTCCACGTGAGTTATCCGAAATGGGTGATGGCTGAAGCCGCAGCTTATATTGCCCACCCATATTCCATCCAAGAATTCAAAGGAGAAAAAAGAGAAAACAAGACAAGAGCGATTACAATTTAAAACAAGGCTAAGACAAAATATGACTGAGAGAAAAAGAAAACTGAGCTAGTCTAGGTTAAGCGGTTACTATTCAAAAACAAATCTAAGACATAGTGTCACAGAGAAAAAAGAAAAACTAAGCTATAACACAACACAGGCTGGAAATGTCAATCCTTATGTGAGTTTACATGTCGTCTTGTAAATATGTTTGGAGTATTTCTTCCTTTAGTTTTTGTTTAAATTGTCCAAGCTTTGTACATGATTTTAATTCAGGTCCAAAATCGTTCCATAATCTGACACCTTGCACTGAAATACAGTGTTGCTTGGTGGTTGTTCTCACTGTAGGCTTTTGAAATATACATGTTCCTCTGAAGTGATATCGTTTCTCCCTTGTTTGGAACAACTTTTGGATATTTGCGGGCAGTGATAGATTCTTCACTTTGAACATTATTATTGCGGTTTTAAAGTCGATCAGATCTTTCAACTTGAGAGTTTTTTGTTTAAGAAAAAGTGGGTTTGTTGGTTCCCTGTAAGCTGCTTTGTTGATTATTCTAATAGCTCTCTTTTGAAGCATAAAGAGTGGATATATGTTTGTTTTATATGTATTTCCCCATACTTCATTACAATATGTCATGTATGGGAGTATTAATGAATGATACAAGGTGTATAGTGTGGGTTGATTCAGCAAATTTTTCACTCTGTGTAATATTGCAATTGATTTGGATACTTTACCTTTTATATAATTAATATGTGGCTTCCAACACAGTTTGTTATCAATTATTACTCCAAGGAATTTAGTTTCGGATACCCTTTCAATCTCTACACCATTTACACTGTGTTTGGGTACTGGGTAGTTGTGATGGTTGTTAAAGACTATAAATTTTGTCTTGCTTAAATTGAGCGTTAATTTGTTTGAATCAAACCACAGTTTCAGCTTTCCTAATTCCTTTCCGAGTGTATCCAGAAGTTGTTCCAAATTGTTTCCACTGCATAGCAGGTTAGTGTCATCAGCAAACAATATTAAGTCAATTTTTTCTGAAACTTTACATATATCATTTATATACATATTGAATAATAATGGTCCCAAAACTGAACCCTGTGGGACTCCACAGGTGATAGATTCAGCTGCCTGTTCTTTCTGTGGCCCTTCAACCCTTTCTGTAGCCATTTCTTGCACAGCACCACATCCTCACCTCTTCCACACTGGTGCTAGTGTTCGCTGTCCTCTGCATCTCTGCTTCTCTGTCATTCCATCCCTCATTCCTCCTCCACCTTTGATGTCAGGACCACAGCTAAACTTTAAGCAACAGTAATATGTAGCAAGGCTTTCAGAGACTGAACCAGGTTTGGGGCTGAACAAAGAATGTGGGCGGGGGGGTGATATTATAATAATAATGCATCAGATTTATATAACGCTTTATCATAGACACTCAAAGACACTTTTACAAATAGATACATTATTCATTCACTCCAGACAGACAATGGTAGTGGCAAGCTACTACTGTAGCCACAGCTGCCCTGGGGCAGGCTGACGGAAATGTGGCTGCCAATCTGCATCAACAGCCTCTCCGACCACTACCAAACATTTATAGACATTCATACCCAGTGTTATGGACACTGGAGGTAAGGTGGGCAAAGTGTCTTGCCCAGGGACACAACGACAGGATATTGTCACCATGGGTTGAGATGCCGTCTCGGCACTGAGCCCATGTTTTCCCTCATCCCTGCCTCCCATTGAGCAGCGTCTCAGCTGGCCCCCAGCTGGCAGCATTATGGACGGCTGGGGCCAATTAGTCTTCATCAGCTGGGGCGCTGCCAATGAGGATAAATAGGAGCAGCCTCGATGACTCGGGGCTGCGACATAAGCACTGCTAGGCTGAAGCCCCTTCGTCTGGTGTCAGCCTCAACTCCCCTTGCAGCATTCCTGTGTTTGTATCCCGCTGTGAGGATGTACGTCTTGCTACCCCCACGTCCGGTACGAGCTGCTTACCTCTGCGCTGTGCAACCTGTGAGTGTACCTCTGCATGAGTATCTGTGCTCTCCTCATCCCTTATCCCTTACCCTGAATAAAATATCACGACTCACTGGCTTGCCCCTGGCTCTGATTGCCCGGCTCCCTAGAGCCGGATATGACAGTATGTCGCAGCCAGAAGAGTTGCCGGCGGCCGTGAGTCGCTGTGGAAATGTACCTTTCTGTCCGGGTGTCAGCGCTGCTAGCATGCCGTTTCCCAGGAGTCACTTCCGGCGCCAGGGCGACGAGCTGAGGTCCATCTCGGAGGCTGTCGACGGGACGTTCTTCACCCTGCACGACGTCTCCAACGCGAGACGCTGGCATCCGGGCCGTGCTGAGGAACTCCTGGACTGTCACCCTCACTCTCTGTACCATCTGGAGGACAGTGCCAGGATAGACGCTGCAGGTACACAGCGAGAGAAGCTCCACGGGGTGGATGGAAATCCCGGCAGGGAGTCGAAGTGGGCGACGTCTTTCCCCGCTTCGGAGTCCCGTTCCTGCCGCCATTCCAGTCCGGGAGTTCGCGCCAACCAGAGGACTTCCCCCGACCTGCGCCACGTCACTCGGGATTCCCTTCAAGGAGCCGCAGCTGACAGCAGTTATGTCCGGGGTCGAGTGGCTGTCGCGAGCTCTACTGTGTTTCCTGTCACCACCTTCAGGCATGTGGCGGCGGCAGTGAGATTGATGGTGAGGACTTGAGGGCTACGAAGCCTTCCCGTGCTCGACGCCTTCCTCGTCTCGATCTCCGATCTGGAGCGGCGAATCCTGGGTTTCCCCCTCGCTTCGTCCCCTGGGAGTAGTCGTCATCACATCGCCGAGTCACCTCTGCACGAACCTCGTCCGGATCCAGTTCTGGGTCATCGTCAGGACCGTTCCTCCCACGCAGCTGTCATCCCTTCGCCTCGTCAGTGTGGAGATTCTACAGCCTCGTCCCCTGAGCCTCGTTCCCCCGCTGTCATTCCTGGACATTCGGGCTGGCTCACCCCGGCTGTTTCCCCCTCCTCCTCGACGCGCTTCCTGACCGCTGTGTGTGCCTGGAATCCCGGCCTGGTGAGCTCTCTGCTGGAGACAACGCGAGCGATCCTCAGACGAATTCCCGGGGGGTCCTCCGTTATCGCCGGGCGGGGAGAGGAAGAAGCAGATTCCACTACAGCAGGCGATACTCAACCTCCAGGGGGCAGGCAAGTCATTGTTTTTTCACACCTGCTTAATGATTTGCTCTGTCACATCCCTGGAGGAGAAGTTCAGGGTTCGCAGCTCCCTGAACTCTCCCCACCTGCTGTAACCTGTATTCCTAATCCCGCATCCTCTGTGTCTCTCTCCGCCGAGCGGTCCCCGGCTCCGGGTCAACGTGGTGGGATATGGAGAGGGCCTGTGGTTCCGCAGCTACATTGCGGACGGAGGAGGGGGACTGACTGCTGCGTGGAGTCTACGCTGACGACTGAGCGTCCCTGGGTCTCCACGGAGGAGCGGTTCGGTCCAGCGGGACGAGATTCTTCTGGCTTCACGCCGAGTGGGTCGTCGGCGGGGTTACCTGAGCTGGAGGAATCTCAAGCTGCGCTGACCATCGTGCTGGCTGCGGGGCCCGACGCGGCTAGATGGGAGCCTGACAACGACCTCCTGACGACGGATCCTGGATCTTCGCAGTCCTGGACGGCGTCAGAACCCGAGATCAGGCGAGTGCTCTCCTTTCTTTTCTCTCTTTTTATCTTTGAGCACTTCAGCCTATCTCCAGGGGAGACGAGCAGGGTGCAGCCGCCCGCTGCGTCTGAGCTCGTCTCGCCGGGTTCTGGCGCTGCCGGTGATCCTGATCCCGGTTCTGTTTTCTCTTCTGAGCCTTCTTCCAGGGTCACCGGCGAGGAGTTGCTGTTCCTCGTGGTGCTGGAGGGTCCGGGTTCAACGTTGGAGGTCGGTTCTGGTGCAGTGTCCAACGTGGGTTCGCCCGAGACCCAATCGGGGTCCAACGTGGGTTCGCCTGAGGCCCGATCGGGGTCCGACGTGGGTGCTGCCCCAGTGTTGTCCAGGTCCGGTGAGGAGGTGGCCGTTTCCCTGAGGCCCGCCGCCCTCGTCATCGGCTCTCCCCTGAGCCTCTTCCACCGGGATCCGCTCTGACCCTTCGTCCGTCTCAACGGTCCTGGTGGTTGAGTGATGCGGGTCGACGACCCGACCCGCAAAACTTTCGGTTCGGTGATCTGGTTCCCCCTACTGGTCTGTGTTTCCCTCTGGGCAGCCTGGTTCGGCTGCCGGTGGACTGGATTCCTGGGATCTGGGTCCAGAGTTCGCCGTCCGAACACTTCTTCCCCTGATTCGCCAGCTGGACAATGGGCGGGGAGATCTCCGGAGCCATCTCGGCTATTTTTGGACTCTGCCTGCCATACACCTCGGGTGTCACTTTTTCTTTTATCGTTATTAAGGTCACTTGGGTGTAATGTCTGTCCTGTTGGTGGATGTGTATTTATAGTGCTGTGCGTTTTCCTTCCCTCGTACCCAGCATTTTATTTTTTGTACCATGTTTTTAGTCTCGTTTTTGCATTGTAGAGTTATGTTTTGTTCCCTTTCAGACCATACTCTGCAGTTGCCCATTCATTCCAGTCACTTTCATTTCTTTAGGTGACTGTGGGTATTTATATATTCATGTGTGTGGGTTTTTCTTTGCCTGCACTCAGTATTTCTTTTTTATGCCCTGTTGGTTCATTATAGAGTCATGTGCCTTGTTTTCCGTAACACCATGCTCTGTAATTGTCCATTTGTTCCAGTCACTTTTCTTGGTGACTGTGTGTATGTACTTATATTGGTGCTGTGTATTGTGTTTTCCCTTTATTTGACCATACTCAGCATTTTTTGCCCTGTACCTTTTTGGTGGTTCTTTTTTTTTTCTTGCTCTGGGTCACGCATGGTTGGTACTCTCTGGGTAGTATGTAACCGGCGTGTTGACCCAGTTCTTCTCCCCATCTGTACCTGGGTTAATTATTCAGTTTTGTCAGTATTGTATTTGGGTTTTTCTTTCCCGCTACCCTACATTGCCCCATTGGTGTTGTCCTTCCCTTGGCTTCTTCCCCTCCGGTCCGCCTCCCTTCCTCCCACCCTAGGTGGGGGGGGGGGGGGGGGGCTGGGATGTTCCTGGTCGTTCAGGAGCCCGACCTTGAGGGAGGGGCTCTGTCACCATGGGTTGAGATGCCGTCTCGGCACTGAGCCCATGTTTTCCCTCATCCCTGCCTCCCATTGAGCAGCGTCTCAGCTGGCCCCCAGCTGGCAGCATTATGGACGGCTGGGGCCAATTAGTCTTCATCAGCTGGGGCGCTGCCAATGAGGATAAATAGGAGCAGCCTCGATGACTCGGGGCTGCGACATAAGCACTGCTAGGCTGAAGCCCCTTCGTCTGGTGTCAGCCTCAACTCCCCTTGCAGCATTCCTGTGTTTGTATCCCGCTGTGAGGATGTACGTCTTGCTACCCCCACGTCCGGTACGAGCTGCTTACCTCTGCGCTGTGCAACCTGTGAGTGTACCTCTGCATGAGTATCTGTGCTCTCCTCATCCCTTATCCCTTACCCTGAATAAAATATCACGACTCACTGGCTTGCCCCTGGCTCTGATTGCCCGGCTCCCTAGAGCCGGATATGACAGATATCTGGGGGAGAGCGGGATTCAAACCACCAACCATCTGGTTGTTGGACGACCCGCTCTACGTCCTGAGCCACTCCATATATAGATACAAAACCAGCAACTTTCTTTCTTTCTTTCTGAAGAGGAATCTGCAATGCCATTTTAATTTGTTGTTAGAACTGTCATTGTCCAAGCTCTGAAAAAAAGACATTAAACCGCCAAAGGGGACCAACTACTTGCAAAGCTATATTTAACCCTTTGCAATGATAATACTATCCATAGAATATTACAAATTTAAAGCAAAATTACCATGCAGCAACAATGACAAATATCAGTTAGCCATGCCTAGAGCGGTATAAAATGTTTTATAAATATTAATTGAATAACACGATGGATAAACTAATCCAGCATATTGCAGTTGCTTAAGGACTTGTTACACCTTGATGATTTAGGCAGCATTTGACAAACATATAAAAACTGGTCAAAAATGCTGGCATATGCCAAAATTAGCACTTTTGGCCATATGCATTGAAAATCCATAACAAGTTTGATGTATACATAACATATTAGTAACGTATATAGAATGTTTTGATAACTTATAGATAACTTAAACCAATGAATGCTTAGCGTCTTGGCATTCACAACTTATGCCCAACCACAGTCGAACTTATGCATAACTTATGCATAACTTATGCATAGCTTATTTAACTTATGCATAGCGCAGTCATGCCAAACTGCCGTAGCCTCCCGATCCATGAATCCTAGGTGTGCAAGAGATCATCTCTGTTCAACCGAGATGATTTTCTCCTTCAAAGACCATCACAGAGCTGTCAAATCTGTCAAGTCGGTCAAGTCTAAAACAGCTGATGTGACACGTCACGAACATCAAATGACAGTTGTCACAACCTGGCTCAAAGGCACGCAAACTGATGGCAATAAAAAAGTTTATTTTCAATAAAATTGAAGAAAAAAGATAATGCATGGAGTGTGCTTTTGCCAGTATGAACCCCAAAACATCAGAGAGCAGCAGCCAAGGGACAGCAAAGTGTGATTTATCATGTAAAACAGCTGAGCTTTGTGTTTCTGGCGATCAGCTGATTGGATCCACCTCCTCCAGTGTTCTGACATTTTGGCATATCTATCAGAACAGCACTGGACAGCTGATGGTACAGACTGCAGTCAAAGTTAAAAACATGACAAGGAGGGCTAAACAGCGATTTGGATTGTCATAATATCCTTGGACACATCCCCGACAGGTCCCATTATACAAATAAATATGTATGAGTGAGTGAGTGAGTGAGTGAGTATTCACCAGCTGAGCTGATCAGAACAGAGAGCAGGTGGATCAAGTCAGCTCTTAATTAGCAAAGGTGTCACCTAGTCTACACAGAGACCATCACAGTCGAAACATGTCAAGGTAGGAAACATCTATTTGTCTGAATAGAAGAACCAATACCAATTTATCTAGGTTCCTCCTGTGAACCAATGCTGCCAATACGCCATATATCTGTAGCTGTAAGTTAGAAATCCGTCCAGTAAGTTGCACATAAGTTCAAAGAGCGTTACTCATATGTTAGAAATAAGTTTGGTGTTTGCTAGACATTTATCTCGATGTACAGTGGTGTGAAAAAGTGTTTGCCCCCTTCCTGATTTCTCATTTTTTTTGTATGTTTGTCACACTTAAATGTTTCAGATCATTAAACAAATTTAAATATTAAACAAAGATAACACAAGTAAACATAAAATGCAGTTTTTAAATGAAGGTGTTTATGATTAAGGGGAAAAAATACAAACCTACACGGCCCTGTGTGAAAAAGTGATTGCCCCCTAAATCTGCTAACTGGTTGGGCCACCCTTAGCAGCAACAACTGCAATCAAGCGTTTGCAATAACTGGCAATGAGTCTTTTAGAGCGCTGTGGAGGAATTTTGACCCACTCATCTTTGCAGAATTGTTGTAATTCAGCCACATTGGAGTGTTTTCGAGCATGAACCGCCTTTTTAAGGTCATGCCACAGCATTTCAATCAGATTCAGGTCAGGACTTTGACTAGGCCACTCAAAAGTCTTCATTTTGTTTTTCTTAAACCATTCAGAGGTGGACTTGCTGGTTTGTTTTTGATCATTGCCCAGCTGCAGAACCAAAGTGCGCTTCAGCTTGAGGTCACAAACAGATGGCTGGACATTTTCCTTCAGGATTTTTTGGTAGATAGCAGAATTCATGGCTCCATTTACCACAGCAAGTCTTCCAGGTCCCGAAGCAGCAAAACATCCCCAGACAATCACACTACCACCACCACCATATTTTACTATTGGTATGATGTTCCTCTTCTGAAATGCTGTGTTATTTTTTTTTTTCCACAATATCTTTATTGAACCTTTTTTTTTTTTTTTAACAAACATGATACAAACAATCAAACACTAACACTAAAGTACTACAAAAAAAAAAAAAAATGCACTAAAAACACCAACAACCACCAACAAAATCAAGTCTTCAACAATGCTCCTCTGTTTAGTCTAGACAATCCAATACATAAGTATACATATTATGTTCACCAGTTTGGAATTTACAAGGTCCACACACATCATTCACCTTCTTCTTCAAGAGTTATGTTTAAATTTTTTACATAATCAATAAAAGGTCTCCATATATTCTCAAACACAATTTCCTTTGATTTCAGTATATATGTTATTCTTTCTAATGGAAGGTTTGTTAACATCTGTCTTAACCACTGAGTCACATCTGGTCTATGAGTCTTTTTCCATAATAGTGCAATACATTTTTTGGCATTAAGCAAACTGAGGTCTATGAATGTTCTTTCACTTTTATTGAAATTATGCTTTTCTGGGTACAGACCCAACAAAAACAGTTTAGGATTCAATATGATTTGTTTTGAGATTATTTTTTCAATTGTTACCCTCACCTCTTCCCAAAACATTCTTATTAATCTACATTCCCATAAACAATGAAATAGGGTTCCTTTACTTTCCATGCATTTTGTGCATGTATCTGGTATATTTTTGTTATATCTATTTAACTCCTCCGGTGTAACATACATCCGCATTAACCATTTGAAATGTATCAATTTAAGGCGTGCATTTATTGATTTGGTTTGAGCTTCTGTACAAGCCAATTCCCATTGTTCCTCTGAAATTTCAATTTGCAGATCTTCTTTCCAGTAGTTTAATCTTTTCAGTGAATTTTCACTTGAAGATAGTGTCAATGAGTTATAAAACTCTGAAATAATACCCTTTCTTTTACTATCTTTCATCATCATTTTTTCCAAGGATGAATAAATAGGTCGAGTGAGAGCTTTATTTTGATTTGATCGAATAAAGTTTCTAAGTTGAAGATATTTAAAAAAATGTGTTCTATTGAGATTAAATTTGATCCTCAGCTCTTCAAAAGACATTATGTTGTCTGCACATGGCAAATATAAATCCTGAATCTTATGTATCCCTTTTAAATTCCATACTTTAAATACAGCGTCCGCTCTCCCTGGTTTAAAATATTGATTACCCCATATTGGACTAAATTGTGACAATAACTGTGGTTCTTTTAAATAGTTTTTAGCTTCACACCATATTTTGATCATATGCTTTACAAATGGATTTTTAACTTGTTTTTGTAATTTTTTTGCCGAATCTGAGTATATGAATATGGGAAGAGGTAAAGGTAAATTGTATGATTCCATTTCAGTCCAGTGAGGGAGATCATTTGATGAAAAATAATATGTCATAGACCTCAGTTGTGCCGACCAATAATACAACATAAAATTTGGACATTTCAGACCTCCACGATCAAATGGTAAATATAATAAAGACAAACGTAATCTAGCCCTCCTGTTGTTCCATATAAATTCCACTAACTTTTTTTTTATTCTTGAGAATAGATCTAAAGGTGGTGATAAGGGAATGTATTGAAATAAATAAAGTATTTTAGGTAAAATATTACTTTTAAGTATATTGATTCTCCCGATCATCGACATTGGTAGTGACATCCATCTCTGAGTTAACTCATTGATATCTGACATTAAGGCTTCATAGTTGACACTGGCGACTGATTCTAGCTTAGGCATAATTTGGATTCCTAAATATTTAAACTGATTTACAACATTGAATTGATTTACCTCAGGGGCTGGGTAATTTCTCTGGGTCTCATTTAGCATTAATATTGAAGATTTAGTTTTATTTATTTTATATCCTGATATTTCCCCAAAATTCTTTATTAAATTCAACAAGGTTGGAATTGATTTTTTTAGATTCGACATAAACAAAATTATATCATCGGCGTACAGGGAGATTTTATGTTCTGTTGGTCCAACTTTAATTCCATATATTTGTGAATGTAAACGTATCGCTATCGCTAAAGGTTCAATTGCCATAGTAAACAGTAAAGGTGAGAGTGGACAGCCTTGTCGACATCCTCTATTGATTTTTATTGGTTTTGAAATATTGTTATTTGTTAGGATTTCTGCTGTAGCATTATTGTATATTATTTGAACCCATTTTATGAAATTATTTCCAAGTCCAAACCTTTGTAGGACTTCAAAAAGAAAGGGCCATTCAACTCTATCAAAGGCCTTTTCGGCGTCCAATGATAGGAGAGCTGTATCCGGTGCTTCTTTATTAAAATAGATAATATTAAATAGTCTTCTTACATTATGGAAGCCTTGTCTACCCTTTATAAAGCCATTCTGATCTCGATTAATAATATTTGGTAAAATTTCTTGTATTCGTCTTGCTAAAATTTTACAGATTATCTTAAGGTCGGCGTTTAATAGGCTTATTGGTCTCATATTTTCACATTTATTAGAGGGCTTACCTGGTTTTGGCAGCAGTATAATTAAGGCATTATTTATGTATGATGGTAAATTATTATTTTGAAATGCTTCTAAAACCATTTCCAAAAAAGGTTTTATTAATTTATTCTTAAATTTTTTATAAAGGTCAACTGGAAGACCATCTGGTCCTGCACTTTTTCCTGATTTCATATTATCAATGGCTAGCCCAACTTCTTCTTGACTAATTTTAGACTCCAATATCTCCCTGTTTTCATTTGGAATACACGGTATAGATAGTTCGTTCAAAAACCCATTTAGTTTTGTTAAATCAGGTTCATTTTTGGTATCATATAATTTTTCATAGTAATCTCTAAAGGCTCTATTAATTTCTAAAGGATCTATAACTACCTGTCCATTACTTATAATACTGGTAATTGGTGTTTTAATTTCCAATTGTTTAATCTGCCATGCTAATAATTTTCCTGATTTTTCACCTTGTTCATAAAAAGATTGTTTCAATCTTAGAAGACTCGAGGCAGCTCTATTCGCTGATTTTTTGTCGTATTCAGCTCTCAAAATCAGTAATTCATTCTCCAACCTTGGGTCACTTCCTGCATACACTTTTTCCTGAAGATTTTTTATTTTATGTTCCAATTTAGCTCTCTCCTCTCGAGTCTTCTTAGATTTTGATCCTGTATAACTAATAATATGCCCCCTAATAAAAGCTTTGAAAGCCTCCCACTTTACACATGCTGATGTTTGTGTAGTATTGATGTCAAAGAACTCGTCTATCTGTTTTTCTATATACTTGACAAATTCCTCATCCTGAAGCCATTTATGCTGAAATTGCCATCTACCTGATTCCTTTGTCAATTTTTTATCTACATATATTAGACAACAGGGTGCATGATCAGAGATCACGATGTTATCATAAAAGCAGTTTTGAATCTTGGACCTTAATTCTGTGGAAATCAAAAAATAATCAATACGTGAGAATGTCTTGTAGGTACTGGAATAACAAGAATAGGCTTTAACTTGTGGTTTCATTTCTCTCCATATATCTAACAATCTCAATTCTTTCATAAAATGATTAATAGTCATCCTACATCCAATGTGCGTACAATCCAGTCCTGTTGATCTATCCACACCTGGATTCAATGTACAATTAAAATCCCCTGCTATTATATGTTGCCCTGTAAGTGATGATAAGATGAGAAATAAATTAGCAAAGAACTTCTGATCATCTATATTGGGACCATATAAGTTCACAAGATTTATATTTTCTAATAGCAAAGAACCTTGAATGATTACATATCTTCCAAATTTGTCTCCAATTACATTTTTCACTTGAAAAGGAACTGATTTATGTATGAGAGTCATAACTCCCCTGGCTCGGGATGAAAATGAAGAGGTGAATACACTTCCCTGCCATCTACTCCTAATTCTTTTAACATCCTCCTCTATCAGATGAGTTTCTTGTAAAAACACAATTCTTGAACCCATGTCCTTTATTTTATTCATAACTTGTTTAAGTTTTTTTAAATTTTGTAGACCTCTGCAATTCCATGAAGTTAAATTAAGATTAACACTTTGGTCCATGATCAATAGAGAGTTTGGGATTACCTTGCAGTGTAAACATGCTCATACAGAGAAGCAAAAACATGAGTGGTTGAACATTCATCCTACAAACTACACACAAACAAATTTCCCCTTCCCACACTTGTGGCAAACCCCCAAAATCAAAAGAAAAATTCTGTCTCCCGATATAGCCATCGACCGTTCCACACCCACGGGGAACAGCCTAAGCCACTCCTTCTTCATCCTCCCAATCACCCTAACTCTACTACTTTTAATGACGTAACATTAACTCTCCTCTGTAGTTTTCCAACTTAACTCCAAAATTTTTAACAACTTTGTACATCATAGTTTTTTTTTTTTTTGTTTGTTTTGTTTTTGTTTTGTTTTTTTTTAAATATATAATACAATCTATATTTTGTAAACTTACTATTTACTTCAAGTCAGTCAGATGCCTGTGCAAATGCTTAATTATTCTACCTTATATTTTGTTCATGCTTAGCTCCCACCAGTCTCTTCTTCTTCTTTGATCTTCTTGATGAACTCCTGCGCCTCCTCTGGGGTCTTGAAGATGTGGGTTCTGCCCTCATACGTGGTCAGCAGTCTCGCAGGATAGATTACACCATGACGAATCCCAAGGTTGCGCAGCTCCTTACGTACGGGATCAAACTGCTTCCTCAATTGCTGGATTCCTGTGGCCAAATCTGGGTAGAACCGCACCTGCTGGTCCTGGTGTTTAATCTCTCCTTTTTTAGCTCGTGCAGCGTTGAAGATCTTCATCCTGTCTCTGTTGTTAAGAAACTTCATAATTAAGGTCCTCGGCGGTCCCTTATCTCTCCGTGGGCCAATGCGATGTGCTTTTTCCAGAACCACTGCTGATTGCAACTCCTCGCTGCCCAGCACCTCCGGAATCCACTTTTCCAGAAAGGAACATACGTCCCGACCTTCTGATTCCTCTGGAAGACCCACCAGCCTCAAATTATTCTGTCTCGACCGAGATTCCAAATCCAAAATATTATCTTCCAGAGATTTATTTTTTTTTTCCAAAGTGCGCACCTTTAATTGAAGACGGGTGACGTCATCTTCAGCACTAGCGAGACGGAGCTCCATCTGCGCCGTTCGTTCTACACAGTCACCCAATTCCTTTCTTATTCCTTCCAACGCTGTCATAATCCCATCAAATCTAGAGGAAAAGTCCGCTCTCATTGAACTCATGGCAGCCATCAGTGCATCTGCGCCATTCCCCGCAGAAATCGCAGCGTTGCCAGCCTCCTCCGCCATATATGGAGCCCTGTTTGCTGCGTCACAGACCTGAAAGTCCGTTAATTTGGACTGTTTCGGCGGCTCGCTTTTTCCTTTTCCTGGTTTTCCAGCCTTAGGCTTCGCCGACATATCCTCGCCCAAACGCTGGGATACGTTCTGTCCCAAATGAGAGAGTTATTTGCCGATTTTTTTTTCTCCAGGAGCAGAGCAGAGCGAGACACGTCCGTCCTACGTGGCAGCCATAACCGGAAGTCGCTGTGTTATTTTTACTCTAGATGTAAAAATTTTTGCATGTATCTTGCAAAAATTTCAACCTTTGTCTCATCAGTCCACAGAGTATTTTCCCAAAAGTCATGGGGATCATCAAGATGTTTTCTGTCAAAACTGAGACGAGCCTTTATGTTCTTTTTGTTCGGCAGTGGTTTTTGTCTTGGAACTCTGCCATGCAGACCATTTTTGCCCAGTCTCTTTCTTATGGTGGAGTCATGAACACTGACCTTAACTGAGGCAGTTGAGGCCTGCAGTTCTTTGGATGTTGTTGTGGGGTCTTTTATGACCTCTTGGATGAGTTGTCGCTGTGCTCTTGGGGTAATTTTGGTCAGCCAGCCACTCCTGGGAAGGATCACCACTGTTACATGTTTTTGCCATTTGTGGATAATGTCTCCCAGTGTGGTTCGATGGAGTCCCAAAGCTTTAGAAATGGCTAGAAAATTGAACTCAGCTTTCCAAAGATGTGATAAACCACAGTTAATTTATGTTTTAACGGCGGGGGGGGGGGGCATTTTTCACACAGGGCCATGTAGGTTTGGATTTTTTTTACCCTCAATAATAAACACCTTCAATTAAAAACTGCATTATGTGTTTACTTGTGTTATCTTTGTCTAATATTTCAATTTGTTTGATGATCTGAAACATTTAAGTGTGACACACATACAAAAAATGAGAAATCAGAAAGAGGGTAAACACTTTTTCACACCACTGTATTTCGACTTATGAGTAACTTATGAGTTGCTTACAAGTAATGTGTGTGAACAAAGGTATAATTTCCCTACAACTTATGCTCCACATATGTGGGACGTTTCAGTCATATGCTGGATACGTCAGAATATTTTCAGCATGCTGAAAATTTTCAGAGGAACTCGTTGTACAACGCCGTATACCAGCATGCTTCAGCGTTCTTCAGCATGCTCTTAACTTCTACAAAACTTACCCATAACTGATTCCATGTACGCCAGCGTATTCTCCAAATTTTTCACGTTTGGCAAACGCTGCCTAAAATGTCTAGGTGTGACAAGGCCTTTAAACAAGGCTCATTAAGTGTAATGGCTTAAGACCATGTTATCCAACACATGTAAAATATCAAGACGCTTTTATTATATTTGATTTACTCAAGAAGGGACAAAGAGAGGGACAGATTGAAAAAAAAATCTGAAAACTCGAAGGGACTTGGAGAGTGCAAACATTCATCAAAGCAGCAAAATCCCTTGTATTACTTCCACCTCCTTGGCTGCAGTAAAAGTGATAAAACGATTATTTCCAATACTAGCATCCATTATGAAACTGACATGCTCTAGTGCATCTCACTAGCTCACTATGTGTGAAAAATACAGAAAATATGACTCTGACTTTTTAAACTGAATTATGTAAAAAAAAAAAAATGTTTTAACAATGTTAATTTTTTTTGAGATGGACTTGTACAAAGCAAATTTAAATGAACTTAATATGAGTGTACACGTGAGACCACTGAATATGCTCCCAGGCAGAGTAACAGTAACAATTTTCCGGAAACTGATTTCTAAATGAAATTCAGGAGTCAGATTACTCTGTGAGGTTCAAATGCTGTCCTATGTAGATTATACGTTTAGTTAATTTAAATGTCAACTCTTTTGTAGATTTAAATTTGAACACTGATAAGTGTGTTAGCCCCTAATTAAGTTAACATTTCAAATGTTTAAACCACTACTGCAAGTTCACATGTATAAAGTCTCAGAAGACTCCTGAATACTTTACCTTGTACAACTTGAGATGGGTATTCAAATTAGATAAAGACACACAAATACACAACACTCAACACAAAACAGTGGTGGCAGTACCAAAAGTCACTTCTAAAGTCACTAAACAATTTTCACAATCAAACGAAAAACTAAACATTAGGGCATAACGTACGTAAAGGAAGCAGTAAGAATAAAGAGTAAAACACTAAAAAACATCAGACTGAACAGAAGTGAACAGAAAAACTGAACTTTTGTGGTCTCTGGCGGAAAACTCACAAGACCCGTGTGTAAACTAGGAGCAGAGACAAATAGTGTTGAGTCATGCCCCTCAACACCCACTGAATGAACACTGAAATATTACTCTACCAACATAAACGCTACTGGTGAACACAAGTCGCAGTCTAAATGAGACAATGAACTCCAATAAACTAGTAACACTTTTACACATGTTTCTCCAACTCCAGAAATTTGCTGCATATTAGACAGATTGAACACAAAATCTGGTGCAACAAAATACCTGACCTGTCAAAATTAACATTTGCAGTACTCTTCAACTGATTAATAACTGAAATAACATGCAACACGTGGTTACAACAGAGTGCAAAGAGGAGGCCTTGTCAAATATAATGAAAAAAATTCTTCAATGGGTGAAGTATACTTGAACACAGAACAAGAGGGGTGTCTCATGTCTGAATCTCTGCATGATCCTATGCCATGCACTTGTGTCGTCAAGAGCGCTTCTGACGATGAGCAGGTAAGTACTGATCACAACCTAGAAATACAGAGATCCACAAAATGTAGCACATTTTGTAATTTTTTTAAAAAGTAGAAAAACAAGATCAAGGAAGAGAGGATATAATGGCTTACATTTTAGCTACAGTATTTCAGACTTGGGTTCTCCAGCATCAACAATAACAAACCAATTCAACATGACACAAAGATTTATGAGTGGACCTCCTGGTGGCAGAGGATCACTGTATAACCATTACCATAAATTATGCCATGACAGGACTACCCAGAAGGTGATGCAACACAAAAGCTGGGCATGACTCACAGACAGACCTGGAAATGGCAGATGAACTTAATGGCATTCTGGAAGAATTCCAGATAAGTGCTAATGCACTAGCTGTCACAGCAAAAAATCCCGGCAGTGTGGAGGTGCAGTGAAGAACGTAAAGGTATTGCTATTACATGGTATGCCAGAGTGACTTGCAAAATGAGCAACAATCAATAGGGAAAGAAGTTGTGCTAAACTTTTTGTTATCTGTCATGCTAGCAGACAGGGTTGTAAAAATTCTGCCATAATCTATTATTAGCTGTAATTTTAAGTGATTTTAATTAGATTGCCCTCAGTGTAATCTGCAATAATGACAGAAAGCTTTGGGATTTGTCTGTCACTGCTAAAAAAAAAAATATCTGTCAATGAAGGACAATTTTCATTTCACGCAACCTCAAACAGGAAATGCCATTTAAAAACTTTGTTTGAAATATCTTCAGTATTGTAGTGATTTTTGAGACAATGCTTAGACATTGAGACCAACTACTAATATATGTAATTGCATTGTATGTGGAAATTGTAACGTATAGGCATCAGAAATTAAGGTGGATTCGCACTACAACGTTTGGACCAACTTTTATTGATGTTTTGGCAAACATCTGGCTCTGCTGGCAAAAGTTAATGATTGCTGGTGTTTGTTGGCAAATGCTGGCAAAAGTTGTGTTCTTTGAAAATTTTCAGCCTGTTGAAAATTTGCCATTTGGAAATACATGTTGGTGAAAACTGTGCTTAGTTTGTAAAAGTTCTTGATCACTAGGCTAAGTTATGCAGAGTTTACCAAAGTCAGCCTAAGTTAAAGCTGGGTTTACGCTATAGCATTTGGACCAACTTTTACAGACGTTTTGAAAAATCAGAGAAATATACAGCGCAGGTCAGCTGACATTAGCGTTAGTCAACGCTCATATAAAGATCAGCAGTTCTGGAGGCTTCCTGCCATTCTGGACCTGCTTCTGGAGTGAACACATCTCCCTTTGGCATACATTTCAGAATTTATTTTCATTTTATATTCCTACGTGGTTACTTCTGCATACCCTTTCCCCCTGTTCATTCATTCATTCAGTCATCAAAAAAAAGGAATAATGCTATAGACTGTAAGTCCACAATTAAAATGTGGATGGAAAAAAACAAAAAACAAAAACTATTTAGTCTATCATTATCTAAATAAAATGACGGATAATTATCTTTTGCCTGTTACAACTCTCTCCATTAAAATAATATAAAATCCTGTTAAATGTCATTTAGTTTTTGACACCACATCAGCGTTGTTTGATTCCCCACAATGTAAGCCGAACCAATAAATCCTGGAGAATGATTATGTATGGGGCAGAAAATTAAGAACACTAAATTTCTCAATGAAGAGATTTTTTTTTTCTTTTGGGCTGTCACATTTTTGGGAGATTATATATATGTATATATATGTAGCAGGCAGAGAGTAGATAGACTGACTGAAAATTTCACAAAAAATACTTTATTCCACGGACCAAGAAAGTGTTTTTTCAGACAGAAAAAAAAGATCAGCATCTCCAGCGGTTGTTGTTTCCAAGTCCTGGCAAAAGACACATTTGCACAACAGCACAGCCTAGTGGTAGAAAAATAACACTGCAAAGACACGGAACCCAAACCCCCCACCAGACCACACCCATCACCTGGAGCAAACAAACAATTCAATACTAATCAAATGCCTGTTTTATAGATATATATGTAGATAGATAGATATCTGTAGATTAAAAGAAAAATTTAAAAAAGTCATACAAACCATGTTATCACCAAACAAATACTGTACATTGGCCTCTTAAATATATATTTTCTTTTTTCAATTCCCCCTTCTCGCTCTTTCGTTTGTGCATGTCTGAACTGAGTTTCCATCTAAAAAATGTCTGTTTTCACCAGCATTTCAGTCAACATTTACCCATGGAGCTTAACTTAGGCTGACTTAGGTGAACTCATCATAACTTAGCCCAGCGCTCAGGAACTTTTACAAACTGAGCGCAACTTTCACTAACGTTTATGTCATGACCCGAGTGCCAGTCTCGTTTGCGCTCGGGTCATACATTATCTTTTCCAGGCTTTGACAGCAGTGGGTTCCTTCTAGCTCCCCGGGCTCTTATGGTGACAGCGCCCGGTGGAGCTCCCTGCTGTCAAAGTCCACAGCTGTGCTGCATTTGGGGTCATTAGTGACCAGTGTTAAAAGCGGACGCTGAATGCACCCCGATGCAGCAGTCTCTGTTATACTTCGGTCTGTTATACTTCCCGGTAAGCTACCAACTGTTATACCTCCTGTTATGCTACCTGTGATACTTCCTGACAGAACGTCACATCTGCCCTGTAAGTTATCCTGTTATTATCCTACCCGCACTGTTGTGTGTATTATCCTCTGTTCCTTCACCCCTTCAATAAAACATCACTGCAACTCACCGGTGACTGCTGGCGTCTTACGGTGGCTCGCGAGGGCCACCGTGACAGTAGACTGCTGCCAGAACGTCCAGAGAGGGGCGTCGCACCGAGACGCCATTCACTGTGATTTTTAGCAGTATCGGACTGTTGTTCCTACCTGTCTGGGTACCGTGCTGAAGCAAGCCGTCGCGGAGGTCCCGCATTCAGAGTCCGAGCGATGTCCTTGCAGACGCCCTCGAGTGCGTGGACGAAATCCTCATCACCGCCTCCCTCCTCGACTTCAGCAGCGACGTGCACCGGTACCTGGACCAAGCTGAGGATGTCCTCAATCATCTCTCCCGCTTCGCAGACCATCCTGAGGTAAGTGCGAGGAGATATGACATCGCTGCACAGCGCGAGATACTCCGCGGGCTGGAGGGACATCCCGGCAGGAAGCCGAAGAGGATGAGACGTTGCCCCTCGCTTTGGGATCCTGCTCCTGCCTCCGTTCCGGCCCGGGAGTTCGCACCATATAGAGGTCTTTCCCCATCAAGCATGACGTCACTCGGGATTCCCCCAGAGGAGCTGCATCTGACTACAATCAAGATCTGGGACCGAGTGGCTGCTGCTCGCTCCGCTGTGCACCCTTCTGTTATTACTAAGCATGTGACGGCAGCAGTCAGACAGGTGGAGAGGAATTCAGAGTTGCGTGAGTTCCCCGAGTTCGCCGACCTCCTCGCCTCTGTCTCCACACAGGAGCGGCGGTTCCCGGACCTCACCTTCGCCTCGCCCTCTGCCAGAAACCGTCGTCACACCGGCTACCCTCCTCAGTTTGAATCCCGTCCGGATCCAGTTCCAGGTCACCGCAAGGGCTCAATCCCCCACACAGCTGCCACTCCTGCACCTCGTCAGAGGGGAATTCCCCCAGCCTCTCTTCCTGGGACATCATCTCCTGCTGTTCCGTCAGCGTCCCATGCCCTGCTCGTCTCGGCTGTCACCCCTTCCTCCTCGACGCATTCCCCGGCCGCTGTGTGTGCTCAGAGTTCTGGCCCGGCGAGCTCCGTCCCGGAACCATCTCGAGCGGCTTCCCGTCGTCCTCCCAGGGGGCCCTCTGTCACCGTCCGGTGGGAAAAGGGAGGAGCAACATCCGCCACAACAGGCACCACTCAGCCTCCAGGAGACAGGCAAGTCCAAGTTCTTTCACACTCTCATTATTGTGATTTGCTCTATCAGACTCCTGGAGGTGGAGTTCGGGGTTCGCAGCTCCCCGAGCTCCCACCACCTGCTGTGGCTTTAATTATTAATCCCGCATCCTCTGTGTCTCCCTCCGCTGAACGGTCCTCAACGCCAGGCCAACGTCGCTGGATGAGGAGGGGGCCTGCAGTTCTGGAGAGCCTGGTTCCGGTTCCGCAGCTACGCCGTGGGCGGAGGAGGAGAGTGGACTGCAGCGTGGAACCTGCGCCAAAGAGGAAGCGTCCCCGGGTCTCCACAGAGGAGCGGTCCGGTCCATCGGGTCGAGGTTCTCCTGCCACCACGCCGTGTGGGCCATCGGCGTGGGCATCAGTGCCGGAGGACTCTCAAGCTGTGCACACCATCATGCCAGCTGCGGAGCCCGACGCAGCTGAGTGGGAGCCTGATGACGACCTCCTGCTGTCTGAGCCCGGATCTTCGCAGTCCTGGACGGCGTCAGAACCCGAGATCAGGCAAGTGCTCTGTTTTGTCTTTCTCCTTTATATCTTAGAGCATTTTAGCCTGTCTCTTGGGGAGATGAGCTCGGTGCAGCCGCCCGCTGCGTCCGAGCTCATCTCGCCGGGTTCTGGCGCTGCCGGTGATCCTGATCCCGGTTCTTCTCTCTCTCCTGAGCCTTCTCCCAGGGTCGCCAGCGAGGAGCTGCTTTCGCCTGCTGCGCCAGAGGTTCCAGGTTCGGGGTTGGAGGTCGGTTCTGGTGCGGCGCCGACCCAGTCGGGGTCCGACGCGGGTGCCACCGAGACCCAATTGGGGTCCTTCGCGGGAGCAACCATGACCCAATCGGGGTCCGATGAGGGTGCAGCACCAGCAGGTTCCAGGTTCGGTCAGGGAGCTGCAGATCCCCTGCCGCCGGATACTGGACAGGCTCATCTCCATCTTCATTCTCATCACCATCGTCACCCTCCTCATCCTCCTGAGGAGCGCAACCCATCTCCAACTGGGGCCGTTGGGGTTCCGAACACTCCGCCCGGTTCTCCTTCGTCTTCCCGTTCTCCAGGGAGGCCGCCGTCTACTTCCCCGCTACGGTCCTGGTGGTCAAGCGATGTGAGTCGGCCGCCTGAAGGACTACCGCGCCCATTTGGCTCTCTGGGCTGGCCACCCGACCCATTGGACTCCCTGTTTGGCGACCTGGTCCGGCCGCCTGAAATTTATTGTTTCCGGGCATGGGACTGGGATAGGCCGCCCGAACTGTCCTTTTTCCCCCTGCCTGCATTGTGGCCGTTTGATGCTGGGTGGCCCCCCCGAACTTTCAGCCTCCATGCCTCAGAGCCAGGACTGCCGTCATCCCGGGTTTTTTTTTCATAGTGGTCATGTCTGTAAACTTTTGGGATGTGCGGGGGGGCCTAATATCTGTAATTTTGTATCTCAGCTTTTTGTCCTTAGCTGTGATTGGTGTTTTTTTTCCCCCTCATCTGTCTAATGTCCATTTACTGTTTAAAACCGATATATGTATTGCCTGTTGGGTTCTGTCCCTGTTACCCACACGTAAGGGAGAATTGTTTTTTTTTCTCTCCACCTGACTCTGTAATTGCTTTGTTGGTCCCCTGTTATCATTTTTGCTCTTTTTGACTCTCTCCCTCCTGCCGGCGCCCCATCCGCCCACTCTAGGGGGGTGGGGGGTGGGGGGGGGCTTGGGTGTTATTTGGCCATTCAGGAGCACGGCCTTGAGGGGGAGGTACTGTCATGACTCGAGTGCCGGTCTCGTTTGCGCTCGGGTCATACATTATCTTTTCCAGGCTTTGACAGCAGTGGGTTCCTTCTAGCTCCCCGGGCTCTTATGGTGACAGCGCCCAGTGGAGGTCCCTGCTGTCAAAGTCCACAGCTGTGCTGCATTCGGGGTCATTAGTGACCGGTGTTAAAAGCGGACGCTGAATACACCCCGATGCAGCAGTCTCTGTTATACTTCGGTCTGTTATACTTCCCGGTAAGCTACCGACTGTTATACCTCCTGTTATGCTACCTGTGATACTTCCTGACAGAACGTCACATCTGCCCTGTAAGTTATCCTGTTATTATCCTACTCACACTGTTTTGTGAATTATCCTCTGTTCCTTCACCCCTTCAATAAAACATCACTGCAACTCACCGGTGACTGCTGGCGTCTTATGGTGGTTCGCGAGGGCCACCGTGATAGTTTATTTCCAAACATTAGCAAATTTTCAGCATGCTGAAAATTTTCAACAAATACAACTTTCGCCAGCATTTGCCAACAAACACCAACTGTCATTAACTTTTATCAACTTTTGCCAACAGAGCCAGATGTTTGCCAAAACATCAGTAAAAGATGATCCAAACATTGCATTGTGAATCCACCCAAAAAAGCAGGTCCAGGATGGCAGGAAACCTCCACAAACACTGATCTTTATATGAGCGTCGTCTGGCACTGATGTCAGCTGAACTGCGCTGAGTATTTGTTTGCTTAAGTTAACCTAAGTTGGCAACAGCTACACATACACTAGCCTAAGTTGGCAAAAGTTTGCCAACGCTGAATGGAATGCTGGCCAAAGCTAGCAAAAGTCTGTAAAAGTTTGTAAAAGCTGGTGTGCGCTGTATTAAAAAAAGAAACTCCTCACAAACGTAATTTCACCAACGTTTGGACTTTCTCTGATTTTTCAAAATGTCTGTAAAAGTTTGTCCAAACGCTATAGTGTGAACAAAGCTTTACATTTAAAAGAATTATTTCTTCTTGTGTGCATTTATTATTGTATTATTAATACAATAATTAATGCAATAATCATTAACATTGTTATATCCTTCAACTGCTCCTAATTTAGCCCTAATAACCCAATGAAAGATCTTTTTAAGCTTTCTTATGATTCTGTTTAGTTGTTCAGTTGTTTTAGGTTATATGCGTTATGATAAGCTGCTCCTCCAGTTGCTCATAGAATGATATACTGTATAAAGATGTACTGAATCTTGAGTGACCATAAAAAACTAAAGGACTACTAACAGGCTAAAGGGTTAAATAAAAAAATAAGAAATGTTAGCAGGGATTTTGCATTGTAAATATATTCTAAACACTGTTTAATTCTGTATAAAAAGAGCCCAAGAAATCAAAAATGATCAAGAAGTTTAGTAATAACTAAACTTGTTGCTGCAGTGCTATAATTGATCTCACTTATACAGTAAATGCAAAAGGTCCAAAAAGAAGATGGACTGACCAAGTAAATCAACACCAGCACCTTGCTGATGGAAAGATAGTTTTAAGACTACAAGAGTTTCTCTCTTTCTTTCTTAAATAATTGCGAGAGGAAAAGCATACCGTGGTCCAGATATATTGTAGGTACAGTATGTGCACTGACTAGTCCCACCTGGAGAAGCTTGGGAGCACTGTGAGGATCATGTTCTTTGATTGCTCCAGTGCTTTCAACACCATCCAACCGGTGATTCTGAAGGACAAGCTACTGTGCGCAGGGGTGGACCAGCACCTGTCATCGTGGATCCTGGACTACTTCACAAACTGACCACAGTTTGTGAGAACCCAGGATTATGTGTCTGACACTATCATCTGCAGTACAGCCCCCCCCCCCCCCCCCAGGGAACAGCTCTGGCTCCCTTCCTGTTTACCCTTTATACTGCAGACGTTTCACATAACACACCACACTGCCACCTACAGAAGTTCTCTGATGACTCTGCAATCGTCAGCCTCATCTCTGATGGAGATGATGCGGAGTACAGAGGACTTATCCAGGACTTTGTGGACTGGTGCCATTGGAACTGCCTCCAGATCAAAGCAAGGAAAACTAAGGAACTGATGGTGGACTGCCGCAGGCGAGGACAACCCCCCACAGCATCAGTAAACATCCAGGAAACAGACATTGAGATGGTGACATCCAACAAGTACCTGGGCGTTCACCTGAACAATAAACTGTACTGGTCACACAACACCAACGCACTCTACAAGAATGGACAACACAGGCTGTTCCTCCTGAGGAGGCTCAGGTCTTTTGGAGTGTAAGGGGCACTCCTGAAGACCTTTTACAATTTGGTGGTGGCATCAGCCATCACATTTGGAGTGGTCTGCTGGGGCAATGGCATCGCAGCAGCCAACAGGAAGAGACTGAACAGACTGATCAAAAAAGCTAGCTCTGTCCTGGGGCGGTGCTTCGACCCAGTGGAGGAGATAGGAGAGAAGAGGATGGTGGCTAAGCTGTCATCTCTACTGGAGTCCGACTCCCACCCCATGCAGGACACGCTGAACACACTGAGGAGCTCATTTAGCAGTAGGCTGTACCATCCTAGGTGCGTGACTGAGAGGTTCCGCAGATCCTTCTTACCTACGGCTGTCAGACTTTATAACCTAACCAGGGCTGCTCGTAGGGGTCGTATTGAATGCACAAAACGTAACAACATTGCACAATAACTGGTCCCCTCCATTATACAGCTAGGCAATATCAATCATTACTGAGGGTGACAACACGGCTGATTCAAATAAGAAATATACTGTATGGGTACATATTCATATTCTGTGGGGCAACTTAATAGACTGTTATGCTCCCACACTGTGTATGCATCTCTGGACATATGTATATTCATTTGTTCTTACTATCTTATCTTTTTAATTATTGCTCTGTGTGCTGCCATCCCTGTGCTGCTGCAACCCTGGAATTTCCCCATTGTGGGACTGATAAAGGCTTATCTTATCTTATCTTATCTAGTAGAATGTGTGGATACACACATTCGATTACTGGATGACTTTATTATAAAAAAGGTTTGGTTTGGTGAAAATCAAACCTTTTTTATAATAAATGTTGCCACAACTCAGAGATCTAGAGTTCGCTTAATCTCAAAAGATTTAACAATATCAAAAAATAAGATCAAACTCAGAACAAGGCAGTCAGACAGATTTTGCCGCCTCGTAGAAACACAGACACTCACATATGAATACACTGATCACAGAAAGTTGCAGTCTCCACTGGGGGTGAAGGATTATAACAATCTAAAAAAGAATTAAAGCCAGAGGGGTTCCTGCCATAGAAAGGAGCAAGAGATCCAGTGAAGAGGTGAGCCTCACATAGCCTACAAGGCTGGCCAAATTTAAGCTCCACTTTTCAGCCTGCACATAAAGGATGAGGAACTGATAGAAAACTGCATGCAAAATAAAAAAAAAAATACTGGTGTTAAGCCCGTCACAGGATAAAAACTAAAAGATCAAACTAAGCACACCATGTCCATTACGCTGTACCCTAAATTTGGGACATGTCAGCAACTATCAATGTGACAGAGCAGTATGAACCAACAAAGGGGGATTTGTGAAGTTATTATTTGGATGAATGCCTGGAGCCATGGTGGGTCCACTTTGCTTAATAATTCAATGATGATTTAAATTGTTTAAGCATAAGCACAAGATAGCAACAATGCTGAATACTTATATACACATTTTGGATGGCCTCCAAAGCTGGCCGTCAGTCAAAGGATCAGCTTTGTCCCTGATCCATATCATCCATGCAAACAGCGCACTAATTAGCAATGCTAAGACAAATCACACTGTTTTTTCCTGGTTCACTGACCACAACACCTTCTGTAATCCTCTGTTATCACACAGTTGGGGAGGATGTTGCAGCTAATAATACTGTGATATAAGCAACACTGATCTGCAAGTGATAGATCCAGGCAGCGCTCGGCGTTAATTCTGTCTGCATGAGCCCCAGACCAGACTAATCCCTATTTTAATCATTTTTTTCTTTTTGTAGCCTGCCCAACACTTGTCAATGCTCTTTAATCAGACCATCTAATTAAAAAGCAGGATGGGTGGCAAACAGGCAGTGTGAGTGTCAAAAAAGAAAAAAAGGGTGCACTGTCAGCAGTAAATGAGCTGCAAATGTTGGTGGACTAGTGCAACAAGGCTCACCGGAATAAACAGTGTGTCTGGCATGTCTGTGGGTGTGTGTGCAGTTTTCAACTCATTAGTTTAAGTATCAAAACACCCAGAAGCTCAGTATGACACACAAATGACATAGAAATGTAAAACAATTCATTGATAATCATTTTGTCCAAAGGCTAATTGCTTCCATTCTTCCACTGTATCTCACCATGAAGATCAAAGATTTTATTTATTTTTTTACTTGTTCTCTTTCTGCCAATATTTCTGTCTGATTATGTGCAGTAGAAGACTGGGATTAAGAAAAATTGCAATGCTATGGAATCAATATGATTCTGGCACTTCCAAAATCTCTCCAACGCTGAAAAATCAATCAGAGAGAAGTTCCAAAAGGAGCATAACTACTTGCTTTAGTTTTAACTTTTGCACAGGCAACAGTAACACATTTACTGAGTTCAGTTGTTTAAAAATATTTTTAAAAAAGGGTAGAATGGGGCTTGAATTTGGCATCAACAACAATTTACAGTACTTTGAAAGGTAAGGTGATATTGTCATCTTAATGTGAAGATTGTACATTTTGTATTTAAGGGTGCAGTCTATTCTGATTAGTTTTTTTACACATTACAGCTGAGATATTTCAAGAAAATATATTTCTTCTTTTTGATGATGATGATGCCAATGATGATGATGAATAATGATGTGCATGATCTTGTGTGCCAATTTTTTTCAGCTTTATGCCATAGCCACATGTAGTGTGACATTAAAATAAAGCACACTTAAAACAAATCTGAAACTAAATTTATTTTTCCATACAACATGTTTATGTTGCCCACATTTCCTTCATCAGATGAAAACAGCTTATATAAACATAATTAAGCTTAACCCAATATGAAAGCAAAGACACACCTCAAAAAAAGCGGAAAACAAATTCATTCACAATACCATTTTGTTAGTTTTTGGAGTTGTTATTTTTTCTTCTTATCTGAAAGAGAATTTGGGCAAATTTAAAGTTGAGAAAATATGGTGATACAATGATACAAGCCTTTTAGTTCCACTTAATTTTGACCGGGTGAGCTGAAACAGAGAGGCAGGCAGACAGACGGACAGATACACACAGCCACAAACACATGCACTATCTGATTACTGTATGCCTCCGTTTCAGCATGGCATAAAAATCTAGCAGCATTTTTTTTTCAAACTGCATTGCCAGAAATGCATTATCAATCAAATCACTCTATAAAAGCAAAAAAAATCTCTGTCTGTCACGCTTCATAGGACATCATAGGACGGCCTATGAGCTCTCATCATAGGACACATAGGCAAATGTGTCTTTATGATGTCATATAGACCATGAACTCAGGCATCATAGGACGACTCGTGATGTCTATATGACGGCACATAGACCAATGTGTCTTTATGATGTCACATGCATCAAGCCCACGGCACATAGACAAATGTGTCTTTATGATGTCATATACATCAAGCCTGCCTTCACGTCTTTATGATGTCATATACAGTGACAGACATCAGGCAACACGTCTTTATGATGTAATATACATCAAGGTTGCCTTCATGTGTTTATGATGCCATTTACAGTGAGTCCATGCCGGAAAGCCTCTTTTGCTCAGATCTATTTTCATGATCCTGTCCAGGAACTAGAATTATGATGCACCTATCCCTCAACCAGTGGTGAAGAAGAAGAAGAAGAAGAAGAAGAAGAAGAAGAAGAAGAAGAAGAAGACGAAAAAGAAGAAGAAGAAGGTGAAGAGGAAGAAGAAGGTGAAGAAGCTGAAGAAGAAGAAGAAGAAGGTGAAGAAGGTGAAGAAGATGCAGAAGTGGAAGAAGAAGGTGAAGAAGAAGAAGAAGAAGAAGAAGGTGAAGAAGCTGAAGAAGAAGAAGAAGAAGGTGAAGAAGGTGAAGAAGGTGAAGAAGATGCAGAAGAAGAAGAGGAAGGTGAATAAGAAGAAGGTGAAGAGGAAGAAGAAGAAGAAGGTGAAGAAGAAGGTGAAGAAGAAGGTGAAGAGAAGGTGAAGAAGGTGAAGAAGAAGAAGAAGAAGAAGAAGAAGAAGGTGAAGAAGGTGAAGAAGAAGGTGAAGAAGAAGAAGAAGGTGAAGAAGAAGAACCTGAGGTTGCAACAGTACATCGCATCCGTCTGAGGCAGGAGGACACCCTTCACCAACCTAGGGTACAACAGACTTTAAAGCACGTTTCTAGGACATCATAGGATGGCCTATGATCTCTGCCTCATCATCATAGCGCATCCTATGAACTCAGGCATCATAGGACAACTCGCCATGCCTACATGACGGCAAATGTGTAACCTTGACGAATGCCAGTCTACACTACAAATGTGTAAAAAGCCAAGCAAAGCGCTGATTTTCTCCAGGTGCTCCAGTTTCTTGGTTTCTACGGGCATGCATGAGCCTTCCTGAACAGGGTCGAAAGCCACTTTTTCAGGATCGTGTCCATGAACTGAAATTACAACGCACCTATCCCTCAACCAGTGGTCTGAACGAAGAAGAATAAGACCCACCAGATGGAGAGCAATAGAATGACGAGAACTGCTGCATGTCAGAAAGGATGCCGTGAGCATGAAACATCTCAGGTTCCACCAGTACGCCGTAGGCATGACAGTGACAACACAGACGTCTGAGACAGGAGGAGACCCTTCAGTGGTCTGAACGAAGAAGAAGACCCACCAGATGATGTCTATATGACGGCACATAGACAGAGCACATGACTCCCTACAAGACATATTCCTCCATCACGGGGCTCACCCAGCGCTGTGGCAGCACGCTGTGAGTGAGCCCTGAGTCATCATCAGTGTGTTCTGAATGCGTTTTTTAGTGAGCTTTGAGTGAGCACATTTATACCAGCAAGAGAGAATGCATGGGACATTTACATAACAGTCAAGAAAGAATGCATGTAACATTTACATAAGAGTCACACATATCAATAGCTTGATTACTGGCACTGGAATTCCTCTCTCTTTGCTCCGGGGCTGTAGGACAAAAGGGAATGCAAGGCACATTTACATATTGATATCAGTCCATACATGTCATTGTTCTGTTTCCTGCTCAAGCTGAGTGCTCTGTCTGTCCCAGTAGATTGTGGTGGGTCACCCCACACCGCAGTATATATAGACACAGGTAAGCAACGTAACACAGAACAGTGACAGGCAGGAGAAGAAGTAACAAGCAGGGGCAAACAGCCCCAGATGGCAGGGCATATTTTGTGTGATTTTTATGTTTTGCTGCATACAAAAGCCATCACACGATTGCCACTTAGTGCTGTGTTGCTATACCAACTGTCCTGTAACTGGCAAGAATTCTGTTCCAATGCATCCCCTCTACAGGCATGCATGGGTTTCTATGGGCATGCACTAGTAATACAGATTTGTGATTAATTTACAAATGATGAAACTTGTAAACGTAAGTGGCCTCAAATTTCAGACTATTACCATTAATGTGCAAAAGCTCCCAATAACTGTGCCATGAATTGCCTCTTAAGGCAGAGAATTGAGACCCACACGTCAACTGAGTTTGGATAATTTATTGACAAAAAAATAACTGACACAAAGTTCAACAGAATGTAATAAACACAAAGTATAATGAGAGAGGAAAACTTACTTTCATATTTATGCACCATGCGAGACAGGGCTCTGGTGGAGACAAGGAGAGGAGAGGCAATCCACTGGCAAAGGCAAAATGAAAATGAAGCCCTTGTATATGGATCAAATCCCATTAATATGATAAACAACAGGTGTGGGTACCTGAACGAGCAGTAGAAAGCAATGATACATAATGGGAATCAGCTGTGGCAGTGAGAGGGAGGCAAACCCACTTGACAGCTGACAGGGCACGCCCACACAAGCTTCATGCCCCTGACAGCTGTCAGCAGTAAAAGTAAAACACTAGGGATATACAGAATGAAATAACATACTAAATAAATATAAATAAATACAGAACAAAAATATGACACTAACACAAACAGAAAAATGGCAAGCAAAACAAAAATACATAAACCCAAAAGGCATAAGATGCCTTTTTTCTGGCGGAAAACTCCAGCACTCGGCTCACGACAAACTGCCCACATATTTAATACTAAAAAGCTCAACTTTGTATATATTCAACACTGACTACTATTCACTGCAGGTTAATGTGCAAATGTTATCATTTTTATCAATCTTTTTGAATTTGAACAATGTCAAAGGTGGAGTAAGAAACTTGTTGAAAATTAATTTCAGCAAACTGCAATCTAAGTGGACTTAGGGAGCTAAAGTGCTACAATAATTCAGGTTCATGTAAAACTGACTAAAAACCAGTGAGCAGTACAAAACTTTAGCCTTTGGTGCTTGACTTGTACAGTATAAGCCTAATGTCAGCCTTGACATAATCTTTATCCCAGCAGTTACACTTTTATATTAATTTCAGTTCAACTTTATTTATATACTGTAGCACCTAATCATGACAGGAGGTTGTCACAAGGTTCTCCTTCCTGACTGCTGGGAGTGAATTAGAACAGAAAATGGCAGTGCCTAGTACTGTTTGTTTTGTTTTTTATTCTCCATCAAGCTAATTATGTTTTTGTAATCCACTACACATTACAGTTTTGTTGCAGGTAGATCTATATCTAGATTCTGTGAGGAGACTGAAATATAATGAAATAGTAAAGCAACTTAAAAGGTTACGCTGTTCTCCCTCTAATGACTAACACCCACCACGTAAATTAGTTTTTTCAATACCACTATATGTTTCATATTTTTCTGATTTAATTCACTTCAGGTATAATTTACTAAGAAACTTCACTGACAAATCTGATACAAATCAATGATGCTGGATCCCTATGAAAAACACTTACAACAAGGACCCAATGAACCAAAAGGTGCCACATGGGTTTGCCCCCCAGTGAACTCACCACCTGCAGGAGGGATCATGGGGATCATTATGCTATGTGAATGACTGCAGTCTGGGGTGCTCGCCTTGGACTACTGTCCTGGCGATCCAGACCCCCGAATAAGTGGTAGAAGATGGCTGGATGGATAGACATTTTAAAATAAAGCTTTGCAGGTTTTTGTTAATATGATAAAAAAAAAAGTACAGAGCTAATCAAGAGACAACTAAATGATGCCTTGTCAAATGACACATTCTAATCACAGTTTAATCATGGATAAACAGCTTTGGTGGAGCTAAGTATTTTCTGAGCACCCGCTTGTTTTTGTGCAAGGTTTTTTGCTTTCCTTTCTAGAATTTTGCTTTGTGCAGGTTTGAAAGTATTCAATTTATGAACCGTTAAATGGAATATATTTCCCAGTTCAAATGAAAGTGGTATAAAGCTGCAACTACTCAAAGAAATTTAGTTCTATGATATACATTTGAGTTTGAAAAAAGTTTAACACTTCAGATTAAATTTAAAGAATCAAAATGTCAATAGAGCTAAGGATTTGTTTGTTCTTCAAATCAATATATGAATGGAGATGAATTTTACATCAAACGTTAATTGAATGAATCTTTTCCATTAGGTTTTTGTCCATTTTTGCTTATATTGAACAAACATAAAAATTTGTTTTAGTGTGAAATATACAGCGGGGAAAATAAGTATTCAAGACGTCAACATTTTTCTCATTAAACGTATTTATGATAGAGCCATTGACCTGAGATTTTCACCAGATATTAGTAACAACCCAAATAATTCGTACAAAGAAATTAAGGCAACTGTGGTCACAAAAGAAGTTATATTTAATAAAGTGGAATGACACAGGTAATAAGTATTGAACATGCTTGGTGAAATCCATTTAATCATCATCATCATCATCATAGCAGTCTGTCGTGGGCTACAATGACTGTTTCAATTAGGTCTGATCAGATTCCTCCACGGAGCTCTGTCCTTAGCCTTCCACTGCAAAGAACTCCTGTCTATATCCAACTTCTTCAAGTTTCTTTTTACAGTGTCTTTAAATCTGAGCCTTGGTCTACCCTGATTGCATTTGCCCTCGCATAACTGTGAGAAGAGTAACTGCCGAGGGAGACACTGGTGGTCCATCCTCTCGACATGTCCGAGCCATCTCAGGTTCATCTGTATTAGCGTGTCCTCCACTGACGGTAGGCCAGCTCGTTTCAACACTTCTATGTTGGTTATCTTGTCTTTCCATGAGATGTTCATTATGGCTCGAAGGTGTCTCATCATGTACGCATGGAGTTTCTTTACCTGCACCCTGTAGACAGTCCAAGTTTCAGCACCATACAATAGAGTAGCCAGTACTGTCGCACTGTACACTTTGCATTTAACACGGATAGACACATGTCAATTGTTCCACAGTCTCTCCCTCAAGTTTCCAAACAGTGCTCATGCTTCCCATTCTAAGAGATAGTTCATCCTCCAGCCTAGCATTCTCTGAAACAGTACTCCCTAGATACTTGAAAGTCTTGCACTTGACTAGTGGCTCTGTACCAATGCTGATCTCTTCTGGTAGTGATGTTGATAACTGGAACTTTGGTAGTTGATAAAGGCACTCTGCCTTCTTGATGTTGATTTGGAGGCTGAATTGGCTAGCTGCTCTTGCAAATTTCTCCACTAAAGATTGTATATCTTCCGCACTGTGTGCAACTAGAACACTGTCATCGACAAATAGCATTTCTCTTACTACCTTTATCGATGTCTTACGCTTGGCTTTAAACTGTGCCACATTGAACAAGCGTGCTTCTTTCCTTGTTTAAATGTATACTCCTTCTGAAGTGTCTTTGAAGACCATCTTACGCATGGCTGCCAGATATAGCGAGAAGAGTGTAGGCGCCAGCACACACCCTTGTTTCACCCCGTTGCTTACTGAAAAGTCTTTAGATACTGAACCACTCATTGCCACGTTTGCTTGCATACCTGTATGGAGTGCCTCGATCAGGCTGACAAACTTCTCTGTACAGCCATATTTCTTGAGTACCTGCCAAAGTCCTTGTCGCAAAACAGTATCGAAGGCTTTTCTGAAGTCTATGAAGACTACATAAAGCGGCATGTTCTGTTCAATACACTTTTCTTGAACCTGTTTCAAGCAGAAAATCATGTCCATAGTGCGTCTTCCACTTCTAAAGCCACACTGGGTTTCGGTAGTACATTCTGTGAGATGTGTTCATTGAGTCTGTTCAGTAGTACACGTGAGACAATCTTACCAACAGTGGCTAGCAGTGATATACCTCGGTAATTTCCACAATCTTTCCTGTCACCTTTCTTGAACAAAGGCACAATACTTCCATCCTTCCAGTCTTGAGGTACTTTCTGGGCATCCCATATCTCTTGGATGAGCTTGTGCAGGCAGTTGGTCAGCTGAACACCACCAAATTTCCACACTTCTGCTAGAATCCCATCCCTTCCTGGAGCTTTACCTTCCTGTGTTGTCCTGATAGCTGCCATTAGTTCATCAAGATTTGGTGGTTCATCCAGACTTGATACAGCTGGTCATTGCACTAGAGCTTCTTTAGCCTCTTCAGTGAGATCTCCAGGGTTGTTTAGTAGTTGGTTTAAGTGGTCTGCAAATCTGTCCAGGATCTTGTCTTTCTCCTGCAAAACCGTTTCACCATCCATAGCCTTTAGTTGGATCAGCCCTCTTGGTTTAGGGCCGTAGATTTCTCTCAAACCTGTGAAGAATGTTTTCATGTCCTTCCTGTCTGCTGCAGTTTGAAGTTCCTCCGCTTTTTCATCCCACCAGTTGGACTTCATCTCTCTGGTGTACTTCTGTAGCTCACTCTGAGCCTTTGAGTACTTCTTCTTCTTCGGCCTTGTGTTACACTGTAGATTTTCCTTCCTAGCTGTATTCCTCGCTTCTAGTAGTTTCTTCAGATGTTCACCATGCTCATCAAACCAATCTTCATGTTTCCTCTCAGAGTGGCCTAATACATCACTCGCAGTCTGATACACCGTATCCTTCAGTGTTGCCCATTTCTTTTCTAAGTCATTCTCTGAGTTGTTGCTGTCCCAGTCTTTCAAGTTTTCATCCATTTCCTGTGTAAGTTCTTCCTGCTTCTTTTGGCCTTTCAGTGCACTAGTGTTTAGCTTCCGTGGTGGCTTCGCACCCGTCCTGCAGTGCTGTTTTCATCTGCAAATCCTTTATCTAGATCTCAGCATAACATGATCAGTACCACAGTCTGCACCTCTCATTGCTTTGGTGTCCAGTACATCCCTTATGTCACTCTGCCTTACTATGATGTAGTCTAGCAAGTGCCAGTGCTTGGATCTTGGGTGCATCCATGTCTTCTTATTTGTGTCCTTGTGCTTAAATAGAGTGTTGGTCATCACAAGGTTGTACTCTGAACATAGTGCAAGTAGAAGTTCTCCATTAGCATTCCACTTGCCTACTCCATGACTGCATATCACTCCTTTCCATTTTTCAGTGTCCGAACCAACTCTGGCATTAAAATCTCCAACGAGTATCAGCCTGTCATCAGTCGGTACACGCCTGATAGTCTCACATAAATCACTGTAGAACTCTTCCTTCACCTCCTCTGTGTTGATCATTGTTGGGGCATATACACTGATGAGTGTGGCATACATCTTCTGCTGTAGTGGGAGTCTTATAGTCATTATCCTGTTGTTGATTGGCACTGGTTCCTCATCAAGCATTGCTGCTATCTCCTTTCTAACTGCAAAGCCCACTCCTGCTTCTCTCCTTTCTTAAGTTGATTTCCCAATCCAAAAGAAGATGTACCCATGGTCTTCCAAGCTGTCATATCCAGGAAATCTTGTTTCACTAAGTGCAGCTATGTCTACATTGCATCTGTTCATTTCCAGGGCCACAAGCGCGGTCTGTCTTTCTGGGCACTGTGATGTTGATCTGTCCAGCAGAGTGCGTACATTCCATTCTGCTACACACAAGGCTGCTGTTTTCCTCTTCTTTTGTCTTCCTGCTCTTAACTTACTTTTCGCTGCCTGTCGGAGTGTGAACAGATCAGCCCTGGCTGATATTTAATTTGTAGGAAGTGTGCAAAAACGGAGGTTGAAAACTCCATTTAATATTTAGTAGAAAAAACCTTTGTTGGTCATAACAGCTTCCAGACACCTCCTGTATGGAGAAACTATAGGAGCAGGAATTGCTCTTATAGTTAGGAGCAATTTCTGTCTATATAGATTTTTAATTGGATTCAAGTCAGGTGACTGAATGGGCCATTCTAGCAGCTTTATTTTCCTTTTCTGGTGCCAGTTGATAGTTTCCTTGGCTGTGTGTTTGGGATCATTGTCTTGCTGAAATGTCCACCCTCGTTTCATCTTCAGCATCTTGGCAGATGGCAACAGGTTCTTATCAAGGATGTCTCTGTACATTTGTCCATTCATGTTCCCTTCAATCACATGAAGTCTGCCTGCACCATGTGCTGAAAAACACCCCCACACCATGATGCTCCCATCTCCAAACTTCACTGTTGGTATGGTGTTTTGGGGCTGATGTACAGTGCCGTTTCTCCTCCAAACATGCTGTGTGTTGTGGCATCCAAAAGGTTCAATTTTGGTCTCATCTGACCAGACTGTATTCTCCCAGTATTTTATTGGCTTGCCCAAATGTTGTACAGCAAACTTTAAATGAGCTTCAACGTGCTTCTTCTTCAGCAATGGACTCTTGCAAGGTAAGTTTGCATAGAGCCCATATCTGCTAACTCCAGGTCTTTCTGGAGCTCTCCATGAGTGCTCTTTGGCTCTTGGATAACTCTTCTGATAATCCTTTTGACTCCTCTGTCAGAAATCTTGCGAGGAGCTCCTGGTCATGGCTGATTTATAGTAAAATGATGTTCTTTCCACTTCCAAATGATGGCTCCAACAGTGCTCACGAGAACATCCAGCAGTTTAGAAATGTGCCTGTAACCAATGCCATCATTATGTTTTGCAACAATAAGGTTGCAAAGTCTAGAGACAGCTCTTTGCTTCTATCCATAATGAGTTCCTTGTGGTGTGACAATCTAATATTCACAGACCTTTTTAAAGGCTATCAGTCAGGACTTAACCAGCTGAAATTAATTTGTACTGATGGGGGATGGGATGGCTTCCTAAATTCTGTTGGATTTCAGCTGGTTTCTTGGCTTTCTATGCCTTTATGCACCTCTTTTTCTTCATGTGTTCAATACTTCAAGATTCAAAGATTTTATTTTTCAATACTACTATACTTATAGGACATACAGGAGAAATGAAAAACTGTTTATCTCTCTTCAGTGGTGTACGCAATATACAAAAAAGGAATAAGGCTGGAAAAACAACAGCAGTCTATGTACAGTAATGCTACCCTTAGTGTAAATAATGGTCAAAGATAAAACCCAGACATCCCATAGTGCAAATAAAGATAAACTATAAAACCCAGCAATCCTATATAAAGAAAAAGGTAGAGCAGTAATACTCGTAGTTGCAAGTTCTATGTGGTAGTGTAGGTGCAAACAGTGACAGATTGGACTGCACATGATCAATATTGCAATAACAGAAAGCAGCAATAACGATACTGATTATTAGCAACACTTATTCCCTGTGTCATTCCACTTTATTGAATATAACTTGTTTTGTGAACACAGTTGCCTTGATTTTTTTGTATGTATGGGTTACTTGGGTTGTTACTGATATCTGGTGAAAAAAAAAAAAAGGTTAATGGCTCCATCAGAAATATGTTTAATGAGAAAAATGTTTACGTGTTCAATACTTATTTTCCCCACTGTAAAGTTATAAATCACTTTTCCTAGGTAGGTCTGAAAGTGCAGCTAAGGTGTTCTTATGGTGAATTTTAGCACCGCCTGTCACCCTTTGCCTTCCCTCGTTTATTGATGCAGTTGAGAGAAGCTTTTATGAGGACCGCTGCCGCACAGCCCATAATTGCTGGTCAAGGCACGTTCACCCGAGTTCATAAAGGTTCTTCTGTAAATATATTCAGGTTGACCTGGTGTCTGATGAATGGCTAGAGGAGGGGTACTTCGTTGCCACTCATGAGCACACGCAAACACGCTCACAGCAGCACTGCATGACAAGCGAATACAGACTGTACACGCACCCACACATACACACATATGCAACCTGTCTGGCTGTCCTAAAGAAGATTAAGATATATTACACTCCAGACCAGTGAGCATGTCCTTGCTTTATTTCACCTTGCAGGTTTCCTCATTTTCCCTCTCCTGATCCCTCACTTCATCCTTTATTACTAGTCACTAACATGAGCTTTCCAACCCTAAATTACAGGGATATTTCAGGGTTGAATTGTTATCATTATGCTTAGTATGTACTTACATATTTAATGCAGTTTTGAGTTGATTTTTCAGTTTCTAAATTTTTCAATTTGTAGTTATAATCTATGAGCAAATGTGCTTCTTTCCTTACTTGCTAGGTGTATGGAGTATCTGTATTTGCAAAAAAAAAAGGAAGGGGGGTGACAGAGGAGGGATATGCGGATGTTGAGCAGTGACCCAGATCAAATACTGACATCTCGGTCCACTCAGGGGACACTGAGGTACAAGATGTCCTGCTGTCTTTGCTGCGTGGTCACACTGCAGATGCACAGAGTTTTTTTTTTTTTTGTTTCCTGGGGAGAAGGGGGGTCAAGAATCAATACCTCAAAACGTAAAACTAAGTATTCCACAAATCAATTAGGATTCTGTTGTAATTTCTCTCTCTCTGTCCATTTTTGCCTGGTTTTGAACTTTTAAATTAACTAAATATCTGAGGAAAATGCCTCCAGACCAAGTTCAAAAACATATAAATTATTCTGAGTTTAACAACCACACCCTGGTCTGCTTTAAAGTAACTATGACATGTTAGTGGTGTAAAAAAAAGTCTTAGTCAACAATGAAACAGATGCAATGGAATGACTTTACATCCAAAGGCTTCCTGCGCCACTCCTCACTGGCCTACTTTCACAATCTAATTGCAGTCGTCGGTGTCCTCTACCACGAAGCAGTGAGAGCAAGGCACTTTTGAACCATTGATTTCTAATGCTGCTTTCCCGCCAAAGCTCTCCTCTTGCTCCTTCTGTTCCTTATGCTCAGTCTGGGCTAATTACTGTGATCGATTAATCGACTGGTGTGACATCCCCACCCGTTCTGCTTAGTGTGCAATCCCACACATACTCTCAGAAGGGGCTGAGAGCAAGGTCATTTTTTTGTTATTTTGAGAAATTGACTTTATAAGATAGGAAAGTGCAGTGGTAGACAAAAAAAAGAGGGAAAGAGTATGGAACGGCCTGCTGCACAAACCTGTAGCTGGAATTCAACTGTGTACAGGGAGGCATTGTATTCATATGAAACCCAATTACAAATCACATTTGCCAAGGCGGACAGGAGAAATTCACTTGACCAAAGCCACTGCTCTCTTTTGATCAGCTTACAGCAAAATAAAACCCTCTGTAGTAAGCCACTCTTCTGTAGGTTGTGCGCACTTGACCTTCGAAGTGATTCAGGGATGAAAGCGAGTCAAAGGTTGCAGCATCAAATATGCACGACAATTAATTTCATGAGTGGCAGATGATCAAAGACAGTGGTTTGTACGGTACTGATCATCTGACTTCCTATATTATTATAATTAAACAAATAGGGAGGGAATAAGCAGATACATAACTAATACATAAAGAGGATAAACAGAGCACCAGGGATTACAGACACAAAAACTAAAGAAGCTAAACACTTGGATAAGAGGATTATTTACAAATACATTTTATTATTGTCATAAATCTGCAGTAGCTTCTGTGCTTTGGGTATGTAGCCCATCTACTTTAAGAAAATTAGGATTTTTAAGTTTTTTTTCTTGAATGAAATCATCGTTTTTCAAAAAAAGAAAAAAAAAAAGAGTACAATCCATTTGTAGACCCAAGTGGTACTGTGGAAAACCTAAAAAAAATCCCTCTGTGGACAAACCACAAGCCATTAATGCAACTGTATAATGGTTAAAAGTAATACATTGGTTCCCAATGGTGCAGTGTTTAGTAAAAACTTTTAAAAACAGACACCCAGTCAGGGCATAGTGATCAAGCCCATTACCAGCCTCTGGTGTCATTGCAGTGGTGGTGGGGGGGGGGTAACACATGACTAGACATGCTTACACAGACACTATCCGGGCTGCTAGCCCCAGGGGAGCTGGTTTATACTGTAGGTTAGACTGCACATTGCGGCACCACTAAATCGCTGCACCTGCTGTTTTTCACCATAACAAAGAGGATCAAAAACAATTAATGATATGTGTGTGTGTGTGTGTGTGTGTGTGTGTGTGTGTGTGTGTGTGTGTGTGTGTGTGTGTGTGTGTGTGTGTGTGAGAAAAACCATCAAGGATAAAGTAGACTGTCTTCCCATTTACTGAGGTAAGATCATGGCAATAAAACTGAAACAGCCTTCACCTTGAGAGAACACACACACACACACACACACACACACACACACACACACACACACACACCCCGACAGGTAAAGCCTCGGAGGTTCTTGAATACACGGGAAAAGCTTTGGTCCATTTTTGTTAACCTTGGCTCTGCACTTAAAATCCTCTCTCCTCACCAACTCTTAGCCTGAGTGAGTAACAGCGTGGAGTGCTGGAGTGGGCCAATCTGCAGCATGGCACCAGGTGTTGGAGATAATGTTCAGCTTGAGAATTTCTTGGCGGGTGGCACAAACTCCATCACAAATGCTGCTTTGATCAATAGCAGGTTGCAGATTGAGTCCTCGAGGTAGAGCTGGTCATAAATCTGAACTCCGGCAAACTTTTGAGAGCCCACAGTGGAGCAACTGACAACAGCAGCTATTGATCTAGCGGCTAATAAGCCAAACTGTGCATCTGGATGAACAAAGCTAAAGAGGAATACAAACATCCAGGAGGACAAAAGGGTTATTGTTTCAGCTTGTGTAAGGCACAAGTCAAAATATGGCTAAACAGCAGACTCTGATGGATGTCACTTGTATACGACGTCTAGCAAATCCCCCTGGCAAGATCTTTTTTTAATCATCTGTGATGTGATACTCCTTGACATGTGTCAGGCTCTTATAGCCATGTTTCACATTAGCCCTTAGATATTTCTCAGCAAATGCTATCCTTGCATGAACTGTTTTCTTTCCTTGGAAAAAAAAAACAAAAACATATGCTCAAGAGCTTTTAGATGCACAGTACCTTCTCCTAGTGTTGTAGTCAAGACTTCGTCAAGATCAGGCCAGCACCAAGACAAGATCAAGACCTTCTGCAATCTTTGTCTCGACGTGGACTCTCCTTGGCTTGGTCTTGACCCCCTGAGGTCTTGATCTTTCTGCACTATGGTCTTGGTTTGGTCTCGACTACAACATTAACATCTGTCCACTGTAACATGCAGTTAGGAGAGTACAATCCAACATTAACTACCATCTGCAAATACACAAATAAAAGAAAATCTGTGAAGTGCTACATATATTGTAGGATAGACCTCAAACACTCACATTTGAAAACCCCTTGCTGCTTTCTCCAACTTACTTTATATGGACGTGGGTTTTTATGATGAAAGCTCCACTTACAGATTTTCAATTGACATTCCAACCAAACTACTCACTAAGATGCTTTGTGATGACCACGTAGCAGCGAGAGAGAGACAGACAGACAGACGGGGGGGGGGGGGTAATGCCAGCATGACGTGACCAGACTACAGTCTTACAGTGATTTATGGACAAAGCTCAAAAGCAAAACACTTTCTTTACCCCACCAGTCTGCGTTGTGAGAAACAGGCCAGAGAATAGGAAGGGAAGAATAAACGCATTCAGTGTTCACACTGCATATACACACCCACTCAACCGTTACACTGCAAACACATTTTCCCCAAAATGCCCCTTCACGCGCTGCTAATAACCTGTATTCACTCGCTGAAAAATATTGTCACAGTATCCAAATGTGCATTTAATTACAGTTTGAAGAACTGGAGAATTTGGCAATAACACTTCATTTAATACTGGACTGAAAACAGCAGCAAGAGATATTACACAAACATACTCTAGTGTTATGCAAGCATACCTGGGGCCCAGATATATTAATAGTTGCCCAGGCATTAATGTTATTTATCTTATTCACATGTTGGATTTAGTTTTTTGTCCTGTTCTTAATATAGGTTGGAAGACTATAGTTCATAATTTCAACAAAGAACTCAAAGAACCTGCTGACCAGATCAAGGAAGTAAGAGAGAGCAGAGTTTGCTGGACGAACGGCCAGTTGACCCATCATTATAATTTATTTTTGTTTTTAATACACTTTTTACAGTGTGTTGAAACAAAAAACACAGAAAGACAAAATGTGTATGTGTATGTGTGTGTGAAAGTTTGCCATCCACGCCAGGAGCAATTTAACAAAACGTTTTGCTGAAAGTTGCAATTCAAGATGAAGGAGCTGAATACAGCTTAACCTTTTCAAAATCATGAAGCAGTCTTGATATCATTTAGTACTTTATTTAGACACAACATTGTGTGTGCATGTACTGTCTGTACTGTATGTGAGAATACCTGTACGCACACTCTTACAGTACTCTTCCACCACCACAAAAGCAATCTTATACTGTGGAATACCATGTGCTCCCATATATCTACCCACTGAATTACTCTGATTAGAGTAAGAGTTACTTTGTAAAGAACTGTACATCTGACAGCCAACTGTTTGACAGCCAATTGTTTGGCATGAAAAAAAAAATGGGTAATGATCAAAAGAATGAGATTGCAGATACAAGCGGCTGAAATGAGCTTTCTTTGTAGGATTGCTGGACTCACCCTTAGAGATAGGGTGAGAAGCTCAGTCATCCGGGAGAGGCTCAGAGTAGAACTGCTGCTCCTCCACATCGAAATGAGACAAATGAGGTGGTTTAGGTATCTGATCAGGATGCCTCCTCCCACTTGAGGTGTTTCAGGCACGTCCCACTGGGAGGAGACTCTGGGGCAGACCCAGGACTCGCTGGAGAGACTATGTCTTCCAGTTGGTGTGGGAACGTCTTGGTATCCTCTCTGAAGACCTGGAGCAGGTGGCTGGGGAGAGGGAAGTCTGGGCTTTTCTGCTTGAACTGCTACCTCCATGACCCAGACCTCCGGAAAAGTGGTAGAAGATGGATGGATGGTGTGTGTGTGTGTGTGTGTAACACTGCCTTGTCACACACAGGTTCAACAGTATAATACCTTGTTGTTGAGTGCCAACACAGTATTGATCTGATGTCCCTACTGTAAACCGGGGATCATTATTTTATTGCAAAGACCTGTGATTCATGGCTTTATAATAATTATTTATCTTGCTTTTTGTAACATTTTATTATACATCAGCTTGGTGCAATTCCAGTTGGGTTTTTTTTTCAAATGCTTAACTGAAGTTGACATTCACATTGAGTTAGATATGTGTAAGTGAATTATAGCTTCCCATGCTATGTTCAAGTGAACATAATAAAAATGAGTGAGCAAAAGAGGGAGAAGTCAATTTACTGTACATAACCTCACTTGACCAAAGTTTGATGTTCAGTCAGAAACAACTAGGAACATATGCAGAAAACTAGTTGGTCTTCTAGATAGTTTGAAATACTCCAAATCGCTGAACCAATTCTATTACATTAGACTCCCATTATTAGATCAGTTCATCTTTAGTTGGGATACACTGAGATGTACAGATACAGTCATATGAAAAAAATTAGGACACCCTGTATAAGCCTGTGTTTTTTTTTTAACATATTTGGACATATGAATATTTAATATCAATGTTAAAAATACTGGGAGATTCACATAATACAACTAAACAATTAAAAATGAATTAAAGACTTTTTCCAAATTTTCTGTAAAATGTAATTCTAAACAAATAGTGAGGAATAAATTAGGACCCCCCCCCCCCCGTCTTTTTTAGGACACCCCCACATTCATTCCCACTTAAAATGACATATTAAAAAATGCAAATAAAAACAAAAACAAGGTTAGACATAGATACGGGAACATTTCTTAATAAAGAACTGAATATTTAAAGGGGTGTCCAAATTTTTTCACATGACTGTATATCTGTGCATTATTATTATTATTATTATTATTATTATTATTATTATTTGTACACTAGCATACACTTTAAGATAATCCAAAATAATCAAAAAAATCTAAAATAATCTGATAAACAATTAGGACTTTGCATATTACAGCAGATTGCCATTCTTCTTATTCTTATTCTTCTTTTGGCTGCTCCCTTTAGGGGTCGCCACAGTGGATCATCTGTCTCCATCTCACCCCATCCCTTCCATCTTCTTCTGTAACCAGCCCTCTCCGTGTCCTCCTTCACTACATCCATGAATCTTCTCTGTGGTCTTCCTCTTTTTCTCCTGCTTGGCAGCTCCATCTTCAACATCCTTAGCCCAATATATCCACTATCCCTCCTCTGCACATGTCCAAATCATCTCAGCCTTACCACTCTTACTTTGTCTCCAAACCGCTCAACCTGAGCTGTCCCTCTGAAATACTCATTTCGAATAATGTCCCTCCTAGTCACTTCCAATGAGAATCTTAGCATCTTCAACTCTGCCACCTGTGTTTTTGTCAGTGCCACTGTCTCCAAATCATACATCAGAGCAGGTCTCATTAACGTCTTGTAAATCTTTCCTTTCACTCCAACTGTCATCCTTCCAGCACAGATTACTCCTGACACTCATCTCGACTCACTCCAGCCTCTTCACCTCTCTTGTGCAATGCCCATTACTTTGGATGACTGATCCCAGGTATTTAAACTCATCTACCTTCATTACCTCTACTCCTTGCATTTTCACCGTTACACCTGCCTCCTTTTCATACACACACATGTATTCTGTCGTTCTTCTAATGATTTTAATTCCTCTTCTCTCCAGAGCATACTTCCACCTCTCCATGTTCTCCTCCATCCGCTCCTTACTCTCATTAAAGATCACAATGTCATCTGCAAACATCATAGTCCAGAGAGGCTTCTGCCTGACCTCGTCTGTCAGCCTGTCCATCACTATTGCAAACAAGAAGGGGCTCAGACACGATCCCTGATGTAATCCCACCCCCCACTTTGAATCCATCTGTCACTCCTACAACACACCTCACCACTGTCTCACTGTCCTCATACATGTCCTGCACCACCCTCACACACTTCTCTTCCACTCCTGACTTTCTCACACAGTAGCACACTTCCTGTTTTGGCACCCTATCATATGCTTTTTCTAGCTCAAGATACAGTGCAATCCCTTCTGACCTTCTTCATACTTCGCCATCAACACTTTTAAGGCAAACACTGTATCTGTATTACTCTTTCTAAACATGGAACCATACTACTGCTCACTGACTGTGACCTCTCATCTTAACCTGGCTTCAACAACTCTTTCCCATATCTTCATAGTGAGGCTGATCAACTACATGCCTCTGTAGTTAATACAGCTCTGAGCATCACCCTTGTTCTTGAAAACTGGTACCTCAGCTTCATCTTGATTCCTCAGGCATCCTCTCATTCTCCAACATTGTTTTAAACAATCTGGTTAACCCCTTGACGCCTGTTGTCGCGAATTCGCATCAAACTACTTGCGCTCCAAATGCAACCAAAATACCATCTGTATTCCTCCACTTTTGGTTGGAGCACTTCCAACACATACCTAGGAACCTTTTGCAAGCATTAGTTTCTCATAGGAACGGTCAAAGACGGCGCACCATCCATTTCGTGATTGCTAGGGTTAGGGTTAGGGTTAGGGTTAGGTTTAGGGTTAGGGTTATAGTTTGGCAGTCATGAGAGTTGAAAATACTGAAAATAACTTTGTTGCATAAATAACTCTTCATACTTGAGATGGGAACAGGTGCTTTTTTACCATTTTTTACCATAGATGCCTGTTGTTGCTAATTTGCATCATACCTAAAATTATATCTATTTTATGTGCTATAGTCAAATTAACTTTCTCAACTTAATTTAGCATCTACTTGAAAGCAAAAACACAAGTGAATTTTTTTTTTCATAATTGGAAATAAATTCAGGCGTTAAGGGGTTAAAAAATCCTTCATCCATCCTCTCCCTCTCATTTTTTTTCATTCATCAGCTCCTCAAAGTCATCAGCTCCTTCCACCTTCTCAACACACTCTCATCACTTGTTAGTACATTATCATCTGTCCTTAACCAACCTAACTTGCTGCACATCCTTTCCAGCTTGATCTGTCTAGCTAATCAATACAAATCCTTTTCTCCTTCCTTTGTGTCCAGGCTCTCATACAACTCGCTATATGCCTTTTCTTTCACCTTTGTCACCTCTATCTTTGCCATCTGCCTAGATTCCAAATACTCCTGCCCCTTTTCTTCATCTCCACTGACTATCACACTTTTTCTTTGCCAACCTTTTCCTTTGAATACGTTCCTGTACCTCCTCATTCCACCACCAAGTCTCCTTGTCTTCCTCTGTCCAGAGGTTACACCAGATACCTTTCTATCCATTTCCCTCAATACTTTAGCTGTTCTTTCCGAGTCATGTGGTAATTTTCCCTACCACCCAGAGCCCGTATCAACTCCTTCCTGAACTCTATGCAACCTCTTCCTTCTGTAACTTCCCCCCTTTAATCATCGACTCTGTATAGTGGAATACAGAATAATGCATTCATATCATTCATAACCTGAGGTTTCAGTTGAGGCCTTGAGTAGGCCTAAAGTGACTAAATCATGACTTATTGATAAATAGATACTGTGAAATCTTCTTCTGGAATTGTTTAGCAGACTCTGTACGGCTAGAAAAGATGTTCATAATAAGGAAAATGTGAGACTGACCTGACTGAGCCAAACCTTGTTTGTTTGCTGGTGTTTGTCCACTGTATTTTATCAAGACCAAAGTCAGTGCAGTCGTCTACCAGAAAATTTCAGAGCACTTCATGCTTCCATCTGCTGACAAGCTTTATGGAGAAGCCAATTTCATTTTCCAGCAGGACTTGGCACCCCCCACACTGCCAAAAGTATCAAAACCTGGTTTAATGACTATGGCATCACTGTGTCTGATTGGCCAGCAACCTCTCCTGACCTAAACCCCATAGAGAATCTATGGAGTATTGTCAAGAGGAAGATGAGCGACACCAGACCCAACAATGCAGATGAGCTGAAGGTCACTATCAAAGCACCCTGGACCTTCATAACACCTCAGCAATGCCACAGGCTGATCACCTCCATGCCACGCCACATTGATACAGTAATTAATCCAAAAGGAGCCCCGACCAGGTATTGAGTGTGTACATGGACATACTTTTCAGTCAGCCAACATTTCTATTAAAAAACTGTTTTTTTTTAAATTAATTTTACGCAATATTCTAATTTTTTGAGAAACTGAATTTGGGGTTTTCATGGGCTGTAAGCCATAATCATCAAAATTAAAATAAATAAACACTTGAAATATTTCACTCTCTGTGTAATGAATCTATATAATATATGGGTTCACTTTCTGAAATAAGTGACAAAATTTATTGAACTTTTTCATGATATTCTAATTTTTTGAGATGTACTGTACCTGTATGTTGTGACCACAACAAGTGTTTATCCAACATAACTCCAAGCAATTTGAACTGATTTACTTGATCAATTTTCCAGTTGTCAACAGCCAGATTTAACACAGGCTCTTTGAGCATTTGCATTCTACTACCAATAATCATTGTTTTTGTCTTAGAAATATTTAAAACTATATTATTTTTGATAACCCAATTATTTAGACTTTGCAGCTCAGTATTTAACACCTCAGCCAAATCATGGGAATTATGAGCAGAATAAAACATAGCTAAATCATCAGCATACATGACAATGGGAGTTTTTTTTTTTCAAAGCACACGGCAAATCATAAATAAAAATTAGATAAAAGTGGACCCAAGCAACTACCCTGAGGAACACCATAATGCACTCTACTCCATTCTGAAAAATAACCATTATAGTATACTTTTTGCATCCTATCTGACAACTTCCAATCCATGCAATAGTAGTAGATGAAAACCATGTTGTTTAAGCTTAAAAACCACAAAGGATGTTAATATCAAAAGCAGCACTAAAATCAAGAAATACAATTCCAATTAATTTACTATTATCAAGTTCATTAAACCAGTAATTTGTCATGTGAAGGAGAGCAATACTAGTGGATTGACCAGGGGCCTCATGTACAAAGACTTGCGTGGATTTCCTACTGAAAGATGACGTACGTTTAAATCAAGAAAACACCGTAAGCAAAAAAAAAATAAATGAAATAAAAATCCAGATGTATGAAACCGTCTGTACGCAGGAATCCAAGCACATTTCCTTTGTACATTCCATTTGACTTGAACTTGAATGCACTTGAGGAAATACTGGACTCCTCCCTTGGCACGCCTTAATTTGAATATGCAATTAGATGCAAATATGTATGCAAATAGATCAATTCAAGCGCTGCACATTTAATTCTCCTGTATCCACGATCAAAAATAATGGAATTAATGGAATTTCATGGAATGTGAGTTAGAGGTGCTTCTGAATGAGGTAAAGGGACGTAAAACATTTTGTTTGGCATGCTGTCATCCAGCATTAGCACTGGATACAGATAATTCAATAGCCTGCTCACAGCCATAGAAGATTAGTTTATTGTTTTCCTTTATTCAGACAGGGATAAGAAGTAGATGTTTTTTAACTTTGACATGTGTAGACCAACATTTTCAGTCGTCCTCAGAAGCGTCAGCTGATCACTATTACTGTCATCATGTATAGCTCTGTGGTTAAACTGCCAGATTTCAAAGCAAAAGATTCCAGGTATGAGACTAGCTACTATCTCTTTTAGGGGAATAAGTGTGCACACTTTCTTGTGTCATCGCATTGTGTTTAAATGTATGTTGTATCTTTTATACAATGTTATTTTAAACGATGAATAAATCAATCAATCAATTTATGACCAGCCAGGAGGATCAGCTGGTTGAATTAAAGGAAAACAGTCACAAAAAAGAAGACAATATGAACCTATTTAGTGGGTAGCCACAATCACCTGTCAGTTGAAAGCGGATCATATTAGACTCGGCAAGTACATCTTTTATGTCCAAAATGTAAATCTCATTCTTTATAGTTATATACAACTGCATCCGGAAAGTATTCACAGCGCTTCACTTTTTCCACATTTTATGTTACAGCCTTATTCAAAAATGGATTAAATTCATCTTTTCCCTCAAAATTCTACACACAATACCCCATAATGACAATGTGAAAGAAGCTTTTTTTTTTAGATTTTTGCAAATTTATTAAAAAAAAAAAAAACTAAGAATTTTTTTTTTTTTTAAATTTTGTATACTTTATTGATCCCCAGAGGGGAAATTGAGGGCATCCACCTGGATGGATGAAGCAGCCACAGTATGGCGCTATCCCTTTACCATTCACACCTAGGGCCACCTTAGAGTCTCCAATTAACCTAACCTGCATGTTTTTGGCCTGTGGGAGGAAACCGGAGAACTCCCGGTGTAAACCCACACAGACACGGGGAGAACATGCAAACTCCACACAGATCACTGTTGGTCAGGGGCTGGGATAGAACCAGGGATCCCATGGCCAAGGGTGAGTTGCTGTGCTGCCGCAGTGCTAACCACTGTGCCACCTCACCGCCCCCTTTTTTTAATTTTTTTTTTTTATTTCTTTGAATCACATGTACATAAGTATTCACAGCCTTTGCTCAATACTTTGTTGATGCACCTTTGGCAGAAGTTACAGCCTTCAAGTCTTTTTGAATATGATGCCACAATCTTGGTACACCTATCTTTGGGCAGTTTGGCCCATTCCTCTTTGCAGTACCTCACAAGCTCTGTCAGGTTGGATGGTAAGCGTTGGTGCACAGCAATTTTCAGATCTCTCCAGAGATGTTCAACATGGATTCAAGTCTGGGCTCTGGCTGGGCCACTCAAGGACATTCACAGAGTTGTCCTGAAGCCACTCTGATGTCTTTGCTGTGTGCTTAGGGCTGTTGTCCTGCTGACAGATGAACCGTCGCCCCAGTCTGAGGTCAAGAGCGCTCTGGGGCAGGTTTTCATCCAGGATGTCTCTGTACATTGCTGCATTCATCTTTCCCTCTATCCTGACTAGTCCCCCAGTTCCTGCCACTGAAAAACATCCCCACAGCATGATGCTGCCACCACCATTGGCGTGGTTATGAGCAGTGCCCGGTTTCCTCCAAACATGATGCCTGACATTCATGTCAAAGAGTTCAATCTTTGTCTCATCAGACCAGAGAATTTTGTTTCACATTGGCCTGAAAGTCATTCAGGTGCCTTTTGACAAACTCCAGGCGGGCTGCCATGAGCCTCTGACTAAGGAGTGGCTTCTGTCTGGCCACACTACCATACAGGCCTGATTGGTGAATTGCTGCAGAGATGGTTGTCCTTCTGGAAGGTTCTCCTTTCTTCACAAAGGAACGCTGGAACTCTGACAAAATGACCTTCGGGTTCTTGGTCACCTCCCTGAATAAGGCCCTTCTTCCCCGATCACTCAGTTTAGATGGCTGGCCAATTCTAGGAAGAGTCCTGGTGGTTCAGAATTTCTTCCATTTATGGATGATGGAGATCACTGTGATCACTGGGACCCTCGAAGCAGCAGAAATTTTTCTGTACCCTTCCCCAGATTTGTGCCTCGAGACAATCCTGTCTTGGAAGTCTACAGACATTTCCTTTGACTTCATGCTTGGTTTGTGCTCTGACATGCACTGTCAACTGTGGGACCTTATACTGTATAGACAGGTGTGTGCCTTTCCAAATCATGTCAAATCAATTGAATTTATCACAGGTGGACTCCAATTAAGCTGTAGAAACATCTCAAGGATGCTCAGCAGAAACAGGATGCACCTGAGCTCAATTTTGAGCTTCATGACAAAGGCTGTGAATACTTATGTACATGTGATTTCTTAATTTTTTATTTTTAATAAATTTGTAAAAATCTCAATAAAACTTTTTTCATGTTGTCATTATGGGGTATTGTGTGTAGAAGTTTGAGGAAAAAATGAATTTAATCCCTTATGGAATAAGGCTGTAACATAACAAAATGTGGGAAAAGTGAAGTGTTGTGAATACTTTCCGGATGCACTGTATATAGATGACACACTACTATTGTAAATGAATTAAGTGTGCCTGGAAATGGGTGGAACTGTTGCATTTTAAACTTTACGCATGTGTTTATTGACATAACTACTAGGGATGAGCCAATCTGATCTGCCGAATCGGTATTGGGTTCAATCCAGGCAAAATGGCAGGATCGGTATCAGTAAGGAATAAAAGTAATTTACCGATCCGATACGTTAATAACAATAAAATGAAGGCACGATCCTGTGCTGTGCATAGCTTCTGTAAACAGAGGCAACGAGTGTCACGTTACTGGAGCCTGTCTGTGGGACTCGCCTCAGTATGTCGCTGTGTGGTACCAGCATTGACAATTTTACACCACCAACTTGATAAAACACTTGCAAAAATATCATGGCAAAGAAGTATGCTGAATTCTGTCACAAACCGAACAGAAGCAAGTGTGTCATGCAGCAGCAGCCGCTTTTTTACTGCTGGAATACATGAAAAGTGAAACTAAAAGAAGGAAACTGAAAGTAAAAATGAGAGGAGAAGGAATGAAGACATAACATGGGCTTACCTTTAGATGGACAGTTACAGCTGATGAGAGATACACTACCGTACAAAAGTTTGGGGTCGCCCAGACAATTATTTTGTATTTTCCATGAAAAGTCACACTTATTTACCACCATGAGTTGTAAAATGAATAGAAAATACAGTCGAGACATTGACAATGTTAGAAATAATGATTTGTATTTGAAATAATAATTTTTTCCTTCAAACTTTGCTTTCGTCAAAGAATCCTCCATTTGCAGCAATTACAGCATTGCAGACCAAACATGATTGCACAAGGGTTTTCTAATCATCCATTAGCCTTCTGATGCAATGAGCAAACACATTGTACCATTAGAACACCGGAGTGATAGTTGCTGGAAATGGGCCTCTATACACCTATGTAAATATTGCACCAAAAACCAGACATTTGCAGCTAGAATAGTCATTTACCACATTAGCAATGTATAGAGTGTATTTCTGATTAGTTTAAAGTTATCTTCATTGAAAAAAAGTGCTTTTCTTTCAAAAATAAGCAAATTTCTAAGTGACCCCAAACTTTTGAACGGTAGTGTAGATGTCAGAAACATAAATAACAAATTATAATGGTTAATTGGAAGCAGGACTATACAAGGACTAACAAGGCTACATGAAATCTAACAGGGATGACTTCAAAATAAGAGCAAATCTAAAAACTATGGACAGAGAATAAACTACTAAATAAACTGAGGACAAGGATAATAATAATAATAATAATAATAATGGATGACAAAACACAACTTAAAAGGGTTAGTTCCTTTATTTTCAGATCTACAGTATTTTTTACCTCATGCACAGTGACACTTTGAATTTCTTCTGAATGCTTACTTAAATCAGCTTTAAAGTTTTGCAATAAACTTGCACTTAAAACTTCAGAATGCATGTTTACATAGTGCTGACCAGTGAAATACTACCAATGCTGCAAAGTTTAAAATTAAAAAAGCAGCAGTGTTGCTGAACTGAGTCAAATTTGTAATATATTCTTTGACTTTTAAATTTATGCTGTTTTATGTGTGCAAAATGCAACCAGTCAGTGTCAAAGTACTGTATGTTCTGTACTGTTGTTTTAAATAAGAGCGACGGTATCAGGTTTGGATCGATATTGGTCAATACTCAAGGTCACAGTATTGGTATCGGTATCGTCTTGAAAAAGTGGCACTGGTTCATCCCAAATAACTACTGAACACACAGAGGTAATTGGGGGCTTGGTAGAACGCTATGAAACTGTAGTTTAATCAGGAAAAAAGTAAGTCACTTACTCAAACCACTGAGTTGCAATGAAGTCTTGAAGACGGGGTGATATTTGTGGGACACACAGGTGCGTTGCGCGTGAGGTGGGTTATTATTAGGGCAATTACATGAATTTATTCACCAAAAAGCCACCAATCCACACAGTGCCAGCTTGTAGATTGTTCCCAACAATGCTGTTCATTAGAATCATTAGGAGAACCAGCTCTCGCTGCAAATTGTGCTTTGATGTTGGCCTGTTCAACTGCATTGTATGGAAGTATGATGTACAGTACCTGGGTGACAGCCGGAGAATGCCATCCCACACAGCTGGCATAGCTCGGCTCAGGGTTGACTGGGAAATTACCAATTGGTCTGCCAACTCCCCCTAGCATGCCCCTGTTTTCAGGAACCCCAGTGGTGTCAGCACCTGCACTGGGTCAGGAAGCGCACGGCTTCTCGCCATGTCACGCTCCAAGAGCAGCCGTAGCTCTGACCACAGTTCCACAAGGACTGCCCATGGAAACCTAAACCAGCTGACAAGCCAGTCATCATCCTGAGCCAGAAAATCTTCTGTCTCGAAATACCCTTTCTCTTCTCACTGCGTGATTTGCAATATCCTCTTATCCTTTGGTGTTAGAAGCATTTTCTGCACTTCTTTGCACTTGCTTTTATATCCACTCATCTAATTGCACACACTTGGATGTTTGTTCGTCATGTGTCTCTGGTGTGTACAATAATTTTCACGTCATTATCAGTCTCACAACATCACCTCGCCAATGAACCAATAACAGTTGACACGTACCTGGGTGACAGCCGTTGAAACATTCGCCAGCCATGAAGTTTGTGTGGGGCTGCGCATACTACCATGTTCATTTCATTCTTGATACATTTGAAATTTTCCGTGGAAAAGGACATATGCCATGTTTTTGTGCGCAAGTACCCTTTGTACATGAAGCCCTAGGTCTATGAGCATGCTGAAACTTAGAAATGAGATCATGTTGAATAAAATAATCTAAGATGTGATCAAAAACAACCCTCTCCATTATTTTGCTTAAAACTGGAAGTATACTCCTTTTTTTTCTTTTCTTCTTTTTTTTCTCTTCTCTTCTCTTTCCTTCTCTTTTCTTTTCTTCCTTAATCCTGCTTTTGGGATTTAAGGTCCCTAAGAATGTATGTTGATATCACACTGGGCTAGAAAGGGTCCCCAGAGTCTCTTAAATTTGTTCTGTTTGTGCAACCTCAGTCTTTCCATCTGAATAACAGACAACATCTCACTGAGCCAATGGGAAAAAGGGGGTAGAGAGGTAGACTTCCAAGTAAGAAGAATAAGTTTTTTGGCCACAACTATGCCCAGATGCAGAGAAATCTGTGTGTTGTGCGGTTAAACTAAAGTCTGTAGAGCATCCAAGGATGGCCAATTCGTGGTTTGGCAGAATGTCTCTGGAATAGGCTTTTGAGAGCTGCTCAAATACACGCCGACCAAAAATTGCGCAGTTTAGGGCAAAACCACAACAGATGTGCTAATGAACCCTAAGCAACATGACACCTATCACAGGCAGGAGACACAGCTGGGAAAATACAATTAAGCTTTTTTTTTGAGTAATGCAGTCTGTGCAATACCTTGTATTGAATTAATCTGTACCTGGAATTAATAGAACAACAATGAACCTGGGAGAGTGCCTTCTCCCAGAGTTCTACAGATATTTCAGAGTTCAAGTTTTTGTTGCCATGCTTCCCTAATAAAATCAGAGGAAACTGGGTTTGTGAAAGAACACACAAATTTTGATATTAAGTGTTTTGAGTGTGGAGGAAGCAAGAGGTTTTCAAGAAAAGGGTGGGTTGTGGAGGTGGAAGCAAATTGTGGACAATTTTCCTTGACATAATGTCTGACTTGGAGGTAGCAAAAAAAAAGTGTGAGTTTGGAAGATTAAATTTAGCACTTAACTGAGCGAATGATGCAAATTAGTCATTGATGTACAGATCTGAACAACTTCTGATACCCCTCTCTCTCCAGACTGTAAACACCCCATCCAGCTGTCCAGGCAAAAATAAGTGATTTTTACATACAGTATTGGAGCATGCATGAAAACATTTGAAACCTGACAAGCCACTTTTATTTGTTTTAGTATCCGCACAGAGTTCTTCGCAATGAAATTTTGCTGAGTTAATTTAACTACCAGGGTAGAATCAGAGAAAAGAAGAGCGGGAAGTGAGGATATTGTAACAGCAGCAGCTTCAAGTTGCAACAATAAAGGGTTCTCCTCAGCATTGTCACTTGCACACTTCCAATAGGTTAAGGCCCTGGAATTAGCTGCCCAGTAGTAATATTTAAAAACAGGCAGTCCGAGGCCACCCTTGCTAGTGAGTTTATGGAGGTGGGCCTTAGATATCCTATGTGATTTGTAACCCCACACAAATGGTAAAATAATATAATCGAGCTTCTTAAAAAATGATGCATTTAAGTATATGGGCAAGTTCTGAAAAAGGTATAAAAACCTAGGTAGGCTCACCATCTTAACTGCATTCACCCGTCTAATCATGGATAAAGGCAATGTTCTCCAAAACTCAATATTTTTTTAAGTTTCTCTATTGTTTCTATAAAGTTACACTTGAAAAGATGTTGAGGGTTCTTAGTTAGTCTAAGCCCTAAATAAGTGAAACCTTCCTCCATCACTCTGAAAGGCAATTTTGTCAAGAAGTCATCGGTGAGTTGGTCTGTTAAGGGCATGAATTCGCTCTTTCCCCAATTTATAGTATACCAGAGATGCTTCCAAAGGCGTTAGTATGTTCTAATAAAATTGGGATTGAAGCCACAGGATCAGCTAAACAAACCAACAGGTCATCCACATACAGGGTAACACGAGTCTCAATACTGCCCAACTTGATGCCTTTAATGCCTGGGTGCCCCCTGATACCAATGGCCAGGGCTCTAGTGCTATATTAAACAGCAAAGGGGACAGTGGGTCCCCCTGATGGACACCACGTTGTAAAGAGAACAGATCTGTCTCCATTTGTTAAGATGGCGGATTTTGGGTTGCTATATAAGATTTTAACCCACTCTATAAAAATGTTGCAGAACCCAAATTTCTTGAGTGCCGCAATTAAGTACGGCCACTCTATCATATCAAATGCCTTGTGAGCATCTAAAGACAGTATAGCAGCTCTGTAATCTTTGCTATAATCAGCATGCATGATATTAAGAATTTTGCGAACATTACAGAATGAATACCTCTCAGGAATAAATCCTGTTTGATCCGGGTGAATAATACTTGCTATAATTTTACTGAGCCAGTTTGCTAGAACTTTAGTAATTATTTTCAAGTCGTAATTTAGTAGAGCAACAGGCCTATTGCTACCCGGGTCAGTTTCATCTTTGTCTTTTTTTTAATAAAACACAGATATTTGCTTCACTAAAAAAATGGAAGCTGTCTGTTCTGAAATGTGTTTCTAATCATTCTCAGCAAAGAAGTTGCAAGAACCCCTTGAAAGGCTTTGTAAAATTCTGGCCCAAACCCATCAGGACCTGCCGCCTTCCCGGTGGGGAATGCTCTGATGGCATCTTGTAACTCGGACATCAAGAACTCTACGTCCAGACTTTCCCTGGAAGCTACATCTAACTTGGGGAAATGAAGCGAATCAAAAAAAATTATCAAAGTCTTCCTGTGTGGCTGTAAATTTGGAGGTGTAAATTTCTGAGCAAAATTTTCTAAAACATTCATTTATGTCCCTTAAGTCTGTAAGCATACCTCCAGATTTAGATCTTATTTTGTAAATGGCTCATTTTGCTTGTTCTCCTTTTAATTCCCTTGCCAATAACTTTTGTGGCTTGTCACCAAGTTCAAAATGCCGCTGTTTGAGTTTAAGTACAGTATGCCCACTTGATCTCCCAAAATAGAGTTGTACTCATATTTTAATTTCAGGATTGTATTATAATCTGCTTGAAGCAGTGATTTTCTGTCAGCCTGTTCAGCTATTTGTAATTCTTTTTCAATCTGTCCCAATCTACTTCTCTTAGCCCTTTTCAATGTTGTTTCATAAGAAATAGTTTGCCCTCTAATATACTCTTTGAGTGTTTCCTATAATACTGTATCATTCACTTCCCCATTATCATTAGTCTCAAGGAACTGTGATATATGTGTGGTGATGTATGTTCTAAAAGTCTGATCCTCGAGAAGATAAGGGTTGAAGCGCCAACTATAAACTTGACTAGGGGAAAACACCTTAAGGTTAAGATTGATGGGACTATGATCAGATATTATTATGTTTTGATATTTGATGCGGTTAATATTGGAAATTAATCTGGAATCAACTAGAAAATAATCAATCTGTGTGTCTGATCTATGTACATGTGAATAAAAGGAGTAATCACGATCAGATGGATGCTGCAGTCTCCAAATATCCACCACCTTCTTTGATTTCATCAAATTATTAATGTAATGGTTCGCTCTGGCTGCTTATCATCCTCAGCTGCACACACACCTGCTCTCCATCACGGCCAGGGCTATTTAGACTGCGCTGGCCTTGGATCAGCGCGGAGTCATCTGTCTCTATTCCTGATGAGACCTCCACTCGCCTTCATCCTCGTTCCAGAGTTTCCTTGCCTCAGCCTACCCTCGTCTTTGAATCCTGCCTCCTGCCATCCGACGTCAGGAAGGATCTTCACCACAGCTCCAAGTAAGCCCTCGCTCAATCCACCTTTGGTCTTCACTCGTTCCCCTGTGCACAGGCAGAGATCCGTGGCGGCGGACCACTCTCCCTCCTGGTGGCGGACCGAGCTGCACCGCGCTTCCCCAGTCTCTACAACCACCTCCAGCTGCAACCGGGACAGTGGGCACTGTCTTCCTGGCCAGAGCCACTGAGCTGAACCTGAGCTTAACACCTTCTCTACAAACAGTAAGCACTGGACAATTCTGTACATCCCCTCCGGGGTCTGCCACTAACTCTCCCCTGTCTCTGTTTGTCCTTAGGGTTGCCAGGTTGCACGGTGCTCTGCTCGCCCCCAGCTGCTACAATATCACACACACATGCGCACACACACACACACACACACACACTAATCACAATAAAGATAATTGTATCTACTTTTGAGTCCGAGTCTGCTCTCTTGAGTCAGTTAACCATGTCAATTATTGGTTTGTACAGCAAGAATATTAGGCGGTGGGGCAGAGGACAGCATATCTAAATATGGATCTAGGTAGCAGTTAAAATCTCCCCCATCACTAAGTGGCTTACATCATCATCTGGAATAATGCCAAACACTTTTCGAAAAAATGCCGGATCATCCATGTTCGGCCCATAAATATTAACTAATGTAATGGGCAATGAATTAATATGCCCAGTTAAAATTATGAACCTGCCATTTGGGTCAGCTACAGTACAGATGACTGAAATCAGAAAGACACAGTTTTCCGGAAGAGAACAGCGACCCCTTCGGCTTTTGATGTAAATGGTGATTGATAGACCTATGAGATCCAGTTGGCCCTAAGTATTCTGTGCTGGGTAGTTTTAACATGGGTTTCCTGTAAAAGTATAATGTCAGATTTCAATGATTTCAAGTGTGAAAAAACTTTAGCTCGTTTAACAGGGTGACTTAAACCACGTACATTCCAAGAGACCAAGGATATATTATCAAGAGCATTACTCACATGCGGTGCCATCAACATTACAGCAAGATACAATTTTAACATTCAGTGTGGCAGCCAATCCAAAACAAAAAACAGTTGTAGCACCAGATTATTTAGCATCTCAGACAAGAGACAGTGGATAAGCATGGGAGAACAATGCTCAGGAGGTTCCTGGCAAGATAGCAGGAAGGAGTCAAGGACGTAGAGGGTTGAATGCAGTGTAATGCAAATGTCATGTTGTGCGTGTGGAGAAATGCCATGAAACTTGGGAGGAGAGATTTGGGTAAAAGAAGAGTGCCTGCTTAAATGTGTCAGTCTGTTCTGTGCTTGAGAGATGTGAAGTGTGTAATAAACCGTCTGCCATGAATCAGCCTCTTATTTCACACACTCCACACTGGTGACCCAAGACGTATTATGGAACACGAGGCAAGAACCCCGGAGCCGGCCCGGTCAGGAAGCTCCAGCGAGGCGGCAGCCATCCCACAGACAGCCCGGACTGGAATCCCCAGCCACACATGTGCGGTTTCAGTCAAGCTACCGGATTTCTGGCAGCACAACCCGCGCTCTTGGTTCCACCACACCGAGGCCCAGTTCGCCCTCCGGGGAGTAACGGCAGACGACACCAGATTCTACCATGTGGTCGCCGCGCTGGACGCCCGCACAGCTCAGCAGGTAGCGAGCCTGCTCAATCAGCCTCCAGCCAGCAACAAATACGAGGCGCTCAAGGCTGCGCTGACCCGGCACTACAGGCTCTCGGACTGTGAGAGAGCGGAGAGGCTCCTGACGCGGGCCGAGTTAGGAGATGGTTCGGCCGTAGACCTGATTGAGAAGATGCTGGCGTTAATGGGCACGGACGACGGGCACTTTCTGTTTGCCCACCTCTTCCTCCGGAAACTTCCAACAGTGGCGAGAGCGGTTCTGGCCAATTCGCCGTTGCTGGGCGCGCGTGACTACCGTGCGCTAGCCCAGGAGGCAGACCGGATCATCATCGCCACCAGGGTGATCACAGTCAACGCGGCAGCGGCGGAGCCCAGCAAGACGACCAGAGGAGGCGGGGAGCCACCGACGGTAGCAACAGCGGGGGCCAAGGAGCGCCAGAGAGACATGCTCTGTTTCTACCACCGCCGCTTCGGAGAGAACGTGCGCAGATGTGTGCCACCGTGCCAATTCAAGCGCTCGGGAAAACGTCACGGCCGGCAGTCGGTAGCAACTGCGACCCTCGGGGAAGAGAACAAGCTGCTCTACCTGACGGACTCGAGCTCGGGGAGGCGTTTACTCATGGACACCGGAGCCCAGAAGAGCTTCATCCTGCTGACCTACGCCGACCGGCTGGCAGGACCTGGCGGCCCCGAGATGTTGGCAGCAAACGGCTCGGAAATTAAGACCTTTGGTGAGAGGACACTGATCTTATCTCTACACGGCCATACATACGAGTGGACTTTTGTCGTAGCAGCACTGAATTACCATATCCTGGAGGTTGATTTTCTGTGTGCACATGGTTTACTGGTTGATGCTGCTAACAGGCGCCTGGTTAATGCACTGTCCTTTGACTCTCTCCCCTGTATAGCTCGAGTGACCCGGCCAACAGCACAAGCCAACGTCACAGCTACAGGCGGTAAGTTCCACACACTGCTCACTCAGTTCCCAGCACTCACGGTTCCGACGTTTTCAGTGGCCATCGCTAAACACAGGGTGGAGCAGTTTATCACCACCACCGGGCCGCCCGTTTTTGCAAGACCTCGGCGCTTGGACGCAGCTAAACTGGTCATAGCGCACGAGGAGTTCGCCAACCTGGAAAGGCTGGGCATCATCAGGTGTTCGAACAGCCCATGGGCATCCCCGCTGCACATGGTCCCTAAGGCTGAGGGATCGTGGCGACCGTGCGGTGATTTCCGCAGGTTGAACAACGCCACAGCGCACGACCGCTACCCAATTCCCCACATACAGGATTTTTCCGTTCACCTCGCCGGAGCACGCATTTTTTCTAAAATAGACCTGGTCCGCGGTTACCACCAAGTCCCAGTGCGCGGAGGACATACCCAAAACAGCGGTAATAACTCCGTTCGGTCTATTCGAGTTCCTGCGCATGCCATTTGGGTTAAAAGGAGTGGCACAGACATTCCAGCGCATGATGGATGCAGTGCTGCGCGATCTCCCGTTCGTGTTCATCTACCTGGACGATATCCTGGTAGCCAATGCGTCCGAAGACGAACATGAAACCCACCTCACGACGGTTTTCCAGAGGTTGGAGGAGCAAGGGTTAATAATCAACCCGGCGAAATGCCAGTTCGGCGTGACAGAGATTGATTTTTTGGGGCACCGCGTCTCTCCTGAAGGAGCGATCCCGCTGCCCGACAAAGTGCGCGCCGTGGCGGATTTTCCCCGGCCTCAGACGGTCAGGGCGCTGCAGGAATTTTTGGGGATGGTTAACTTTTATAACCGTTTCCTTCCCCGCGCGGCGTGGCTCATGCAACCATTGCACGCTGCGCTCAAGAAACAGAAACCCGCGGATAGGATCGAATGGACCCCGGAGCGAGAGTGGGCGTTCTCGGAGGTTAAAGCAGCCCTGGCAAACGCCGCACTGCTGGCGCATCCGTACCCGACGGCCCGGATAGCGCTCACCACCGACGCTTCAGACGTGGCCATAGGGGCGGTCGTAGAGCAGCGCGTCGCCGGGGCTTGGCAGCTGCTTGCCTTTTTCAGCAGAACTTTGCGCGACAGCGAACATAAATACAGCACGTTCGACAGGGAGTTGCTGGCTCTCCACCTGGCCATACGCCACTTCCAGTTCTGGCTGGAAGGGCGTAGCTTCACCGCGTTCGTGGATCACAAGCCACTAACGTTCGCGATGGCCAAGGTTTCAGAACCGTGGTCGGGCCGGTAGCAGAGACAGCTGGCCGCGATCTCAGAGTTTACTACCGATATTCAGCATGTGTCGGGTAAACTGAATGTGGTGGCAGACTGCCTCTCGCGCGCCGTGGTGGCCCCGGTCTGCATGGGGATAGATTACGCAGCCATGGCCGCAGAGCAGATTAGCGATGCAGACGTGCGCGCGCTCCAGTCTGGACCAACAGGGTTAAGGCTGGAGAGCAGGGGGCTGCAAGATACCCCCCCCCCCCAATCTGCGATGTCTCCACAGGACGCCCACGTCCGGTGGTCCCGGTCGCGTGGCGCCGCCGCGTGTTTGAGTCGGTTCACACTCTGGCGCACCCAGGAGTGCGCGCATCGGTCAAAATGGTGGGAGAGAAGTTTGTGTGGCTGAGCCTACCCAAACAAGTAAAAGAGTGGGCTGCAGCCTGCGTGGTGTGCCAACGAGCCAAGGTACACAGACACACGAAGGCTCCCTTAGAGCCGTTTCGGGTACCGGCTAAGAGGTTCGACCATGTTCACGTGGACCTCATGGGCCCCCTCCCGCCACCACAGGGGTGCACGCACCTCCTGACAGTAGTGGACCGCACCACGCGCTGGCCAGAAGCAGTCCCGCTGGTGGCAACCACGTCCGCGGATGTAGCACGCGCTTTTTTAACAGCATGGGTAGCGCGTTTTGGAGTCCCGTCGGACATTACGTCTGACAGGGGCCCTCAATTTGTTTCCGAACTCTGGTCCGCGATGGCCCGCAGCCTGGATGTTACAATTCACCGCACAACCAAATAAAACCCACAGGCCAATGGTTTATGCGAGCGTTTTCATAGACCACTGAAAGCAGCACTCAGGGCTTCACTGACGGATGCAAATTGGGTAGACAGGCTGCCGTGGGTTTTATTGGGGTTGCGCTCCGTGCCAAAAGAGGATCTGGAAGCTTCCCCGGCAGAGCTGGTTTTCGCGCAGCCTCTACGGCTGCCCGGGGAATTTCTGCCAGATAATCCCGCGCCGGACAGCTGCCCGTCTCAGCTTTTGCAGCGTACTGCAAACGCAGGCACGCTGCCGGGCCCTGCCCACCACTGTTTTACGCATGCTTTCGTGCCTAAAACTTTGAAGAGCGCAGAGTTCGTGTTCATCAGACACGACGCCCACCGCCCTCCATTGCGCCCACCCTATGATGGACCGTTCAGAGTGTTGGAAACAGGGGATAAGCATTTTTTGCTAGACTTGGGGGGTAGGCGGGAAAAAATTGGCATAGACAGACTCAAACCCGCTTTCGTTGTGGCGGACGAGCAAGTGCTGTTGGCTAGGGCCCCTCGGCGTGGAAGACCCCCACGGAGAGCTCCCCAGGGAAACGATTCCCAGAGCAGCCACACGGACAGACCGAAGTGGCCCCCTCCCTCGTCACGGCCCACCCGCAGTCAGACACACTCCCAGCAGCCCCCCACCGGCACAGCAGCGCCACGGAGGCAGTAAACCCCAGTTACAGCAGATATGGGAGGAGACGGAAGCCTAGACGGCATGTGGACTGATGTTCTATTGTTCTATCTAAGATGCTGGGGGGGGGGGGGGAAGTGTAGCACCAGATTATTTAGCATCTCAGACAAGAGACAGTGGATAAGCATGGGAGAACAATGCTCAGGAGGTTCCTGGCAGGAAGGAGTCAAGGACGTAGGGGGTTGAATGCAGTGTAATGCAAATGTCATGTTGTGTGTGGAGAAATGCCATGAAACTTGGGAGGAGAGATTTAGGTAAAAGAAGAGTGCCTGTTTAAATGTGTCAGTCTGTTCTGTGCTTGAGAGATGTGAAGTGTGTAATAAACCGTCTGTCATGAATCAGCCTCTTATTTCACACACTCCAAACAGTAATCAAAACAAATGACAAACACCCCAACAAACCCCCTGCCCAAAGCTTCCCCAAATGAAGTATAATTACCCTCATCCACATCTGGGATCACTGGTCAAAAAACAAAACACACACACACACACACACACACACACACACACACACACACACACACACACACACACACACACAAGAACACCACCTCCAACAGGCCGCTCCCACAGCACACAAAATAAGACATAAATTGACCCTTGAAAACAAAAACCATTAAGATAAAATCTGCTTTGAACAAGTTTAGACTCTCCTCTATTGTGTTTTTGAAAAGTAAGGTTTCAGAGTTTTTCATTTACAAAAATCTTAGCCTCGTCTGAATCATTGAAAGCTTTTACTTGCTCCTGGTAGTGAATGTGGAGCCTTGCTGGGAAGCGTAGAGAGTGCCGGATCTCCTTCTCTCTCAACAGCTGTAGAACCTCACAAAAGCTCCGCCGCTGCTCCATCACCTCTGCAGTGTAGTCCAAAAAGATTAAAATTTGGTTTCCTTCGTACTCCATGGAGCACTGCTTCCCGAGCCATAGGATCTTTTCTTTCTCCTGTGTTAGGTGTACTCATGCAATGATCATACGTGGTTTGGATCCTTCTGGCGGTTTGGGCTGCTGTATGCGGTGCGCTCTGTCAATGACAACCGGCTTGGTAAAATTATCGCCCCCCCAGCACCTTTGGGATCAGGTTGGAGACAAACTCGGTTGGCCTCCCTTTCTCCTCACCTTCCAGGACGCCAACAATTCTTACATTGTTATGCCTGGATCTCCCTTCAAGGCCAGAAAGTATGGCCCGCAGCTTTTTATTCTCTTGCTGCAATTCTGTGAGGGAAATTTCCACATCGTGAATGCGCTGTTCCTGGTCAGCCATCTCACCCTCGGTGATAGACAGCCTTTCCATGAGCTCCCGCTGGGCGGACAAAATCGTCTGAAAATTCTGCTCGAACTTATCAAGCCACTCGTTAAAAGACTGTAAGAGTTTGTTTGATGGTTTGTTCCAAGCGAGTGGAATCTCATCTTCCTCTTCAGCTGGTGATCGGTCCGGTGATTTCTTGCTAGCTTGGTCTCGGTTCGCGTTAGCCTCCATGTTAGCTAGCGAGCGGCCAGCTCCCTTTCCCCCTCATGTAGTTCTACCCGACATTTTCACCTACCGCTTAATTGTAGGGCAGAAAGGGCAAAAAAGCAGTGATTGCAGAGAGTCCAGTGTCCAAAAAAAGACGGTTTTCAACAATACTTCTGTGCTGTGGGGAGCTCCAAAAAACACGTCTACGCTGCACTCATCTCACCAGCGCCCCGTATTTTATTCCATTAAATTTAAAAAAAAGGAGGAAGAAATAATGTACATCTATTATTGGGTGGCAGCCCCCCTTTTTTGTTTGTTTTGCTTGTTTTGTTTTTGTCATTGTGGTGTATGAGTGTGTAGGGGGGTGGGGGGCACTTATGTTCAAGTTGTGTGTTTGTAATGTCTAAGTTATGTGATATTTCTTATGTGAAAATACATAAATAAAATATTTAAAAAAAACTGGAAGTATACTAATAGGTCTACTGTTATCTCCATTAAAAATTGCATTTTTATTTTTAGGAATAGGAATGATCTTTGACTCCTTCCACTGAAATGGGAATGTCCCACTTAGTAGACGTCTATTCAATTTATGACATATGGGAGCAGATATATAATTAGCAGCCAATTTAAGAAGTTTTCCATCAATGAAATCTGTTCCAGTTGTACGTAATATAATCTGACAATTTCAGTAAAGGTAGTTCAACTTTACTAACGTTAATCATACAAAATGTAAATGAATATTATTTGTTTCATTATGTTTTTTTTAATAAATGAACAGGACAAAGAAGGATCACACTTTGCCATTTTAGATGACAACAATTTTCTTAAAGTTGTACCGATTAAAAAAATTAGCAACATCTTTTGCTTTTGTAATAGGATTCTATAATAGGATAACCATCAAGCTTAATGCTCGCACTAAGAGAGGACTGATCTCAACCCATATTTTCATTTAGTGGTTTCCATAACTTTCCAGTGTCACTCTCAGCCTCATCAAGTTTTAATCAATAATATTTTTTTTCTTTTGGTTCATTTGAGCAACTACATTTCTCAATTTACAGTACCTGCTTCGAGCTTGTGCACACCCTGAGAGGAGAGATTTCATTTTGGCAGCATCTCTCTCAGGTATTAGCATTCTAATCTCATCTAACCATGAAGCACAGTGATTTTTGACAGATAGCCTTTTTAAGGGAGCATGTTTATCTGCCAAATGGCAGAACATATCCAATATTCCTCTTTCTCTTCTATCTGGCATCCAACTTGTGGGGGACACACAATAACAACATTCGACATCACACCTTTGATTTCTAGCTTCAAACTCCAAATCCTGTCTGACTCCCCCTTTACCTCCTGGATGCTCTTCACATACTCTTCCTTCAAGATCACCCCTACTCCATTTATCTTCCTATCTACACCATGGTAGAACAGTTTAAATCCACCACCAGTGCTTTTGGCCTTGCTTCCGTTCCATCTGGTTTCTTGAACACATGGTATATCTACTGTTCTTCTCTCCATCATATCAGCCAACTCTCTGCCCTTACCAGTCATTATCCCTACATTTAAAGTCCCAACTCTCACCTCCACACTTCTACCTTTCCTTTTCTCCCTCTTCCTCCTAACACGCATTTCTCTCTCGTCCTCCTTGATCTTTGACCAACAGTAGCCCAATTTCCACAGGCACCCTGTCAGTTAACAGCACAGCATTAGGAAGTCAATTAAAAAAAACAGTATATTTCAAAGGAACTCAAGGAGAGGTAAGTACAATTTTTTTTCTATTCAAGCAAACCCGCAAATTATATCAAGGCAACAAAAAATCTCTACCCATTAGCAGCTCAAATTGTTCAGTTCATTGGTCAGTTCAATTCAGCCTCTTTGTTAAACACACTTTAACAGGACACAGCTAGTGATGTTAAAACTGAGGCCTCGTGAAACAATGAGCAACTCTGAGACAATTGCTTCATGAGCAACACAGTGTTATGAAACATCTAATAAAGACTGCCATCTGGTGACTTACTGTCAGAACTGCATCTGAGTTGAAAACCAGAAAAATCACAGGTTGCACTACACTTTTTATGTCATTTTCTCAGACAGGCTTTTAAAAATTCTGTCAATCAGTGATCTATCATTTTAATTGACTTTAATTAAATCACCTTCCACATAATCTGTGAAATGATAGAGAGCTTTCTGAATTTGTAGTCATTGCTCAAAAAATTCTGAGGAAGGACAATTTTCAGTGAACGAAACCTCTGATAGCCTATATATATATATATATATATATATATATATATATATATATATATATATATATATATATATATATATACACACATATATATATGTATGAGAGAGAGAGAGAGAGAGAGAGAGAGAGAGAGAGAGAGAGAGAGAGAGAGTTTTTGAGTTTTAAAAAATGCCTTTATTGCACAATTCAAAAATGTAAGAGCACCGATATCATTCCACCAAGTGTCTCACATTTCAAAAGTGCAAACATAACTCATCCCCCTCTCCCACAGAACACAAAATATTCCCTACAGTCCATCTATTGGTGAATACCTCCAAATTGTCCACCATTTTATAGTAAGTGTACTCCACCTGGAGTCTGACTTTTAACAAGACCTTGAAAACAAACACAGGATCCACATTGCCAGTGTTAATAGTCCGATTTTTTCTTGTCAGCCAGATGGCAAGTTTAGCAGTACCAGATAGGAAGTCCAGCAGCCTGGTTGAGGAGGTTCAGAAGATCATTGTGGATTTCTTTTGGTCTGGTCGACATTGGGTTCGTGCGGCTGTTCTCTACCTGCCTGTTGCCGAGGGAGGACAGGGCCTGGTGGACATACAGTCCAAGATCGCCTGTTTTAGGCTTCAGACTGCGCAACGGCTCCTTTATGGATGTGGCCCCTGCTGGATGGACACTGCAAAATTGCTCCTGAGGAGAGTTGGCTGCTTTGGCTATGATAAGCAGCTTTTCCTCGTGAAGTCCGGGGAGGTGGACCTTACTGGACTTTCTGCTTTTTATACATCTGTCTTGCATGCATGGCAAGTCTTCACCGTAGCCTGCATCCCTGAGGAGACACCAGGCATGTGGCTGTTCAAGGAACCACTGTTTTTCAATCAATTCATGGACACTCAAGTGCTGCAATCTGTTAGTCTGCGAACTTGTTTAAGAGAGGCAGGCTGTACCAAGCTTGGTCATCTTATGAAGATGTCAACCACGTCGATAGAAATGCTGGGGCGGAGTGCCAACATTACATCTGTCAGACTGGTGCATAGGGTGGTGAAGGAAGTGTGTGCTGCCCTGCCACGACCGCTTAGAGCATTTGCGGAAAACCATACTCTTTCCACTCAATGGGATGAGGACACTGTGTCCAACTTTCCTGCCCTTTCCATAAGTCCAGCTGTGGGAGAGTGGCAGGAGAGAGAGGATCACCTGCTGTCCTTCAGAAATCCTCGTCTGGGCAAGTTCCAGTTTGTAGGGAAGAAGACGGTGTATCACATCTGTGTGAAGGTTCTGAATCTGCGCTCTCTGACGGAGATAGATAGATAGATAGATAGATAGATAGATAGAGAGAGAAAGAGAGAGAGAGAGAGAGAGAGAGAGAGAGAGTGTGTGTGTGTGTGTGTTTGCAGGGCTTGACATTAACACCGGCCAAAGGCTGGTGAATTTCAACAGTGGCCGGTAAGACAGCAGCCACTTTGGCCATGTGTAGCCATGTAGGGGTGTCCCAATCCATAGGGGTTAGGGTAGTGATGTTACGCTCGACACCGCCCACTCAGCACTGACTTGCACAATATAAAGCGGAAGTATCATGAGCAGTATTTTTCTTTTTTAAATTTAATAGAACAAAATAAAACATACAAACTCTTGATGAAGATAAAGGTTACAAAAGAGTTACAAAATCAGAACCTTCACAAATAATATACAATCAGTCAAATTTCACATTCGAGTTAGCAAGAAAAAAGGGGTATATTAAAAGAAAGCGAGAAAGAAAGAGAGTAAAGAGCACAACAATTCTCTGATAGTCTTTTTTGTTATAGTAAAAGGAGCCATCCAATGTCGCTTGCAATTTTTTTGGCATCATGAGCAGTGCATCGAGCACTGTTTCAGCACGCCCAGTCACGTGACCGTAGCAAGCAAGGCCTCGTTATGTCAATCACATCACGTGACTTGAGGGCTTGTGGGAAATTTGAGAGGGTTCTATTGGAATTAATTGTTTTTGTTTGTTTGCTTTGTATTGTTTGTTCCTGCCATCCGATTTTGAATAGACCTTGGATGGGCAATTGCTCAAAAAAAAAAAAAAGTATTGAGAAGCTTTTCACGTTTTCCACTCAGACGCAGTTCTGACCCTCAGTCAGCAGATGACACTCTTTATTAAATGTTTCATAACACTGTGTCAATCACGGAGCTATTGTCTCAAAGTTGTTCATTGTTTTATATTTATAATTATCACTAATGTATCTATGTGTCATATTTAGTGCATGTAATGTGTTGTTTAATGTTACTAAACCTAAACCTAATTCTAACTTGTGTAATACTGTCCCTGACTTCTACTCAAATAGCAAATGCAATGATGATAACAAATCTCCTCCTGTCAACAAACCCTCAGTTTGAGTGATGAATCAGACCCCTTTTAAATCCTTCACTATTGACGTAAGCAACGCTGAGCCCTCTCAAATTTCTCGCCAGATCTCAAATCAAGTGATGTGACAAGGAGGCCTCCTTTGCTACAGTCACGTGACTGTGGCCATGTTGACACAGTGCTTGACACTCTGCTCACGACACTTCCGTGTTATATTGCTCGAATCAGTGTCAAGTGGGCGGTGTCAAGCATAACATCACTAGACACAACCCACCTTTTCTTTTTCCCCATTTCAATTTTATTACCTCAGCTGGCCTTTAAGGTTAGCGAAGGGTAACACTCTCAATTACCTTCCTGACTTCAGCTTATGTAAGGGTGGTTCTAATTAGTGACAAGGAGGTGGGGAGTAACTATTGAAGCATCTGTTAAAGGGTCACTTTAGGACATTGCCCCAATCAGAAGCAACAGCTACATTCCATTTTGGTCACTGGTCTTTTGTTTTATGAATGCAAGCTATTGAAATGCTGAATTGTTTGTTGACATATTTAATCAAATATAGCCACTAAACCACTGCATTATATGGACCAGTGCTTAATATAATTGGGCATTTTCAATTCATACTCGAATAGGGCTGACACCTTCAATGAAGAAAAAATAAAGGACCCCCCTTCCGGGCCCCAAGGTGATGTGTGGAGGGCTAGTTGTGATTTAGCATTTACCATTTAGCATAACTTAATCATTGTTTCAATAAAGTATTAACGTAGTATTTGTAGGCCAAAGTTTGAAGTGCCACCATACGCCACAGAAAAAACCCGCTGGCATACTTTGCAGTTTGCCTTTTTTTTTTTTTTTTTTTTTTGTTACTTATTTGTACCCGTAGGTAGACTTGGTTTGCAGTCTGGTGACAAGCCACCGGCTGCTGGTTGCTGCGTGCGCGAGCGCCCTAAACCTACATGTTTTTGGTGTGCGGGAGGAAACCGGAGAAATCCCGGAGTAAACCCGCGCAACACGGGGAGAACATGCAAACTCCACACAGCTCACTGTTGGTCGGGGGCTGGGATCGAACCCACGATCTCATGATCCCCGCAGTCCCCCGGCCGAGGGTAAAACTGTGCTGCCACAGTGCTAAACCACTGCGCCACCGTGCAGCCTTGTACTCGTCTTTGACATTCTCAAGCCAATCACTGAGTTCTTCCCACTGACATCGGTACTTTTGCCAATGTTTACGTTTGACTGATACATGGGGAGGACTATCGGGACACAGTGCAGCCAGAGACATGTTGCTCTGTGAGAAGCAGGCAAGCAACTGTGGCTGCTGCTGAGCCTACCCGGCTATCTCTCGTCCAATCACTGTTGAGCAATGACTTCACATGCAGTGCATAAAAGTAAACAAATCAACCAACAACTACTGAGTAGGAGGGCAACATGCAGAATGCAGATGAGATGATGCTAAGTTAAAGGCACCTAGTAAATACAGAACAGTGTCCTGTATTGATTCAATAGAGGATGCATTATTTTAGTGTAAAAAACAGGACAATACTATATTTTACAGGATGGGTGGCAACCCTATACTAGAACCAGATTACAAACAGAAGCTAGAATGCCTCTTGTTTTCTCATGGCTTCTGATTATTACCTCCACCAAGGAGGTAATGTTTTCATGGTGGGTGGCTTTCTGTCTGTGTGACTGTTGGCAGGATTACCCAAAACGTACAGGATGAATTTTGATTAAATTCTCACCAGAGGTGGCCCTTGAGCGACGGATGAAGCCACTGTATTTTGGAGGTGATCTGAGTCAGGATATGGATTCTGTATCGCTTTTTCACTTTCTTTAACATTACAAGATATGGCCTTGGTGAAGGTATGCACTCTCTGAGTGCTCTCTAGTTCATGTTTACATCTAAAATGTCCTTATAGAGATTACAGCTAAGTGAACTCACAATATTTTTAAACCCCAACTTAATTCCCATGAGCAAAATTTTAAAAAAAGTATTTGAGAACACAAAAAACAAAGCCTAGGGCTTTTATCAGCGCACAGAATGAAACTAATTTTTCTGTAACTCCCATTGGAAGTGAAAAAGAAAACAGCCTGTGGACTTAAAAAGCTGTTGCAAGACTATTCAGTCACTCTCAGGTGAGTCAACGTAGCAGCCAATCAATACTTATCCAGTGTTCTCTCGTCTACCAACAGCTCTTTATCTCTGTCTGCCTTACTCATACACACATAGATGAGCTTTGTCCCCTGGTTTGGACAATGCGACAGAAATCAGTGCTACAGGGACAATGCATGGGCTGGTTTAACGTCAGTGTCTCAAATCCAAAGGGTATGGGCTTCAAATAGAAAAGGAAAAAGAAAAGGGAAGCTACCCAGGGATCAAAACTCAATGTGGTCTTATATGTCTATATGGGATGAAAAACCTTGCATTTCATTTCAGGGAGCAGACGGCTGTGAGATGGATGCATGACAAAAAGAAGAAACAAAAATCCACTTGGGAAATGGAGTCTGCAAAAGTTATAAGAATGGACATTGAAGATATAACTTCAATAAGATAACGTTGTTTTAAAGTCTGTTAAGAAAAATGGCAAATTCACTTTACTGTGATTATAGCACATTTTGTTCAATAGAAGCCCTTTTTATAGATATGTATATTGAAATCAAGGGAATAACACCGATATTCAGACTTCTTTCAAGTACAGATTTAGGCACTTTATATGCTCTATTTAGAGTATCCAAGATGTGGCGGGAGTTACTTTTTGCATCTCAAGGGAGCAACTGCTGGTAGATGAAAATATATTATAGTGCTCTGAAAAACAATTGAGCACCAAAGAAAATTACAAGTCAAATAGCTGTGAGTTCCACTTAGTAGCAAGTGGACTAATTTGGATTTGGCAATTGACGAGCATCAGGAGTTATTTACATTGCCTCAAAGTGGATGGTGATGAGGAAGAAAATCAATGTGGATGCAAACAGCGTAATGGCAGAGTAATGTGTTCCCCTGGGCAAGCAGCAGCCACAATGTCCTGTGAGAGGTACTGCCAAGTGGAGGCAGAATTTTTCTTCGTTCACTTGCCATTTTTACCAAATCTGCCCCATCACATTCAGTCCACATGCTCATCTCAGCTCCTGAAGTCAGTCTTCAAGTCCGTCTGCCTCCTCCGAATTTTAATTCTGTACAACTGCCAATCAAAGCACAAAATGGTATGGGGGACCAGATTTTCAGACAGAATGATGCCCAGTGACTGATGTTGTTAATTCTGGCTAATTCTCTTGTTTTAAAAGCACATACACAGACAGGCACTCTACTAGTAATTCAGCAAACCCATTTATTTCTGTTCCATTATCTCCACAATCACTTAACCACTTTTACCAGCAGAAATTATCACTCATATTTTTTTTTTAATGCAGCCTTTAGCAGTTGTGAAAATAACTACATGCAGTGAGATGGTGGAGGGTGAAAGGTGTAATCTGTTGAAAATAGTCCCTTACCCTCACAAGAAAAAAAACTACATGTTATTATAATTTTAGGCACCAATAAATGGGCAATTAATGAGTAAAGTAATTGGCAACCCAAAAGTAAATCAAAAATGTTAGAGTGAGGAAGAGGGAAGAAGAGGGATATTGGGCCCAATTTTGACGGTCATCCCTGCACTTTTCTGACAGACTTTCCACCGTGTGCCAGTGTTTTTGTTAATTTCTGTCAGGGCATTTGCCATGAACCCCTGTGCGCCATTACACGGCGCACGAGGGAGAGAATGAAAAACCCAATCACAGGAGTAGAGAGTGCTGTGTTTATTAAAGTTCACAAAATAACCGGTTCAATAATCACCAAATGCAGTTCAGTCAACCGCACAATATATGGGGGGGTGTAATGACAGTATTGGCCACCAACATACAGAGCACCTGCCGAAATGCTCAACAGTCTGGTGAATATAAAGTCTGGTGCTGCAGGGCTGCGTAACGCATGAAACAGGAAAGGCAAGCAGCTTGATGCTGCAGGCCTGCTAGCACATGAGAGAAGGCTAAGGCACACTTACAGTACTGAAGCTAATCCGGGGCGAGCCGTGCAGACTGGAGGCAGAGGCAGAGACGCGGACCAGCAGAAACACCAAGGTATAGATTGTCTTAAGATGTCCGGCTGAGTAGAGCGCAGAGAGTGAATAACATACGTGGAGGAAAACGTTACCACGTATGAAGGGGAATGTCCCGACAATCTCCTTCCTCAGCGGTGGCAACGAAATACTCCAAACGCTAACAATGAAAGAGATCGCCAGTGTGAATGCATGGGCAGAACTGATTGGGAACAGGTGTGTGACAGCGCATGTGAATGAGAGTGAATGGAGTGTGTGTGTGTGTGTGTGTGTGTGTGTGTGTGCGTGCTGCTGAGTGCAGCTGAACGGAGTTTGACAGGAGGAGGGGGCGTGCCCGAGCTGTCAGGAGGAAACTAGGTCAAAGCATAACCATGAGTCAGAATCGGGTTTGGCCTCCAAACCTGGATTCATGACAGCATTGTCTGTTTTTTTATGCCTTACATCACGTCATCAAATTACCAGCAGTATGCGCTAGGAGGAGGTGCCTCATTTCAAAGAGGTGTGGCGGCACGCAATCTAATGTGCATTACTATTATAGTGCATTCCATAAGAATCTGCTTTTGATCAGGAAAAAAAGAAGTCTATCATCACAAGTCCATTGTTAAATGATATTTCAGTGGTGTGTTTTGACCTTGTGCAGCTCCAGAGCTCATGCAACAGCATGCACTGGGATCTTATTTTAATAGAGAGAGTTGTTAACACTCATAATCACCCATCATTTTAATTATAATATGATCACACACTAGTTTTTTTTTTGTTTTTGTTTTTTTATTCCAGCCACACTCTCATTTTAATTGCAGACTTACTACTGGAGTCTATAGATTAGGCATTAATGTATGATTTTTTTAACAGAATGAATGAATGAACAGGGAGCATGTGTGCCAGTGTGTTGTGCCGCACGGTGGGAGTGGGGTATTTTTGTTTTCATCACGGACTTTTTAGGCATTAATGTGTTTATTTTTAGGGGAATTAATGAATGAACAAAGCACCAGATCATCTCCTTCCCTCCTACCCAGGACGGATAAAGGACCCTCAGTCGGCGCCATTAGTAAAAGTTTATGAAAGTTTACACATGCATCATACTCTTTTCCTTAAGTGTCAAACCCATTCATGTCTATGTTGCACACTACATTAAACCATTCAGTTAATTTTTTTCAGCCCATTCTTCACTGTTTGTTCTTTCTAACATAACTAACTGGGCATCAACTATGATTGATGTCTTCCTGATTACCAAGCGGCGTTACTATCGGGTGCATTTTGGCTCACACACGGGCTTTGGTCAGTGCAAAGCCCATCTTAAACCGTCATGATCAGAATTCACTTTAGGTAATGTGCCTCTTTGCATTGAAGGGATGGGAAGGGGCGCTTTGGATTTGATTATTCAAAACACACCTCTGAATGATTAGACTTGCCTCTTTGTGTCATGCGCCGGTGGAAAGTTCATTTTTATGCCATTGTGATAAGGAAATGAACTTGCAAATGCCCATAAACACGTTCTGCGTAAGTGACAACTGATCAACTGACCCTGTAGTTGTAATACAGCTCTTACACTCCAATCACCTGTAGGGGATCACAGTTTTTGTTCTCATCTCACTTCCCCATTCTCCCACCCACATCTGTATTCAGATTTGAGTGGTGTTGAAACAGGAAAGCCCTGTGAAAGTCAGTGATGTGTGTGTGTGTGTTGGGGGGGGGGGGGGGATAACCCACAGTTTTTATGTATTAATTGCAGCAGTCTTGTTCAAATGACATTTTTCATAATGTGACTAAACTTTTAAAACTATTGCCATGTGGAACATTTAGGCGACATCCAGTAATTTATGCTATAATTATTCAATGACAGTTAACCTGGAATGTACTCCACACATCAAGAAATCAAAGAGTACCGTATTTTTTGGACTATAAGGCGCACTTAAAATCCTTTAATTTTCTCAAAAATTGACAGTGCGCTTTATAATCCGGTGCGTCTTATGTATTAATTCTGGTTGTGCTTACTGACCTCGAGCCGATTTTATGTGGTACACGGCGCTCAAAAATCTGTCAAAAATGTTTTAGTACGACTTTGGTAAGCTACAAAGCTGAACCGCTTGATGGATTGTCGGAGCATTAGGGTAGTCAGGAGCCTCGCGGAGTGATATGTGCTTCAACATAATGGCCAGATGGCTTTTTCCACAAATCTCCATCCCTATTGATCTGCCACTCCATGCGCGCCCATCTCTCACTGACACTGTCAAAACCCATGTGAAGCAAACTAATTCGGCGCTTGCTATCATTCCGGGTGGATTAACCAAAGAACTCCAACCGCTATATTGGTGTCAACAGGTCGTTCAAAGTTAAATTGCTAGCGAGTTACGCCACTATCTGCCAATGGATTGTGGATTAAAACTGCTCCTGTTTAGCTGTAATTAAGATAAGATAAGATAAGCCTTTATTAGTCCCACAACGGGGAAATTCCAGGATTGCAACAGCACAGGGATAGCAACACTCAGAGCAACAATCAGAAGGCAAGAAAAAAAACAAGCAAGCAAGAGCAGCTAATATACATATGTACATATTACTATAAAATATATATATACACACACACACACACAGACACACAGTGCAGAGCATTGTAGCTGGATGGAATAAATATATGAATATATGAACACACAGTGCAGAGCATTGTAGCTAGATGGAATAAATATGTAAATATATAAACACCCACAGTACGGAGCATTGCAGCTAGGTGGAATAAATATGCAAGTATATAAACACACACAGTGCGGAGCAATGTAGCTAGATGGAATAATATGTAGATATATAAAAAACACAGTGCGGAGCATTGTAGCTAGATGGAATAAATATATAGATATATAAATATAAACACACCCAGTGCTGAGCATTGTAGCTAGATGGAATAAATATATAGATATATAAATATAAACACACCCAGTGCAGAGCATTGTAGCTAGATGGAATAAATATGTAAATATATAAACACACACAGTGCAGAGCATTGTTGCTAGGTGGGATGAAACAGCATAACCGTCTATTTAGTTATCCTACATGGTATGATTATGTGCCCATACATATTCTCACCCTCCATAGCGACCGGTATGTTCCTAGTTGTATGCCGGAGAGGACCATTGTGTAAGTCTATTGCATCTTTTGCATTCAAAAAAAACTATTAGTTTGTTACGTCTTTTTGCTATCTCTGCGAGCAGCCCTGCTTAGGTTGTACAGTCTGACAGCCGTTGGTAGGAAGGACCTACGAAACCTCTCGGTTGTGCACCTGGGATGATGTAGTCTGCTGCTAAATGAGCTCCTCAGTGCATCCAGTATGTCTTGCATAGGGTGGAACTCGGACTCCAGCAGAGATGACAGTTTAGCCACCGTCCTTCTCTCTCCTATCTCCTCCATCGGATCAAGGCGTTGCCCCAGGACAGAGCTAGCTTTCTTAATCAGTTTGTTCAGTCTCTTCCTATCGGCTGCAGTAATGCCACTGCCCCAGCAGACCACTCCAAAAGTGATGGCTGATGCCACCACCGTGTCATAGAATGACTTCAGCAGCGCCCCTTGTACACCAAAAGACCTGAGTCTCCTCAGCAGGAACAGCCTGCGCTGTCCCTTCTTGTAGAGTGCGTCAGTATTGTGTGACCAGTCTAGTTTATTGTTCAGATGAATACCCAGGTACTTGTAGGATGTCACCATCTCGATGTCTGTTCCCTGTATATTTACTGGTGCTGTGAGGGGCTGCCCATGCCTGCGGCAGTCCACCACCAGCTCCTTAGTTTTCCTCGCGTTGATCTGGAGGCAGTTCCGATGGCACCAGTCCACAAAGTCCTGGATAAGCCCTCTGTACTCAGCTTCATCTCCGCTGGAGATGAGACCAACGATCGCAGAGTCATCAGAGAACTTCTGTAGATGGCAATGTGTTGTGTTGTGTGAGAAGTCCGCAGTATAAAGAGTGAACAGGAAGGGAGCCAGCACCGTTCCCTGGGGGGCCCCCGTGCTACTGATGATCGTGTCGGAAACACAGTCCCGGGTTCTCACAAACTGAGGCCAATTAATATTCAAAAATGATATTTTCTGGACGAAAGAATTCAAGCGTCCCGGCATTTGTTTGCATTGTTTACTTCTCGGGGCTGCCGCCGGAGAGCAAGCCATATCGAGTACCGAGCGAGTATCCTGGCCAATATGGCGATGTAAACAATGTAACAATCAGCACTTTAATATTGAGATGCAGGATGTTGAAAGGGAGTTCCGCGCTGTAAAAGTGAACAAAAGTCAGGGCCCTGATAATATATGTGGACGCCTGGTAAAGTCCTGTGCACATGAACTGAGTCCTATATTTCACTACATTTTCAATAAGTCCTTACAGACACAACATGTGCCTAAGATCTGGAAAGATGCCGTGGTTGTTCCCGTTCCAAAATCCAGCTGTCCTAAAACGGTAAATGACTTTAGACCAGTTGCTTTGACTTCAATTTTAATGAAAATTTTTGAAAAACTGGTCAGATGTGAGGTCCTAAAGCAGACTGAACATGCATTGGATCCTCTGCAGTTTGCCTATAGGCCTCACAGAGGAGTGGAGGATGCCACTGTCACTCTGTTTAACATGCTTTTTAAACATCTGGATTTAAATGGGACACACGCCAGGCTTTTATTTGTGGACTTTTCTTCTGCCTTTAATACAATCCAACCTCATATTTTAGTTGAAAGGCTCCTGCAACAATTTGATTTAAGCAATAATCTGGTGGGTTGGATTCTGGATTTCTTAACCAACAGGACGCAGAGAGTAAGGGTCAATGGTACATTGTCTGACCTAAAGTGCTCTTCTACTGGCTCTCCTCAGGGGTGTGTGTTGTCACCACTACTCTTCATCCTGTACACAAACATGTGTCGGAGCAGACATGACAACAGACACATTATAAAGTATGCTGATGACTCAGTCATTGTCAGTCTCCTCCAGGATGGTGAGAGTGGCCATGGCCCAGTAGTTGATGACTTTGTTCACTGGTGTGAGGATTCCTACCTGCAGCTGAATACAACAAAAACGAAAGATATGATTATTGACTTTAGGAGGAAAACTCCCAGGCACAAAGTCACCATACTAAAAGGCCAGACCACCGAATGTGTACAATCGTACAAATATCTTGGGACGATTATTGATAGTGGATTGAACTTTGAGGTGAACTGTGAAAGGGTGTGCAAAAAGGGTCAGCAAAATTTGCATTGTTTGAGGAAACTTGCACGCTTCCAAATTGACCGAACCATAATGACTATGTTCTATCGGGCTTTTATTGAATCTGTTTTATCCTTTTCTTTAATGTCATGGTTTGGTCAGATAAAACTGAAACAGAGGAAATCCTTGGATCAGGTAGTCAGATGGTCCAGTCGTTTGCTTGGTGAGTCACAGCTGAGCCTGACATCCCTGTACACCAGACAAGTACAGAGGATGGCCGACTCGATTTTAAATGATGACTCCCACCCTTTGCACTGCAACTTTCAGCTTCTTCCCTCCAGACGGAGGTTTGCTGTCCCAAAAAGTAGAACCCAGCGCTACAAAAACAGCTTTGTCCCTGCTGCTGTCAAAGAGTTGAACAAGCTATAAAAATTATATTGTACATATTTTATATTTACCTATTTTGTAAGATGTGTGCCTGTGTTTGTGTCTATGTTGAATGTAATTGTGGCTTGTAAATATGGATGTCACCAACTGCAAAACAAATCTACCTACGGGTACAAATAAAGTAACCTGAACCTGAACCTAAACAGCCACGGACCAAAAAACATACATTTGCTCGTGGAACAGGTCATTCACACTCGCAGACAATTGCGCTATATGTGTCTATAATGACTATAGATAGGATTTTCTTTCCATGCACGCAAAAAAAAAAAAAAAATTCCCAGATCCGACTACCTCGCGAGATAGTCGATACCCAAAAGCCGATGGTGTATAGAACACGTATATTAGGATTTGTATGTGAAATTTCGGCATTGAAACTGCTCCCATTTAGCTGTAATTAAATATTCAAAAATGATATTTTTGGGACGAAAGAATTGAAGCGTCCCGGCATATGTTTACTTATCAGGGCCACCGCCGGAGAGCGAGCCGTATCGAGTACCGAGCGAGTACCGAACGAGTATCCTGGCCAATATGGCGATGAACAGCCACGGACTAAAAACGTTCCGCCTGCTCGTGGAACAGGTCATTCACACATGTGTCTATAATGACTATAGATAGGATTTTCTTTCCATGCACGCAAAAAAAAAAATTTTCACGGCTTCGACTACCTCGCTTTAATGCGCCTTATAATCCAGTGCGCCTTATGTATGAAATTAGACCATCAAATAGACCGTTCATTGATATTGCGCCTTATAATCTGGTGCACCTTACAGTCCCAAAAATACGGTATGCAAATATTTACCCTGATCACTGGGGTTGCTTCTTGTTTTTGAACAATGCACCTGTCAGTCTGGTAACTATAACAATACCCCTTGAAATGCTCCACATTTTAAAGGTCCCATTCATTGCCTTTTTCATAAATTATTTTCAAATTCTGGCATCATCAGGAACATATCAAGTATTTTCTGTACCGTTTTACATTTAATTCAATTTTATTTATATAATGCCAAATCACAACTGCTGTCATCTCAAGATACTTAACATATAGAGCAGGTCTAAATCATGCCCTTAATTTATAGAGACCCAGCAGAATTCTCATTGAGAAATAGAACAAACTCCCTGTTGACCAGGAAGAAACCTTGGGCAGAGCCAAGACCCACATGAGAATGGTCATCTACCTCTACCAGCTGGGTTTAACAAACAGCAACAGCATTGACACCAACATTAATATTAATATTAATAGCTAATTAGTACATTAATACTCAATAATCACACAGCAGGACTCATGTTGCTCCAATGCAACATTAATATCAAATGTAACAGCAAAAAAATAACAATGGCAAACAGTGGTGATACAACAGTCTGCAGTAGTTAAAGAAGAGTCAGCCAGAACTCAAAATCTGGACTAAGGAGGAGATAAACTGTACAATAAATTGCAATCCCAATAAACCCAAGAACAACCAGGAATAACAGCAATGGAAGGCTGCGATAGTAAGCATGGGTCAGACAGAACTCCAATCCCAGGTTAGATAGTTCAGATGCAGCATCAATAACAATAGTAAATAGTAATGCTGATAAGCAGTTGTGGCTATGTGATAAGCTGAAGTGGGTCAGACCAGCATATTTGAAAAGAAAAGATTTTAACCTACTCTTGATGGAGGGTGTCTGCCATTTGGACTGAAAGTGGAAGTTGGTTCCACTGAAGGGGAGCTAGATAACTGAAAGCTCTATTTCCTAATGTACTTTTGGAGACTCTAGGAACTACATGTAATTTTGGGAGTTTGGGAGCCCAGTGTCCTAGTCTGTTTATAAGGTTCTATGAGCTCTTTGAGATATAATGGTGCCCGGTTATTGAGAGATCTATAGATGAAGCGTAAAACCTTAAATTCTTGAGTTTTGGAGAGTATTGATTTCTCCCAGAAAACACTGTGTTTCAGGCCTCCCCAGTGTCATTCATGAGCCCCTTATCTGATTGGGTGAAAGGCTTCTGTGTCTGTGTCATGAGGCTGAGCACGGTGCGTCACCGAAAAAAAAAAAAAAAAGTCCATTAGTAAAGAAAAAGCTTAAACAGAAATTTGTCGACAAGCCATGGTTAACCAAAGGATTACAAAAGGCGTGTCAAAAGAAAAATTCATTATATAAAGCTTTTCTAAAGAAAAGGACAAAAGAAGCAGAGCAGCAGTATAAAACATACAAAAATAAGTTAATATATATAATGAGATGTTTTAAAAGAGACTATTACAGTAAAGAACTGGAGAAAAACTGAGATAACATTAAAAATACATGGACAATATTTAACAATATTCTTGGAAATAAAAACAGAAATACAAGCTCCCCAACCAATCTTTCAAAAAAAAAAAAAAAAGACTCAGAGTGTGAATGCAGTCTCACCTGCAGATGAATTTAATAATTTTTTTGTTAACATTGGCCCTAATCTGGCTCAAGAAATACACATTACAGCATCTACAGGTGATACAATAAGCAAAGGCATTGCTATAAAAGACTCCATTTTCATAAAGAACACAGATGAGAGAGAGGTAATTGAAATTGTTAAATCGTTTAAAAGTAAAACATCTGCGGATTGTGATGGTATTGACATGCTTTTAGTCAAAACTATCATTGAATGCTTAGTGAAGCCACTGACGTATATCTGTAACCTGTCTCTCCAAACAGGTATATTTCCCAGTGCAATGAAAATAGCTAAAGTAATTCCGATATACAAGACGGGTGACAGAGGGGAATTTTCAAACTATAGACCTATTTCACTATTGCCGCAATTTTCCAAGATACTTGAAAAAAACATTGTGTGAGAGAACTGACAACTTCATAATGAAGAATAATTTATTGTGTGAGCAGCAATATGGGTTCAGACACAAGAGGACAACTGCATTTGCTCTAATGGAATTTATAGAAAAAATATCAACTGCTGCTGAAAATAAAGAGTATTCAGTTGGGGTATTCCTGGATCTTAAAAAAAGCATTTGATACAATGGATCATAAATTATTGTTACAGAAACTACAAAGTTATGGTCTTGGGGGGTAGCACTGTCCTGGTTATGTAGTTACTTAAAGAACAGATATCAGTATGTATGTGTTGGTAGTAAAAACTCGCAGTTACTGAAGGTTACTTGCGGAGTCCCACAGGGTTCAGTTTTGGGGCCATTGTTATTCAATATGTATATAAACGATATATGTAAAGTTTCAGAAAAAATGGATTTAATATTGTTTGCAGATGACACTAATTTATTATGCAGTGGAAGCAATTTGGAACAACTTTTGGATACACTCGGAAATGAATTAGGAAAGCTTAAACTGTGGTTTGATTCAAACAAATTAATGCTCAATTTAAGTAAGACAAAATTTATAATTTTTAACAACCATCACAACAACTCAGTATCTAAACTCAGTATAAATGGTGTAGAGATTGAAAGGGTATCTGAAATTAAATTTCTTGGAGTAATTGATAATAAACTATGTTGGAAGTCACATATTAATTATATTAAAGGTAAAATATCCAAATCAATCGCAATACTACAGAGTGAAATATTTGCTGAATCAGCTCACACTATATACTTTGTATCATTCATTAATACTCCCATACATGACATATTGTACTGAAGTATGGGGAAATACATATAAAACTAGAAAAACACTCGGAGAGCGCAGACCTCCGCCAAGCGCCACAGTTCCCCCCATACAATGTTTGTGTGTACGTTTTCAGATTCCTTGACCATGAAAACATATGACTAGCAATTGGATTGACAATGATAGGATTAGTGGTTCAGTGGTTATTCATGAAAATGGCATTTTCCGTAATGGCGGCCATAGTTCCCCCCATACAGTGTTTGTGTGTACGTTTTCAGATTCCTTGACCATGAAAACATATGACTAGCAATTGGATTGACAATGATAGGATTAGTGGTTCAGTGGTTATTCACGAAAATGGCATTTTCCGTAATGGCGGCCACAGTTCCCCCCATACAGTGTTTGTGTGTACGTTTTCAGATTCATTGACCATGAAAACATATGACTAGTAATTGGATTGACAATGATAGGATTAGTGGTTCAGTAGTTATTCACGAAAATGGCATTTTCCGTAATGGCGGTTTTCTTCTGGACGGTGATCCGGATCATCCCCAAAATTTAATCAGTTCTTCCTTGTACCATTTCCAACAACGCCTGAAAGTTTCATCGAAATCCGTCCAAAACTTTTTGAGTTATCTTGCTAACCAACAGACAGACAGACAGACAAACAGACAAACCCCGGCAAAAACATAACCTCCTGCGGCCTGCGGCCTGGCAGAGGTAACAAACATATATCCAGTCTTGTAAGCAGCCAAAGCTGCTTACAGGGAACCAACAAACCCACTTTTTCTTAAATTAAAAGCTCTCAAGTTGAAAGATCTGGTTGACTTTAAAACTGCAGCAATAATGTTTAAAGTGAAGAATCTATTACTGCCCACAGATATCCAAAAGTTGCTCCAAATAAGGAAGAAACAATATTATTTCAGAGGAACATGTAAACTTCAAAAACCTTCAGTGAGAACTACCACCAAGCAACACTGTGTCTCAGTGCAAGGAGTCAGATTGTGAAATGCTTTTCGACCTGAATTAAAATCATGTACAACGCTTTGACAATTTAAACAAAAACTAAACAAATAAATACTACAAACATATATACAAGATGACATGTAAAATCACATAAGAATTATCATATTCAGTCTGTGTTGTGCTATTGCTTAGTTTTGTTTTTTTTTTGTCACGTTTTGTCTTAGCTTTGTTCTGAATTGTAATCGCTCTTGTTTTGTTTTTCTTTTGAATTCTTGGATGGAATATGGGTGGGCAATATAAGCTGCGGCTTCAGCCATCACCCATTTAGGATAACTTATGTTGAACTGTATAATCAGAGGAGTTATTGTTTAACTTGACCTTGTTAGATTTTTCCCCCTTTGTTATATTATTCTATTCCATTCTTTTAATCTTTACTTTTAATCTATCCAAAATAAAGATGAACACAATTTATAGACTGTTGGTTTTTCTGTTCACTGCCGCAGTCTTTGTGATTCCTCCTTGTCACCAGAGCCCTTTCCTCACTCTGGTGAGTTTATCCTGAATTCATTCCCATGCGTAAGTTTCCTTATTATCTGTATTTTGGATGTTTGCTTTGGTGCACTCTGGCACTTTGTGTGTTTCTGTTAATAAATACCAAAAACTGCAGTCGACATCTGGGTCTGTCTCTCACTGGCCCAAGGGGCGAATTCTGACCAAAGACTGCGGCCAGTAAAAAGACCCAGCCGCTGCAGTTAGTGGATTTTGGCTTTTTTTTGTTTTTGTGTTTTACGCACCTGGAGCTCATGATGTCCCCGGCACGCCAGCCTCCACCAACTAAAGGGAGATTGGCAGCGGGTTCCCCGAGCCTGGAAGAGGAGTGGGCTGCCAACTTCATCCAAAGTTTTGTGGATGAGGCTCTCACCACCCGTGGACCCAAAAAGACCAGAGAGAGCATGAATGGAGCGGTAGTGATCCTGGAGGCACACCCCGACCTGTGGAAATATTCCCAATACGTGCAACTGTTGTCCATGGTTTCCGCGCTTCAGCAGTCGTTTCCCGGGGTGACGATGGGGCCATCTCCAGTGGAGCCAAAGCTGACACGGAGGCACTCTCCATGACAGACGTCCTTCTCCTCTCCCTGTTCGCCAGCTTCGCCTCCAGCTCCTGTGTCGCCAGCTCTGAAACGCCGTCATCCAGCTCTGGACTGCCGGAAGAACGTCTCCACCTCCTTGTCAGCTGCCCCTCCTTCGCCAAGGGAGAAGACCTCTGCAGCAGTGCTCTCTGGGCCATTTTTCCCTCCAGCTGCCTTGCCAGCACCTACTTTTTCCGCAGCTGCTGCCTCCCCCTTCTCCTCAGCGTTCTCTCCCACTGTTGAGGGTTTGGCTGTTTCTCCCCCGGCACCACCCGCCTCTGTGCCTGCAGGGGTGGCTCCTCCATGATCCTTTGAGGGGCCCATGTCCACCGTAGCCACAGAGAGGGATTACTGCAAACCAGCTTCAGCAGAAAAAATTACGCCCCATGAAAACAGGCAAATGTTTTTTCACTCTCTCTCATTTAACCATGAATTACCTTGTCTGATTCCCAGAGGTGAGGCTCAGCTGTGCAGTCCCCTGAGTCTGACTATCTGCTGCAGCTACATACCCTTTACCTGCTCTCTCTGTGTCTTCATGTGCCTAATGCCCCTGAGTGTCCACTGGCCACAGAACTCAACCGCCGGACGATGGAGGAGCCTGCGGCTCTAGAGGACCTGGTTCCAGCCCTGCAGCCACACTATGGACGAAGGGAAAGCGGTGAACCCAAGCTGATGCCTGAGCCGATTAAGGAGAGTCCCTGGGCTTCAGCTAAACAGGAAGCAGCGTCAGTAGGAAGCCAGCCTCCTGTCGCCACGCAGGGCAAGCCACCTGCATGAGCCACATCGATGAGAGGTCCCAGGACTACACCGACCACCATGCCTGTTGCAGGGGCCACCGCACCAGAGTTGGAGCTGGACCTCCAGAGGACCGGGCCCGATCAACCATCGCTTGGATTGATGGAGTCCTGGATGGCGGTGGAGCTCGAGATCAGGCAAGTGCTCTCCTTTGTTTTTCTTGTGTCTGTTGTGGAGAAATCTTGTCTGGCTCTTGGTGAGGAGACTCGGGTACAGCTGTCAGCTGCGCCAGACCTCACTTTGCCGGGCTCCGCTGCTGCCGGTGACCCTGACCTTGTTTCTTTGCTTGTTTTGTCTGAGCTTTCCCCCAGGGTCGCCGAGGAATTTCTAGATCAGCCAGATGTCTCCATGGGTCCAGGTTGGCTGCCCGAGATCATCATGTGTCCAGCTCCCCCTGCTGAGGTTGTCGAGGACGCTCCGGCCCAGTCCGGGACCTGCATGGGTGCAGCTTTGGCCCAGTCCGGGGCCTCCGTGAGTGCAGCTTGGGCCCAGTTCGAGTGATCCATGGGTGCGGCTTCCCTTCCAACTGAGGTCATCGCGGGTGCTCTGTCCCAGCCTGGGACCTCCGTGGGTACAGCTCCACCTCAGTCTGGGTCTCCGTAGGTGTTGTGTCCCAGTCAGGGACCGTCGTGGGTGCTGCACCCCAGTCTAACACCAACTTGGGTGCTGTGCTCCAGTGTGGGCCCGCCATGGGCATTATGCCCCAGCCCAGGGGCCACCGTGGGTGCAGCCTTGGCCAAGTCTGGGTCCACTGAAGGTGCAGCCTTGGCCCGGTCCGGACCCACCATGGGTGCTGCGTTGCTCCAGCCTGGAGCCACTGCGGGTGCTGAGTTGTTCCAGCCCGGAGCCACTGCAGGTGCTGCGTTGCTCCAGCCCGGAGCCACCGCGGGTGCTGCGTTGCTCCAGCATGGAGCCATCGCGGGTGCTGCTTCACTCCAGCCCGGAGCCACCACGGGTGCTGCTTTACTCTAGCCCGGAGCCTCCGCGCATGCTACCTTGTTCCAATCTGGGACCACCGAGGTTGCTGCTGGTCAGTCCGGAGGCATCGTGGTGCTCTCTCCTTCACCAGACACCATCATGGTTCGCCCTCCTGTGCCAGACGCCCTCATGGTTCTCCCTCCTGTGCCAGATGCCATCATGGTTCCCCTTCCTGTGCCCGATGCTGTTGTGGTTCCCCCTCTTCAGCTCTCCTTCCTTTTGTTGGGCCTCCCTGTGGGGGAGCCGCCTTCTGGGCCACCCGTCCTGCTTATGTAGCTGAAAGACTCTGGTCGACCACCTGACAGACTGTGCCGTTGGTTTGGGTGGCCCCTATTCTCCGGCAGGCCACCGGACTCGTACCACCTTGCCGTCTGTCAGGCCTAGGACTTTGGCAGGCCACCTGAACTGTTTAGTTCTTTGGCCTGGGGGGCCAAGGGGCCTGGGTTTGCGTGGGTGCGGCTCCTAAGTGGGGTTTATGTTCTTGTTCCCTCCTATCCTGTTTCTCCCACCTCCCACCCGGGGTGGTTTATTGTTATACCTTTTTTTTGGGGGGGGGGGGGGGCTTTTCTGTTTTGGTGTTACCTTGGGATGTCTGGAATCCATCCCTTAAGGGGAGGAGGGGGCTCTGTGATGAGGCTGAGCGCGGTGCGTCACCGAGCTCAGGATCTTAATTTATATTTAAGTATTTTTTTGTATTTTTCCAGTGTTGTATTATTTTTCTGTGTATTGATTCTAGAACTGTCCTTGACTGTCAGTACTTTGGTGTTTTCTTACCCTTCTTATTATGACATGATTCTGTCAGTATTTTTAGATTCCTGTTTTATTTTGGTTCTCAGTGTTTATATTTCGTTTCATCGTGGAATGAGTTTCGCACCTGTTTCAGACACTCCCAATTTGTTATTATCTCGTCCGTGTGTTTTGTGTTAGTAATTAGATCACCTGCCCACTCATGTGAATCTGCACCCGCCATCAATTATTTTCCTCAGTATTTATAGACTGTTGGTTTTTCTGTTCACTCTCCGCAGTCTTTGTGATTCCTCCTTGTCACCAGAGCCCTTTCCTCACTCTGGTGAGTTTATCCTGAATTCATTCCCATGCGTAAGTTTCCTTATTATCTGTATTTTGGATGTTTGCTTTGGTGCACTCTGGCACTTTGTGTGTTTCTGTTAATAAACACCAAAAACTGTAGTTGGTGCCTGGGTCTGTCTGTCACTGCCCCGAGGGACGAATTCTTACATTCTGATGCCAAATTTAAAAACAAAACAAAACAAGGAAACAACCCCAGATAAGAATTAACCCTCTAAAGTTCTGGCCATCATAAGACATCAGCATCACCTGCTGTCCCTGGCACAGTTCTGCGCCTGTCACGTGATGTGTCCCAAAAGCACAAAAAACCCAGTTGTACCAAGCGTTTCACATCACAAGATGTCAGACACATATAGCTTACTGCTCTTCAATGGAGGACTGGAGGACTTCACCCAAACAAGCTGCCTCAAACATCATTTCCGGAAGCGCGAAGAAGAGAATGTAAACAAAGTCTCCATCGCAACATACACACATGGACAAAATTGTTGATACCCCTCTGTTAATGAAAGAAAAACCCACAATCGTCACAGAAATAACTTGAATCTGACAAAAGTGGTAATAAGTTAAAATTCGATGAAAATTAACCAATGAAAATCAGACAATGCTTTTGAATTGTGGTTCAACAGAATTATTTTAAAAAAACAAACTCATGAAACAGGCCTGGACAAAAATGGTGGTACCCTTAACTTAATATTTTGTTGCACAACCTTTTGAGGCAATCACTGTAATCAAACAATTTCTGTAACTGTCAATGAGACTTCTGCACCTCTAAGCAGGTATTTTGGCCCACTCCTCATGAGCAAACTGCTCCAGTTGTCTCAGGTTTGAAGGGTGTCTTCTCCAGACGGCATGTTTCAGCTCTTTCCACAGATGTTCAATAGGATTTAGATCAGGGCTCATAGAAGGCCACTTTAGAATAATCCAATGTTTCGCTCTTAGCCATTCTTGGGTGTTTTTAGCTGTGTGTTTTGGGTCATTATCCTGTTGCAAGACCCATGACCTGCGACTGAGACCAAGCTGCCTGACACTGGACAGCACATTTCTCTCTAGAATACCTTGATAGTCTTGATATTTCATTGTACCCTGCACAGATTCAAGACACCCTGTGCCAGATGCAGCAAAGCAGCCCCAGAACATAACACAACCTCCTCCATGTTTCACAGTAGGGACAGTGTTCTTTTCTTGGTATGCTTCATTTTTGCGTCTGTGAACATAGAGCTGATGTGCCTTGTCAAAAAGTTCCAGTTTTGTCTCGTCTGTCCATAGGGCATTCTCCCAGAAGTTTTGTGGCTTGTCAACATGCAGTTTGGCAAATTCCAGTCTGGCTTTTTTATGATTTGTTTTCAACAGTGGTGTCCTCCTTGGTCATCTCCCATGAAGTCCACTTTGGCTCAAACAACGACGGATGGTACGATCTGAAACTGATGTACCTTGACCTTGGAGTTCACCATGAATGTGTTTAGAGGTTGTTCTGGGCTCTTTTGTTACCATTCGTATTATCCATCTCCTCCTGCGACCACGTCCAGGGAGGTTGGCTACAGTCCCGTGGATCTTAAATTTCTGAATAATATGTGCAACTGTAGTCACAGGAACATCAAGCTGCTTGGAGATGGTCTTATAGCCTTTACTTTTAACATGCTTGTCTATAATTGTCTTTCTAATGTCCTGAGACAACTCTCTCCTTTGCTTCCTCTGGTCCATGTTTGGTGTGGTACACACCATGTCACCAAACAGCACAGTGACTACTTGTCACCCTTTAAATAGGCTGACTGACTGATTACAAGTTTGTAGACCCCTGTGATGTTAATTAGAGGACACATCTTGTTTTCTAGGGGTACCATCATTTTTGTCCAGGCCTGTTTCATGAGTTTATTTTTTCAAGTAATTCTGTTGAACCACAATTCAAAAGCATTGTCTGATTTTCATTGGATAATTTTCATAGAATTTTTATTTATTACAACTTTTGTCAGATTCAAGTTATTTCTGTGACCACTGTGGGTTTTTCTTTCATTAACAGAGGGGTACCAACAATTTTTCCATGGCTGTAATATTTCCACACAGAGGAAGTGTTTGCTCCAAATTTTGGTAACTGTGATTCTAAAAAGAGATTATTTAGCTTCTGAAGGGAAATATTTACCTTTTGCGGCAGCAGAAGATGGTCTGGAGCGTGTACACTTTTGTCTGCCATTGACAGAGCTGCACGTGTTGACAGAGAACAATAGCACCGGTTCGGGGGCAACAAAATTGAGGTGGAATAATTCATAACATACATGTGACAGTTTCTGGATGTGGGAGAGAAAGCAAAAATGACTGGTAGAAGACGAAATAAGGACCATGGATGACAAAAATGGATGAATGAAGACACGATGAGTGGTAGGTGTGATTGTTTTTTATTGGTTTGAGTACATTCTTCTGATTTTCTGGTTCATATACATTGAAGATAAGATAGCAAAAAACAAAAATGAAGACAAAAAACAAAACCACCCTTTGTGTAAATATGTCCAAAGTCCACTTTTGACCGAAAGTTATGTAATTCGATACGGCTGCCATCACATTATGCAAATTAGATGCATAAATTTACTCCTATCTCAAACTTTGGATCAAATTATACATCTTTCTAATTGACAGTAAGCCATTATCTCTTACCACTTACAAGTTATAGCCTTTGAAATGTCTGATATCTAAACTGAATATTTTCTTCAAAAAAAACTTGACCACCGGAGTGGGGGGGAGGCTGATGGGCGCACCAGTTCGCCACAGAATTTTAAGAGGTTAAGGAAAAAAAAATAATGGATAATCTAACGCATAATTGTTCCTTGAATAATCAGTTTCATAAGGAAATGCTTTGATCGTAAACTGGACTGCAGACAAAAATTACAGAATTACAGCTTTTTAAACTTAGCTGCAGTACATCACTGAAACAGAAGTTTAATTAAGAAAATGAGAGGGAATGTCAACCATCAAGCCCCCCCTAAAAGGAGAATTAACTGATCCCAACACTGAGAACAGGCATGTTTTAGGTCAGGCTCATTGGAGTGTTTAAAATGACCCCTCTAATTGGCCGGAAACTGGGAAGTTCTAATCCCTTCAGCCATCTCTCCACTTTACATCTATCTTTTCTTCCAAAGGTCCAGCCCCTGACTCACACTAGTGAGTTTGCCAATAAACTCAACTCAGGAAACTCAGAAATAGAAGATTAATTTGAGAAATTCTCATTGTCAATCACTGCTTTGCACCCTTCCTCAAACCACTGCTGAGTAGTTTTTGTAGTGCAAAAAGGTGCTGGGACCCTATGTAAAAAAAAATTAAATAAAAATTGCACAGTGTACTGCCATCTTTTGCCTGGCACATTCTACAGTATTCTGCAAAATGTAAGTGGAAAGCATTGAAAAACACTGGTTTTAAACTGTAGCTAATTTTTATAAGTCCCTACCACTCTTTGTTGAGTAAATGTAAAGCTATTCTGAAAATTTTGCTTGAACACTCCTTAGACACTTCAAGTATCTTTAATTGTTGTGGTTGTTATTGTTTTTGTTGTGCTTTTTAATCACTTAACGTCAGTAGCATGTGGGTAAAACTAAAGCTTCCAAATCAAGAACAACTGAAACAATAGGAGCAAGCCAGCATGTCTGCTCCGCATCCTTTGTCCTCTGTGCAGCCTTTTTCTTGGAATATGCATGATCAACTGTGACTTGTGGTATGTCTTGCTTGCCAAAGCCCTTCTCCCTCTATTCTAGTCACTAACTTCCCCACTGTTTTCCTTTGTTCTTTAGGACAGCACAGCCATGCCGCAGGTGGACTACCATTGGCGCCCTTGGCAACTAGTGCCACAAAGATGACAGACTCAGTAGAGGTTTGGACACCCCACATGACAACAGAGAGTAAATCCAAGTCTGGGGCAAGAAGCTGATGACATTGTAGAAAAAATAAAAAAAAGGCATAGTCAGGCTGCTGTCTGTGGGAGTCTGGGAAGCGATCAACTCTCCAGTGGCCAAGCAGAGATTCAAAGAGACTTTAACATCAGACTACAAGGCAGAAATCTCAGTTTTAAGATCGCTCAGAGTCAATCAAGCTCTTCGCAGCAAGTGTTTTTGCTTAACTACCAAGTGAATGAGTGAAACTGACGTGAAGTTTCCTGGGGCCCTCTAAGATGACTTCTCAGATATTCTTTCTGAACCTGCTTCCTTTATCAACAGTCCTCTTTCTCTCTGACTGTCTTTCGTCGTCTGCATCTCAAGTGTTTAATAGCTCAGCATGCGCTACCCTCTTGTCCCTTCATGCAAACTGCTTGTGGCTGAAATTCAAAAGTGTCCCGTCTTCTCTTGTTTAACTGTGTGCCTCTCACATGATCCCGAAACTAAACCTTGATCTACCATCTTTCATCTGAGATAAAAGGTACCATGGTGTATTTTCCTGAAGAACTGAACCCATCAGCTTGTAGAGATTCCAAGCTAACAGAAGCTGCATGTTAGTAAGGGTTAGAAAATCTGTGTTTGTGTAAATGTGAAAAAAAAAATCGTGTCTTTTTTCTGTAAGCAGAAAACTTAATTACATGAAAATGTTGCGTGAAGTGTAAATGCAGTACTTTTGTGTGCATGTACATTTACACCCATTTGGGCACCCTTTTTTTTGCGAGCATGTGAGAGTGTGAGTGAAACAACGCCATGCGGCTGGTGGTGTTAATCGAGCTCACTAATTACTTCCGGAGCCGAGAGAGTTGTCAGGGAGAGGAGGAGCTGCCGCAGATGGTGAGAGACCTACACTGACGCCAGGACATCCTACCTCTTCATCATTAGAGCTGAGCATGTGTGTTTTGGGGAGACAGTAATTGAGAGGATGAGAGAGTGTGCGTGACCACGACTGAGCGTTCACATTACACTTTACAACCACTGATCACAGGATGGTTTTGAGCCAGTGACGTGTGGTGAGGTTCATGGCTGGTGAGGCATTGACGTTTTCTCAGAGTCAGATTTACAAATCGGATTTTATAAATAATTTCAACAAAACAAGTAAGGTATTTTATTGAATTAACTCTAAAGGGAATGCACAGAAAAAAGCAGTAATAAAAGTCCTTGTATTCCTTTTGGAACTCTCCTTGATTACAGACAACATGCAAAGACTCTTGGTTACACAAGTATAATGTATTGAGGTATTTTACAAACACGTTTTTTGGGCACAACATTTGGTTTACTTTGTTTTTGACCAAGGAATAACGTAAATTACAGTGGCTCAGAGAGCTTCATCTCTTTTTGTGTGTTGCAGCTCCACATTTTAGACTTATTTATTACAAATTCAAGTATTTACAACAACTATGCATGCATGGTCTTACCTTTACTTGTAAATGAAGTAAATCTGCCTATCTTTCTAGACAAAAATGCTGTGACTTTGTTAAAAAAAATGTCCTTATCTTCTTTTAGTTTTAAAAAAAAATCCTGTGCTTAAGGCTCAAGCACCCCCTCCCCCCAATTGGGGCAATGATACTGTACAACCTTTTATTGTGATTTTCTACCTCACCTGCCTCTCGTGATGGCACATCACTGTTTTGAACAGATTTTGTATAAACAGCCTATCAAAGATGTTACGGTTGTCTGTTTTACTTTCAACCCACCCTCAGTAAAGCTGCCTACCAAACACTGATTCACTACTGGAAATATGCCTGCTTGAAGGCTTTCATTATTGCACTGCTGGACCCTTCATTTACTGTACCCTGTCCCCATCACTCAGCCCTCCCTCCAGATTAAAAAATACCAACTGACTACTCACCACTGAGAAGAGCCTTCAGTGCCAGTGACCTCCAGCAGGTCATAATCGTCCTCCAGTTGAAAGTCAGAGAAAACCAGGGCAATAGTGTCTCCTGGCTCGGCCAGTATGGTCCAGGTGCAGTCAGCATTGTTGTTATACGCGGCTGGATAATTGGGAGTAGTGATCACACCGCTCTGGCCCCGCAGTGTTCCCCCACATCCATCATCCGCTGCAAAGAAGTGCAGAAAAAGGGGGAAGTGTTGAGAGCATTAAGACAAGGATAATAAATAAAAAAGGAGGGAAATAACAGACATACAGTTTAGAGATAACTGAATGTGAATATACAAAAGGAAACAGTGGGGGTGAGGATATAAACGCTAATAAAGGTTAATAAACACAAACTGCAGCTTAACCGCAGCTAAAGGTCAAGTCAGACTTTGAGCATTAACCATAATTTCTGAGCTGGCCATTGTAGGCTTTTGTGAAATTAGTTCAAATGGACCCAATATGCAAAAGGAAACAAATTATCTTAACAGCACTTCCAAAATGTGAAGTGAGTGAAGAAATTTTCAACTCAGACTCGTCAAGAGTTTTTGGACCTGGACTTTTCCTATATGACATCTTTAATCCTTAACAGTGCTGTGTAGAATATTTGGCAACTGGGGCATTCATAACATAACAGTCATAACACCTTCTGGTTCATTTCTGAGGATTGCAGGTTGGGTTGTGCTGCAAAGCAGCCGAGGCTATGATGTGAATGACTGAAGTGAATGCATATAGATAGGGGTGGGCAATATTACAAAAACAAAAACTCTTATTTCTCCAGTTTATAAACAACAGCTCAGACTTCTTTTTTTTGTTTGTTCTGTATCAAATATCACAAGAAAATAATATAAACTGTTACATCTTAAGTTCACACAGATGTTGGGTTTTATGCTGAGTCATTTTATGCGGGACATGTTTCATGAACATGTCCCACCCTTTAAGTTATATTTTTGTCATTCATTATTATTATCGTAAAGATTTTCTAGTTCCTTGGTTTATTTAGTAGTATTATTATGATATTGTTTTCTGTCCATTCTTTGTTCATAGGTTTGCTCTTATTTTGAAGTCATTCCTGTTCCATTTCCTGTTAGCCTTATTACTGTAGTCCTCCTTCCAGTTCACATTATGATTTACTATTTACGTTTCTGTTATTAATCCTCATCAGTGGTTTCTCATTTCCCCTCATTAGTATTTGTATATAGCCTCCCTCATTTATTAGCTCTTGGCCCAAAGATAAACCCATGTTGTGTTTCTCAATGCCTCGTCTTCCACCACATTCCCAGTCTGGTTTGTACTTTCAGTTTCATTCCTGTATTTACGTTTAGGTTTGTGTTTTCCAGCCTCCATGCTGTGCCTTTGTTTACTATTAAATTGCTGAAAACTCATACCAGCGATCTCGTTGCACTAAACGGCTGTTGTTTTTTGTCTTCTTTTTCTTCTTCTGCTTTTGGGCGTTGAATAAAATCAAGATGAAGCAGCCAAAATGGAATGAAAATACAACTTACAGACATTTCCAGCAGCACACTGGAGTTAACATGCGGAAAAAATGGAAGCAGATTATCCACATTGCACCGTTTTGCTTTGTTTTGTTTTTTGTTTTGTTTTTTTTAACATGGCAGCAGTCTGAAACAGCCTTAAAACTTAAATATTTCTATCCAACTGGATGCAGATGCTCCAAGTTTGTAGCTGCAGCTTCCTGTGCTATATTTGTTTTGCTGTTTCTATGGTAGTGTGTCACTTCCGTCCACGGTGTGAGGTTTTCACACAGCAGACACAAAGTATCGTGATATTCATTTTTACACCAGTATCAAAATTTATACCGGTATTATTGTGAACGATACGATATGGCACACCCCTAGGTACAGATACCAAAAAGTGTAGCGAAACCTGAGTTACCAAACCTTTAACGCACTACCTTTTAGCTTGCTGCAATTTATGATACATGTCTCAGGAAAAATGTAACACAGGCCAGCATTAACATTTAAAAGTGGGGATATGGAGCAATAGCATCAAAGCACATTAGCTGCAGTTCATGTAATAGCTTCTCGTGGAGAGAGAAACAAGAGCTGATCGAGTTGGACTGTTAAAAGAAGAAGAAAAAGAAGATGTCATGATCAGGTGAGCTCGCACTCCCCCTCCCTTCCTGCTAGACTTTCTCCAGCTGCGCAGGCAATCACCACACCTGCGTGATTAGACGCACCTGCTGCCTCTGTCTTGCCAGCGCATAAAAGGACCATCATGTGAAAGCTTCAGCGCTGGCTCGTTGGGGTGCTGCCATCTTTGTGACGCGTCTCCGGGGTTCGTTGTGCACTCACCTGCCCCATCATCATGGTAACCACCACTGTTAACCACTAACCACCAGTGCTAACCACTGTGGTTAGTGGTTAAAGAGTGGTTAGCAGTGGTTAAACAGTGGTTAGCACTGTTGCCTTACAGCTAGAAGGTTCCTGGTTCGAATCCCCAGGCTGGCAGGGGTTGGAACCTTTCTGTGTGGAGTTTGCATGTTCTCCCTGTGCTGCGTGGGTTTACTCCGGGGGCTCCGGTTTCCTCCCACAATCCAAAGACATGCATGTTAGGTTAATTGGCTGCTCTAAATTGTCCCTAGATATGTTTCCTATAGGCCCTTAGAATAGAGAGTAAGTACTAGTGGAAGCGCTTTGAGTGGTGTTTGTGACTAGAAAAGCGCTATATAAGTGCAGGTTAGTTAGTTAGTAGTTAGTTAGTAATAATACTAGATGTACTGAAAAAATGTTTAAAAATGTCTGTCTTATATCATTACATCCACAACTCTGTTGAATTAAATGAAATCTTCCACTGTAGAATAAATACAAATAATAGGAAGTCAGTTGCCTTTGAAAAAAGTGTTCACATACCTCAAGTACAGCCACAAGCTTTAACTTTTTGGAAGCATTGTAAAAGAAGTTTTGCCACCAATCTGATTTCAAAAATGTATAATGTATGTATAATGTATATATTGACCTTCTTCCTGCTACACATTATATTTTGCAGGGCTAAATTGCAAACTCTCAAAAATTCAGAGGCATGCAAATGCATGGTGAGTTACAGCATATTGTTCCTTTGTCTGCAATTTTTGCCGTAGGCCAAAGAGGCAGTAGTCATGGAATCTTAAAACGCCTGATGGCACTTTTACAGTCTGCATCATGAGGGTCAAGTACATGACGCAACTTAATGCAATGAAGAGGGAAATGATTAAATTCTGATTAATTCAGATTTGTGTTAATCAAAGCAATTCTTCCCTCCTCGAAACTGCTTTAAGGAGACTATTAGATAATAAAGCATCCATTTAATATGTTGCCAGGATAATTCATTTGCCCAGCTTCTGATATGTTCAACGCAGCTTTGAAGAAGACTATACATAATATCCAGATATAAGCCACAAAGAGGGAAAAAAGTTAACAATGACGGTTTTGGAGGATTTTAAAAAGTGTGCAAAAGTCCGAGGGTGTCTATCTGCCTCAAAGTGTTGTGCGATTCAGTACACCGGGTGGCCAGCTAGGTGCGTCTGGTGGCAAAGAGGGGAGGATGGCATCAAAAGTGTCGGCCCCTGTCTATCATCCACTCTACCTGTCACCGACACAACCCCCTGGGGGGAGGGGGAGGGAGGGTATGGACGAGTGGAAACCTGTGAGGTGTGAACTTGAATGGGGGGGGGGGACCAGAACAGAAAGGGGAGAAGAAGGGGATGAAGGGGATGACAGGTGACATGTGAGGATGGGTGCGGGAGAAGTGCAGAAGAAGGGCGGATAAAGGAGAGAAAGAGAGAGAGAGAGGATAGGTGATTGTTGCCAGGGGAGTGACAAGAAGTAGATTGCAGGCAGGAAAAAAAAAAAAGGATGTGGAAGTGCATTTATATTCCACACAGGACTTTTTCTTCTTCACACTTGAGGGGAAATCTCTGACTCCTAGCTCTCTGCCTCAGGTTGGCTCCTGATGAATTTTGAGTCTGCCACTGGCCAGTGTGAGAGTTGTACCACCGATGGAGCTAAAACTGCGTCTACCATGGACCATGAGAAATCGAAAAGAAAAACCAAAAATGGTAAAACTTTTTCGATTTTCCCCTTAGTCAACTGTAGATGTCAGATTGTTTCCCGTGGCTGAATGTTACACTTTTCGGGCTGTCACCTATGATGTCACGGTGCTCCGTTAAGGGTAAGGAGCAGCAGCCATTCTTTTCAGTGTTGTGACAATCAAAAGATGTAAACAATACGTGAGAACTTTTAAAGCCTGCGTGACGTAAACAGAGAAAAGCTGCGCATAAGAGGAAAAGAAACTGGAGTGGAAGGTAAAACGTGTGTACACAAAAGATAAATAGTTCAGAGGGTATGCAATATTGTTGATATTTGAGGTGACATTTAGAACATATCAGTTATAAGAATTTTGAGGGAAAGATGTGCAGCAACAAAAAAGGAGAGCAAAAAGTTTGCAATTGCAAGCGATAGATAACGGTGCACAAAATTCAACACTAGAGTGTTAAAAATCATATGATATAATTACCTTCAAAGATTACAAATAAAAAATAGACTTAAGCCAGACAATCTTGGCAAACTGGCATTATCTTGTGTCCGGAATAGTGGCCCTGTCAATATGCCCTCCAAGCGCACAAAGCCCAGTAAAAGTTTTGCCCTTGCACATATGGGCAGACTCTATAATTAGAGTGACATTAACAATACACTTATGCATTATGAAGGAGCACTCAGGTGTACAAGTTGACTTTTATGTGGCAGTAGAAAACCTCAATTAATCACAGGGGGAAATTGCAAGTTTCTAAAACTTGTTGGTGTGTAATTTCTGCTGAAAAGGTGGCATAATCACATCCTTGACTGCTTGAGGGATTTTCTATTCCTGGATGGTGCTTGGGTGGGCATGAGGGAGGAGAACGATGGAGTTCAGTTTGAGAACAAATAGTAACTGTACGTGCATTTTAGAGAAATGACAGGCAGGGGGTATAGAGGTGATAGAGTTATTGTTAATATCTTAAATGAAATCTTGTGAATTTCAAAGAAAGATGCACAGTGCTGAATAATAATTTTTTGCATTTTTGATGGGGTGGGTAGTGACTGTGCTGGCATGTGGTGCCCAGCCATGTGTGCTCCTGTGTGGGCTTCCTGACTCCCGGCCTGGCTGCAGATGGCACAGTGTCTCAGTGGTCTGCTCAGCAGGCATACTGACACAAACCATTGGCTGCATGGATACACTGGCACACACACCCACGTCACACAGTAAATGGACTTAGATGGTCATGCAAGCTCACAAGTCTAATTTTGTGCCAATTCATTCATTCGAGAAAGAAACATTTTTTTTATATTTTTGGCAGAGTTACACAAAATAGTGTCCTTTTTTATGTACAAGTGAACTGTTTTCAAGAACTTGCATGCAGTGTCAGACAACACACACTGGCAGGTGTCACTGCCGCAGGGATGCTTGCTAACTCCGAGGGAAGGACAACTGGCACATGCACCTGACTGGGAACTAACACATGAGGTCCTGCCATGGTAAATAAGATATCAGTATAACCACTGAAAACCTTGTCAGGTCATGTGGAAACATGAATAAATATAGATAAACATGAGGGGAGTAGCGGTAAAACTGAGCAAATAAAAGATTGAATAAAGATTTTATTTCAAGAGCAAGGTTACTTTTTAAGTAATTGTGTAAAATAAAATAAGATTACTGCTCTACAGTAATGCATGGTGTTTTTACCCTTTGATATGTTGTTGTTTATCAGGACAATTATTCTGTACTTATTCTGCACAGATTTTAAATATAACAGGTAATATAATAAAAATAGTCATTCTCAGAATGGATTTAAGAAAAATTAAAATGAAGAAAATAGTTGGGTAGTAAGGTACAATCACAAAGTTGTACTGTCATGAGGCTCAGTGCGGTGTTTTCACCGTGCTCACGCTCTCGAGTTATTCCTGATCATATTTTCTCAGTTCTGTTTTATCATTTAACTGTACCGTTGGTTATGTGTTTTGAGTGTGTCTATTGTAGTTGCCGTTTCTATTGTATTGCATTCTGCCAGTTAACCTAACATGCAAGTTAGGTTAATTGGCATCAAAACTGGGGATTCTAAATTGTCCTTAGGTATGGATGTGGAAGTGAATGGTTGTCTGTCTCTCTGTGTTGGCCCTGTGATGGACTGGCGATCTGTCCAGGGTGTACCCTGCCTCTCGCCCAAAGATGCTGGGATAGGCTCCAGCCCCCCCGCGACCCGAAAGGATTAAGCGGTAGAAGATGGATGGATGGATGGATGCATTCTGCCTGTTGACATGAGCCCTCACCTGTTCCTTAGTTACTGGTTGTCATTTCCTGACTGAGCTTTATTTTGACAGTGTGCTTTGGTGTCATCCTGTGTCAGCTTGGTTTGTGGGCTTGCACACCTGCCATCCATTTCCATTACTCCTCGCTCTGGTAATCCACACCTGTAATCACTTGTTATCATTGTTATCTTGCCCTATTTAAGACCGCTGCTCCATTCATTCTTCGCTGTGGTCTTCAATGTTATAGACATAAGTTTGACGTCCTATTCTCTTTTCATCCTCTGTGTCATCATGTCAGTTTCCTCCAGCCTTATAGTTTTGTTTGTACGCCGTGTTCTCTATGTTCGCAATATATCTCACTAACTCACAGTCCAGCGCCTGGGTCTTCTCTCTGCCCCCGAGGGGCATTATTGACAGAAGACCGCAGCAAGTTTGTGATCCAGCTGGTGTGGGTTAGTGGGTTGTTTTGTTTTTTTTTTGTTTCACCTAACTTTTCATTTTCCTGGAGTAGCGGTCAGCATGTCCACAGCATGCTGGTCCTCATTCAACAAAGGGGGGTTGGCAGACGGGGGCCTGAGCTTGGAGGAAGAATGGGCGAAAGATCTCAACTCCCGCAGCCCTAAGAAGATCTGGGAGAATTTGGTGGGGATGGTGCAGTCAGGATCGTGGAGGCACATCCGAGATTGAGGAAGAATCCCCAGTTTGCGGAACTGGTGTCCACTGTCTCCTCGCTACATTTGTCATTTTCTGGGCTGACGAAGGGGCTGCTCCCAGTGAGACCGAAGCCAACGAGGAAGCGCTCCCCACGACAGACGTCTTCCTTCTCCCACTGTTCGCCAGCTTCACTTCCCGCTTCACCAGCTCCAAGACGCCACCCTCCTGGCCCTACCTCCACTCATCCCCGTGCTGCTGGCAGTACTGGATCTCCTGGAAGAGAGTCTCCTGGGTCAGTCGCCTCATGCTTCCCACCACTGCTCAGTTAAGTCCCGCCAGAAGAACTCTTCCACCTCTCAGTCAGCAGCTTCCCCTATGAGTCAGACAATTCCCACAGCAGTTCCTTCCTCTAGTTTTTCCTTGCCGGCTGTCCCGTGAGCTTCCTCCTCCTCCATAGCTGCTGCTACCCTCGTCTCCTCAGTGTCTCCTCCCACTGCTGAGAGTCCGGTCGTCTCTTCCATGGCTCCACCTGCCATCGTGTCTGCAGGGGCGGTTCCTCCATGCTCTTCAGGGAAGCCCACAATCACCGCAGCCACGGAGAGGAGTGACACAGGGCCTTCTGCAGCTGAAACCATCGTGCCCTGGGAATACAGACAAGTGCTTTGTCATTCTCTATCACCAAAACATGAATTATCTTGCCTGATTCCCGGTGGTGGGATTCAGTTATTGCAGTCCACTGAGTCCTCACTGTCAGCTGCAGATACTACTTCCTCATCTGTCCCCTCCATGTCTCCTATTCCCTTGAGTGCCTGTTGGTCCCTGAAATGAGCTGCCAGATGATGGAGGAACCTGCGGTCCTGGAGAACCTGGTCCCAGCCTTGCAGTCACGGTCCAGATGGAGGGAGAGTGCTGTCATTGACCCGAAGCATGTGCTGATAATTGCGTCTCCCCTGGCTTCAGCTGCGCAGGATCCAGCACCAGCAGTGAGAAGACCTCCAGCTGCCACGCCAGATGAGCCACCTGCATGGGTCCCTTTGCCTGGAGGTCCTGGGACTGCCTTTTCCACCATGCCTGCTGTTTGGGGCCGCTGCAGCGGAGCCGAAGTTGAACCTCTAGAGGACTGGGCACAAGACGTCCTTGCCTGGATCGACAGAGCCCTGGACGGCAGTGGAGCTTGAGCTCAGGCAAGTGCTCTTCTTTGTTTTCACTGTCTCTGTTTTGGAGAGATCTTGCCTGGCTCTTGGTGGAGAATGCCAAGTGCAGCCATCAGCTGCACCTGAGCTCACCTCGCCGAGCTCCACTGCTGTCGGTGACCCTGGCCCTGTATTTTTGTCTTTCCTGTCGGAAACTTTCCCCAGGGTCACCAAGGACTGTCCAAGTTCGCCAGAGGTCTCCGTGGGATCAGCCTTGCCGCCGGAGGTCTCTGTGGGTCTAGCCTCGCCGCCGGAGGTCTTCATGGGTTCAGCCTCGCCGCCTGAGGTTTCTGTGGCTCCAGCCCCTCCGGTTGAGGTCTCCATGGGTGCTGCTCTCCCTCCAGCTGAGGTTTTCGCGGGTGCTTCGTCCCAGCCCGGGACCTCCGTGGGAGCTGTTTCCCCTCCAGCTGAGGTCTTCTCAGGTGCTTCATCCCAGCCAGCAGTGTGTGCAGCTACGCCCGAATCCGGGGCAATCATGGGTGCAGCTATGCCCCAGTCCGGGGCCATCATGGATGCAGCTACGCCCCAGTCCGGGGACATCATGGACACAGCTATGCCTCAGTCTGGGGCCATTGTGGGTGCAGCTACACCCCAGTTCGGGGTCACTGTGGGTGCAACTATGCCCTAGTCCTGGGTCGCCGCGGGTGCAACTACACCCCAGTCCGGGGCCGCTGCAGGTGCAGCCATGCCCCAGTCCAGGGTCTCCGAGGATGCTACGTTCTTGTCCAAAGTCACTGTGGTTGCTCAGTCCCCATCCATTCCCACCAAGGGTTACTTGTCCTTGCCCAAGACCATTGTGGGTTCCTCTCTTCCGCACAAGGCTGTCGTGGGTTTTTCTCCTCCGCCTGAGGCCATCATGGGTTCCTCTCCTCAGCCTGAGGCCATTGTGGGTTCCCCTCTTCCTGAGGCCACCGAGGGTCTCATTCTTTCCTCTGAGGTCCCCGCTGGCCGGCCATCCTTTCTATCAGGTTCCCGTGCCCTTCTGCCTACCTTGTCACCGGTTTTACACGCTGGGCAGCTGCCTCCTGGACTTCTCCATTTGGGTGGTTAAAGCACTCTGGTAGACCGCCTGGCACACTGTGCTGCTGGGCTGGGTGGCCCACATTCTCCAGAAGGCCACCCAACTCATTCCATCGCGTTGTCTGCCAGGTCTGGGACTTTAGCCAACCGCCTGAACTGTCTAGCTCTCCTGTCCAGGGGGCCTAGGTGTCCAGTTTTGCTCTGGTGTGGATCCCTTAGCGAGTTTCTTGTTTTTTTTTGGTTCCGCCATAGCCGGGGTTCCCCCACTGCCCTCCCGGGTTGAGTTATGATTCTTCTCCTATTTGGGGTGGGGGTGGGGGTGGGGGTGTTCTTTCTTTTTCTTGTTGTTTTCCTGGGGTGTCTGGATTCCACCCCTTAAGGAGGGGGGGATTCTGTCATGAGGCTCAGTGTGGTGTTTTCACCGCGCTCATGCTCTCGGGTTATTCCTGATTATTTCCCTTATTTTCTCAGTTCTGTGTTTTTATTTAACTGTGTTTGGTTATGTGTTTTGAGTGTGTCTATTTTAGTTTCTGTTTCTATTGTATTACATTCTGCCTGTTGACATGAGCCCTCACCCGTTCCTTAGTTACTGGTTGTCATTTCCTGACTGAGCTTTATTTTGACAGTGTGCTTTGGTGTCATCCTGTGTCAGCTTGGTTCGCGGGCTTGCACACCTACCATCCATTTCCATTACTCCTCGCTCTGGTGATCCACACCTGTAATCATTTTTTATCGTTGTCGTCTTGCCCTATTTAAGACCACTGCTCCATTCATTGATCGCTGCGGTCTTCAGTGTTCGAGACGTAAGTTTGACGTCCTATTCTCTTTTCATTCTCTGTGTTATCATGTCAGTTACCTCAAGCCTTTTAGTTTTGTTTGTGCACCGTGTACTCTATGTTCGCAATAAATCTCACTAACTCACAGTCCAGTGTCCGGGTCTCCTTTCTGCCCCCGAGGGGCATTATTGACATGTACTTGTACTTGTACTTCTATTTAAGGGCACATTCTACTGTTTCAGGACAGGAACAACTGTAGTTTGTATTTTCTGAGATGCTTTTAATTTCATCATTGGAATTGCTGTTTGAATGTGACGTGTGAATTTTACACACTAAATGACATCTAAAAACTATTTGGCATACATAAAGTTGCAAAATTACAAGAAAAAAGTTACAAATTTAAAGGAGACAATTATAAATTTAAAAAATTTAAAAAATTAAAAAAAAAAAAAAACAACTTCCGGCGAGTCGGCTGCCTTTTGCAACAGCGGCTCAATTCTGAGTTTTTTTTTCTTTCTTTCTTTACACACTTTATACATCACGGACACACAGATCGCCCCAAAATGCCTCCCGAGCCAGCGGACGGAGCCACTGTTTACAGCAGGAGACGGTATAGCAGGGAACAGCTGCTTGCACTTAATCGCCACTCGGTGTTGACGAAAAAACTCGACGTACCGAGAGAAATAAGGCGAAAACGACGTGGTTGTCGGGCTGGTGTTAGACGGCGGACAAGGAGTATAAGGTACAGACCCACCTTCCCATCCGTTATTATGGGGAATGTACGCTCTATACTGGGAAAGGTAGATGAGCTAGCGGCTATCTGCCATTACGATAGCACATACCGGGAGTGCTCTCTCCTTTTGTTTACTGAGACGTGGCTAACTGAACTAGCAGCAGATGCTAACATTGAGCTGGAGGGTTTCCACATGATACGGGCAGACCGAACACCAGACAGTGGCAAAGCAAGGGGCGGTGGAGTGATAATGTATGTTAACAACAACTGGTGCAGACCGGGACATATCACTGTTAAACAACGTCACTGCAGCAAAGACATTGAGTTGCTAGCTGTTAGCATGTGGCCTACATATCTCCTGAGAGAACACTCACACGTGATCTGCATTGTTGTTTATGCAAATCCGATGACGAACGCTGGGACAGCGCGTGACATCATCCATTCAGTAACCAGCAGGCTGCAGACAGAACACCCAGATGCTCTTCTCCTCATCTCAGGCGATTTCAACCATGTTTCACTGTCTCCCGTTCTACCCACGTTTACCCAGTATGTCACATGCCACACTAGAGACAATAAAACACTGGACTTATTCTATGCAAACACTAAGGAGGCGTACACCTCATCACAACTCCCCCAACTCGGGAGATCGGATCACAACTTGGTCACAACTTGGTTCATCTCCGGCCGGTGTACAAACCCCTAGTGCACAGACAACCCCCGGCCATGCGCACAGTGATGTTATGGTCTGAGGAGGCAATGGACACTCTAAAGGGCTGTTTTGAAGCCACCGCCTGGAAGCAGCTCTGCGATCCACATGGTGAGGACATCGATGGCCTCATTCACACCTTCACGGGCTACCTCAGCTTCTGTGCGGACAAATCCGTTCCCACCAAGACCATACGGTGCTGCTCAAACAACAAACCCTGGATCAACCCTGAGATTAAAACACTTCTGAGAGAGAAGAAGAGGATCTTCAGGTCGGGGAATAGGGAGATGCTGAAGTCCGTACAGAGGGAGCTGAGGAGAAAGATCAGAGAAGGCAAGGACAGCTTCAGGAGGAAGATGGAGGACAAGCTGCAACAAAGTGACATCAGCGGGGTCTGGAGAAACCTCAAAACCATCTCTGGGCTCCAGAATACCTCCCCCCCAGGCCACGGAGGGCAGGGAGTGGGCGAACAATCTGAATTTGTTTTTCAATAGGTTTGACCAACCGCCCTCCCCCCTGACTGCACAACAACCACTGCTGCCTGTAAAGACATCAAGTCCTGCTGCCCACTCCCCACTCCACCAACACCCCCCCACTCCCAACACACAGCCCCCCATCCTGACCCTGACCAGGACCCAGGTGAGGACGGAGCTGAGGAAGATCAAGGCGAGGAAGGCGTCGGGACCGGACGGCATCAGCGCAAAGCTCCTCAAGTCCTGTGCAGACCAGCTGTGTGGGATTGTGACGTACGTCTTCAACCTGAGCCTGAAGCTGGGGAGGGTACCACAGCTGTGGAAAACATCTTGTGTGGTACCTGTACCAAAAACTTCCCACCCCAAAGACCTGAACAGCTACAGACCGGTGGCCTTGACGTCCCACTTGATGAAGACCCTGGAGAGACTGCTTCTTGCTCACCTCCGCCCCCTGGTGGAACCAGCGATGGATCCACTCCAGTTCGCCTACCAGCATGGCATTGGGGTGGAGGATGCGGTGATCTTCCTCCTTCACCGTTCTCTGTCCCACCTGGAGAAGCCCGGGAATGTGGTGAGGATCGTGTTCTTTGACTTCTCCAGTGCTTTCAACACCATCCAACCGATGATCCTGAAGGACAAGCTGCTGCGCGCAGGGGTGGACCAGCACCTGTCATCATGGATCCTGGACTACCTCACGAACCGGCTTCAGTTTGTGAGAACCCGGAACTGTGTGTCCGACACGATCATCAGTAGCACGGGGGCCCCCCAGGGAACGGTGTTGGCTCCTTTCCTGTTCACTCTTTATACTGCGGACTTCTCACACAACACAACACACTGCCATCTACAGAAGTTCTCTGATGACTCTGCGATCATTGGCCTCATCTCCAATGGAGATGAAGCTGAGTACAGAGGGCTTATTCAGGACTTCGTGGACTGGTGCCATCGGAACTGCCTCCAGATCAACGCGAGGAAAACTAAGGAGCTGGTGGTGGACTGCCGCAGGCAAGGACAACCCCTCACAGCACCAGTAAATATACAGGGAACAGACATTGAGATGGTGACATCCTACAAGTACCTGGGTGTTCATCTGAACAATAAACTAGACTGGTCACACAATACTGACGCACTCTACAAGAAGGGACAGCGCAGGCTGTTCCTACTGAGGAGACTCAGGTCTTTTGGTGTACAAGGGGCGCTGCTGAAGACATTCTATGACACGGTGGTGGCATCAGCCATCACTTTTGGAGTGGTCTGCTGGGGCAGTGGCATTACTGCAGCCGATAGGAAGACACTGAACAAACTGATCAAGAAAGCTAGCTCCGTCCTGGGGCAGCGCCTTGATCCGGTGGAGGAGATAGGAGAGAGAAGGACGGTGGCTAAACTGTCATCTCTGCTGGAGTCCGAGTTCCACCCTATGCAGGACATACTGAATGCACTGAGGAGCTCATTTAGAAGCAGACTACATCATCCCAGGTGCACAACCGAGAGGTTTCGCAGGTCCTTCCTACCAATGGCTGTCAGACTGTACAACCTAAGCAGGGCTGCTCGCAGAGATAGCAAAAAGATGTAATAACCTAATAGGTTTTTTTTGTTGTTTTTTTGAATGCAAAAGATGCAATAGACTTACACAATGGTCCCCTCCGGCATACAACTAGGAAAATACCGGTAGCTACGGAGGGTGAGAATATGTATGGGCACATAATCATACCATGTAGGATAACTAAGTAGATGGTTGTGCTGTTTCATCCCATCTAGCAACAATGCTCTGCACTGTGTGTGTTTATACATTTACATATTTATTCCATCTAGCTACAATGCTCCGCACTGGGTGTGTTTATGTTTATGTTTATATTTATATATCTATATATTCATTCCATCTAGCTACAATGCTCCGCACTGTGTGTTTATATATCTACATATTATTCCATCTAGCTACATTGCTCTGCACTGTGTTTATATATTTACATATTTTTTCCACCTAGCTGCAATGCTCCGTACTGTGTGTTTATATATCTACATATTATTCCATCTAGCTACATTGCTCCGCACTGTGTGTTTATATATTTACATATTTATTCCATCTAGCTGCAATGCTCCGTACTGTGTGTTTATATACTCATATATTTATCCCATCCAGCTACAATGCTCTACGCTGTGTGTCTGTGTATATATATATATATATATATATATATATATATATATATATATATATATATATATATATATATATATATTTATAATAATATGTACATATGTATATTAGCTGCTCTTGCTTGCTTGCTTTTTTTTTTTCTTGCCTTCTGATTGTTGCTCTGAATGTTGCTATCCCTGTGCTGTTGCAATCCTGGAATTTCCCCGTTGTGGGACTAATAAAGGCTTATCTTATCTTATCTTATTGCATTTTTGGGGAAAAGTGATGCAGTTGATATAGGGGTGTCCTAGTAGTAGTGTCTAGTAGGCAGTGGCACCTAAATTGTTGAATGCTCTACCATTGTCTTTGTGCTCAGAAGACTCTGTTGATGCTTTTAAAAAGCAGCTGAAGACACTCCTGTTTAAACAGGTTTTTTAGTTTGATTATGAATTATGGTTTTTATGCTTTTAATGTCTTTATACTTGTTTTACAACACCTTTATTGTTGTATTTGTGATTGTGTGTTTTATTTTATTGTGAAGCACTTTGTGATTCTTTCTGTGAGAAGTGGAATATAAATAAATTTTACTTATTTACTTACTTACTTACCTAGTACCCTAACGGTTATGCAGCATAACACAAGACCATGTTGCTCAAACAAAGTGATCCCTGGTTCCAGTCCCAGTCTAAGTGATATTTCCTGGATCTCTTTCCCCTGCTGTTAATTTACTTTCTTTCTTTCTCTCTTTTCCCCTCTGTCTTCACAGTACCTATCCAATCAAGGGAAAAATGTCCCTCCCAAAAAAATGTTTAAAAAAGATTTATTCAACACAAAATACAAATTTACAAAGAAAAAAGTCAACTTTAAAAGAAAAAAAAAAATGTCCCCAATAACCCCTTCCAAAAAAGAGAAACATTTGGAAATGAAATCACAAATTTATAAGAAATATGTAGTAAACTTATGAAAAATGAAAATTACTTACCTAGTACCCTAACGGTTATGCAGCATAACACAAGACCATGTTGCTCAAACAAAGTGATCCCTGGTTCCAGTCCCAGTCTAAGTGATATTTCCTGGATCTCTTTCCCCTGCTGTTAATTTACTTTCTTTCTTTCTCTCTTTTCCCCTCTGTCTTCACAGTACCTATCCAATCAAGGGAAAAATGTCCCTCCCAAAAAAATGTTTAAAAAAGATTTATTCAACACAAAATACAAATTTACAAAGAAAAAAGTCAACTTTAAAAGAAAAAAAAAAATGTCCCCAATAACCCCTTCCAAAAAAGAGAAACATTTGGAAATGAAATCACAAATTTATAAGAAATATGTAGTAAACTTATGAAAAATGAAAAAAAAATGAAGAGTAAAGACAGCATTCACTACTCAAGTAACATCTTAGCAGATATTTTCTTAGTCTTACTCAACTTTATTTATTTATTTATGCTGACAAATGGGCATGAATGTGTATAAATGTTCGGTAGCAGTTGGAGAGGCCGTTGGCGCGGACTGGCAGCCATGTTTCTGTCAGTCTGCCTCAGGGCAGCTGTGGCCACAGTTGTAGCTTACCACTACCATTGTCTGTCTGGAGTGAATGAATAATGGACTCACTGTAAGCACTTTGACATGTCACTTGACATGTAAAGCACCCTATAAATCTAATCCATTATTATAATAAATCATAGTTATGGTATATTTGGGAAATAAATTTCTCAAGGTAAGACTTGAGCTTGACTGTACTTGAAATCTGTCTACTCCCACCCCTGAAAAATACTTGTGCGGCTGCCCTGTGGTCTAAAACACTAAAACGATTTATACGTTCAGTTCTTGAATCCAAAGATTTCTTGATTTAGTCTGAAGTTGTCCAAGTGTTTGCTGTACATACCTCTGCAGTAGGGAAGAGGAAAATCCCAGGCAGCTGTGCCAGCTGATGTGGCGAGGCAGGACAGGGTGGTGTGACCCTCCAGCACATAGCCTGGGCTGCAGCTGTAGCGGATTTTGTCACCAATGTTGAAGGTGGACCCCTGCTGGTGGCCATTGAGTAGTTGCCCGGGATTACCACAAGTGTAGCTGGGCAGAGCTGGAGAGGGATAGAAAGGGTTTAGATTTGTGGTAAAGTCTTGTCAAGAGCCTGAAAACAAGAAAAAATGTACAGGAAATGTCTGATAAGGGAGAGTGACAGAGCCATCTGTTCATGGCATTTGTGACGAGAGCATTGGCTTTCTGAGAAAAACACAATCTTGTATTTTTCAGATATGAATTTTTGTGTATGGTAGTAGCAGAACAGCTGGTGAAGTGCCCGAGTTCTTTCGGAAGACAAGAAAAACAGAATTCATAGAGTGCTTCAAAACATCTAGCATATTAGTCATTCATGGCTGGCATCATGTTGACCATCACTGCTTGTTCAACCATTCATGTAGATGAATGCAAATCAGTGAACTCAGAACCTTGACTAATTTTGTGTTTTTTATGTAAATCAAGTTCAAATGAAGTTCAGCCAATCTGCTGCCTCTAAACCCACTCAGTTTGGTAATTATATTCCAGTAAAATAAAACACATGCTTCTACAGTCTGGACATTTTACTACATTTAGATATCTTTCTGTTCTTTCTGCAATTCAGCTAATACATTCTCAGAGTGTGCCTAAAAGGGCAACGTCCAAATATGCATCATACACTCTAAAACGGACACATGCAGGCTCTCTGTCATCCAGTTGACTGTCCCGGTCATACACTCCCACGCAGCGGGAGACCTGGCCAAAGCAAGTGATGGACTTTGGATGAAGCTCTGTCCCTCCACAGGGATCGGGTTGAACTCCAGCAAGGACAGAATGGCTCCCACACAGCAACACAGCTCACTGGCACATCCCCATCGTGTTCAAATCATCATCACATTTCTATACTATCAGATGTCTTTGGATGGATAATATATTACAAAGGAAACTCAAAGGCATTTTCACTTTAGCCTTTCAAACAAGTCAGTGATTTTACAAAATAGACTTTAATAGCCGGACGTTTTTATGAGTATCTCAAATAATCATATATTAAGGCAGTAATAAAAGATAAGATAAGATAAGATAAGATAAGGCTTTATTAGTCCCACAATGGGGAAATTACAGGATTGCAGCAGCAAAGGGATAGCATATATATATATATATATATATATATGGACAGATATGAACTGATCGAGTACCACCTACTTCATTCAATAAATCGTGAGAAGGTAGAAATATTCCAAAATATAAAGGTAAGAAAATGCACACACACACACACACACACACACACACACACACACACACACACACACACACACACACACACACAAAGCTGTGCTGTAAATAAGCAGGTGAATAAATGCTCTCGGAAATATTTAAACATGTGTACTCATAAAAAGGCTTATTTTCTTTTTTCATATTACAAATAAAACTCTATTCATATATCTTAAATTACACTAAAGGTTTAAGTTGATTTCTAACATAACAGCTGTGCATTTGAGCCATTTACTTTATCTGAATTTGTCATGGTATGGGCTGAATCCTATGATCATGCCCACAGCTTGTTTTATTATTATGATTATTTGCCTGTGTTTTGCCTTCTGTGTCTCCTCTGGGTCCTCTCTGATTGTTATTGTCTTTCCCCAGTCCTCAGTCTGTCATGTGGTCCCCATTACCAACTGTTGTGGTTCTGTGTCCCGCCTTGGTTGTCTGTACAAGTCGTGCGTGTGTGTGTTCCCTGTACTCCCTTTTCTAACATTCTCAGTCCCTCATGTCTTCCATAGTCTTAGCCACTTCTCCTCATGTGTTGCTGATTATTCCCTGATTACTATCCCCAGCTGTCTCGTGTTTCCCCTGATCATCTGTTTCCCTATGTCTTCATCTGCGTTCATTTGGTGTGGCATCATTCCGTGGATTTCCCTGTGACTCCAGTTCCCTTGATTGTGCCTGTTTCTGTGAGTTTTCAGCCTTTCATGGCTCGCTTTATGTTCAGTCCCCGTGCTGCTTATTATTTTGTGTTTTCGGGAAAATAAACCCAAAATAAATTGAAGTCCTACTTGCGTCAGAGTCTGTCTTTCTTGCCAGTCAGAGGTTACCCATGACAGAACGATGCCACCATTTGACTCTGCGGGCATGGACTTCAGTGTTTTCACCTACTCTCCTCTGCCTGCTGCCTCCATGCCTACGCTGGATGACCCCGTTGGCTGTCAGATTGGGTTTGCTGTATTGGGGCCACAGTTTTCTGTTAACAAGGAGGAGCAGGAGGAGTGCTGGCAGATTTTTCTTGCATAGACAGAATTAATGTTGGACGATAAACCTGGCTTCTCTCTGAGTATGTGCCCCTGCTGGGTTGGAACTAGCTGGTTATGGAAGACACAGCTGCTCCTTCACTGCTTCAGAGAAATTCAGCAGCAGCCCCCTCGTCGCTCCTGACCTCTTCATCGGCTGTCTCGTCAGCTCCTTCCTTTTGCTCATCTGTTGCTGATGCTGCTCCCCTCTCCTACATGGCATCAATGACTGCTGCTAAGCTTCTGACCACCTCATCTGCTGTTCCACCCATCCTCACACCTCCAGTTCCGGCTCCACATCGCTCTGTGCCTCCAGTGCCAGCTACTTGTCGCCTCTCAGCTCCACCGGCCATTTCTCCTGCAGTAAATCCTGAGGTCATCACCCCAGCAGCAGGAGACCAGGAGTTAAGGCAAATACCTTTTCTTTAATGTTCTACCACTAATTTTGAAAAGACTTGCCTTGCTTCTGGTGGGGGGACCCAAGCACACTCCCCAACAGTCTCTTCTTCTTATGGCTGTGGTGTCGCCTCACTGACCTCCTATCTTCCTCCATCATCCGAGGTAGCCGGGTCGAGGATGGAGCTGCAGGAGGACCACGTTCCATCATCGCCATCATCGGAGCATGCCACTCCATTCTCACCATTATCAGAGCAGCCTGTTCCACCCTAGCCATCAGAGCGGGCTGCTTCACCCTGCCTGTAAAATCAGTCCGTTCCACCTTCACTGCCCGGGGTCGCTGCTCCTCAGCTGCTGTTGGCCCCTACACTGAAGGCCCCTCAGCTACTATCTTCAAACCAAAAGCTCCCATGTTGTTATCTTCATCTTCAGAGTAGGAAGCTCCTGTGTTGTTATCTTTGGAGCAGAAAGCTCCCGTGTTGTTATCTTCATCTTCGGAGAAGAAAACTCCTGTATTACCTTTGGAGCAGAAAGCTCACATGTTATCTTTGGAGCAGAAAGCTTCCGTGTTGTTATCGTCATCTTCGAAGGAGAAAACTCCTGTGTTACCTTTAGAGCAGAAAGCTCCCGTGTTGTTATCTTTAAAGCAAGATGCTCTCATATTATTATCTTCAGAGCAAAAAGCTCCTCTGTTCTTTTCAAAGCAAAAAGCTCCTATGTTGTTGTTTTTAGAGCAAACAGTTCCTTTGTGGTCTCCAGGTCAAAAGGCTCTTTTGTGGTCTCCAGAGCAAAGGGCCCCAATATCATCTCCTGAGTTTAAAACCCACATGTTGTTTTCTTTTGAGCAAGAGGTACCTATGTTATCTCCTGAGTTAAAAACTTCTATGTTATCTATAGAGCAAAAATATTTCATGTTGTCATTCTCTCCTGAGGTTCAAGATCCTGCAATGTCATTACCTCCTGATTTCAAAGTGCCCATTTGGTCACCTCTTGACTTTACAGTTCCTATGTTATCACCTTCTGAGTTTACAGTTCCTATGTTGCTATCTCCGGAGGGTAAAGTTTTCATGTCATTGTCTCCTGAGTATAATGCTTCTGTGTTGTTGTCCTCTGTGCAAGAGGCTCCTTTGCTATTGCTCGTGTTAAAGGCTCCTGAGCTTAATGCCTCTATGGTACTTTGTTCTTTCATCAGGTGGCCTATGTACTCTGGTAGGCCATCCAACGCACAATGTTCATCCGTCAGGTGGCCCATGGACTTTGGAAGGCCACCCGACGCACCGTATTCATCCATCAAGTGGCCCATGGACGTGGGTAGGCCCCCCGACCCACCTCCAGCTGCAATCTGGTGGCTTTTGGACTCTGGTAGGCCACCTGACACACCATGCTTCTCAGTCTGGTGGTCCATGGACTTTGGTAGGCCACCAGATGTACCATATTCCTCCTGTTGGTGGTCTTGGGACTTTGGCCGACCACCTGATGAAAAATCTTCTGTTGTGTTTGTATCCTTACTTTGCCCACTGTGCCTGTATCCCCCTCCTCCCACCCAATTGGAGAGTTCTTTTTTTTTGCTTGTTTTTAGGCATCTGGAATCCGCACTTAAAGTGGGGTTACTGTCATGGTCTGGGCTGAGTCCTAGGATCATCCCCACAGTTTGTTTTATTGATATGATTATTTGCCTGTGTTTTGCCTTCTGTGTCTCCTCTGGGTCCTTTATGACTGTTATTGTCTTCCTCGGTCCTCAGTCTGTCATATGGTCCCCATTACCAATTGTTGTGGTTCTGTGTCCAGCCTTGGTCATCTGTACAATTCTTGTGCGTGTGTTCCCTGTACTCCCTTTTCTATCATTCTCAGTCCCTCATGTCTTCCATAGTCTCAGCCATGTCTCCTCATGTGTTGCTGATTAATCCCTGATTACTATGCCCAGCTGTCTCATGTTATCCCTGGTCATCTGTTTCCCTATATATGTCCTCGTCTGCGTTCATTTAGTGTGGCGCCATTCCATGGATTCCCCTGTGACTCCCATTCCCATGATTGTGCCTGTTTCTGTGAGTTTTCATCCTTTTACTACTCACTTTATGTTTAGCCCCCGTGCTGCTTATTATTTTGTGTTTTGGAGAAAATAACCCCAGTTAAACTGAAGCCATGCCTACATCAGAGTCTCTTTTCTGCCGGTCAGAGGTTGCCCATGACAGAATTTAAATATTCTAAGTGTAACATTTTTAAAAATGAATAAAGAAATGAAAGTACAACACCATCCTTTAAGGCAGTCCTTCTCAAATAGTGGGGATGCGATGCCAGGGGGGGCGCGTATGACCCCGGGGAACAGGCTTTGCTTTTGCCGTGTAAAGTGTAATTGCACATCCACAGCAGCAGGTGGTGCAGTGGCGCTCTCATTGTCAAAGTCTGTGCGGGAGTTTAAAACTTTTTAAATTGCTGTCAACAAACCCCTCGAGAGACACCATGGAGAAATATTTAACAGTAATGAAAAGAAAGGCGGAGAGAGACACAGGTAAAGAGACAAATGAAAGTCTCCCAAAAGCTAAGACGAGGAAATATGACGAAGCTTATCTAGCACTTGGCTTCACTCTGACTACGGTGGGAGACGAGGAAAGACCGGTGTGTTTACTGTGTCTGAAAATGTTTGCAGCGGACAGCATGAAGCCAAATAAATTAAGACGTCACCTACAGACATCACATCTTCAACACATTGATAAGCCGCTTGATTTTTTTCAGCGAAAACGTGCGGAGTACGGCCAACAATCATCCCGCTTTGTGAACGCTACATCAGTAAACCAGCGAGCACTTTTAGCATCATTTAAAGTGACATACCAAATTGCGTAGTGCAAAAAACCCCACACAATTGTTAAATATATTGGTGCTCCTGTGTTAATGTTCCAGATCAATTTACATTTAATATTATTTATTGATTTAATTATTTTTCTCAGCATCAAATGGTTCAGTTGGTCAAAAATGTTTCTAGTTTAAATAAGGATTGACATATTTTTTATTTCAGGCACTTTGATGCACTTTAAGTTTTTTTTTTTTTCTGTTTTAGACTATAACAGGGTTTCTGTGTGGCATAATAAAGTTAATATTTGTTGAAAGTTGATTTATATTGCTTTTTTCTTTTGTTAATGTTAAAAAGGATACAATTTTAGGTATACTTATACAATTTTTATAGATAATGATCTTATTTATAGTCACCGCGGCGAGTGGGGGGGGCGCGAAATATTTTCTCTTTCCTAGGGGGGGCTTTGCAAAAAATAATTGAGAAGCGCTGCTTTAAGGAGACATACAACCTGTTTCTTTTGTGCAAAACAACATATAAATCCATTTTAACTATACAGTATTCTCTATGATATTAGAAATCATCTTCCTAGTATGTCTTTTTTGTAGTTGAAATATTCCAAAAAATTAAAAAAAAAGCTCAAGTGTGAATTAAGACATAAAATTAAATCAGGCTTATGCTTTGATACAAAAAATAATAGAATACATCAAAATTCCTGAAACTGCGAGATGCATACAGCAGTGGTTCCCAATCACCTGGGGCCTCATGTACAAAGGGTACTTATGCACAAAAACATGGTGTACGCCCTTTTCCACGGAAAATTTCAGACGTATCAAGAACGAAATAACCGTGGAAATACGCGCAGCCTCACGTCAACGTCATGGCTGGCGTACATACGTTTCTACTGTTCTTGGCCCGTTGGCAACACGTACAGTAGAGGTGATGTTGGGAGACTGATAATGACGTGAAAATTATTGTACACACCAAAGACCCATGATGAACAAACATCCAAGTGTGTGCACTTACATGAGTGGATATAAAAACAACCACAAAGAAGTGCAGAAAATGCCTCTAACAAAAATTGTGTTAGCATAATTAGGTTCAGGTTCAGGTTACTTTATTTATACCTGTAGGTAGATTTGTTTTGCAGTCAGGTGACATCCATATTTACAAACCACAATTACATTCAACATGAATACAAACACAGGCACACATGAAGCTGACTATAAACATGATAAAAGTACTCAAGGCTCCACCAATCAGGACATAGGACAAAGAGATAAGAGAAAAAACAAGGAGATAAGAGAGAACTAACTAACTAACTAACTAACCTGCACTTATATAGCGCTTTTCTAGTCACAAAGACCACTCAAAGCGCTTTCATTAATACTAACCCTCTATTCTAAGGGCCTATAGGAAACAGATATCTAGGGACAATTTAGAACAGCCAATTAACCTAACATGCATGTTTTTGGCATGTGGGAGGAAACCGGAGAAATCCCGGAGAAAACCCACGCAACACAGGGAGAACATGCAAACTCCACACAGATCACTGTTGGTCGGGGGCTGGGATCGAACCCACGATCCCACGATCCCCACAATCCCCCAGCCAAGGGTAAACTGTGCTGCCGCAGTGCTAACCACTGCACCACCGTGCAGCAAGGGTCATATTAAAAAGTTAAAGACTAGTGAAAGAGGTTAAACTCAAAAGTCTAAAACCCAATAAAACATTTAGAACCCAAATAAAAAAGCCTACAAAAATAAGTAAATATAAAATAAAGTTAATAAATAGGTAACTAAATTATATGCAATATATTGTTACATCTTGTTCAACTCTTTAACAGTAGCAGGAATAAAGCTGTTTTTGTAGCGCTGGGTTTTACTTTTTGGGACAGCAAACCTCCGCCTGGAGAGAAGAAGCTGAAAGTGGCAGTGCAAAGGGTGGGAGTCATCATTTAAAATGGAGGTAGTAATCCTCTGTACCTGTCTGGTGTACAGGGATGTCAGGCTCAGCTGTGACTCACCAAGCAAACAACTGGACTATCTAACTACCTGATCCAAGGATTTCCTCTGTTTCAGTTTTATCTGACCAAACCATGACACTAAAGAAAAGGATAAAACAGATTCAATAAAAGCCCGATAAAACACTGTCATTATGGTTTGGTCAATTTGGAAGCATGCAAGTTTCCTTAAACAATGCAAATGTTCCTGACCCTTTTTGCACACCCTTTCACAGTTCTCTTCAAAGTTTAAATTACTATCAATAACCGTCCCAAGATATTTGTAGGATTGTACACATTCAATGATCTGGCCTTTTAGTACAGTGTCTTCGTGCCTGGGAGTTTTCCTCCTAAAGTCAATAATCACATCTTTCGTTTTTGTTGTATTCAGCTGCAGGTAGGAATCCTCACACCAGTGAACAAAATCATCAACTACTGGGCCGTGGCCACTCTCACCATCCTGGAGGAGACTGACAACAACTGAATCATCAGCATACTTTATAATGTGTCTGTTGTCATGTCTGCTCCGACACATGTTTGTGTACAGGATGAAGAGTAGTGGTGACAACACACACCCCTGCGGAGAGCCAGTAGAAGAACACTTTTGGTCAGACAATGTACCATTGACCCTTACTCTCTGTGTCCTGTTGGTTAAAAAAATCCAGAATCCAACCCACCAGATTATTACTCAAATTAAATTGTTGCAGGAGCCTTTCAACTAAAATATGAGGTTGGATTGTATTAAAGGTAGAAGAAAAGTCCACAAATAAAAGCCTGGCGTGTGTCCCATTAAAATCCAGATGTTCAAAAAGCATGTTAAACAGAGTGACAGTGGCATCCTCCACTCCTCTGTGAGGCCTATAGGCAAACTGCAAAGGATCCAATGCATGCTCAGTCTGCTTTAGGACCTCAAGTCTGACCAGTTTTTCAAAAATTTTCATTAAAATTGAAGTCAAAGCAACTGGTCTAAAATCATTTACCGTTTTAGGGCAGCTGGATTTTGGAACGGGGACAACCACAGCATCTTTCCAGATCTTAGGCACATGTTGTGTCTGTAAGGACTTATTGAAAATGTAGTGAAATACAGGACTCAATTCATGTGCACAGGACTTTACCAATCGCCCACATATATTATCAGGGCCCTGACTTTTGTTCACTTTTACAGCACAGAACGCCCTTTTAACATCCTGCACCTCAATATTAAAGTGCTGATTGTCTTTGAGTTTCTGTTTCAAATTTTGGGTTTCTGTGCTAAAATCAAAGGAGTCAAAACGACCATAAAAACAATTAAGAGCATTAGCCAGCTCTGTGTCTGAATTAAAACCATCTAAAAACACACGATTATTGCGCTCTGTGCTCTGAAGGCCTGCAATAGTTTTCATACTGGCCCAGGCTGAACCAAGCTTCTTTGTTGCCATCTTGCTTTCCAACTCTGATTTATAATTCTGTTTTGCTCTTAAAATTTTGGCCTACAGCTCTTTTGTGGCAACCTGCAGCTCAGAAACAACTCCCTGTTTAAAGGCAAGTGCTTTCCTCTGTAAGCAGGATTTAACTGATTTTGTAACCCATGGCTTGTTGTTGGAATATATTTTGACACGTTTATGTGGAACGATCATGTCTCTGCAGAAAGCCATGTATGAGCATGTTACGTCCACTAAAGAGTCCAAATCATCTCCGCAGGACAGTGTGAACACCTCCCAGTCCGTACAGTTAAAGCATTCCTGGCGGCAGTGCACTGAATCCTCTGTCCACACTAATTATTAACATAATTAGAGGATATTGCAAATCACGCAGTGAGAAGAGAAAGGGTATTTAGATACAGAGGAGATTTTCTGGTTCAGGATGATGATTGGCTTGTCAGCCGGTTTAGGTTTCCATGGGCAGTCTTTGTGGAACTGTGCTCAGACCTATGGCTGCTCTGGGAGTGCGGCAAGGTGAGAAGATGTGCTGCCTTTCCCAGTGCAGGTGCTGACAACATTGGGGTTCCTGAAAACAGGGGCATGCCAGAGGAAGCTGGCAGACCCATTGAGAATTTCCTAGTTGATCCTGAGCCGAGCTATGCCAGCTGTGTGGGATGGCATTATCCGGCTGTCACCCAGGTACATCATATTCCCATACAATGTAGTTGAACAGGCCAACATCAAAGCACAATTTGCAGTGAGAACCAGATTTTCTAATGATTCTAATGAACAGCATTGTTGGGAACAGACTACAAGGTGGCACTGTGTGGATGGGTGGCTTCTTGGTGAGTAAGTGCGTGTAATTGTCTTAAATAACTCACCTCATGGGCAACGCGCCTGTGCACCCCCAAATATCACCCTGTCTTCAAGGCTTCATTACAACTCAGTGGTTGGAGTAAGTGACTTTCTTTTTTGCTGATTAAACTACAGTTTCACAGCATTCTACCAAGCCTCCAATTGCCTCTGTGTGTACAGTAGTTATGCTAATAAACAAATGTGTAAAGTTTGAAAAGCAACAGTGTCACCCTTTCCTCGGCGAACTTCATTCATTTACAATAGTAATGTGTGTAATCCATTTAAGTTGTATATAAAGGATGAAATTTGCAATTTGGACAGTTACCATTTTCATTTATTCAACCAGCTGATCCACCTGGCTGGTCACAAGTCACAGCAATCAGCTGATGCTTCTGAGGACAACTGCAGACGTCAGTAGAAACATGTCAAGGTTAAGTAAACATCTCGTTCTCACCCCTGTCTGAAAAAAGGAAAACAGTAAACTACTCCTATAGGGCCGTGAGCAGGCTATTGAATTACCTGTATCTGGCGCTAATGCTGGAGGACAGCATGCCAAACAAAATGTTTTTACATGCCTCTACCTCATTCAGGAGAACCTCCAACTCACAGTCCGTGAAATTCCATTAAATCCATTATTTTTGATCGTGGATACAGGAGAATCAAACGTGCAGGGCTTGTATATATCTATTTGCATCTAATTGCATATTCAAATGGAGGCGTGTCAAGGGAGGAGTCTGGTATTTCCTCACATGCGTTCAATTTCAAGTAGATTGGGATGTAAAAAGGAAATCTGCTTGGATTCCTGCATACGCACTGTTTCATACATCTGGATTTTTTTTTTTGCTTATGGTGTTTTCTTGATTTAAATGTACATCATCTTTCAGTAGGAAATCCACGCAAGTCTTTGTATATGAGGCCCCTGGTCATGACCCAGTACTGGGTCACAGAAGAGCCAAACAGAAAAAAATACATAATATATTCTGTTCCTCTGTATTGACTAAATCTGCTGGGTGTTTTATTTTGAAAAAAAACTTTATGTTCTCTCTCTTCCTGTGCCACATGTCTGTCTGCGCAGTCTTGGCGCACACCTGTTTTGTTTGGGAATTGAACCCTGCTGGATGGCTGGCCAGTTTAGCCTTTCCTTGTGTTGGCTGGTGGTCATCTATCTTTGTGTTCGGAAGAGTTTAAGCATTGCTTCCCAACTGCAGGGGAGGCATGCCACGTGAGTCAGCTATACACATGCAGGAAGACCAGCTGTCCTGGACAGCAAGTGATGGCGGACCTGAAATTGTTCTTCCTTAATGACTGGACTGAAGCCAGGGCGGGTGCATTCTGAACAGCAATGGAGCACTTGAAGCCCCAGTCACACTCACCAAAGGTGAGTTTTTTTTAATCACCCCATGTTATCATAGTGATCTAACCCATTAAAAAGAGAGCCAGCTTCATGATATGGAAAACTCTGATTGAAATCACAACTTACCCAGCTAAGCCACTAATCTGGCTTTATAATACACCCTTCTCTTTGCAAATACATGTCATACACACAAAGTTCTTCAATGCATGTCTCCTTTAAAGACGAAAACATCTTTCCCCACTCTTTTAGCATGGTTGTTTGTTTTCTATCATTCCCCATCTAGTTTATGCAAAAAAAAAAAAACAAAAAACTTACAGCAAGGTCCAACAAGGACGGATCAATCATTTTACCCAGCAGCACATTCCACTGAGCTTGAGTGGAGGAATTAACTGACTGGTAAATAAATAGACGGCAAACAGTTTGCATCCAGTCAACTCATCAGACAACAAACATGACCTCTACGTGCTTGATTTGGTGTGTGTGTGTGTGTGTGTGTGTGTGTGTGTGTGTGTGTGTGTGTGTGTGTGTGTGTGTGTGTGTGTGTGTGTGTGTGTGTGTGTGTGTGCGTGCATGCGTGCATGTGTGTGTGTGAAAAAGAATGACTTTTCTCCAACAAATCAGACCCATAGGATCTTAGCTTATCACAGCTCATAGCTATTACACTCATTTGAATTAAATTTAAAAGTGTGAAATGTGAGCCAGTGTCATCAAAATGAGATGATGAGACACAAGCATTCTAAATTTAAGCAAAACATGAACCAATGAAAAATACATTCCTACCCCATCTACCACCAATGATAGACTTTGCTGCTTGCTTAACTGGAAATAATCAACATTGTCATTTTCCCCCTGAGTACCTAGAAAGACACGGATGGTATTTCAGAGATACTGTAGATGAGTCTCATTTGTGTGCATATTTGAAGTCTATGCTGAGAGATGATGCAGAAACCATAATTTTCAAGGTAACAGCAGTGTGTTGTTGTCTCATTAATGCACAAGGTCGGTTCTCGTTATTGCACAAAAGTACCACAGACAAACAAGAAAAAATTCTTACAAACACCATAATTTGTTCAAAAAACTTCTAAATGAAAGCAAAAACATTTAACAAACTATTAACAACGAGTGAAGAAGAAATCCATAACTCTTGCTATATGCACATGTTCTTCACTTTGAATTTAAATGTGTCCCAAAGCTGCAAACACACTAACCCAATCAAGCTTGTGTTATTCATAACTTCTACCAACATATTTAAGCTCATCAAAATTAATAACTAGAACATACTCAACCGAGATGCAGACCCACGCCTTTTGTAGCCCTATAGATTTAAAACCTTGACCTTTCACCTTTTGATCCCAAACCCATAGTCAGAGGTCAGTTTGTCAGGATGAACTTGTGTACCGAGTTTGGTGACTGTAGCTTTAGTTTAGTCATTCAACCTCCATTGCCTTTTAGGTTAATTGGCAAAAATTAAAAATGTTCAGATGTTTACAATAAACAAATTACAAAAGGACAGTTTAAATAGTCAGATAAAACTAATATTACAAGAATTTTATCCAACTTCAACACTAAATCCTAGCAGCGTGGTGGCCTAGCAGTAGAGGTTGTGGGTTCAAGCCCCAGCCGGGTCATACAAAAGACCATATAAAAATGGTACTTCCCACCTTATAGCTTGGTGCTCAACATAATAGAATGGGGGGAGGAAAGTTGTTGTGGCTGCTGCCTGGCATTGCAGCAGCCCTCCAATTCTAGATGTGACTGGAGCTAAGAGAAATGTAACATTGCTCTACTGTACATTACTGGCTGTATGAACTGAATGACAATAAAGTTGGCTTTTATTACTTTCAGTGACTACTGCAGTCTCAAAATTATTTAACCCTCTGAATATAATTCCTCATAACAGTACACATTGCCAAATCAGATGTGGACCCAAGCACAACCAGTCAAGGGCTTCATTAGTTGCATCAGGTTTGCTTGAGATAGAACACATCAAATACCTGGACTGTTGATGGTGATGTTTAATTGCATGTTAAAAAAATATGACTAAGTCAAGAGAATTGTCAAAAAGTTCAGAGATCATTGCCTTCCACAGATAAGGAATAGGATAAAAAAAAAAAGATAGCAAAGGCACTGAATGTTCCTAGAGATACAGTTGGAAGAATAGTTTGTAAGTTTAAAATTAAAGGAACAGTGGCTACACTACCTGGATGTGGATGTAAGAGGAAGCTATCAACGACTGTCACCAGAGTCCTGAGGAAGCAGGTGGTCAACTCAGGAATGCTGCCAGAAGCTGGTGTCTGACTATCCATTACATTTGCAGCAGGTCATAATGGCAAAAGGGTGCTCTACTAAGTACTAAAGACGCTTGTTATGAAGGGGTCAAATAATTTTGAGACTGCAGAAGTCAATAAAAGTGGCATTTTGTGTTGAATTTGGAGAAACGACTTGTAATATTAGCTGTGTTGAGCTATTTAAATTGTTCTTGTTTGATGCGTTTATTGCAAACAGGTGGTAGTTTGCACATTTTGCCAATAAACCTAATTTGCAGTGGGGGTTGAATGATTTTGATTGCAACTGTATAAGGCTGGGGTGCCCAACCAGTCGATGGTGATCGACTGGTAGACTGCGAACTGATTCTCAGTCGATTGCGACTGCACAGCGCCGCTCGACTGGACCGCACACAACTGGTAGATTGCAACACACTCACAACTTTAAAAGTAGATCTTGGTTCAAAAAAGGTTGGGCACCACTGGTATAAGAGAAGTGAAAAATAATAAAATAATAAAGTAGTTTTGTACGGCAATCTCAAAAGTGGCATTAAATGCAAACCACGTTTTGGAGGAGATCAGTGCTGCACAAAAATGTTTGTTTGACCAGCTGACGTCCAGCTGAGGGTTATAATCTAAATCTGTATTTTTTGATTTAGGTGCTTGTTTGATTAAATGATGTTTGTCATTTTAAAGCATACTTGTCAAACATTAGAATTTATTACTTAGTTTTTAAATATGCAGTAAGAAGTCCCATTTCCTCCGCACAGCTGTGCGCATTGCTTCAGTCAGCTCTCTTGCACCATGTTGTGCAGAAATGTACAGGACAAAATAGAATAATTTCTCCACAATTCATCTGGTGCGTAGAGCAGAATTCCCCTCAGTGATCCAAGGCACTTTTTTTTAAGCTGATGCAGCGCATCAGCTGAGCCTGTTTGTGTCTGTGTGCACAAAGTTATGTTATTTTCCTACCAGAGTTAACTGATAATTTATAAGGGATAATTATCAGATCCTACACAACACCAAACTTAGTCAAAGAAGTATTTTTTTAAGGATATGATTTTAACACAGCACTCACACAGAAGATGACTCCCTACAGTACAACTATATAATAAATATAGTCATAAAATGTCAAATGGAAAAAGTTTGAGCTCAATCACATCAGTAAAAAAATACTTTAATAGCTAAAAGTTTAATTCTGTTTTCCCCATTCCATCAAATAACTATAGTTTTTTTATGCTTGCATAAATTTGTTTTAAGGTTTGCTACAGTATCATAAATGTGGACAGAACATTTACAATCACAAAAAGCAGCAACTTTAGACCTTAAGGTAAATTACTTGAAAATGTGCATACACAAGACTTGAAATTTTGCGTACACAAGCTCAGACCTGTGGTGGGATTTGAGCATTCCATACAATCATGTTCAGACTGATAAATCTTTGCCTTGAAATGATCGTATGACCAGTTTTCAGTCTTGTACACGTTTGATAAATGAGGGCCATTATCTTTTTCACTACCCCTCTTTAACAGGAATTTCTAGCAATAAAATAAGCAGTGAGGCGCAGCTGCACAGTTAACTTTAAGCCTTGTCCCAATCAGTGACTTCACAGCATGTGGTTCAAGTCTTCACAACACCTGCTCACGCTGCAAAGACTTAGTGCAGATGTACCTTTCGTAGTACCTGCTTAGTACTTAGGTATTCTCCCTCTGGCCTGATCCAGCACTCCACTGACAGACTGACTTGTCACTTCCAGGCTCCACTATGCCATAGCCTTTATTTTGACCAGCCAAGGTTATCTTATTACAGCTTCCCTTCCATCACAGCCAGATTAGCATATACACAAGGACTCTGTCTGATTAGCATATTAGCTGCTGGGACTGTGGCATCAGTGCCACAGCTCGGCCACAGGGGGCTCTGTTGTCAAGCAGTTGCCTGTTTTGTCCCTGTGTTAGATCTATGCAAAAGGCTGGATCAAAACTCCTCGTGTTTCACAGTGTTGCCTCTGAGAAATACACAGAGGAGGATAGGACGAGAGGACAAAAAAGGTGTGCAACATCAGAGGGGGAATTAACGACACTAAAATTGGCTGCAGACCCATGTACAGTAGATAGAGCAGGACTTAGTACATCCTAACAAACTGGGTTGGACTAGTGAAGCACCTAAATGAAATGAATGCTATTTGTTATACCCGTGTTTTACCTGCTATGAGAAGCCAAATGTCTGAAAATGTATTTATTTTTAGACTTGGACGGGGGAAGGGGGGGTGATATGCAGAAGACATAATGTGTGACAAAGAGTAGGCATAAATATCAGCCGAGAATGACAGAGTGTGTAGATGTGCACGTCTGCGAAATACCAACAGAGAAGGAGAAATGGACTGAATGACATTTCATTGCATTAAAACTGATTGAGGGCATGGCAGCGTTAAAAGTGGCGATGTTCAGTGATGGAAACTCATGCACACATACAAATATAGATACTCTCTGTCTCTCTCGCTCTCTGTGTGTGTGTGTGTGTGTGTGTGTGTGTGTGTGTGTGTGTGTGTGTGTGTGAGATCACACTTCTCATTTTTCCTGGATATTGGTTTGGAGGGTACTGTTGTGTATGTAAATAGGCTGTATTACCAAGATGGCAGCCAGGTTGGACATGGGCTAGACCGGGGTGGCTAACTACCGGTTTCCGGTGGTGACGCCACCCGAGATATAAAGGAGGTGGGCGGAGAAGGCTCTGCCTCTTTCGTCGTGGAGCCACCTGGCGTGCAGGCGAGTGCCGTAAGCCTTTTTATGTATATGACGCACTTTGTAATATAGCTCCGTAAACTACATTAATTGTATGTTTGCTTTCACCCAACTATGGACACAACAGGTACATTAAATCTAATCGTGCCATTACATCTGTGCAATTCTAGAAAAGGGTTATGATTGGAGGACATTTGTTTTATCATGTCTGGGAATCAACAATATCGTGTAGATCAGGGGTCACCAACTAAAAGTGCAAGAGGTCTGATAAGTCAGTCCTCCTCCCCAGCTCGAATTAGGGCTAGGGGTCTTTTGGCACCTCACGGTAAAATTATGATTGAGGGTCTCTGATTTGATTCTAAAACGATTTAGTTTTTTTTTTTTTTTTCAGGATTTTTTTTCTCTCACTGTGTGACAGCTTGGTACTTTTAAAGCCAAGTGTTTGCCGTGACCCATGAATTTACTTCAAACATATTTTAATGAAAGAAATGAAGAGAAATGTGACAAGTCACATGGACAACTTTATCTGAAAATGTGCTTTTAAGAACTGTCATCCTTTCATGGACATTCTTTGAGAAGAGCACAGCTGTCTCCAGCAGGCCAATATCATGTGCTTTTACACTTTATTTTATTAAGCAGATGTTTTAGCTGCTTTGCATTATTTTTTAAACAAAAAAAAAATCAAATAAATTATCTGCTCAATTTTAACTAAACATTTAATAATTTAATCATAATAATACAAGGGAACACAAAATGTGTTTTTTGACTCCAAATAAATAGCTTTAAAATTCTAAAATCTACAACTTAAATCCTAACAATGGAAAGTTCTACAAGAGAACACAAACAAAATTACATACATTTAAAAAGATTAATATTTAAAAAAAACAAAATCTCACAAAAGTCCATCTCTATACTATATTTTCAGGATTAAAAAAATCTTTCAAACTGTACTCCTAAAAAAGGAACAGAAAATATAATTAATTCCACATTACAGAATTTTATTTATGTCAGCAATGTTTTTATCTTTGTAACCCCGTCTGGGTCTGTCTGGGTAACATTCTGTCAGACGGAAAGAGGAGGTGAAGCTGTGTGGAACTTTTCATGTTCAGTAACACACAGAGCAAATTATTGTTTTTCCATGACATCAGAGGGTCACGGAAACTACCTGCATAAACAACGTTGTGCTGGTCCATGGGGGATGCTGACCCAGGAAGGTGTGGAGGAGCCGCGGGGACCTTCCATCAACAAATCCCGGGTGGACCCATACCATCGGGAAGGAAGCCCGCAGCAAACAATGATTTTACCTCCCGCTGTATCCCATGGAGAATGTTCAAGGTCCCACGCCAAAAAACTGTCCTGGCGGCCGCCACCGATAAAGCACTTGAGTTCCGCTTTTTCGTCTGATTAAAACAAAACAGTGTAATTTGTCCCCATATTATATTAAAACGCTTTGGAGTCCAGACGGAGGACTCTTGAAGTCTGGATCTGGACTGGAGGCCGCCAGTTGGTGACCCCTGATCTAGATTCTCAACAAATGAATTCTGCTGTCACTAATGATTACCAATGATTTGTTTGCACCGATACATAGTTGACCTAATATAAAGTTTGATAGCATATTCTTGTACTCAGCAAAGTGCGTTACATGTACTGTGAATCCGATGTCTCATTACGTTCAACAAAAGAAAAACTCACTATGCATCTGCACTGCATTGACAAACAAAGCAAGTGGTGTATAAACACAACAAGCCTTTTATGACTGTTTATGTCTGCAGACTATATCCCAGAGCAATAAAATGGGAGATGCAAAGGGTAGAAAAAAAACAACAAATTATTTGATATAGTTATTAAAATATAAATTGCCTGCATGCTTTCTGCATCCTGTTAGGGTGGTATTAGTAGTGAGGGCAGGAGAAGACCCAATCACAGGTGGAGAAAAGGTGAGCTTGTAGTAGCATTTATTTCAAAATGAAGCAAAAACAAAGTGTGGCACAAGGGCTGGTGAAAGACTAACAAAAAATACTGAAAATGAAAAAATACAAATTGAAGAAGGGCAAAAAAATAAGGACGTTAATTACAGAACAAGAAAGATGAGGAAAGCATGGTCATGGACATGAGCGAGAAAGGCTAGAGCATTGTATGGACCAGAGGTTGCACTAGACTTTTTTGTTGTCATTTTGACAGACAAGCTTGTAAAAATTCATAATCTATTCATTATTATTATCTGTCATTTAAACTGACTTTAATTAGATCACCCTCAGTTTAATATGTCAAATGACAAAGAGCTTTCAGAATTTTCAGTCATTGCTGAAAGCAATCTGTCATTGAAGGACAATTTCAATGAGCACAACCTCTGGAATGGACAATCTGACAATGACACAATGTAGAACACAAAGACTGGGTTGACTAAATAGACAGCAGGTGAGTACAGAGTGGGAACAGCTGGAAGCAGTCACCTTAATGAAGGAAGAAAGAGGCAAAGACACATGAAGACTAAACTAAGTATAGGAGAACAAACAATGAAGATTTAGCTTTCATCCATCCATCCATCTTCTACCGCTTTTCTGGAGGTCCGGGTCACGGAGGAAGCAGTTCAAGCAGAGAAGCCCAGACTTCCCTCTTTCCAGCCACCTGCTCCAGCTCTTCAGAGAGGATACCAAGGTGTTCCCAGACCAACTGGGAGACATAGTCTCTCCAGTGAGTCCTGGGTCTGCCCCGGGGTCTCCTCCAAGAGGGACGTGCTCAAAACACCTCAAATGTGGGGCGTCAAGGAGGCATCCTGATCAGATGCCCATACCACCTCAACTGACTCCTTTCAATGTGGAGGAGCAGCGGTTCTACTCTGAGCCTCTCCCGGATGACTGAGCTCCTCACTCGATCTCTGAGGGTGAATCCAGCAACTGGCAGTACGAAAAAAGCTCATTTCAGCCACTTGTATCCACAATCTCGTTCTTTCAGTCATTACCCAAAGCTCATGACCATAAGTGAGGGTAGGAACGTAGATTGACTGGTAAATTGACAGCTTTGCCTTAGAGCTTAGCTCCCTCTTCACCACAACAGACCAGTACAATGTCCGCATCACTGCAGATGCTGCTCCGATCCATCTGTCAATCTCTCCCTCAAGTCTCCCCTCACTCGTGAATAAGACCCCAAGATTCTTAAACTCCTCCACTTGGGGAAGGAGCTTGTCCCCAACCTGGAGAGGACAATCCACCTTTTTCCCACTGAGGACCATGGATTCAGATTTGGAGGTACTGATTCTCATCTGCATGACACCCTCAGTTCCCTGGCTGGCCTAGAAATCCTGTTCTTAAAAATTATGAAAAGGATCGGTGACAAAGGGCAGCCCAGGCAGAGTCCAACTCTCACTGGGAATGAGTCCGACTGAGTGTTGGCAATATGAACCAAATTTTCACAACAGTCGTACAGAGACCGAATAGCTCGTAACAACAGGCCCGATACCCCATGCTCCTGAAGCACCCCCCACAAAAAACCACGAGCAACGCGGTCAAATGCCTTCTCCAAGTCCACAAAACACATGTAAACTGGTTGGGCATACTCCGACGAACCCTTGAGGATTCTCAAGAGGGTAAAGAGCTGGTCCGATGTGCCACGGTCAGGACGAAAACCACATTGCTCCTCCTGAAGCCAAGTTTTGACCAGCGGCCGGACTCTCCTCTCCAGTACCTTGGCATAGACCTTCCCAGGGAGGCTGAGGAGTGTGATCCCTCTAAAGTTGGAGCACACCCTCCGGTCCTCTTTTTTGAAGACAGGAACCACCACCCAGGTTTGCCATGCCAAAGGCACTGCCCCCAACCTCCATGCAATGTTGCAGAGGCGTGTCAACCATGACAGCCCTACAACATCCAGGGCCTTGAGGTACTCAGGACAAATCTCGTCCACCTCCGGGGTCCAGCCACCAAAGAGATTTTTAACCACCTTGGCAACCTCAGCCCCTGTAATAGGCGAGTTGGCCCCCTAGCCCACAAGCCCTACTTCCTCTGTAGAAGGCGTATCAGTGGGATTGAGGAGATCCTCGAAGTATTCTTTCCACCACTTGACGATATCCCCAGTCGAAGTCAGCAGTGCCCAATCCGCACCATACACAGAGTGGACAGGGAGCTGCTTCCCCCTCCTGAGCTGCCAGACAGTTTGCCAGAATCTCTTCGAGGCCAACCGAAAGTCTTGTTCTATGGCCTTACCAAACTCCTCCCATACCTGAATTTTTGCTTCAGCAACCACCCGAGCTGCACTCCGCTTGGCCTGCCAGTACACCTCAGCTGCTTCCGGAGTCCCACAAGCCAACCAAGCTTGATAGGACTCCTTCTTCAGCTTAATGGCCCCCTCACCACTGGTGTCCACCACTGGGGTTGCCACCACGAGATGCCCCGATGATCTTGTGGCCGCAGCTCTGGGCAGCCACTTCAACAACAGAGGTGGAGAACATGGCCCATTCAGACTCCATGTCTCCAGACTCCCTCGGAATGTGGTTGAAGTTCTTCCGGAAGTGAGAGTTGAAGACCTCCCGGACAGGGGCCTCAGCCAGATGTTCTCAGCACACCCTCACTATACGTTTGGGTCTACCAAGTCTGAATGGCATCCTGCCCTGCTATCGGATCCAACTCACCACCAGGTGGTGATCAGTTGACAGCTCTGCACCTCTCTTTACCCGAGTGTCCAAGACATACGGTCGCAGGTCTGATGACACAATAACAAAATCGATCATCGACCTGCGATCTAGGGTGTCCTGGTGCCAGATGCGCATATGGACACCTTTATGCTTGAACATGGTGTTGTTATGGACAAACTGTGGTTAGCACAGAATGGTAAATGATGTTTACTTACAGTATATAACGCTTTTCTTCTCATCTAGGATGACCAAAGTGCTTTACAGATCCTGCAATCCACCCATTCACACACACATTCACACACTGATGGTGGCAGAGCTGCCATACACACAGGTGCGAACCAGGCCACCAGGAGCAACTGGGGGTTCAGTGTCTTGTTCAAGGACACTTCGACAAGCAGACAGCAGACAGAGCGGGAATCAAACCCATGACCCTCTGATCAGTAGTCGGTTACACTACACCTGCGACACCGCTGCCCCCGACGTTGGCGCAGGAGGAGAAGTCCAATAACTGAACACCACTCGGGTTCACATCGGGCAGGCCGTTCCTCCCAATCACCCCCCCTACAGGTTTCACTGTCGTTGCCCACGTGTGCATTGAAGTCCCCCAGTAGGACAATGGAGTCTCCAAGAGGAGCACTCTCCAGCACCCCAGTCAGAGACTCCAAAAAGGGTGGGTACTCTGAACCCTCATTTGGTGCAAAGGCACAAGTGATGGTCAGGACCCATTTCCCAACCCAAAGGCGCAGGGAAACAACCCTTTCATCCACCGGGGAAAACTCCAATATAGAGGCAGCAAGGTGGGGGATACAAGAATACCCACCCCTACTCGTCACCTCTCGCCCGGGGTAACTCCAGAGTAGGCCAATCTCCAGCCCCTCTCCAGGAGACTGGTTCCGGAACCGGAGCTGTGTGATGAGGTGAGGCCGACTATATCTAGATGGTATCTCTCAACATCATGCACAAGTTCAGGCTCCTTCCCCACCAGAGAGGTGACATTCCACGTTCCAAAAGTGAGTTTAGGAAATGGGATCAGACTGCTAAGGTCTCCGCCTTTGACCGCCACCTGATCCACATAGCACCAGACCCCATGGTCCCTCCTGTAGGTGGTGAGCCCACTGGAGGGCGGACCCATGTAACTCCTTCGGGCTGAGCCCGGCCGGGTCCCATGGGCGGAAACCCGGCCACCAGATGCTAGCCATCGAGCCCCTCCCCCAGGCCTGGCTCCAGGGTGGGGCCCCGGTAACCCCATACAAGGCGGGGTACACTGAATCCTTGTTCTAGCATTCATCATGAGAGTCTGATGGATCATTCTTAGTCTGGCCCTTCACCCAGAACCAGTTTGTCTTGAGTGACCCTACCAGAGGCAAACTGCCCCGGACAACATAGCTCCTGGGATCACTAGGGCACACAAACCCCACCACCACGATAAGGTGACGATCTATGAGGGGAAATATTTAACAGTAATAAATCATAATATCAAAAAACGTACTAAACACAAAGATATGCAAGGATAACTCATACTATAGATGCAAGAAAACCAAAGGAATTTCATTGTAAATAATAACACCAAAAGAAACACAGGAAGAGTGGAAACAAAAACCCAGACTAATCATTATATATATACAGTATATATATATATATATATATATAAAACAGGGCAAAATACAACCAAGAGCTCAAGCCAAGATAAACAGACAAGACAAAACCCTAACACAAAGGATCATTAAACAAAGACCAAGATGATAACGCACTCATGACATAAGGTCGAAATGTTTGATGTTAAGGGAAAAAAAATAGTCACCATTTTTATAGCTTTAAAATATTTATTCTGCAGTAAACCAACTTTTTTTCCATTTATTCTTTCCTCTATCCATTCAACTCAGGCATGATTCACTCCTCTGCTGTGTTGCCCTTCTATAGTATGTGGAAAATCTATATTTACTGTAAATACAAGCAATTATGCAGTGTGGGTATGTATGTATGCGGCAAACTTCATCCCCCTGCTAACTCAGAAGCCACTTGACCACAGCCTCTCATCTGTTGCATGGTGATGAAACAATACCTGAAGAGTGCACCTGACATGGTTTCACTGACCACTTGGCCATAAAAGAGGTCAAAGGTGATCTTTTTAAATCACCTTTACTAGTGGAGGTGCATGCTGGGGAAGGAACCCTCCTGAACCCTCTCTTAGTTTTGCTGCTAATAGGTTTAGACAGCCAGGAGACCTCCAAGAGTGCAATGGGCTTCACTCCTTTCTTCACTCTCAATGAAATATTTTTGCTGGTCATTAACATCTGTTTGTTCTCTCCCACAGATTGGGTCCCCGTCATGCTGTTTGCTCTCTACATGTCTGTTCTTTTCTTCTTCTTCTCTATCCCCTCACCCCCCAGCCAGTCACAGCAAATGACTGCCCCTCCTTGAGCCTGGTTCTGCTGGAGGTTTCTTCCTGCTAAAAGGGAGTTTTTCCTCTCCACCGTCATCAACGCTTGCTCACAGGGGATCGCCTGATTGCTGGGGTCTTTCTGCAATTGTGGGGTTTTCCCCTACAGTTTGAAAGTGCTACAGGATGACCATTGTTGTGAAATGGTGCTATGTAAATAAAGTTGAATTGAACTGAATTGAAGGAATCAAGCGCACCCGACACGGTTGCCAGAGTTTTGCATCCATGGGTGTCTCTCCACAATATCGGCGTTGTGGACTGACAGGAAGACGCAGGTACTGGTTATCGCTTCATGCTAGCACACCAAAACTATATTTACATTTACCTGCATTCCCTTTTCTTTATTAATCAGCTCATATAACCCCCCTAGAGGTGTACGCCAGGCGAGGAATCAAGTGCATCCTGGATCCAAACTTGCACACTCCGCTGCTCTCTCCGCATGGCTCTCTCTTCACACCAATGCTGGAGTGACATCCAACCGGGAAACGAAGACAGACTGTGCTACTCACTCTGCATGATATAATCTCTGTAGAGTGTCGTTGGATGGAGAAATGGACATGTATGGTGTGCACCCCAACCAGACAGCAGCTTGAGGTACAACAGGTAAAGCCTGATTTAAGCCCCTCTGTGGACCTTATTCTCTGTGTGTTCACAGGAACATATTGTGCAAATACAGTGGGGTAAAAAAGTATTTAGTCAGCCACCAATTGTGCACGTTCTCCCACTTAATAGATGAGAGAGGTCTCCAATTTTCATCATTGGTATACCTCAACTATGAGAGACAAAATGAGAAAAAAAAATCCAGAAAATCACATTGTCTGATTTTTAAAGAATTTATTTTCAAATTATGGTGGACAATAAGTATTTGGTCAATAACAAAAGTTCATCTCAATACTTTGTTATATACCCTTTGTTGGCAATGACAAAAGTCAAACGTTTTCTGTAAGTCTTCACAAGGTTTTCACACACTGTTGCTGGTATTTGGGCCCATTCCTCCATGCAGATCTCCTCTAGAGGAGTGATAGAGGCTTAAGGAATCAATTCCGGACAGCGCGCTCCTCCTCGAGGGATTTCAGCTGTTTCGTGCTGATTGAGACACAGAGCTGTCCGGCAAGACCACAGGAGGAGGAGTCTGCTTTTACATCAACAGCAGCTGGTGCTCTGATGTAACGGTGATTTCCCAACACTGTTCCCCCGCTCTGGAATATCTATTCATTAACTGCAAGCCATTTTATTCCCCGCGGGAGTTCGCTTCATTCATCCTGGCCGCTGTTTACGTCCCGCCCTACGCGGACGTGCGCGAGGTTCAGCGCGCGCTCGCTGATCACATTCAACAAACGGAGCGGAGTTTCCCGGACTCTCTGGTTATTGTGGTTGGCGACTTTAACCACAGTAACCTGAGCCACGAACTCCCCCGATACAAACAGTTTATTAAATGCCCCACCAGAGGAAAGAACACACTGGATCACTGTTACACTACAGTGAAGGATGCATATCGTGCTGTTCCCCGCGCTGCGCTTGGACTATCTGATCACGTGATGGTCCAACCTCATTCCCACATACAAACAGAGACTAAAGCTCACTAAACCTGTTGTGAGCACTACGAAGAAATGGACCAGTGAAGCTGGGGAGAAGCTGAGCACGTGTATGAAAATAACCGACTGGGGCATGTTTAAAGGAGCCACGCATAATCTGGATGAGTACACGGACACTGTGAACTCATATATCCACTTTTGTGAGGACAGCATTCTTCCATCGCGCACCAGGGTGAGATACTCAAATGACAAGCCCTGGTTCACTGCTAAGCTCAGACAGATCAGGAAGGAGAAGGAAGCAGCGTTGAAAAATGGAGACAGGGACTGCTACAGGGAGGTCAAATATCGGTTTAGCAGAGAGCTGAGGAGAGCTAAATCTGTGTATTCTGAGAGACTCCAGCAGCAGTTCATTGTTAACGACTCTGCTTCTGTGTGGAGAGGACTGAGGCAAATCACCAACTATTGGCCTCAGGCTTCTAAAGGTCAGGATGACAAAGCCCTTTGTCAAAGACTGTCTCAACATTATGCCCGTTTTGACACCTCGTCGGCTGTGTCCATCTCCCCCCCTCACCCCAGCGCCACTGCCTCCACGGTCCCCACTTCATCAAAGGCGCCCCCCCCCTCCTCCCCCCCTGCCCTTGTCATCAGTGAGCAGGACGTGCACAGACAGTTCTCCAGACTGAACCCGCGCAAGGCCCCCGGTCCGGACGGCGTGTCTCCCTCCACCCTGAGACACTGTGCTGAAGAGCTGACTCCTGTCTTCACAGACATTTTTAACACCTCCCTGAAGTTATGCCACGTGCCGACCTGCCTCAAAACCTCCACCATCATCCCTGTCCCCAAGAAGCCACGGATCACTGGACTTAACGACTACAGACCTGTAGCGCTCACCTCTGTAGTCATGAAGTCCTTTGAGCGACTGGTCCTGCCCCACCTCAAGTCCATCACCACTCCCCTCCTGGACCCACTGCAGTTTGCCTACCGAGCCAACAGGTCTGTGGACGACGCAGTCAACCTGGCCCTCCACTCCATCCTGCAGTACCTGGACTCCCCGGGAACTTACGCCAGGATCCTGTTTGTGGACTTCAGCTCTGCATTCAACACCATCCGCCCCGCTCTGCTCCGGGACAAGCTGTCCCTGCTCAACGTGCCTGACTCCCTCTGCAGGTGGATCACCGACTTCCTGACGGACCAGAGGCAGCATGTGCGGCTGGGAAAGACTGTCTCAGACTCTGTTAGCATCAGCACCGGATCACTCCAAGGCTGTGTACTTTCCCCCCTACTCTTCTCCCTTTATACCAACTCCTGCACCTCCAGCCACCAGTCTGTCAAGCTGATCAAGTTTGCGAACGACACCACCCTCATCGGGCTCATCTCCAACAGCGACGAATCCGTCTACAGGAGAGAGGTGGCCCAGCTGGCGTCCGGGTGAAGCCACAACAATCTGCAGCTGAACACTCTGAAGACAGTGGAGATGATCGTGGACTTCAGGAAAGTCACAACCCCTCTGCCCCCCCTCACCCTCACAGACTCTCCCATCACCACTGCAGATTCCTTCCGCTTCCTGGGCACCACCATCACCCGGGACCTCAAGTGGGAGCCGACCATCAGCTCCCTCATCAAAAAGGCCCAGCAGAGGATGTTCTTCCTGCGGCAGCTGAGGAAGCTCAAGCTACCCACCAAAATGTTGGTGCAGTTCTACACGGCCATCATCGAGTCCATCCTCACCACCTCCATAACCGTGTGGTATGCAGGAGCCACTGCCAGGGACAGACTAAGGCTGCAGCGCGTCGTGCGCGCTGCTGAGAAGGTGATCGGCTGCAAGCTCCTATCCCTCCAGGATCTGTACATCTCCAGGACCCGGAGGCGTGCAGGCCGGATCATAGCCAATCCTTCACACCCTGGTCACGTACTGTTTGCCCCCCTCCCCTCAGGAAGAAGACTTCGGTCCATTCAGACTAAAATCTCCCGTCACATGAACAGCTTCTTCCCCTCTGCCATCAGACTGCTGAACACTATGTGACTTATTAGACTCTCGTGCACTACGTACAGCAGCTCAACCAGACTCATGTCATTCATCACTGTTTTCTTTTTGCATTACCGACTGCACTATGTGGTACTCCACAATATCTGCTGCTCGCTAATATATTTAAATTGCTTGACTAGTATTACTCATTCATATTCTACATTTTATTGCATGTATAGTTTTTTTATTTCTATCTTCTATTTTTATCATGTTTAATGATGCAGCATTGCACCGAGACAAATTCCTAGTTTGTGTACTACATGAACAATGGCAATAAATCTGATTCTGATTCTGATTCTGATTCTGATGTTTTGGGGCTGTCGCTGGGCAACACGGACTTTCAACTCCCTCCAAAGATTTTCTATGGGGTTGCTATCTGGAGACTGGCTAGGCCACTCCAGGACCTTGAAATGCTTCTTACGAAGCCACTCCTTCGTTGCCCGGGCGGTGTGTTTGGGATCATTGTCATGCTGAAAGACCCAGCCACGTTTCATCTTCAATGCCCTTGCTGATGGAAGGAGGTTTTCACTCAAAATCTCACGATACATGGCCCCATTCATTCTTTCCTTTACATGGATCAGTCGTCCTGGTCCCTTTGCAGAAAAACAGCACCAAAGCATGTTGTTTCCACCCCCATCCTTCACAGTAGGTATGGTGTTCTTTCTCCTCCAAACACGACAAGTTGAGTTTTTACCAAAAAGTTCTATTTTGGTTTCATCTGACCATATGACATTCTCCCAATCCTCTTCTGGATCATCCAAATGGTCTCTAGCAAACTTCAGACAGGCCCGGATATATACTGGCTTAAGCAGGGGGACACGTCTGGCACTGCAGGATTTGAGTCCCTAACTGCGTAGTGTGTTACTGATGGTAGCCTTTGTTACTTTGGTCCCAGCTCCCTGCAGGTCCTTCACTAGGTCCCCCTGTGTGGTTCTGGGATTTTTGCTCACCGTTCTCGTGATCATTTTGACCCCATGGGGTGAGATCTTGTGTGGAGTCCCAGATCAAGGGAGATTATCAGTGGTCTTGTATGTCTTCCATTTTCTAATAATTGCTCCCACAGTTGATTTCTTCACACCAAGCTGCTTACCTATTGCGGATTCAGTCTTCCCAGCCTGGTACAGGTCTACAATTTTGTTTCTGGTGTCCTTTGACAGCTCTTTGGTCTTGGCCATAGTGGAGTTTGGAGTCTGACTGTTTGAGGTTGTGGACAGGTGTCTTTTATACTGATAACGAGTTCAAACAGGTGTCATTAATACAGGTAACAAGTGGAGGACAGAGGAGCCTCTTAAAGAAGAAGTTACAGGTCTGTGAGAGCCAGAAATCTTGCTTGTTTGTAGGTGACCAAATAGTTATTTTCCACCATAATTTGCAAATAAATTCTTTAAAAATCAGACAATGTGATTTTCTGGATTTTTTTTCTCATTTTGTCTCTCATAGTTGAGGTATACCTATGATGAAAATTGGAGACCTCTCTCATCTTTTAAGTGGGAGAACTTGCACAATTGGTGGCTGACTAAATACTTTTTTGCCCCACTGTATGCAAGGGAGGGGCAACTAGTGGCACTTTTTTTTTTTTTGGACTTATTTTGTACCCGTAGGTAGATTTGTTCTGCAGTCCGGTGACAAGCCACCAGCTGCCGGTTGCTGCGTGCGCAAGCGCCCCTTAACTCCCTAACCTGCATGTTTTTAGCATGTGGGAGGAAACCAGAGAAATCCCGGAGTAAACCCACGCAAACACGGGGAGAACATGCAAACTCCACACAGATCACTGTTGGCCGGGGGCAGGGATGGAACCCACGATCTCATGATCCCCACGATCCCCCGGCCGAGGGTAAACTGTGCTGCTGCGGTGCTAACCACTGCGCCACCGTGCAGCCCACACTCATTCAGTGCGGCACGCCAGTTCTTTTCCAAAAATGCATTATTTATTTATATCACATTTTATCACATTTGAAAATGCATTCTTAAATGCAATTAGTGTCCGCCAGCAGAGGGAGCACTAATCGAAACCTAGGTAATGCTGCATACAAGTGGTCGAGCAAGAGATCGAGTGAGGAAGCACAGTGCACCGGAGTCCGGAGTCAGTGTTCATCGGAGCAAGAGTAAAGCACACATTAACAGACTGTAAACAGCAATAAATGTACATGGATTGCTGTTTTTGAACAACAATAAATGCCACAGCGCTTCAGCAGTGATGGCCAGATCAAACCTCAATGAAGCTCTGAAGCTTTCCTTTGAACTGTGTGAAAAAAGATTCAAAGCTTTGAGGCTTTAGTCTAACTAAGTGACATCTGGTGGCCAACATGCATGTACTTACATACTGTTAGTATTTTATTGCTGTTTTATGTAATTTTCCCGTTGTTATGACCTGTTATTATGAAGGGTTGTTCTATAATTTATAAATGCCATATTTCCCAGGTTCAGTTTTTGTTTACATCACCTTTCAATAATGTTGGTGTCCAAAACTCAGAACACAATATTATAAAATTACTGATTCAACAATAGAAAAGGGATTTCACGGGGTTCCATGGACCGTTCTGTAGGGTAACTGATTAAAATGGGAATGACTGAAGTGAGTGAGTACAAATTATCCACTTAACACCTCGGCAGATGTCTAAAATGTTCATTGACGTAGCAAGTTTCTATATGATAACCTTGCTGTTGCTCTTTTTGCATCATCATGCTTAATGCATGCCAGATGCATCGTGTCACTGGTGTAGTATGCCTATATGTATGTGAACGAAACTTGCTTGCTATTGCTACTGTAGTACCACCACTGTGAAACACTGCATGCTATATTCAACGGGCATCAATGCTAGTGAACAATAAATAATTCTATTATATGAGATGTTATAAGCTTGCAGAAAAGATTTTCTGCTCAAGTTGAAATCTTTTATAGAAATTCAAAGGAAGCCACTCCTTAAGTCTGTATCTGGGCTGTGACAGTGCTGTACGAGTAGCTGGAGGACGTCATTTGCAAGGGAGTTTTCAAACTCTCTCCAAACATTAGTGGGGTTCTCAGTTTCATCTTGTGAGTCACAGGGCCTTGTTCTTATGTCACAGGAATTTTGAGCATGTTCAAAAAATTTGTGGGACAAATTTTCTCTCAAAATAGTCACAAAGTTGATGCAGGTGCCTCAAACCTATCTAAACCCTTCTCAATTTAGTTTTTTTTAAGCTTTTGACAAGGAAAAACAGCATTAAGCCTGCATCTGTTACAGTCCAATGACATACAGGCTGGACAAGAACAAAGAAATGAAGATACAACTTTGTAGAGTTGATTCAGAAAAATCGTGAAGAAGATCTGTAGGCCCCTGCCAACCGGTGAGAAGAAATTGTGCATTCTTGCAGCATAATTTCAGTTTCAAATTAAATCTGGCAAGCAATCAAATCTGTAAGCACTTTTCCTCCTGAGTGTGGGGCAATTTACTGAATTTATCTTTGTCCCCATATGTGTCATAAGTGCCAGTTCAATGTGATTCCAAGAGAACATTGTTGCTGATGTGTATTTTGATACATTTTCTATCTCTAACTAGTTGTGAGCTGTTGCAGCCCAGTGAGATTACAGGCTCTAAATCTGTGTTTTGAGATGAAAGTGTTTATGTACATCAGGGATAGACAACCTCTGGGTGTGGAGCCCCAGGAGATTCCTGCTTATAATCAGTGGCTTCATGTAAAATAATTAAAAATTAAAAAGACAAAAATAATCTCTCACTCAAATAAACTAGGATACAATTCAGCCCTCTGGGACACAAAAAGGATTAAGCGGTTAAGAAGATGAATGAATGAATGGATGAATGAATGAAAAAAATCCCAGTAATCAACTTATGAACTTATGAAAAATAAAACTCACCAAATTCTTATTTTCTCTTAAAAATATGTTAGAAAAATAGCAGTGTATTTAGGAAAAAACAAAATGGTGAGGAAAAAAAAAACTTGCTAAGCTACAATAAGGTCACAATTTTATGAAAAGCATTTCATGCTAAAGAAGGAAAAACATTTTCCTATTAATATTGTTGACAGGCCAATTTATTCTTCTACCTTCACTTTTTGTCCTTGATTTTAAGGCTCACTGTTTTGCTGATTCACACAGACTTTTTAGGGACAAGAGCTGTGCAAGAAGATAAAACACAGGCTTGCACTGCAAACAGATTCAGCAAAAAAGGAGCACAGATTATGTTTTAGTATTTTAATATGACATTCTGCAGATTAGTACTGCCCAATTTGGCACATTAACTCAGCATCAGAAAGTCTTTGTTGTGCCAGGTCTGTAAGTCACTATAAGGTAGACTGTGATATGGTCTGTACTTGGAGCCTGAATGCTTTACACACCCCACCTGCCGAAAATGGGAACATTCTCCATGCCCATCAACAGCATTCTCTTCAGCAGACATGCACACGTTATTCTGGTTAAGAAGATTGTATTGAAAATAAGGTGTTTAAGTGTGCAGCAGCTATTCCATTAACACTGTAATAACCATATCCTCAGTTAAAGCAATAGTAGTGGTGATGCAACTCTTTTGTTGAAAATAAGATCAAAATAAATAAATAAATAGAAGCACCATAAATTAACTGAATAGTGAAATAGTTTTCTATGCCTTTAAACAAAAATAATTTGACATTTGAATTTATTAATGATACATTTGAATAATTATCTTAAAATATAATGACTGTTTTATTAATTATTTGACATTTATATACAGTGGTGTGAAAAAGTGTTTGCCCCCTTCCTGATTTCTCATTTTTTTTGTATGTTTGTGACACTTAAATGTTTCAGGTCATCAACCAAATTTAAATATCAGCCAAAGATAACACAACAAGTAAAAACAAAATGCAGCTTTTTAAATGAAGGTGTTTATTATTAAGGGTAAAAAAAATCCAAACCTACGTGGCTCTGTGTGAAAAAGTGATTGCTCCCTAAACCTAATAACTGGTTGGGCCACCCTTAGCAGTAACAACTACAATCAAGCATTTGCGATAACTGGCAGTAAGTCTTTTATAGCAATGTGGAGGAATTTTGGCCCACTCTTCTTTGTAGAATTGTTGTAATTCAGCCACATTGGAGGGTTTTCAAGCATGAACTGCCTTTTTAAGGTCATGCCACAGCATCTTAATGGGATTCAGGTCAGGACTTTGACTAGGCCACTCCAAAGTCTTCATTTTGTTTGTCTTAAGCCATTCAGAGGTAGACTTGCTGGTGTGTTTTGGATCATTGTCCTGCTGCAGAACCCAAGTGTGCTTCAGCTTGAGGTCACAAACAGATGGCTGGACATTCTCCTTCAGGAATTTTTGGTAGACAGCAGAATTCATGGTTTAATTTACCACAGCAAGTCTTCCAGGTCATGAAGCAGCAAAACAGCCCCAGACCATCACACTACCACCACCATATTTTGCTGTTGGTATGATGTTCCTTTTCTGAAATCCTGTGTTACTTTTATGTCAGATGTAATGGGACACACACCTTCCAAAAAGTTCAACTTTTGTCTCCTCAGTCCACAGAGTATTTTCCCAAAAGTCTTGGGCATCATCAAGGTGTTTTTCTGGCAAAACTGAGACGAGCCTTTATGTCCTTTTTGCTCAGCAGTGGTTTTCGTCTTGGAATTCTGCCATCGCCCAGTCTCTTTCTTATGGTGGAGTTATAAACACTGACCTTAACTGAGGCAAGTGAAGCCTGCAGCTCTTTGGATGTTATTGTGGGGTCTTTTGTGACCTCTTGGATGAGTCATCGCTGTGTTCTTGGGGTAATTTTGGTCGGCTGGCCACTCCTGGGAAGGTTCACCACTGTTCCATGTTTTCGTCATTTGTGGATAATGGCACTCACTGTGGTTCGCTGGAGTCCTAAAGCTTTAGAAATGGCTTTATCACCTTTTCCAGACTGATAGATATCAATTACTTTATTTCTCATTTGTTCCTGAATTTCTTTGGATTGCAGCATGATGTCTAGCTTTTGAGGATCTTTTGGCCTACTTCACTTTGTCAGGCAGGCCCTATTTAAGTGATTTCTTGATTGAGAACAGGTGTGGCAGTAATCAGGCCTGGACGTGGCTAGAGAAATTGAATTCAGCTTTCCAAAGATGTGATAAACAACTTTTAATTCATATTTTAACGGGGGGGGGGGGGGAATCACTTTTTTACACAGGGCCATGTACGGTTGGATTTTTTTTTTTTTACCCTTAATAATAAACACCCTTCATTTAAAAACTGTGTTTTGTGTTTGCTTGTGTTATTTTTGTCTAATATTTAAATTTGTTTGATGATCTGAAACATTTAAGTTTGAGAAACATACAAAAAAAAGAGAAATCAGGAATATAAACATTTAAATGTTAGGAATATAAACATGAAACATTTAAGTTTGAGAAACATACAAAAAAAGAGAAATCAGGAAAAAAAAATAATATATTTTTTTTTGGGGGGGGGGGGGGCACTTCTTGGCACCAATGGCCCTCCATGCGAATAAGCCTCCTTATGTTATAAAACAAGCCAAAACAAAACAAAACAAAACAAAACAAAACATAGCTTGCAACTGTTCATATATCCCAGTGACATTCTGGAACAAAAAGAAAAGGAAAAAAAAACAACATCATAAGAAAATTAACAATACTAGGGTACACTGTGGTACACAAATGTGGAAAAATGCTTCTTATTGTTGTTGTTTACATATCTAAATAATCTGACTATGACTGACATACTCCATATTAGGTGGAATCTCTACCCACCTTATGGTTCCATTTGATTACAAGGCAGAGGAGTGTACCACAATGATAAAACAATCAGTGATGCACCTTGATGCATTTTTTTCCATTCAAGATTTCTTGTGACTACTCTGTACTTTCAAAGCAAAGCATTTGTAATGCTCCTCACCCCCCAAAAAATGATTCAGTGATTATTAATAATACAAAGTAGCCATCTCTATTGTCATTCAGTCCATACAGCCAATCCTGTACAGTAGAAAAAAATATGTTTCTTCTATCTATAATGTTAACCCCATGTAGAATGAGAGGGGTCACTGCCATGCAAGGGGCCGCCACAGACAACTTCTTCCCCCATTTTATTATGCTAAGCACCAAGCTAGAAGGCGGGAAGTACCATTTTTATATGGTCTTTGGTATAGACCTGGCTGGGACTTGAACCTCCAACCTCTCAGTTGTGGGGCAGATGCTTTATCAACTAGGCCACCACTACGATAAGACAAATGAGAGATACACGACTCTCAAAAAGTTAGGGGTATTTGGCTTCCGGGTGAAATTTATGGAAAATGTAAAATCTTGACGCTACAGTGATATAATATCATGAAAGTAGGGCATTAAAGTAGAAGCATGCAATTGTGATTTCCTCATATCAAACAATTTATTGAAACAAAAGCCAACACTGGTGGGTGTACCACAACAAAAAAATGTCAATGTCTCAATAATATGTCATGTGCCGTTGAGCATCCATTACATCTTGACAACAACATCTCATGCTGTTCACAAGTAAACTTATTGTCTGCTGAGGCATGGCATTCCAGTCTTCTTGAAGGGCAGCCCTCAGGTCATTGAGGTTGTGGGGTGCAGTGTTACAAGCCTCTACACAGCAACTCAGCTGATCCCATAGGTTTTCTATGGGATTCAGGTCTGGAGAAAGTGCAGGCCAATCCATTTGAGGTGCCCCAGCCTGCAGCAGCCATTCTCTAATGATGCGACCTCGATGAGCTGGAGCACTGTCGGCCATGAAGATGAAATTAGGCCTGTGTTGTTCATGTAGAGGCACAATGACTGGATGAATGATGTTATTCAGGTAGTATTGGCTTGTCACTGTTCCATTCACAAGGTGTAGGGCAGTTCTGTATTGACAAGACACACCTGCCCAGACTATAACACCACCACCACCACCAAAGGCTCATCTGGTGACAACAGTAGCTCTCCTTGACATCTCCAACATCATTGGTGGCCATCATTTCTGCTCAACGTGAATTGACTTTCATCAGAGAACATTTAGCTACATTACATTACATTTACAAACATTTTGTTATAAGAGTGTCACGATCCCCCCATGCGGTTTTACGCAGTGCACGGAGGAGTAGAAGGAAGATGGACTTATGTGCAGGGTTACACCACAAACACATTTATTAAGGAAAGAATAAACAGTTCCCAAAAGTGCAGACATACAAAAACAACGGACAGGGTGCACTTATAGGCTTACAAGGCCGGACGTGAAGTGGGCTGACCACAGTGTACCATGGCAGTAACTGAGGCACATGACAATACAATGATCAAGCAATGGTGGACTGGTAATGAGCTGCTTAAGTACCACCATTGCTGAAAGAGGGAGATAGGGTACACCTGGGTGAGAGCGGGAAAGGTAATCAGCAGGAGTGGAACCAGCTTACCAACATGAGAGAGAGGGCATGGTCAGACCGATGAGCTGTCAGAGAGTGCCCACATGAATGTAGGTCAAAGGAGGCTGCCTCACAGCTGCCGGCCAGAAACAGTGGCTACAAGTACGGAAAAGTAACCTAGTGAACATAAAGACTACAATAAACTCAAAAGATAACACAATACACAAATACACAGATAAACCTGAGCCACAGAGGGTCAGAACCGAGCTAGAAGGACAACCTGACTTGGTTCATGACAGAGCCCCACTCTCTAGCGGTGGATCCCAGACACCCAAGGTAACATCCCAAACGAAAAGAACCCCCCCCCCCCGCCTTCCCCGCAGGAACAGCAACCAACGAACCCAGGTGGGAGGTAGGGGGAACAGGCAAGGAGGGAACAAAAACAACCCCACCCAGGGCCCACAACAGAAAAAAACAATTAAGCCCCAAGTCCAAAAGCGTGGAGGCTTGGGAGGACGCCCAGAGTTGCAAGCCCAGTAGAAGGTCCAGTGGACAGAGTCCGGAGGCCTGCCGGGAAACATGGGCCCCCTGACCCAAAGACTCAGTTTCTCCAGTGGACGGCCAGCACTGTTGAGCCACCAGGACCGGAGGGCTAAGGCAGGAGGTGGCCTGCCAACTGGGAGGCTCACTGGTGGGTAGCCGGGCCACAGGAGGGGAACCCCCATGGTGCCTGGTGGAGAGATGAAGGGGACCATGACGGCATCAGGCTGAGGAGTGAAGGACCCGGCATCCTCAGGCTGACCGGCAGTATCCTCGGTGGTCCTGGCTAGGGGCACAGCTGCACCCACGAGGGACCCCAACTGGGCCAACGATGAACCCTCAGTGGACCCCGGCCGGGCCAAAGCTGCACCCATGGTGGCTCCTGGCTGGAGTTCTGCAGGGCCCGCGGTGGACTCCAGCTGGAGCTCTGCAGTACCCACGGTGGACTCCGGCTGGAGCTCTGCAGTACCCACGGTGGACTCCGGCTGGAGCTCTGCAGCACCCATGGTGGACTCCGGCTGGAGCTCTGCAGCACCCGCAGTGGACTCCGGCTGGAGCTCTGCAGCACCTGTGGTGGACTTCGGCTGGAGCTCTGCAGCACCCGCGGTGGACTCCGGCTGGAGTTCTGCAGCACCCACGGAGGGCTCCGGCTGGAGCACCATTGCACCTGCAGTGGTCCCCGTTGGGGACCTCATTGCTCCCATGGTGACCTCCCCAGCAAGGGAGGCAGGACCCTCCGTGACCTCTGGCGATGAATCTGGATCCTCGGCAGCCTCTGGTGGAATTGACCGCTCTCTGGTGACCCTGGGAGGAAGCTCAGAGACAGTGGAAAGAGAGACAGGGTCAGGGTTGCCGGCAGCATCGGAGCCCAGGGAGGGACTCTCCTTCCCAAGAGTCAGACAAGTTTGCTCAGATACTAGTGGGAGAGAAACTAGAGAGCACACTTGCCTGAACTCGGGCTCCACCGCCGTCCAGAACTTCAACGATCCAGGTCGTGGCGGCTTTTCAAGCTGAACAGAGGTTGCACCCACGGTGGACCTGGCCTGGGCCAACATAGTTTCCATGGAGGTACAGGGTTGAGAAGGACCCTCCCCCCCGTTGGCTTATACCGAAGGAGCTGGACCTTCAATGTCATCAGTGTGTGGAACTGGATCCCCGGGGACCCCAGCGGAGGATTCTCTCCGGCGACCCTAGGTAAATGCTCAGGAACAACAGGAACAACAGGAAGAGAGTGGTTAGGGTCACCGGCAGTGGTGGAGCCCGGCGAGGCAAGCTCTGATGCAGCTGAGGGCTGCACCTGACTCTCCTCACCAAGAGCCCGACAAGTTTGCTCCAAAAAAAAAGGAAGAAAAACAAATGGGAGCACTTGCCTGGACTCAAGCTCCACCACCATCCAGAACTCCGTCGATCCCGATGACGATGTGTTGGGCTCGGCCTCCTGGATGTCCAGCTGGATGGGCAACTCTGCTGCGGCGACCCCTGCAGCGGGTGTGATAGTGATCGCAGTCCCAAGGCCCCCAGGCGATGTCCCTCATGCTGGTGACTCAGCCGGCATGGCGGCTGGGGGCTGTCTCTCCGCCGACCCCGGGACAAGATCCTCCGGGACCTCGGGCTCCTCCTCTGCCTGGTGACTGGGTGAACTCACAGATGCACACAGAGAGGACAGGTGAGGGGCCATCACATGCCGCTTGCGGCAAGAACTCAGGGGACTGTGGAACCTGAGTCTCTTGACCAGGGAAAAGACAAAATTGCTCATCAAAAATAGGAATAGAATGAAAAGGAACCTACCTGTTCTCCTGGTTATTGATGTCTCCAGTGGCGTCAGAGGCACTTTTATCTCCCTCCGTGTCCATCACGACCCTGGGCTCCTCTATATGCAGAGGAGAAACCTTCAAAACGGGCACAGAGGTGAATGAATTCAAGGAAGAAACTGCAGCCCCCACATTGGCGGAGGTAAAAGTTGTGGAGGAGGTGGCTGTCGGTGAGGTAGTAGGATGATGCAGTGGCCGTGCAGCAGGACTCTCCCCCTCCCATGAAGAAAGGCTCACTGGCGTGGAAGCAGCAGGATGCTTCTGGCGAACTCTCCGGTATTGGCGGCGACGAGAGGAAGCAGGCCACGTGAGCTCCGGTTTCCTCGGTAACAGCTTCTCCTGCGTCTGGGATTCTCCTTCAGGGATGGACAATGACATGGGAGAAACAGGAGAAACAGGTGGACATTCAAAAACGGCAGCTGACAATTCACCATGAATCAGGCAAGCAGTTTCAGGTGACAATAAAAGTGACTGAATAAGCACCTGCTTGAATTCCTGGGAAGTGATGACATCAGCTGTCAAGGTCAGAGCACGCTCGTCTTCGGGCTGTAGTTCCGGCTCCCTCGGGGAATACTCCGCCAACGTCCCGGCCAACTCCGGGACGAGCCACAGCTTTGCCTCAAGGAGGAGGTCAGTCTCTGCCAGGAGAACCAGTCTGCGTTCCTCCAGCTCCTCCAGAGACTGAACGGACCATGGCTCGGGAAGAGGAAGTGGGGCTGCCGCCAGAGAGGCTGGAGGCTTCTTTCGGCGAGAGCGTTTCCTCTTTGCTGTGGACGGTTTGAGCACCAGATTGTCTCCCACTACAAGCCCATCGCTGGGCGGCAAGTACCAAATGCAGAGAACCTCCTCATCCGATTCCTCGCATGGCTGGGCGAGGATGTCCCGGAGAATCTCCATAGCCTCAGGGTGGTCCCAAAGGCTGTCCCTGTTCATTACCCTCATTGCCATGTCCCGAACCTGTCGAACTGTCTCGAGGGAACAGGACTCCACCGTCCACAAAAGAATGTCCTCCAAGAGATACAGCGAGCGCAGTTCCCTCTCCACCAGATCAGCCATGGTGCCCGGGAAGTGGCTGAATGATAATTATCGAAACAAAAAGGGGGGAAAAGTTATGTGTGGGTGTAACCCACTAAATCCTTTTAGGGCTGGATCATTCTGTCACGATCCCACCCGTGCGCTTTTACGCAGCACATGGAGGAGTAGATGGATTTACGTGCAGGGTTACACCACAAACACATTTATTAAAACCCTTGCATTATGTTAAGGGTCAATTTGACCCATTTCGGTTTTTGTGTTGACCAAAGTACGGGTTATCCTTTCTTTTTCTTCATGAAATTTTGTGACTTTTCCTCATCTAGAGTCATGAACTGGTGTGTAAAATCTGGACACTTTGTTGTGTAGTGGAATGTATGTGCAGAGTTTGTATACAAAGATGATGTTGAGGGTCATTTTGACCCGGACACTTTTATGTGGGTAAGTAGCTGTACAGATCCAAAATAAACATTCCTCTTTGATGTACTTTATTTTGACCACCCAGTTAATTGTATTTTGACTTCCAGAGACCCAGATGTGTGTTGAGGAGGGACTTTCTCGCCCTTGTCCTTGTCACTTTTCTCATGCCATCTCTTTGACAAACATGCCAAAAATGAGCTCCAGAAAGTTTACAGCTGAAGAAGCTTCATCACATATTTTGAACTGGGATAGTGATGCAGAGGAAGAGATTTCAGAGACCGAGGACAATGTAATTGATGATCCAGATTGTCAATTTTCCGACGATGAGGATTCAGAGGATGAGCCTGCCGTTGTGTCTCCATCAAATGAAAGCCAAGGAATGCAGCAATCATCATCCACAGAGGGGACATGGACATCTAAAGATGGTAATATAAAATGGTCAACATCACCACACCAAAGCCGAGGTAGACTGTCATCTTCCAATGTCATCAAAATGACTCCTGGTCCTACAAGATTTGCTGTCACACGAGTTGATGATATTCAATCAGCATTTCAGCTCTTCATATCCCCACCAATAGAGAAGATTATACTGGAAATGACCAACTTGGAGGGGAGGCGTGTATTTCAGGAGAAATGGAATCCACTGGATCAGACTGACTTGCATGCTTACATTGGAATTCTGGCATTAGATTTAGTGTACAGGTCAAAGGGAGAAGCAACTGCAAGTCTATGGGATGAAGAGTATGGAAGGCCAATCTTTCGAGCAACAATGTCTCTGGAGACATTTCACATGATATCTCGTGTGATCCGATTTGACAACCGTGACACCAGAGCTGGTCGACGTGAAAGAGACAAACTAGCTGCGTTTAGAGATGTATGGGATAAATGGGTTGAAATTCTACCTTTGTTGTACAATCCTGGTCCCCATGTTACTGTAGATGAGCGCCTTGTACCATTCAGGGGGCGCTGTCCTTTCAGACAGTACATGCCCAACAAGCCTGCCAAGTATGGCATCAAAATGTGGGTAGCCTGTGATGCAAAATCTAGCTATGCATGGAATATACAAGTGTATACTGGAAAGCTACCTGGAGGAGCATCTGAGAAGAATCAGGGGATGCGTGTGGTGCTGGAGATGAGTGAAGGGTTGCAAGGTCATAACATCACATGTGACAACTTCTTTACATCCTACCGCCTTGGAGATGAACTTCAGAAGAGAAAGCTGACTATGTTGGGAACAGTCAGAAGAAATAAGTCAGAACTTCCCAGTGAAATTCTGAAGATACCAGGCAGACCTCTGCATTCCTCAGTATTTGTTTTCACTGAGAAAGCAGCAGTTGTTTCATACTGCCCAAAGAGAAACAAGAATGTTCTTGTAATCAGCACAATGCACACAGATGCATCTCTGAGCACAAGAGAAGACATGAAGCCACAAATGATCCTGGACTACAACTCCACCAAAGGAGGAGTTGACAATCTGGACAAAGTCACAGCAACATACAGCTGCCAGCGCAAGACTGCCCGTTGGCCCTTGGTGATTTTCTACAACACTGTCAATGTGTTTGCTTACAATGCCTATGTCCTGTGGACTGAAATCAACCAGCAATGGAATGCCGGTAAATTGTACCGACGTCGGCTTTTCCTGGAAGAACTCGGCAAAGCACTTGTCACTCCCAAGATCCAGAGGCGAGCCAGGCCAGCTCAATCCCCAGCAGCTGCAGCTGTCATTGAAAAGGTCAAGGTCAGGTCATCCAACCAATTTGCAATGGATCCGGTGGACACAGGTGTAAAGAAACAGAAAAGATGCCAGGTCTGTCCCTCCCGAGAGGACAGTAAAAGTACCTCTTGTGTGAAATGCAAGAATTACATCTGCAGAAAGCACACAGTTACATTCTGTCCATCATGTGGAGAGCACTGAAAATGTTGAACATTGAAAATGTGGGAAAAAGGAGCAAGTTAAATGAAAAAAAAAATGCGGAGGGAAAAACTTGAACAAAATAGTTCTTAAATATAGTGTTGAAATTAAAAATGTATTGTTATGTCTCTTTTATAAATGTTTATATAATCTAAAATAAAGTTATTGGTTTAACCTGTTTTTTGACTGTTTTGAGTGGATTTACACAGTACGGGTCAAAATGACCCGCAACATAATCAATGTATTTTTTTTTCATCATAATACAAGGGTTAAGGAAAGAATAAACAGTTCCCAAAAGTGCAGACATACAAAAACAATGAACACGGTACACTTATAGGCTTACATGGCCGGACGTGAAGCGGGCTGACCACAGTGTACCATGGCAGTAACTGAGGCACATGACAATACAATGATCAAGCAATGGTGGACTGGTAATGAGCTGCTTAAGTACCACCACTGCTGGAAGAGGGAGATAGGGTACACCTGGGCGAGAGCAGGAAAGGTAATTAACGGCAGTGGAACCAGCTGATCAACAAGAGAGAGAGGGCTTGGTTGGACCGGCGAGCTGTCAGAGAGCGCCCACATGAATATAGGTCATTGTACTGCATTGTACTAATTTTCTGGTTCATATACTTTGAAGATAAGATAAGAAAAAACAAAACAAGAAATTGTGACAAAAAGCAGAACCATTCTTTGTGTAAATATGTCTAAAGTCCACTTTTGACCAGTTATGAATTCGATATGGCTGACGCGGCATTATGCAAATTTGATGCATCAATTTACTCCTATCTGAAACTTTGGATCATATTCTACATCTTTCTAATTGACAGTAAGCCATTATCTCTTACAACTTTCAAGTTATAGCTTTGGAAATCTGACATTTGAGCTGAATATTTTCTTGAAAAAAATCTTTACCACTCTTGACCACTAGTGGGTCAATGTTGCAATGTGGCGACATGCACAGTTAAGAGGTTTAAGTTCACCTGTAAAGGATATAGTGCATCTTAGATGCATCCTGAAATTTCACCCGAAAACCAAATATCCATAACTTTTAGTGAGTAGTGTAAATGAGGAAAGTCAACAGGTACTACAGCACCTGGTTACTTCCTCAACCACTCTGGTATCGTCAGACATAGATTTCTGCAGGACTCTGAACATTTAAAAATTGAGTGAGATTTGTGCATCAGTTCTTCCACAAAAGCCAATTCACTGCATCTGAAAAATATTATTTCCTTCACCTACTCCACATGTCTTAACGTCTAACAACCACTCTAAATATGACCGAGTTTTATGACCGAGTCTTACTCGGGCTAAAGTCAGAACTTTGCTGTCCATGTGAATATAGTCAGCCTCTTTGAGAACATGCTAGAATGTCCAAAACTCTGAACAACCTCATACAGTGAGATAGGGGATCCCAGTCATCACTTGGATTACTTTATCCCTTCTCATTCCAGTGAACAGGAGAAAGGAGGGTTAAGAAAGCAATGGTATGAACCTCCTCTCCTGTGAGATGACCTTTGGCCCCAATAAGACTGATGCTGTTTTCCTGGATGTCCACAAACCTGTTCCTCAATTTGTCACCTCTTTTCCCCCATAGGAACAGGGAATAATTATAAGCCCTCACACACATCAAAGGACATTTGTCACAAAATTTTCCGTAGAAAAGCTAACCTTGCAATATACAGCAATCATGGACATAGAACTTCAAAGTAGGCAGTTTTGAAAGGGAGAATACATAACCCATAATAACAAGTGAAAATATGTTATTATGCTTGAAAGTAAAAACATAAATTTAGGGGAGTGAATGTTCAATCCACTTCAGATACAATAATGGGTAATGTATATTTGTGTTGCTTAAGTTAGGAAGACTGCACTGTTAGTACAGTGCAATAAAAATATGCAGTAGTACAATGTGGTTTGGCAAAGGGCAAAAATGAAAAGGTTTAAAGAGAGACAGAAAGAAATATGAGACAACTGCTGGGGAGATGAGCGGAGCACTCACCAGACTTGATGCAACATCGTCCTGTCTGCTATCTGTCTGATACAAGATGCATGACTGACAGTGTAACAGAGCAGGAGAAGTAGTTACTCACAAATATACCTTGAGTGGTACCACCGATGTGCAGAAAAAAATGCATACACTCAGAAAGGAACTGGCTTGTTCACTGATTTGATATGCCTTTCACGACTGCACATTGTCACATTACTAGGAAGCTACTTTTTTCCTCCCCCCATCTGTATTTTTCCATCTACGTTGTTTAGAATAAAACAAACAAAAAAGCAATAAATAGCTAGAGGATATTGTGTGGGCTATCAATTTAGATTGGCTCACATTTTTCAAGCAAGAGAGTGAAAGAATGATCCAGTCAGACAGATGGTAAGGAATAAACAGTTGTAGACATGTTGCACAGTCATCAGCGAGATGAAGTTACATCTTGGCTCTCAAACTTTTCTTTTTTTTTTTCTTTTCCTGTGTTTAGCTTTTACCTCCATATGTTTCCATTTGGCCCATCTTAACACCAGAAATATAAATAATTTCGAACCCAATGCAATCTCAAATTGCTTACAGACATTTAAACATTTTCGTCTTGAAGGCACAAGACCATATAAAACATTTAACCAAATACCGTACTGTATGAATGTGTTAAGATGGTGCATGTAAATGCTCAAACTGCAACAAACACAAGGTCAGAGGTCAGAGGCCCTTCCACTATGTCCGCTGCTCAGCCCCTGCCTACACTCACAAGTCTCTCACCAGGGTTGCACAACCTGGTTCACCTCCTGCACCAGGAGCTGAGGTCCACCCTTGAACAAATTTTGAAAAAAAATATGCGCAAAATATTTCATTAAGACATGCGTGAGCTGTTAAAATGTGGAAAAAGTGCAATCAATGACCCCTTTAATACAGTTAATAGGGCTGTTGTCCCAAACCCCAATTTGGGGGCTCTGAATGTATTGGAGCAATCCAGAACAAATATTGCATTTTTTTTATCTCCCTCAGTAAACTGCACTGGCATCAGTGTTTGTTTGTTTTTGTTTTTGTTTTTTTTTCCTTTGGGAATGTGACTTTTCTTAAATGTGGAATTTATCCATCCATCTTCTACCACTTATTCAGGGATCTGGGTCGTGGGGGCATCAGTCCAGGCAGAGCAGCCCAAACTTCTGCCCGGTTCACATAGCACCATGTTTTCCATGACCCCTCCTGCAGGTGGTGAACCCACTGGAGGTAAATGTGGAATTCCCATGTAAATTTTCAACTTATTTCAAAGATTTTCTTGCAAAATTGAGACCCTTTTGAAGAAACAAATTACATTTTTATTATGAATGTGAAAGTTTTTCCTTATATTTTTTATTTCAGTCATTTTTGGTCATAAATTAGAAATTTTTGTGATAGTGAGTTTCAGTCATTTTTCCTTTATATTTGACCATGACATATTTGGTAAAATTGCAGACTTTATCAAGTTGCTATTTTTTTTTTCTTGTGAGATTTGTGAGTCCTAAATGTGCAGCGCTTTAAAAGGAAAATTTAAGCATAAAGTTGATTTTAATTCAACTTTTCATTACAATCAACCACTACATCCAAATACCGAACTGTAAAACCAAATGCTAATATGATGAATGAATATCCAGATGACTGAATATTTCAGTACAGCCCTCATAATGCGAGCAGAAAAGACAGTCAAACAGACCACAGGAGCCAAGAAGAAAGAAGGTGCAAAGAACAGCTTAAGATACTGCAGTGAGTAAGATTGCCTTCTTGTTCCTCTTCCCATCTCCCTATCACGCATTTGGAAGTGACATTGCAAGATCGATCCCAACACACAGGTGCATTAGCTCAATAAGCAGTTTCTGCTTTGTCAAGCAGCAGTTCAATCAATGCCTCCTGTTCCCCACACATGGGCTGGGCAAAAGCTGGCAACTCTCATCACTTCTGGTTAGACAGTGGTAGAATGCAAAAATTAACACTTTTTTTTTTCCCACCCGGCAGCTCAGTGCTCTCATCATCATTTTCAAGGAATAACTGTTTGAATGGTTTGAAAAGCTGTTCTCAATATAAAGCCGCACTTTAAATTTTCAAAAGCCACACACTGATAAATTGGATGGGTGAAGAAGAAGAAAAGAGAAAATACTAGAGTTTCCCTCAGCAGCTAAAAATTTCTAATGTACTCTGCAACAAGCTGCTTGAGCTTTTTCGAGTCAGCCTCAAGTGGCTGTTAAATGAACTGCAGCGAACACCACTTTTTCCACTGCCTTTATGTTTTCATTTCCTGAGGCTCCAGCTGAGATGGAAGGAGTGGAAGGGGAAAAAATATCATACAGTCCTCAAGAATGCTATTTGATGTAAGACAGACTGTCAGTTTGAGTTTGGAGACAGATTCTCCCTCTATTTTCTAATTTAAGCTTAAAACTTTACTTTTAAACAAATACCATAGTTCTTGCTAAATGGGAGGTTTACCTTCTGTCAGGGATTTCAAGAATTGGGACCCAAATGCAGAGTTGAAGGTGAACTTTAAGGTAATACTCCACTAAAAATTGAGTTCTTTTTTCTTGTTAACATATCTGTATCGTGTTTTATGACTTACAAGACACATCAAGAGTGAAATCACTCAGATTTGTCATGTCTCTTTTTATGCTGTGAAATTGCAGTTAAGCCCCACACCGTGAAAAAAGGAGTAGATGAAGTGTTTTTGGTGACACAACTATAGCAGGTCCATAGTGCTGAGTCAGTCAGGACTCTTTGATGTAACTGAAGTTAGCTTCCAGAACCAGTTAGCATTTCTGGACAGCTGCTTTAAAAACTTGACCCAAACTAAGAAAGGTTTTGTTATGTATGTAAATAGATGGTATTAGTAAGATGGGGGCCGGGGTGGACGGAGAATACACAGGGGTGGTTAACTGCCGGTTCTGGTGGTGACGCTGCTCTGGGTATAAAGGATGTGGGCGGAAGAGGCTAGTCCTCTTTCGTCGTGGACGCCTGGCCTGCTGGAGAGTGCCATAAGCCTAAGAGTGTATTGTATATAGTATCTGTAATAAAGCTCCTTAAATAGTAGTTCCTGTCTACTACTCATTGCCTATATTATGGATACAACATTTGGCGACGAGGTAAAAGTGGTTATGGAGCGGTCCGTTGCCAACTTCGGCCATTTTTGGAAACCCCGGGCAAGCCACCCGTGCCTTGGCCTCGGTGGTTTGCAGCTTTTACAAATTATTTAGTAGTTTTGAACCTCGGCGAGCTTGAAAACTTCACGCGAGGGCTGTTTTGGTCCATAATTTAGGCATGGAGGGGCAAAGGATACTGGAGAACCTAGGAGGGGCCGATCATTTTGATGAAGTGGTGGAACTCATGGCACGCTACTTTCTGATGCATTCAGTTTCGGCAGTGCCGCCAGCGGTCGAGGGAATCCGTAGAGAGATTTCTGTCGGATCTCTGAGAGCTGGCGAGGGAATGCAAGTTTGGGCCACTGGAGGATGAGTTGATACTGGACCAGTTGGCGGAACACGTCCACCGTCCGGCAGCCCGGTCAAGGCTTTTAACTCATCCGGGTGAGCTGACGTTGGCTGCAGCTATCGAGCTCGCTCAACAGTTCGAGGCAGCAGAGACCATTGCGAGGGGCCTGACTGAAGGGGCCGCTCTGAATAAGGATGAGTGTTGCGTTAAGGCACTGGTTCTGGACCCTGAAGATGAGGACTGCGGAGAAAAGGATTATGCCTCCGTGGTGAAGATTAGGTCCGCCCCAGGTACGCCCCATTGTTATGGCTGTGGTTTCCCTAGTCACCGCTATAAGTCCAGGATATGCCCGACAAAAGGCAACCGTTGTGGGAAGTGTGGTTTGCTGAATCACTTTGCCAGGACGTGTGCAAACTTTGAGCGTAGGGACCAGCGTGGCGAGGCGGGTTCCTTGCAGAAGACTCCCACGATCGTCCACACTGTTTCCCCGGAGACTACGGGACGGATTGGGTGTGATGTGATGCTGGATGGCAACGAGATTCCCCTGTTGGTGGATACAGGAGCTGTTATCTCTGTTGTGAACCTGGCGACAATGAAGAGTTTGTTTCCCAGCCAGCAAATAAGAAAGCAGGAGAGACATTATTCTGGCTATGGATGGAACAGACTGGCCGTTTTGGGATTTATGAAAATGGAGGTGCGGTACAAGTCTGTTGTTGTACCCAAGGCCCATGTTTATGTCATCGCTGCAGGCGTTAACATCATGGGGTGCAATCTTCTTTATAGCCTGGGTTTCTCCATAGCGAATGTATCGGGCGACATGCGACACCACCCCGGGACGGACCCCATGCCGGTCACCATGCTGCCCTGGATGAGGGTACTGGACGGCACGCCGGGACCCCCGAGGTGGTCCATAAGGATGAGGTGCCCACGCTGGAGACTGAGGGGGTGAGACCTGAGAGCGCGGTTGTAAAGCGCTCACAACGACAGCCTGCCAAGAGGAAGACGACCCGGACCCGCGAGTCGACCAGATCGGAGAAGGAGGCCAGTCGGAAGCACGGTAATCCTGATAAGAAGAAAAGGGCTTCCCTGCAAGTTGGAGACGAAGTTCGGCCCAGGGTCGAGGCTCGGATGAGAGGGGATCATGGGTCACGCAAGCTACGTGATGACCAGAGGCGGTTCCGAGTGGAGGCTGCCTGGAGCGATAGGTATCTGTGCATGTCTGACCAGACCTGGAGGCATCCGAACGAGCTGCGTCTGACAGTAGAGTAGAGGAGACGGCTCAGCAGGAGCCCTGAGGTCAAAACACGGAAGAGTTTGGAGAGAGACCCATCCAAGGACTGAGGGTGTTTTACTGTGTGTATTTTGATTTTAACCCAGGTCCTGGTGTACATAGTTACCCACTGCTATTTTGGTGCCCCGGTTGTCATTGGTTGAAAAAAAAAAAAAAAAAAAAGGTAAGAAGATGACATTTTATGAGTCAAATTTTGTAACTTGTGTGTTTATAAGGGCAAAGTTTTACTGGCTGAGAATATATTGTGATTATTGGATTTGGTGAGAGTGAATTGGTGCACTGTTGATTTGATATATGCCCGAATTTAGTTTAGATTTGTAAAGTAGAAAGTTAGAGAAGTGGAAATAGTGAATTATGATTGGGTTATTTGATTCTATTGATTGGTAATTTATGCTACCCAAATTGCCCAACACGTATTGTTTTACTGTGTGCCGAAGTGTGGGGTGGGCGTTGGGGTGGGGGCCACCAGTGGTACTTTCAATGTATGTTGTGATTGTTATTCTTTGTGTTCATAAGGAGCTATTTTATGGGATTATTTCATTTAGAGACATGGCTTTTTAAGTTGGACTGTTTAAGTATGGCGGCAGAATAACCTGCCTAGCCGTGTCGGGGGTGCTGGCAGTCTACCCAGCCCCCCAGCCTAGGTTGTGTGGATGGTAAGTAAGATGGAGGCTGGGATGGATGGGGAATACACAGGGGTGGTTAACTGCCTTTTCCGGTGGTGACGCCACTCCGGGTACAAAGGATGTGGGCGGAAGAGGCTAGTCCTCTTTTGTCGTGGACGCCTGGCCTGCTGGAGAGTGCTGTAAACCTAAGAGTGTGTTGTGTATAGTATCTGTAATAAAGCTCCGTAAATAGTAGTTCCTGTCTACTACTCATTGCCTATATTATGGATACAACAGGTTTTACCATTAAACTGCTTTTAATTCAATTCAATTCAACTTTATTTATATAGCGCCATTTCACAACAACAGTCATCTCATAGCACTTTCAACTGTAGGAGGAACCCCCACAGTTGCAGAAAGACCCCAGCAATCAGGCGATCCCCTGTGAACAAGCACTTGGCGACGATGGAGAGGAAAAACTCCCTTTTAACAGGAAGAAACCTCCAGCAGAACCAGGCTCAGGGAGGAGCAGTCATCTGCTGCGACTGGCTGGGGGTGAGGGGACAGAGAAGATGAAAAGAACAGACATGTAGAGAGCAAACAGCACGATGGGGACTCAATCTATGGGAGAGAACAAACAGATGTTAATGACCAGCAAAAGAAAAAATATTTCATTGAGAGTGAAGAAAGGAGTGAGGCCCAGTGCATTATTGGAGGTCCCCCGGCTGACTAAACCTATTAGCAGCATAACTAAGGGAGGGTTCAGAAACACATGATCCCTCCCTAATTGTAGGCTATATCAAAAAGGAAGGTTTTAACCCTATTCTTAAAAACAGAGATCGAGTCTGACTCCCAAATCCAGATTGGCAGCTGGTTCCACACGAGAGGAGCCTGATAACTGAAGGCTCTGCCTCCCATTGTACTTTTGGAGATTCTAGGTATTACAAGTAATCCTGCATTTTGGGAGCGTAGTGCTCTGTTAAGATAATACGGTAGTATCAAATCTTTTAAATAAAAAGGAGCCTGATTGTTTAGAGCTTTGTAAGTAAGAAGACGGATTTTAAACTTAATTTTAAACTCTATGGGAAGCCAATGAAGGGAGGCCAGAACCGGAGAGATATGATCTCTCATTCTAATACCTGTTAAGTAAGGACCGATGCCGTTTCAGTCATTATCGTGGGCCACCGTGCATACAACTGGGCATGTCCTTCAACCAATAAGACTTTTTATTACAGGATTTATTCTGTTTAATGTAGTGATAGCCACAGTTAGCCTTGTGAGACATGGGTGGGATTATTCACAGAACCTGGTGTTTAAATTAAATCACCCTTATTGTCATTCAACCGTACAACCAATCATGTACAGTAGAACAAGATTGTGCTTTACCTATCTATAATGTCAATCACACACACCCCAGTGCAGAATCAGAGGGCCACTGCCATGCAAGGCGCCGCCACAGATTTCCCTCCTCCATTCCATTATTGCTGAGCACCAAGCTGGACAGCAGGAAGTTCCACTTTTATATGGTCTTCAGCATGACCCGGCCGGGATTTGAACCCCTGCCTCCCGGGTGTGAGGCGGATGCTCTATCAACTGAGCCACCACTCCGGTAAGGAGTGGAAAAGTGAAAAGATTTTGATATGAAACTGTAAGACAATTAAAGTTTTGTTTTTTTTTTCTTGTAGAAAAAAGGGCATAAGACACTAGGGGTGGGAAAAAAGATTGATTCAGTGATGGATCGTGATACTTGGTACTGGCAACAATGCGTCGATCCATAAACGCACAAATCGATCTTTCATTTTTAAAAAAATGCGCGCGCCTATACTTTTGGGTTACCAGTTAATCAATGGTGTTTTCAGTCCACTAGATGGCACAAAGCAAACACCCAGTCAAGTGAAGTCATAGCTTGTCTCAGAGATTTGCAGCCAGCTTTGAAACTTAGGAAGCAGTTAGCTCAAAGTTAGCTTAAATGTCGGGCCTTCTTTGGATTTTATAACGAAGATGGAAGGAAAGACCTTGACATAACACACAACCTGCAAGAAGCACTGCATGAAAACAAGAAATAAACAGTCAGAACATGGCGGGCCACACACGTCTCGGAGTAGCATTAGCAACGGCTAAGCTAAAGAGACACTGCCATGAAGCTTTTTCTCCAGCTGACAAGTAAGTAAAGTTTATTTATGAAGTGCTTTTCAGAGACATATAGTCACAAAGTGCTACACAATAAAATGGAATAAAAGGAAGCTGACAGATAAAAATTTTAAAAATACAAAAGCAAGTTAAAACACAAGATTAAAATAATTTAAAAATACCAGACTTACCATTAAAAAGCAGTTAAAACGTAACGGAAATCCTCGTCAAAGCAAAAAAGTTTTCAGCTGTTTTTTTAAAAGAGTCCACAGAGTCAGCTAAACGTAGCTGGAGAGGGAGTCTATTCCAAACACCGTCCACCGCCCTCCCTGTGTGCAGAGACGTATCTCTGCGGAAAATAAAGCCCTGAGAATACTTTATTATATGAAAGAGATGTCAACAGTTTTACTTTGGGACATGATTTGAGGTTGAATAAGGTGAAAAAACTTGAGATATAGGGGATCGTGACACTTGATGATCATGACATTGTGATTATCATTGAATCGTGATAGGATTGAATTGTGACCCACGAATCGGGATCTGAATCGAATCATGAGGGCCCTCATGATTCCCACCCCTATAAAATACCATTTTAGACAATGGAGATTTATTTTTAAAGGGGATTTATATCCACCGGAGTGCCTCTTTATATATTTGTTCAAACAAAAACCGTGGCATGAGGGCCAGAGAAACACTCAAAAAAGCACTGAAAAAACAAAAAACAAAACATAAAAATACTCAAGGGCTAAACTAAACTACTAAAGTAAACTTAGAAAACAGGGATAGCAGGACCAAACCAGGCTCATGATGGAACTGAAGACAATGGACTGGCATGAGACAAAGGAAGCAGTAGGTTTAACTGTACTAGGCTGACTGGGAGAAGTAGTGCCATTAACAAGGCAGAGCAGAGACACACAAAGCAGGGAAGCTACAAAATGTCAAATTATATATACAGTGGGGGAAAAAAGTATTTAGTCAGCCACCAATTGTGCAAGTTCTCCCACTTAAAAGATGAGAGAGGTCTCCAATTTTCATCATAGGTATACCTTAACTATGAGAGACAAAATGAGAAAAAAAAATCCAGAAAATCACATTGAAGGATTTTTAATGAATTAATTGGTAAATTCCTTGGTAAAATAGGTATTTGGTCAATAACAAAAGTTCATCTCAATACTTTGTTATATACCCTTTGTTGGCAATGACAGAGGTCAAACGTTTTCTCTAAGTCTTCACAAGGTTTTCACACACTGTTGCTGGTATTTTGGCCCATTCCTCCATGCAGATCTCCTCTAGAGCAGTGATGTTTTGGGGCTGTCGCTGGGCAACACGGACTTTCAACTCCCTCCAAAGATTTTCTATGGGGTTGAGATCTGGAGACTGGCTAGGCCACTCCAGGACCTTGAAATGCTTCTTACGAAACCACTCCTTCATTACCCGGGCAGTGTGTTTGGGATCATTGTCATGCTGAAAGACCCAGCCACGTTTCATCTTCAATGCCTTTGCTGATGGAAGGAGGTTTTCACTCAAAATCTCATGATACATGGCCCCATTCATTCTTTCCTTTACACGGATCAGTCGTCCTGGTCCCTTTGCAGAAAAGCAGCCCCAAAGTATGATGTTTTCACCCCCATGCTTCACAGTAGGTATGGTGTTCTTTCTCCTCCAAACACGACAAGTTGAGTTTTTACCCAAAAAGTTCTATTTTGGTTTCATCTGACCATATGACATTCTCCCAATCCTCTTCTGGATCATCCAAATGCTCTCTTGCAAACTTCAGATGGGCCTGGACATGTACTGGCTTAAGCAGGGGGACACGTCTGGCACTGCAGGATTTGAGTCCCTGGCGGCGTAGTGTGTTACTGATGTAGCCTTTGTTACTTTGGTCCCAGCTCTCTGCAGGTCATTCACTAGGTCCCCCCGTGTGTTTCTGGGATTTTTGCTCACCGTTCTCGTGATCATTTTGACCTCACGGGGTGAGATCTTGCGTGGAGTCCCAGATCGAGGGAGATTATCAGTGGTCTTGTATATCTTCCATTTTCTAATAATTGCTCCCACAGTTGATTTCTTCACACTAAGCTGCTTACCTATTGCAGATTCAGTCTTCCCAGCCTGGCGCAGGTCTACAATTTTGTTTCTGATGTCCTTTGACAGCTCTTTGGTCTTGGCCATAGTGGAGTTTTGAGTCTGACTGTTTGAGGTTGTGGACAGGTGTCTTTTATACTGATAATGAGTTCAAACAGGTGCCATTAATACAGGTAACGAGTGGAGGACAGAGGAGCCTCTTAAAGAAGAAGTTACAGGTCTGTTAGAGCCAGAAATCTTGCTTGTTTGTAGGTGACCAAATACTTATTTTACCAAGGAATTTACCAATTAATTCATTAAAAATCTTTCAATGTGATTTTCTGGATTTTTTTTTTCTCATTTTGTCTCTCATAGTTGAGGTATACCTATGATGAAAATTGGAGACCTCTCTCATCTTTTAAGTGGGAGAACTTGCACAATTGGTGGCTGACTAAATACTTTCTGGCCCCACTGTATAAACACAAAGAAACTAGAACTAAGAGCATAAAATACCAAAATTAAAGATTACCAAGAAATAAACTCCATAATACAGGATCTAATAAAATAGATGAACTAAATAAAGGATGAACAAATAAGAAAAACCTAAATACAAATTATCACAAATAAAGACCAAAAATGATAAGAAAAGGCCATCCATCCATCCATCCATCCATCCATCCATGCATCCATCCATCATCTTCAACCGCTCTTCTGTAGGTCTGGGTCATGGAAGCAGCAGCTCAAGCAGAGAAGCCCAGACTTCCCTCTCCCTGGTCACCTGCTCCAGCTCTTTAGAGAGGACACCAAGACGTTCCCAGGTCAGCTGGCAGACGTAGTCTCTCCAGCGTCTTCTGGGTCTGCCCCGGGCTCTCCTCCCAGTGGGACATGCCCGAAACACCTCAGGTGGGAGGCGTCCAGGAGACATCCTGACCAGATGCCCAAACCTCCTCAACTGGCTCCTTTCAATGTGGAAGAGCAGCGGTTCTACTCTGAGCCTCTCCCGGATGACTGAGCTCCTCACCCTATCTCTAAGGGTGAGTCCAGCAATCCTACGGAGAAAACTCATTTCAGCTGCTTGTATCTGTGATCTCATTCTTTCGTTCATTACCCAAAGCTCATGACCATAGGTGAGGGTAGGAACGTAAATTGACCGGTAAATTGACAACTTTTCTTTAGAGCTCAGCTCCCTCTTCACCACATCAGACCGGTACAACATCCGCATCACTGCTGCTCTGATCCGCCTGTCAATCTCTCGCTCCATTCTCCCCTCACTCATGAATGAGACCCCGAGATACTTAAACTCCTTCACTTGGGGCAGGAGCTTGTCCCAAACTCGGAGAGGACAATCCACCTTTTTCCGGCTGAGCACCATGGACTCGGACTTGGAGGTGCTGATTCTCATCCCAGCTGCTTCACACTCAGTAGCAAACTGTCCCAATAAGACCCACAGGTCATTGCTTAATGAAGCCAACAGGACATCATCTGCAAACAGCAGAGATGAGATCCTGTGGTCACTGAACATGACACCCTTCATTCCTTGGCTGCACCTAGAAATCCTGTCCAGAAAAATTATGAACAGGATCGGTGAAAAAGGGCAGCCCTGGTGGAGTCCAACTTTCACTGGAAATGAGTTTGACTGAGTGTTGGCAATACGAACCAAACTCTTGCAATGGTTGGATAGCTCAAAACAACAGACCCGATACCCCATACTCCCACAGCACCCCCCACAACCCACAAGAGACCATGAGGGACGCGGTCAAATGCTTTCTTCAAGTCCACAAAACAAATGTGGACTGGTTGGGTAAACTCCCATGAATCCTCAAGAATTTTCAAGAGGGTTAAGAGCGCTGGTCCAGTGTGCCAAGGCCAGGACGAAAACCACACTGCTCCTCCTGAATCTGGGGTTTGACCAGCGGTCAGACTCTCCTCTCCAGTACCCTGGCATTGACCTTCCCAGGGAGGCTGAGGAGTGTGATCCCTCTAAAGTTGGAACACACCCTTCGGTCCCCCTTCTTGAAGAGGGGAACCACCACCCCGGTTTGCCATTCCAAAGGCACTGTCCCCGACCTCCACGCAATGTTGCAGAGGTGTGTCAACCATGACAGCCCTACAACATCCAGAGCATTGAGGTATTCAGGGCGAATCTCGTCCACCTCCGGGGCCCGGCCACCGAAAAGTTTTTTAACCACTTCGGCGACCTCAGCCCCTGTGATAGGCGAGTTGCCCCCTCGTCCGCAAGCCTTGCTTCCTCTGTGGAAGGTGTGTCAGTGGGATTGAGGAGCTCCTCAAAGTATTCCTTCCACTGCTCGACGATGACCCCAGCTGAAGTCAGCAGTGCCCTATCCGCACCATACACAGTGTGGACAGGGAGCTGCTTCCCCCTCTTGAGCCGCCGGACAGTTTGCTAGAATCTCTTCAAGGTTTGACTGAAAGTCTTGCTCCATGGCCTCACCAAACTCCTACCACACTCGAGTTTTTGCTTCAGCAACCACCTGAGCTGCACTACGAAAGAAAGGAAAAGGCATGAATAAATTATGAGTCAGCTAATCATAATCCTATTTTCAATCTCACTGTTGCCAAGTGCTTGCTTACAGGTGGTCACCCGATTATTGGGGTTTTATTTCAATGTCTGCTGGGTTTAAAGTAGCTCAAGACAACTGATGCTGTGATTTTTCACTATCCAAATCAGGTTTTGTTCAGCTGAATAGACTTGAGAATTATTCAGTTTGGGTAAAAGACAAATGCTCAGGGCAGAGATACTTTAATAAATTACAGTTTACATGTTCTAAAAGAGAAAAAAAAAACTGTGTTGGTCTGAAACAATTTTTTTTTTTTCCAGTTTCAGGTGCTAAACAATCTATGCAACTAATTTCTAATAGGTTAGACAGATTAGTGCCCAGATACCTTCTCATTCAAATGTTATGAACAAATTAGCTTTGTTTAATTTATTTTTAACATCAATCTTTCATTTTTGAGCAATGCGCCTATTCTCAGCAGCAATTTCCCATGTTGCCTGTTTGTAAGATTTAAAGGCACTGGAATAATCACTTACAGTATGTCAGCCAGATCTGCATAGGCGGGGAAAATCCCTTATTGAAGTTGCAGAGTAATAGTCACCTTTGGGGGTGTTTATAAGAGACTAAAGTGTATTTAATACTCAAGGATTCACCATGTGTCACCGTCTGAATGGTTTTGGCGTTGGGATTTCCAGCGTGAGAGAAGGGAACTTAACCGCTGTAAAGACACAACGAAACCAAAAGACTCCGACAAATGCAGCAGAATGAACTCCGCTCCTCCTTATTTCCCACGCACACAGCAGCAGGTGCAGTAAAGAGGGCCAGTTGCTATGTGGGAGGCGCTGAGGTGTGAAGAAGAACGCATACAAAATTGATGGCTACCGACAAACTCTGCAAAATGGAATAATGTCCCATTCAGTAGCCATTCACTATATATGAGGCTAAACTAAGAGGGATCGGGGAGCACGGGGGACTTCAAGGAAAGCCAGGAGACAGATGAGAGGCAGGGTTGAGGGAGCTGGGAGGAGAGATCAGTACATCTGTGTACAGCCTTGATTCTGTCTGGATTGAAGGATCTAAACCCCCTTTGGATTTTCAGGCTTATCTCTCCACTGACATTACTCTTTCAAACAATAAAATCACAGACACCCTGGGGTCCCAACTGCAAGCTCAAATACAGATGTGCACTCAGAAAGATCTACAAAAAAGGCAAGATTATAAATGAATATAAGCAACACTTTTATAATTAATAGCAGAACTTAATTTTAGTTTTAACCTCAGTTTGAATGATATAGAGTATAGCCAAACCACAGCTACTGATCTCTTTTCCAATATCAGCCTTTCCTTATACATGGATGTTCTGTGGCAATGCTATGTCCCAGCCACTGAAACAAATTGATCATGTTTCCTTTATTGCAACACTTTTTTTTTACAGTGTTTGCAAATGGCTTCATCCTTATCATGTTTACTGAAACCAAAAATGTGCCTACACGATCAACACCAGCTGTACCAGCTCTTCCTTGTTTGCATCCGTGGCTGGATGGATTTTCACTCTCATTCTTGAGTTATTTCGTTAGTGTAAATCTGTTAGCTGTTGCCTACGGGGCAACATGCTGATTGCATGCATGTGCCAATGTATGCATGTACTGTATAATCAGAGCAGCCAGGACAAGAATAGTTAAATGAGAGAAGCCTGAAGTGTGTTAGTAACAAGAACTTGATTGAGTGTTATCTAAGAGCCCCTTTACACAGATGGAGATGGTTGGGTGACCACTGAGAGAACAAAAATTAACCCAGTCTCTCAACGATCTCCTAAAGCCTCAAAAAAGCTGTTTCTCTGTCAATATTTGGGAGACCATTGCACAATTTTCATGATGATCTATAGAGATCATTGAAAGATCCTTGAGAGATCACTGGGAGACCAGGAGAGATCATAGAGACCAGGGGCCTCATGTACAAAGGGTAGCTATGCCCAAAAACATGGCATGCGTCCTTTTTCACGGAAAATTTCAGATGTCTCAAGAATGAAATGACTGTGGAAATATGCAGCCCCCCGCCAACTTCATGGCTGGTGTACGTACACTTCTACTGTTAATGGTCTGTTGAAAACACTTAAAGGTGATGTTGGGAGACTGATAATGACGTGAAAATTATTGTACACACCAGAGACAGATGATGAACAAACATCCAAGTGTGTGCGATTAGATGAGTGGATATAAAAGCAAATGCAAAGAAGTGCAGAAAATGCCTCTAACGACAGAGGATTAGAGGATATTGCAAATAGCGCAGTGAGAAGAGAAAAGCTTTTTAGAGACAGAAGTTTTCTGGCTCAGGATGATGACTGACTTGTCAGCCAGTTTAGGTTGCCACGGGCAGTCCTTGTGGAACACGCCTGTGCGCCCCACAAATATCACCCTGTTTTCAAGTCTTCATTACAACTCAGTGATTTGAGTAAGTGACTTTCTTTTTTTTGCTGATTAAACTACAGTTTCACAGCATTCTACCAAGCCCCCAGTTGCCCCTGTGTGTACAGTAGTTATGTCAATAAACACATGCGTAAAGTTTGAAAAGCAACAGTCTCACCCGTTCCCTGGCACACTTCATTCATTTAGTAGTGTGTGTAATCCATGTAAATTGTATAAAACTACAAAGGATGAGATTTGCATTTTGGACATAAAACATGTACTTGCTAAGTCTAATATGATCTGCTTTCAACTGACAGGTGACTGCGGATACCCACTAAATAGGCTCATATTGTCTTCTTTTTTGTGACTGTTTTCCTTTAATTCAACCAGCTGATCGACCCGGCTGGTCACAAATTGATTGACTGATTGATTGATTGATTCATTGTTTGAAATAACATTGTATAGAAGATACAACATACATTTAAAAACAATGGGATGACACAAGAAAGTGTGCACGCTTATTTCCATTGTGGTCCCTAAAAGAGGTCACAGCTGGTTTCGTACCTGCATCCTTCTGTTTTGCAATCTGGCACTATAACCACTGAACTATACACACGCCAAATCACAATGATCAGCTGACGCTTCTGAGAACGACTGCAGACGTCAGTCTAAATTTGTTAAATAAACATCTTCTTCTCATCCCTGTCTGAATAAAGGAAACAATAAACTAATCTTATAGGGCTGTGAGCAGGCTATTGAGTTACCTGTATCTGGCGCTAATGCCAGAGGACAGCGTGCCAAACAAAATGTTTTTACGTGCCACTACCTCATTCAGAAGCACCCCCAACTCACATTCATTGAAATTCCATTAAATCCAATATTTTTGATTGTAGATAAAGGAGACTCAAACGTGCAGGGCTTGTATATATCTATTTGCATACCTATTTGCATCTACTTGCATATTGAAATGGAGGTGTGTCAAAGGAGGAGTCCAGTATTTCCTCACATGTGTTCAATTTCAAGCAGATCAGTATGTACAAAGGAAATGTGCTTGGATTCATGCATATGGACAGTTTCATACATCTGGATTTTTTTTTGCTTATGGCGTTTTCTTGATTTCAATGTACGTCATTTTTCAGTAGGAAATCCACGCAAGTCTTTGTACATGAGGCCCCAGGAGAGATCATTGAGGGATCACTGACTGTTTGTTGGGTGACCAAAGAGGTATATAGGTACATATTTGAGGTTTCTAGTGCTTTTCTACTTCCTTTACAAAGCGGTGAAGATTGTTAACAGATGGAAAAAAATGGCCAGATCTCTCAACAATCTTTCAATGATCTCTCAGTAATCGCCAAGATCTCTAAATGATCTGTCAATGATCTTCCTGTGAGCTCTATGGTCGCCACAGTTGAGAGACTGTTTTGGTTCAACCCAAAGCAATCTTTTAACAATCATCAAAGGAAAGTAATCTCTCAACAAACTCTCAGTTAAGTCTCAAGGAGCACTCAACTATCTCAAGTGATATTTCAATGATCTCTCAGCGATCTTTCAATGAATGCAATTTTTTTTCCACCCAGAAGGTAAAGATGGCTGAGAGATCAGTGAGGGATCACTGAAGGTTTGATAAAAGACCAGTAGAGTTCACTGAAAGATTGCTGAAAGATCACTGGGAAATCAATGGTGTCTTAAATCCCCGTGCGCCATTACGCGGCGCATGAGGGAGGAAATGAGAAAACCAAAAGCGAGAGTAGATGGTGCACTTTTATTAATAAACCCAATGAAAATAAGTCCAGTAATGACGCACAAAATGGCCACCAGACATACAGGGCGCCACCCGGATGCTCCAAAGCCCGGCGACGGGAAAGCCTAGTGCCACAGAGTAGCTGTCAGCACGGAGAGAAAGGCAATTGACTTACCGAACTAGAGCGATCCAGGGCTTTCCGTGTAGTCTAGCGGAGGAGAGGAAACAAGCTTGTTCAGCTGCTAACACCCAGGAATGAACCTCTGTAAATGTCAGGCTGAGTGTGTGAAGGAAGTAGTCCAACATTTGTGGAGAGCTAGCTGCCACGAATGAGGGCGAATGCTGCGGTGATCTCTTCCTACTAACTCCTCGCTTAAATAATAATAAACATAACGAGGAAAGAGATCGCCGGTGTGGGAAAGCGTGGGCTGGACAAATGAACCTCAGGTGCGAATGAGTGAGTGTCTGTGCGTGTGAATGAGAATGAATGAAGCGTGTGCATGTGTGTGTGTGTATGTGTGTGTGTGTGTGTGTGTGTGTGTGTGTGTGTGTGTGTGTGTGTGTGTGTGAACACCCGTGACAGTACAGCTGATGGCACTTGACAGGAGAAGGGGGCGTGCCCAAGCTGTCAGGGAGTGGAGGCCCAATAGCTCCCTGAAGCGCCAAGTGGAAAATAGAGCAAAACCTAACAATAAGTCAGAACTGGGTTTGAAACAGCCAAACCCAGATTCATGACAGATGGGATCATTGAGCTATTGCTGAGCGATTGCTGAGAGATCGCTTCCCTTTGGTGACTGTTGAGAAATTGTTTTGGAATGAGTCAAAACTTTGAAGACATTGCTAAGAATGATTGGTGATCGCTGAAAGATAATTGAAAGCTTGTTTGGAGATCTGGCTATTTTTTCATCTCTCAAAGATCTCCACCCTTTTCTAAAGGGGATAATAGTAATTTAATTAATAAAAACTGAAAATCCAATAAGAAACTAAGCAGCACAGGAAAGTGTGTGTATAAAAATAAGGTATTTATTAATTTTTGCAGAAGATTTACATTTGATACAAAACAAACAAAAATATCAGGATCAGAAACTGCACTAATCCCCTGGAGAAACGAATATGAATACCACAGTAAATCCCATTTCAATCATTTCCAACTCTGAAGTGAAACCATTGATGTATAAGTAGTCAGATCATTATCACCACCTATAGGCCATGTAATAGGATCAAAAAGTAAAGTCTTACACATTTATATCTTGTTTTCCCTATTTAGTTTTGTTTAGCCATTCCCACAGCCAATCCTCTTTTCCCCTACTCTGCAGGTTGCCTTGGAAACAGGAAGGGCCCACCAGAGAGGATAACGTGAGGGAAAGTGTTGATGTGTAAATCTGTATGTTAGAAGGGATCATAAGAAGACAAATAGATGTCCTTTCTTGGAATATAGTGAATGGAACTGCTCCAACCTGTGCACCTGTAACCACAAACTCAATAACATCCGTATGACTGGTTTTACACTGTCATGTCAGAAACTGCCAAATTCAGAGCCAGTATATCATTAACCATTTCTTAGGTCTACTGTATGTTGATCTGTTGTTGTTTCAAGCAAATTTCTAGTTTTGATACGTAGAGTAGTTGAGGCCAAGCAGACACAGCCACCCGTGTATCAAAGCAGAAACACCCCCTCACTTAAGTTCAAACAAAATCCAAATGTACGAGATAAGCACCACTTTACACTAAGACTACCCTGATAAAGTCTTTATAAATAGTTTACACTTGGATTACTATTTTGTTGTAAAAATGTCATAAATCATTAGCTGTTATAACACATTAGATAAAAAGGGAAATAGTGATATAATTCTTTCTAAATACTGAGCCCACAGTTTTCTGTTCTCTCAAACATCAGAGATCAGTTTCTCTTCTGCTAGATTTTAACTATCAGATATCTCTGAATAAGTTATGAGCATTTTAACACTGTAAGCACAAAATGGTCTCTTGATCTTATCAAATAGTGAACCTGTATCAATGTATGAAATATGTCTTGTTTATTTAGGATTGGAGAGGAGAGTCCGGCCGATAGTCGAGCCTCAGATCCAGAAGGAGCAATGTGGTTTTCTTCCTGGCCGTGGCACATCGGACAAGCTCTTTACCCTCTTGAGAATCCTCGAGGGTTCATGAGAGTTTATCCAACCAGTCTGCATGTGTTTTGTGGACTTGGAGAAAGCATTCAACTGCGTCCCTTGTGTTTTTTATAAGGGTACTTCAGGAGTATGGAGTGTCAGGCTTGTTGCTACAAGCTATCCGGTCTCTATACAACCATTGTGAGAGTTTGGTTCATATGGCCAACACTCGGTCGGACTTGTTTCCAATAACAGTTGGACTCCACCAGGGCTGCGCTTTGTCACTCATCCTGTTCATAATTTTTATGGACAGGATTTCTAGGCGCAGCCAAGGAATGGAAGTTGTCATGTTTGGTGACCACAGGATCTCATCACTGCTGTTTGCAGATGATGTTGTCCTGTTGGATTCATTGAGCAACGACCTACAGGTCTTACTGGGACAGTTTGTTGCTGAGTGTGAAGCAGCTGGGATGAAAATTAGCACCTCCAAGTGCAAGTCCATTGTTCTCAGCTGGAAAAGGGTGGATTGTTCTCTTCGGGTTGGGGATGAGCTCCTGCCCCAAATGGAGGAGTTTGGGGTCTCACCCCTGAGTGAGGGGCGAATGGCATGAGAGACTGACAGATGGATCAGAGCAGCTTCTGCAGTGATGTGGACGTTGTACCAGCCTGTCGTGGGGAAGAGGGAGCTGAGCTCTAAGGCAAAGCTGTCAATTTACCGGTCAATCTACGTTCCTACCCTCACCTATGGTCATGAGCTTTGGGTAATGACCAATAGATGGAGATCACGGATACAAGCGGCTGAAATGAGCTTTCTCTGTAGGATTGCTGGACTCACCCTGAAGGTGCATTGAGACCAAACATGAAACAAATTTTTCACGCAGTGTGAATATATACTGTACATATATGAATATACATACAAAGTCAATGGAAAGAGGCGAGCACACGTGAAACTTGTACGCTCGTGTCTGAGAGACAGCACTAGCTAGTAATGGCCTTGAGATTCTGTCATCATCGGAGTAAAAGTATCAACATTGGAGAGTAAACTAGTTTGGAAATGAGACTGACACGCAGCTGGAGACAGATGGACCGAGAGCTCTGCAGCTGAATCAGAGTGTCAGAGTTTTTTACCCATGGACTCCTGCCATCAATGTGCTAACTAGGCTAGCAGGCTAGCAGTGTAAGCAACCCTTCATCCAGGTGAAATTTTGGAGGCAGGGACAATTTTTTTCAGGTGAGACCCCTGTTGGGTCATATAAACCTAAGCATGACGGTGTTTTGGGGATTTCTACAGCAGGATGAACACAGCTGCAGAAGTTATAAAGGCAACTTTGCCTGTCTGCAGCTCACTCAGACAGTGAATTCATCTCTATTCGCATTTTTATATTGAGTGAAAATGTAATTGCGCCACGCAAGAAAGGGTGAGTAGCTCAGTCGTCCGGGAGAGGCTCAGTAGAACTGTTGCTCCTCTTGAGCAAGTTGAGGTGGTTTGGGCATCTGATCAGAATGTCTCCTGGACACCTCCCACTTGAGGTGTTTCAGGCACAACCCACTGGGAGGAGACCCCGGGGTAGACCCAGGTCACGCTGGAGAGACTACGTCTCTCAGCTGGCCTGGGAATGTCTTGGCATCCTCTCTGAAGAGCCGGAACAGGTGGCTGGGGAGAGGGAAGTCTGGGCTGAGGTGCTGAGCTGCTGCCTTCACAACCTGGACCTCCGGAAAAGCAGTAGAAGATGGATGGATGGACAGATGGATGGATGGATATTTAGGCTTTATAAAGCATTTACCTATAGTATACATATAAATCCTTCATTAGGGTAGCATTACTGTATAGTGGCACCACAAGGGTGAAAATAATTGCCTCCTATGTACTGTACATTTGTTTTAGAGACTATTTTCTCATGCAAAGTTATCCCATTAATTTCATGCCAGTCAGTGGACACTAACTAGTCTTTGCTAGAAGGTGATATCTCTGAGAAATCCAGGCAAGTCATACCAATAGCTTCACTGCAGAACAGCTGGATGGAAATTGAAGATAATAAATTAAAAATGATTTAAAAAAATGTAAATTCACCTTGGACAGCCACCACTCCTTTAAAGTTCTTTGATCCATCGCTATAAAAATGTACCAATACTGATATTTTATACAATTTTTAAAGTCTTTTTTTCAGCATTTTAGTCTTCACATGAAACTGAGGCTTTTTTCATATAAGCACATCATCATTAATCAAGCGTCTACATGATAAGATAAGATAAGATAAGATAAGCCTTTATTAGTCCCACAATGGGGAAATTCCAGGATTGCAACAGCACAGGGATAGCAACACTCAGAGCAATAATTAAGAAGATACGAAAAATATAAATAAGAGCAGTGGATATATACATACGTACACATAAATATATAAATATATATACAAAGTGCGGAGCATTGTAGCTAGATGGAATAAACAGCATCACCGTCTACTTAGTTATCCTACATAGTATGAATATGTACCCATACATATTGTCACCCTCCGTAGCAACTGATATTGTCCTAGTTGTATACTGGAGGGGACCATTTGTGTAAGTCTGTTGCGTCTTTTGCATTCAATACTATTAAGTCGTCACGTTTTTTTGCTATCTCTGCGAGCAGCCCTGCTTAGGTTATACAGTCTGACAGCCGTAGGTAGGAAGGACCTGCGAAACCTCTCGGTTGTGCACCTAGGATGATGTAGTCTGCTGCTAAATGAGCTCCTCAGTGCGTTCAATATGTCCTGCATAGGGTGGGACTCGGACTCCAGCAGAGATGACAGTTTAGCCACCATCCTTCTCTCTCCCATCTCCTCCACTGGGTCAAGGCGTTACCCCAGGACAGAGCTAGCGTTCTTGATCAGTTTGTTCAGTCTCTTCCTATCGGCTGCTGTAATGCCACTGCCCCAGCAGACCACTCCAAAAGTGATGGCTGATGCCACCACCGTGTCGTAGAATGTCTTCAGCAGCGCCCCTTGTACACCAAAAGACCTGAGCCTCCTCAGTAGGAACAGCCTGCGCTGTCCCTTCTTGTAGAGTGCGTCGGTATTGTGTGACCAGTCTAGTTTGAGTGCAGTCGTTTCCTAATAGGATAATGCAAAAATGAAGCTCAAAGTACAGAATGACAAAAGTTACTAAGCAGTTACCTCTTATGAATCGTGCACCATTTTGTTGCAAATTCCTATTGATTCTGTCCTTGTTGTAGTTTCAGAAAACCTGAGGGAAATAATCAGTAAGTGTTCTTTTTGAGAAGAGAAACAGTGAGGGGTGTCTAACACGAGTTTGAGCCTTTATGAACAAAGCATTATTGATTACAACAGTGCGTAATTACAACTGGTGTTAACTCGATGTCAGTGAATAACGGTGGTATGAAAAGCTGCTGATTTTTTTTCCCTTTTTTAATTAACTAGCTGTTACAAATCTTTAGGACTTTGACAGGACTTTGCCAGCACAATGCTGGCACATTTTAGTGCAAGGCTTTTTTTATGCACTTATCCATTTTTCTTCAGAAGTGTCTGATCTGTCTGTGTGGCAATTGGCAATGCATCACAATATTTTTTAATAGAGAAGGAACAACATTTGCCTCTGCAGCCATATTACATAAAAATGATTCCAGCAAATTAACAAGAATTCACAAGCTATAAATCCCCATAAGAAACACCAGAGTTTCTGAAAGGATTCATAATTTGGACAAACGGTCTGTTGTGGTTACAATATTGGGAGTTTAAATGATTCATTCAAATAATATATTGCATGTATAAACGGCTCTCTTATTATAACTGTGCAGCCTTCATTGAGTGAATGTTGTATTACTTTAATAAGCCATATTCAGCCAAATAGTGAGCTGTAGTTATATGGGAGGAGTTATGCAATTATAAAATCCATTAAATAGCTGGGTTTGAGCGCATATTGGTCCGCTGAATGAATTAGAGATTCTCCATTCTGATTCACTATTATCACATTATGATAATCCATCTTTAATGATTTTTTTCTTTACTATAATTTGACTATGTAGGAATTTCAAAAACATTCCCCATCTGTCCCTCTTTTTCCCCTCTAACTCATTCACTACCAGCATTTCTTCTAATCTCCCTTCATATTGTCACAACTTGTCCCTAGGCACATGATGCCTCTGTGCCGAGCGATGTCTCTTTTATTTTATATGCGTGTAAGAGAAGTAGGGGGTGATGTATGTGTGTGTGTGTGTGTGTGTGTGTGTTACTGGGAGGATTGGAAGGGGTGGGGATGTATCATGTAAAATATGTAACTAAATGTGTCTACTGTTTTTATCTATGTAAAGCACTTTGCGCAGTATCTAATGTTTGAAAAGTGCTATACAAATAAAGTTTGTTTGATTGATTGATTTTTTTGCTTCACATCTTCTTGGGTGACATCCCTGTCTATAATCAATGTTTGTTTCATCTTTGTCTCTCCTTTTAGCTTATGGATCCTAATATTGGGGCTTGCATTGTAAATATGGTGAAGAATCAGCGCTGCTAAAATATGCAAAGGACACTTTATGTTGAGGATGAAGTAATGCATTTTTTTCCAATAACCACGTGAAACTCATAACTATGTAGATATTCTGAGCAAAAGTGAAGCCATGAGGTTCACATCACTGACCGAACAGCAAAGATGGGAAAGCGTGGGGGCAAAAGTTGGGCAGTGTTTTAAAATAATCTGCCAAACTAAACATTCCTAGGAGCACAGTGACCTCCACAGTTCTCAAGAAGAAGAAGTACAGAACCACAAGGAAACCTTCCTTGAGCCAGCCCCCTACCTAAAATGAGCATTCAGGGCAGCAGGACCGTGGTACAAGAGGTTAGGAAGAGCCGATGGTCACTGAGTAAAATCCAGAGATCCTTTGAGGATCTGCAAAAACCCTCAAGAAGATCAAGCATCGGTGCAGCACTCCACCAATCTGAGCTTTCTGTCCAGACGTAAGCCTAACCTGACTAACTGTCATGAGCCGAGCACTGGAGGTTTCCGCCATGCTTGGTCTCATGGCTTTTTCTCTGTATTTATATATTTGTTGTATTTTGTGCCTTTTTGGGGTTTGTTATTCTTGTACTGTTTTTCATTCTCCTGTTTATGTCTCAGTTTTGTCATGCTCTTACTTTGTATTAATTTGTACTTATTTCTCAGTCTGTACTTGTCGATGTGTTATTCTTTAAATTTGTTATTGTTGTGGTTGACAGCTGTCAGTGGCTTTTCCTGGTTGGTGCTCCTTGTGGGCGTAGCTCCTGTCAGCTGTCAGCCGGTCACCTCCCTCTCATTGCTCCCAGCTGGTACAATTACAAATCAGTTTCCCTTTGCCTGCTTATGTGACCCACACCTGTCAGCATTTAGGTAATTATTTCTAATTTTATTTAAGGGTAGTATTTTCATTTCTCCTTGCCGCTGTCTTGTATAAGCTACTCTTCCTCTTCCTCACCAGAACCCATGCCCTGTTCTGGTGAGTTGTGTTTCCACTCATGTGTAAGTTGCTTTATGATCTGTTTGGACTTTTGTTAGTGCACTGTTTGGGACTTTGTATTTCTGTTAACCCCTTGCACTCTGGTCAATTTCCCTAAAAACGCCAAAAAATATCGTGCCCAAAGTAAATCAAAAGCTGTTCTTCAACCCTTTGCAGCATCTTCATGGGGTTGGTCTCATTTAAAAGAAAACAATTTGAATTTTTTGGCAAAACAGTCATAATCTCTCTAAGTGCTCCTGCCGCTGAGTAACAGTCATCTAAACATAGTGAACTTGAAGAAAATAAATTTCGCCTGGGTGTTTTTTTGGATACAAATGCTTGCAAATAACACACAGCTTCAGATCCGGGCTGGAAAATGCAACAGAAAGGTAGAACCAAGTGTTATCCAGCTGAGGTCAAAATTTTGTAACAATACCACAAAAAATGAATATATTACACAGCTTTGTTCTCAGGTTGTTCCCAGGCGTTTTTGAACTGTGGCAAATTGTGCCAAATGGCACAGTTTGGAAAAACGTCTGTAACTTTTGAATGATTCAATATAGAAGCTTCATCTTGGGCTCTAATGAAAGGTGACACTCAGGGCTGTGTGTGTGTGTGTGGGGGGGGGGTTGTCCCCCCCCCCCGCTACAGAGGACGGACATCGCCCGTTGCGCCGCGATCACAGTGCACCACGGTCTACTACGCACAGCTGTAATTTACCGATCGGTCAAAAGTCATTTTTGATTACAATTTTCAGGGATAAAGAATAATTTAGCTTATAACACTTACCTGTTCACAACAGCAGCGTAGCTGGCGAACTTCTCTTCCTCATTGTCAGACGAACTTGAAGCTGGTCCGCTTGTTACGGACTCGTGGTTTCTGGTCACGCGACCCGGTCAAAACATAATTCCATTATTGCGGTTTTGCGCTTCCATGATTGCGGTTTTGGCGAACGATTTTTCAAAACAAATAACAGTAGTAATTAAAAAAGACTGGCGAACGCGTGTGTGTCACCCAGCCTTCGTCGTCGGCCTCCGTCTGTCTATGATGACCATGGAAGAGAATCCTAAACGTCTACTCTGCTGGGACAGCACCGCCTGTGGCTGAACAGGCCGATGCGCGAATGGCAGTCCCTGTCACACAGGTCGCACTTGTGGGTGGTCTCCGTGCTGCTGGGTCTGTGGCGGTTCTTCCTGCGAGTCCTTTTTTCATCTGCTGCAGCAGTCAGTCTCTCTTCACCCAGCCTTACACAAAACAGCTTTCGAACTTCTGTGCTTCAACTGGCTGGCTGTATTCCCAGCCGCTGGTAGGCAGGTTCTTCTTGCTAGGTTTTCAGTCATTGGTTCTTCAAGGTTTCAGAAACCCAATTCAAGGCTCTTATTAGTCGAATGAGAGGTCAATCACATCTAATCTGTTCGCGGCTGTGTCTGTTGTGGAAGAACGGAAATGCAGCTTTTTTTTCAGTGTGCTCTAGGACGCAGTGCCCTCGTACACTCTAGGACGCAGAGACGTGCCCGCCCGCGGTACACCAGAGTGCAAGACGTTAATAAACACCGCAAACTACAGTTCAGCATCTGGGTCTTCCTCTCCGCCCTGAGGGGCAATTCATGACACTAACAGCTTCTCCCACAAACATTTGAAGGACTCTCAGACAATGAGAAATAAAACCTTATAGTCTGATGAATTGAAGATTCAACAACTTGGCATCAATTCCTACAGTAAGTGGTACGTTTGGCACAAGATACCTCCCCCAGGAATGTGGACGCTCAATTATGACTCATTTATACATCAGAAAGTAGTTTGCATTTGACTGAAGAGAAAATTAGTCAAATTGCTTCTTTACTGGTAAGCATGGTGGGCAGCACAACCGCTCCCATTATGTACATCATGTGCTGTGGGGGATGGGGGGCAAAATGATCAACTCAATCATAATAATCATTATGATTAATTCTTAAAATTTAAGCTAAAACACTTGTAACATTTTATTTCATCTTATTGAGAAAAGTCAAAGCTATGAGAAAAGAATCAAAGCAGAGTATTTAACAACTAAATTTAATATTAGTTGTATGCAATCCAAAATACACATACTGTATTTGTCTGAAATAACAACAACAATTTGGCTATTGTGGCCTTCACCCCATCACATCTTCCTGTGGTTTATTCTTTCCATTCTGCAGAAAAAGAAAAAAACAAAAAACAAATCTGACCTTCAACTACAACATCTACAGTAGTTTAGGTACTGGGAATGGCATCAAAAATATGGCAGAAGTTGGGCAGAGAAAAAGGAGAAGGAAAAAGCTATGGGACTGAGGCTTGTGCATTACTTTGAGGTATGTTTAGAAAATGCAATAAAATATAAGGAATTTTGCTTATACCTTGTATGTGTAACATGCTGAGGCAGGTTGCCAATTAGCTAATTAACCATTACTGTGACTAGAATCAGACATAACAGCTCACCTGTTAGAGCTGTCATCTCCCTCTGGCTGAATCATGATTGTCCTGTCAGCAGCTACATATCACCAGTGTCCATGTAACAATGAATGACTAAATACTTAACGTTTTCTAATGCCAGAGCTCTGACTGCAGTTTGAGAGATGACAGGAGGACGTTGTGTGTTACAGAGATTCATAAAATATCACTCTCATCAACAATGACATCTCTGATCAATTTTATTTCATTTCTCCTGTGAAGTTTTCAGAGTTTTGGTTTTTGTGAGCAGTTCACATATCAGTTTCTACTGATCTTGCAGTATTGACTGACTTTACAACATATATATTAGGTAGGATTAAATAAAACACCCCCACACCATGATGCTCCCACCTCCAAACTTCACTGTTGGTGTGGTGTTTTTGGGCTGATGTGCAGTGCTATTTCTCCTCCAAACATGCTGTGTTGTGGCATCCAAAAAATTCAATTTTGGTCTCATCTGACCAGACTATATTTTCCCAGTATTTTACTGGCTTGCCCAAATGTTTTGGGTTTTTTTTGTTACTTATTTGTACCCGTAGGTAGATTTGGTTTGCAGTCTGGTGACAAGCCACAGGCTGCCGGTCGCTGCGTGCGCGAGCGCCCTAAACCTACATGTTTTTCGTATGCGGGAGGAAACCGGAGAAATCCCGGAGTAAACCCACGCAACACGGGGAGAACATGCAAACTCCACACAGCTCACTGTTGGTCGGGGGTCAAATGTTGTGCAGCAAACGAGCTTCAACATGCTTTTTCTTCAGCAATGGAGTCTTGCGAGGTGAGCGGGCATAGGGCCCATGTCGGTTGAGTGCATTACTTATTGCTTCCTTTGAAACAGCAGTATCTGCTAACTCCAGGCCTTTCTGGAGCCCTCCCCGAGTGGTCTTTGGCTCTTGGATACCTCTTCTGATAATTCTTTTGACTCCTCTGTCAGAAATCTTGTGAGGAACTCCTGGTCGTGGCCGGTTTATGGTAAAACAATGTTCTTTCCACTTCTGAATGATGGCTCCAACAGTGCTCACTGGAATATTTAGCAGTTTAGAAATGTGCCTGTAACCAATGCCATCATTATGTTTTGCAACAATAAGGTTGTGAAGGTCTAAAGCAGGGATGGGCAACTTTGGTGGTAGTGAGTGCCGCAAATTTTTTTCCTCACTTCCCGAGGGCCAGATTTACATGTAAACGTGCCATGGAGGGGGTATTATTTCCTGCAAAGTTAAAAGTTTTACAATTAAAATTGAAAATGAAATTGAAAATTAAAGCCACTCAGTGTTTAATCATATTAGAATTAAAACTACTGATAAAATTATATCTACCTTACAATGGACTGGTGATGTTTCCAGCGTGTACCCTGAGGTACCTACGCACACATGTGGTGATTTGAAACAAAACAAACCACAATAATGGATGAGCAATGTTTTGTTTTGTTTTTTTTTAATGTTATCAGTCTTTTCTTGGGGGGTTTGTGCACTGAAGTGTTTGACGGTTCTTTTTTTATTAAGCTAAATGCACTTTGTGATGTGCCAAAGTCATTTATGACCAGGATGTAGCTAATTTTCTTTCAAAAGGGAAACAAATGTTAATGCTAACAGTGCACATTGAGTTTTTATGCACTTTGAGATATGCCTGATAAGATGTGATCAAAATGGTTATTTACAGAATTTTATTTTTTCCATTCTATTTATTTAATTGTTGTTTAAGATAAGAAATATTTCTACTACTTCAAGTTCTGCTTAACCCCAGCACTGCTATTGTGTTTTTATGCACTCTTGATGTGTCTTTGCCATGTGCCAAGTGCACATTTAAAACCAAGACAATGAATAAAAAGTGCATATTTTTCATCATATTGATCTCTGTTGGTTTGAAATTTATCATATTCAACAGATCGCTGAACATGTGCAGCCCAGTTACATGTCTTGTTTTCAAATTGTAGCCTAACTGTTTTTGTAATTGAATAGTCCTGCAGTAGAAGATGGATGGATGGATTGATGAAATTATATCATGACCTAATTTTTAGAACTCTCTCCATCAAAATGATGAACAAAGAGAAATTCTGGATGATAATTAACAAAAGAAGCCAAAAAATAGCTGTGTGGGCTTGGTAATGTCTGGCTCCCCAAAATTGGGAATTAAAAAAAGTTTAAGAACCACTGGTATAGATGAACCACAACAACAACAACAAAAAAAAAAATCAGTAGATTACAATGACCAGTCTCTGAACTTTTGTTGCTGACATGGGCTTCATCTGCCAAACAGCTCCTCAGCTGTATAATTTATTCTTATTTAAAAGCATCCGACTTTGTACATTTAGTGCTGTTTACAGCCTATTAATGCGGTTTTACCATGCAAAACATACCTGACAACACTCCAGTGTGCAGCACACTAGCCA